>OX638298.1:42288809-42916559 GCA_951812265.1 Taphrorychus bicolor | reverse complement strand
TTAGTGTAGTGTAATAATTTTTTTATTTTTTTTTCTATGTAGCTGTTTCTGTGTTTTTAAATTTAATCTTTACTTTGTCGTTTCTGACCTTTGTTTTCAAGTTTTTGAACTTTGACAATAAAGCATACATGATTGGTTGATTGATTGATTTGGAGCCATGGCGAGGGCGAACTTCAAAACTTCCTCTCAACTCTTATCAACCCAAAAATTCAATTCACTATTATATGTGCTTTGTGCCCTTTCTAATGCAATGGAACTGTAGATAGCGGGTGTAGGACAAATAAGAAGCTACTTCCCAGTTGCGAGTACGCTAACGTTTCGATCTTTATTTAGATCTTCTTCAGGGCTTAATTCAGTTTGAGAAGTATGTCATCTAAGCTATATTTATGTCTTCTATCGGACATAACTCAAAAATAAAACAGTGAATCCACAAACAGACGACCCCATGAGTTAAGGACAACCTCAATTCCCTATGGAGATAGAAAAGGAAGGACGACCGTTTTTGGATGTTTTCGTATCAAGGAGGCTGAATGGGAAGCTTGCGCACGCCGTTTATAGAAAACCAACACAAGGTCATAAAGAGACTGTCTGTGAGAGCCATGAGAATTTATGAACCGGCTGAATTGGAACAGGAAATGAAGCATCTGGAATGAGCCTTTGGTTGGAATGGATTCAACAATTCGATAATTCGATAGGGCCGTCCGTCCAAGGCATGTAAAGCGCCAGGAAGGAACCACGGGAGAAGATGGAGAAAAGCGCGGATGGACTAGTCTACCAGACATCCACAAAGTAACGGACAGGATCGGCAGGCTATTGGAAAAGCACAATGTTAAAACTGTCTTTAAACCCACTCGCACCATACAACAGAGCTTAAGATCGGCCAAAGACCGCAGAGATTCCCTATCGGTAGACATTGTCAACACAAAACGCAGTGTCAACACGAGGATTACGGACCACAAGAGGAGTTACAGGCTGGGACAAATATAATAGTCAGCAGTAGCAGCATTACGCTTCTAAATGAGAAGCGCGCGAGGTCTACGACATACCTCGTGTGCGGCGAAATCCCGCGCCACCTCTACCCCCACCCCAGTTCTTCCACTGCAGCGCCACGGTGGGAGAATAAATACCACGGAGTTCACCACAGCCGAATCATATTAATTGATATTGACGTCGGGAAGCACGGGAGATTACTTCGCCCATTGCCTCATCGCTTTTGATAATGTCTGCCGCAGCTGTTGACGAAACGTCAGGAAGAAATTCCGTTCACCGGCCGTGAAAGCCTTTAGAGTCTTATATTCCTACATTCTATTGCTGATTTTTCTGCCATTTGTGAGGTTATTGTAATTATGCATTAAGTCAATTTACGACAAAATTAGCCACACATCTTTATCAACAAGGCTTTGAAGATATTAATGATACTCCTCGTTGGCGTAAGGTAGTCGTGCGTTCTATAGAACAACCCTAGAAACAATGCCATTTAATAAGCTGTGATACGGCTTGACAGCACGGTTACCAGGGTGACCGTCTCCATAACCAATAAGAGTTCGCTTCTCGCTGCAGAGGCTAATAATAAGTTGCAGGCTTCCTTTTAATGTCTCTCAACAGTTGTTGCTCTCAACGTCACTCGTATCATTGTTAATTGGTGATTAATGAAATGATGTGGCCATAACATTTCTTATTTCGTATAAATCTCCATCTTTCATTGCAAATACATTGTCTATAGATGAGCATTAACGCATTGGCGATTTATAAGAACCTTTTTATAGGTTATAATATAGTTTTTTTTATAGGTATAGTATAAATAAATATAGGTATAGTATAAATACCTTTTTATGGATCTATCTCAAAATGACGAATTTTGGCACTTCACTCCTTTGTTACTTATACTTTTGATCTAGTCAGCTGGTTGAGAAAATGTCTCCTCTGTCTCTTATGAATGTTATTCGGAGAGAATAAACATCAATCGACTGTTCAATTTGTTTTTCAATTCACTCAATTCCTCCTGCAACAAACTAAACACTTCACCATTTTCTTTTGTAAGTTTTCCCAGTCGGAACATTGGATTTTGTTCATGAAACCTTACGCAAGGCTTATACTGCTATTTTCAGAAGTTCTTTTCGAGGTTCAATTGACATTTCAAGTAAAAAAGTGCAACAGAAATGTGTGCAATAAAAACTGACAATGAAACAAACGTAGCTGCTTCGTGTTTTAAATGAGTTGTCAATCCTCCAAGTCATAATCGGCTAAAAATTTTAGTTATATATCGATAGATAAAAAAAAAGTTAAAACTATTTAAAAGATATACACTCATTTTATTCGTACAAGTTGTTTTGAGTGGTTATTGTTAACTTTTACTTAAAAATATAGTTACCACAGTACGATTTGCCGAATATATTGTTAATGCCTCTAAATAAAAAAGTTTTTTACAGACATACATAAATACACTCGCGAGCATAAAATTAGGGTCACTTGAAAAATTCCTGAAAGTATGGACATACGAGTGCAGGTGGCCACTTTTCCGGCTTGGAATAGCTTCTCTTTAAAACCTAAAATGATATTGAACAATAATCACATGTTTCGATAAGCGTTCGCTAAAAAAAGCGGTCTCGTGCCAAAATGACTCAAATGAATAGTCAACATTTTTTTGTTTTTTTGTCTTTATCTATACATTTCCAATTCTACGACTAGTACTTGTGTCATTGTCATTTTGTCTGTTCTTTAAAATGCCCATAAATCCTATCGTTGTGGCAAGAATTGTCGCGGCTGTAGAAGATGGTCGCGGACAACGTGAAACTGCTAGGGACTGTGGAGTAAGTCTATCTAGTGTGCAATAAGTGGTTCAGCTGTATGAAGAGACTGAGCTGCTTACTCGAAGACCCGGGTCAGGACGAGGAAGGGCTACAACAGCTAGCGGCGACCGTTTCCTCGTTCCTATTGCTTTGAGGAACCAAACGGCTACAGCAGTATCCCTTCGAACTTAACCTGCAAGAAGTGAGACACGTAAACATAAATGAGTGGATGGTTAGGAGACTTCATGCTGTTGGATTATCCTCTCGAACTAGAGCTACAGGTCCTCCGGTTTAACGTGAACACCGGATGTCGAGGTTGAATTTTGCATGAGAACATTTGGCATGGACAAGGGACGATTGGAGTCGGGTATTGTTTTCCGATGAAACTCGAGTTTATCTTACGGGCTCTGACAGACCTGTGAAAGTGTGACGACCCAAGATGTACCCAAGCCTGCATTGCTGAACGGCTTCAATTTAATGGAGGCTCTCCTGAATATACGCGCGTACAGATACCTGACAGGTATTCTAGAAGATCATGTTGTGACATTCATGGTTATTCTAGGAGAGAACGCAACGTTTATGTTTACCGCTTTGTTTACGTTATTACCGCTTATCTTGATGAGGTTCAAATTACGCGATTTGTCCGGCCTGCTCGAAGTCCTGATTTGAATCCAATAGAACACCTTTGGGATGAGATGAAGCGACGCTTACGCAGACGTGTGCCGGCTCCTGTAACATCCAGAGTTTTTCGAAATGATGGTGCAGGAATGGGACAATCTTCTTCAGGAGGCGATCGAAAATCTTATTCGAAGCATGCATCGTCGTCTACAAGCTGTTATCGCTGCTAGAGGAGGAAATACTCGATACTGAAGGTCGCTAAAACTTTATGTTCCGGACAAGCGGAAGTTCTTTAGTTTCATAAATTTTGTAGAAAGAACAAAGATATCTTTTCCAGCAATAACGATAAAATCACTTCATAAGGTTAGTAAATAATGTGACAGGCCACAAATTTGAATAAACTATGAGCTATTAAATTAAATGCAAATTACGAGATGACCCTAATTCTATGCTCGCAAGTGTATAAACAATTGTCACAATTTACTATTGTGACCTTACGGCCGTAAGTTAATCATCATTCAACTGTTGTTGCAACCAATTGCACAATTGCAGTCTTTGGGGAAAGTCAGTTTCATGCAATTCTTGCACTACTGTGAGGCATATGTGTACATTTGCAAATCTTTATGCCAAATTGCATGAGGTGGTACCTACAAAAAAGTAAGGTTAAAGCACTCAAAAAAACTAACAAATAAAACTCTCCTGTCGTTTGAATAAAGCCCAACGTTTCGACGTTTAATTTTGCGTCTTCTTCAGGGCTATACTCGGCGACAAAGGATGACGTCAATAAACAAAATTACATCCATGATGCACGTCACGTAATTTTATTTATTGGCGTCATACTTTGTTGCCGAGTATAGCCCTGAAGAAGACGTAAAATTAAACTTCGAAACGTTGGCCTTTATTCAAACGACAAGGGAGTTTTATTTGTCCTAAACCTGCAAAACCATTACATCTGTAAGTTGAGAGGACGCAATACATTATCATCATGATTGAACACTGCCAAAGACAAATAGTTGATGGCGAAGTTACGACGTGCCTTTACAACTCTCCTTTTCTGTCAAAAAATCACAGCCAGCTAGATGATTTTTCAAACGAACACCCCGTAGTTAATTGCGCTATCATGCTTCTGGCATTTACCTCCTGTGTATTACACTACGAGTCATGTTTTGTTCCGGCTTGAAATCTGATAATTTATCGGTAATTTAGAAATAAAGTAGTGTTTTTTCATTCAGGTCCTCGTCAGAAATATCTAGCACCAAGAAGCCCCTGTATACCACCAGTGTATACATCAACTCGGCCATTCCCACTCCGGAGGTATTATCGACATCTCCAAAGAAGTCACCGGTGCTGAGTAATCTGAGGACCGAGGGCGTGAAGTTGGAAGGAATCGACGTGGTATTGCGGGAACCCACGAGCAATCTGAATAATGCGAAAAACGAAGTTTACACGACTACAGCTTCGATACACCGACATTCTGACATTGAGAAAAATGCGTCTCGAACGCAACTAAATTGGGTAAGTTTTCATTTTCCAAGCAAAATTACATCCTCAGAGTCAGACGTCGTTTTATGTGTTATATTTTACTTCAATATCGGGTTGTTTGTTGTTTGATGGAAAACGTGGACATTTTTTTTTCTTTAAACAATTGGTCTACGTCTCATTGACAATTAACATGAACCTCATCATTCAATCACCCCCCCCCCCCCCCCCCGTTTTCACAACACTCAACGCCCATTTTCATTATTTTCTTTTCTTTCTTTCTCATTTACTCCATAGCTTTCAAGATCTTGTCTGTTGAAGACGTTAAGCACAAGTTGATGTTAACGCTACGGACTGAGACGGCAAGTTTTAAGCAGTCAGGGATGTGTAGTACAGGGTGACGGGAGTTATGTTTTTCCTTTTTAAAGAACAGAATGTTTAGTCTTTGTTTATACAAGTCGAAGTGTGTTTACCTCAGTTGTTACTATGATATAGTAATTTGTAGTAAAATAGGAATTTTCTTGCCTTTTTTAGATGTCTCCCCAGATGGTAAAAAAATCGGCCTCCGCTCAGGATAGCAGCACCATTCTCTACTCCGTATGAGAGAAGCTTTTCGCCAACTGCATATTTTCGTGTAAATAGTATTTGTGCGAGTTTAGAGCGTAGTCCATATGATTGTTTTAGGTTGTTCTTCACCTTTATGTGCCTCTTTGCGGCTCAATTTATCTGCAATCTCTTAAAGCCCAGATAAAGCCATACTTTTTTTTCTGTAAAAAATGTTTTGCTCATAATTAATAATTTTTTTGTATGTGTTATCACTTGAATATTATTTTCAAGTAAACGTGAAGAATCAACTCAAAAGAGACCGTTGAAAGTAGGTACATATTGGGCCAGTCGATAAAGCAGAACACAGGGTGTTTACGTAATAATAATATCATGTTGTATCCTCTTCGAGGGTATACCGTATATGATAACTTGTACATAAAATCATTGAAACAGTTTTCTACAAATCGTGTAGTTTCGTAAGCATTTTGTAATAGGAAAATTGAATTTCTTTGCCTATATAAAAATGGCTTTTGGCGGCCCAGATTTTTGAGAAACTTGAGAAATCCTTCTCAACTTTGTCAAAAGTCCAAAAAATAGCCAATTTCTGTAAATACTAAACTTTTTATTGCAGTAGTTTTTTCCATCGAGTCAAAGCTTTAAGTATCGAAAAATCAACTTCATCATAATAAACTGTATTCAGAATGAACTTCCGAATTAACAATAAGTCTTAATCATTGAATAACGTCTTTGTTTTCTTAAGTTAATTCTAAAGATTATTTTTTTGCACTGGTTTCTTGTAACATTTTCTTGCTGTTTTCGAGAGATTTATGTAATTCCTGTACGTATAATATTTAAGTTTAATTTGGCGGTGTCGCAAAAACTTATTGTAGAATTGACGATTTTGTGTATTTGTTTTTTAAAGCACCGCCAGAAGAGGACACCTTTAAAAGTGATATTACGATTATGAAAGAAAGAGATGATTTTATTTTTATTATATTATATTGCGACTACTGTGAACTATTATTATTATTGTTTTTGACAGCACTTTTTTTTGGTTTTATGTGTTACAGTTCAGGCCCCTTATAGATTTAAGTCAGTAGGATTTTACACAGGGTTTTTGTATAATGAGTAAGTAAGAAAATTGTGCCTAAGTAATAATTATTTTCATCAAGTGAGTGTGAAGGCACATCCAAAGTTTCTTCATCTAAACAAACAGGGTGGGTCAGCACCTTTAAGATGTAGACTTAGGAGAAATATTGGAAATTAGAAATTTAATTTTCTTTCAGCTCTTTAAGCTAGTTTCGAATACAATGCCAATCATAATCATTATTTTTGTTTGGATGGACTGATAGACCCACGCTGTATGTCCATATAAATAAATAAAAATATCTTCATGTTATAAAATAGTGGAATCGGCAACCCCATACAATTAATAAAAGTTATACGTTTAGGTAAATAATAATTAAAAAATACTTTCGTAACTGCATACAGAAACGTATGTAAGGGACGCTTTTTGGATATACTCGCCACCAAAGTGTAATAAAGATATTTTCCATTGAAAAATGCTTGTTCGAATCAAAGTGAGTGTAAAATCGAAGTATTTTATACGCTTTTGTAACCGTAGAGATATAACGATTGTAACATGTAAAACTTGGTGCCTTAAATTTAATATTTATTGATTATTGTTCTGTTACATCACCAATAAAAATGTATGATTGAAAAAGAGTTTAATTGTCGCCTGCAATTCGAGAACTTTAAGCGAAACATCTTGGACTTCTATTGTCTTTATTGAGTTTTTTACACGCCAATTCGAGCAGTGGAATCGCTGCTCGTTTTCAAGTGAAACTGAGCATTAAGCTCGAGGCTACTTGCTTATGTAGTAACACAACTAATCGTTGCTATGCGCGACCAGCACTTGTCCGCCGTATCAACGGATGCCACACCGAAGAGACGTCGCAACTTGGTTTACTAAAAACGCCCTCATTGCTTCCAATTCCAAGACTGCTTCCTTAAACTTTCGTTTCTTCCAGTGCTGTTCCCTATGCACAATTTTGGCTTCCCTTCCAACTGAACATTATGGTGTTCAGACCAAGGGTGCTCTGCAATTTCCGATTTTGATGTTTCTCCTCTTATCGTAGGAGTTCCTGAACTCTTACATGCAAGGTCGTGTAAAAACGTCGTGTAAAAAACTCAGTAAAAGCAATGGAAGTCCAAGATGTTTCGCTTAATGGTACATCATTGAAGGATTGAAGAAAACCGGTAGGGACCTGGTATTAGCGAGAAATTCGGAGGTTACGAGAAAGCAAAGATCAAGCTTACCAAGAAGGAAAAACACATCCACTTCCTTTGCACAGCGAGGGACAGCCACATCATTCCAGTGGGTTTCCGTTTAAAATCACCAATCCCTGGAGATCGAGCTCGCCGCATTCTGGATAGAGATGGTATTCGGTCCCAAATCAGCTACCACGGAAAAATCACAGCTCCTTGACGATATCCTACATAGGTTTGAAGAAATCAAGGAATTTACACTGGAGGAAGACCACACACCCATTTTCCAGACAATAGATAATTCATGCATCAAACTGAAAGAGAAGCTGGCCAAAAAGCACAATGACAAGCTTATGAAGCTTTAAAGAAAGGAGACAACAATCGACCACCACCAGCAAAGCCAGAGGACAGTAGTTATCATATCATCACTATCTTGAGTTCCACTAAAGAAAAACTGCTGAGCAAAGGATTGAAATTTGCAATTGCTCCAAAGTCAACTCCAGTGCTTGACATAATAAGTACTGTAGAATCAACCACACTCCAAGGGGCAGAGAGAGAGGAACTCAAGTGGAAAGTCACAATACTATTGGACAAACCACAACACCCACAGAGAAATATCACAAAATGAGGAGTTAGCCATAAGGAAACTGCAGAGGGAGAAATCAGCCAAGATCCTTCCAGCTGACAAAGGAAATGCGACCGTTCTCATGGATGCCACACAGTATGACGAGAAGATACAGGAGATTCTGATGAAAGGTAAATATAAACGAATACCTAATGACCCGACTAAAAGAGTTGAAGGACAAATCTACAGAGCTCTGAAAAAAAAATATGAACGTCACATTTCTGAAGGTACTAGGAGGTCTCCCACTCCACACGATAGTAAACCACCACATCTCTATGGGATTCCTAAAATTCACGAAACAACTATGCCCCTAAGTCCAATCACAAGCTCTAGAAACTCGCCAACAAGTTCTCTAAGTAGATTTCTCCTCCAAATCATCCAACCTTTGGTTGGAAAAACAACCTTCTTTGTGCAAAATTCTGAACACTTTGTTAGTATTCTTAAGGACTTAGAATTGGGTGATAGGGACACATTTGTGAGTTTCGATGTAGAAAGCCTTTACACCAACATGCCGTTGGAGGAGTCGTTGGATATCATCGAGGTCTGGCTGAAGGCCGATGCATCTTTGAAGGAGAGAACATCGCTGCCTGTGGAGGGGGTGATGGACCTATTGCGCCGCTGCCTTAAAGGCTCATACTTTCAGATCAATATTTACATGGTGTTGTTTGAAACACATGCCATTGAAAAAGCTACGCATAAATCCAAAGTCTGGCTTCGGTAGGTCGATGACACCTTTATTGTGTGGGACGGAAATGACAGGCAGTTGCAAAAGTTCCTGAATCATTTAAATAGTATAAGACCAACTATAAAATTCAAAATCGAAACTGTAAATAACTACTGCCTGCCGTTGCTGGATGTATTGGTGAGTAAATCGGAGGGTCACATAAGAACTTCTGTTTACCGTAAGCCCACGCACACGGCAACCTGAACTTCCTTTAAAACCATCATGCATCAACAAAAATAGGAATAATTAAAACTTTATATAAGCCCGCCGTAACAATATGCAGCGACAAAGAATCCATAAATTTGGAACTTCAGAATATTAAACAGGATTTGATGCAAAATGGTTATACGGAAAAGACTATCTTGAGGGCTTTTACGGAATGTAAAAGGCAAGAGCCTCAGCAAAACAGCGAGGACCAACCTCAACTTTTTATTATACCATACATAAAAGGAACTTCAGAGAAACTTCGACGCATCGCGAAACAGTGCTACATACGAACGGTTTTCAAAACTGAAAACACATTAAGAAGCGCACTTTTTAAAACCAAACCGGAAAATTCAAATCAGCAAAAAGATTGCATATATCAGATTCCGTGTGAGTGTGGCATGTCGTACATAGGAGAAAGCAAGCGTCCTGTGCATGTAGTTCAGGAACACAGAACTCATACGATAAGAGGAGAAACATCAAAATCGGGAATTGCAGAGCACGCGTGGTCCGAACACCATAATATTATGTGGTCGGAAGCCGAAATTGTGCATAGGGAACAGCCCTGGAAGAGACGAAACTTTAAGTAAGCAGTCTTCATTGGAAGCAATGAGGGCGTCTTTAGTAAACCAAGTTGCGACGTCTCTTCCGTGTGGCATCCGTTGATGCGGCGCCGGTAGACAAGTGCTGCTCGCTTGACGCGCCACAGTGGCGACGATCCGGACAATAGGAATGGTGGGCGTGGTTAGCTGTTTTAGTAAATAATAGTAGTCTCGAGCTTAATGCTCAGTTTCACTTGAAAACGACCAGAGATTCCAGAGCTCGAAACGTCTTGTAAAAAACTCAATGAAAGTCCAAGATGTTTCACTTAATAGTACATAATTGTCTACCACCTTTAAACAATGCTTGTCTAGCTTAAGCGTCAAGAGGAAAAGCAAGACAAGCAACGTCAAGAGGATAAAGAATAAGAAGAACGGGTACGCTAAGGAAGATGAGCAGGAACAAAAAGGGCGATACAAGGAATTAATGGTGTCCTTTTGCAAGCGATTGCTAAATTAAACAATTCGAAACTTAATAATTGAAGATGTGATTCTATTAGTGACTACCAGGGACAGGAAAGTTCGAAACTTAAAGTGCGTTAACCATTAGATGGACCCTACAGGAATATCGGAAGGTTAAATGACCTTGTCTACAGGATATAGCAGTTACTAAGGTGCAAGCCAAAAGTAATTCGTGGATAGATTGAGCTGAGATAAAAGAAAAGGTCTTCCGACCTCTGTAAAGCCACGCTTTTGGTCTATCCATCAGTGTGTGTTCCCGAGGAATTCAGGCATAGAAATGGCTGATCAATGCAATGGTACAAGATATGTTAGCGACTTACGACCGATTGTATCGAACCAGAATAATGCTCCCCAAGTTCGGAGGTCATATCATAACTAAGGTCACTTGCAACTGAGAAAATTAGCTATTGCATTTATGAAGGGCACGAAGATGAGGATGGCGAATAGAAGAAACGTTGGTTTGATTAAGGTAGTCGTGGAGAGGAGTATAGAACAAGAAGAGCTATTTCACATTTACAAAATTGCCGTTATTCAGGGGTTCTTCAACGTTTTCTTCAGTGTATTTATGGGTTTTTTTGTATTGAAGTAAATGTTCTATTTTGATATAAAATATTTACTACGATGTGTAGTAAATTGGCGGATTGGGACAAGAAGTCAAAAAAATTACGAACTCATCACCGACGTTTCGCTTAATTCAACTTCATCAGGGGTCGAGTTACGCCGAAATTCAAATTAAAATTACAAAAAAGCATTAATGTGACAGGTGGGTGACTTTAGACTTAGGTTGCACAATTAAAATATTTAAACGGTTTTAAAACAATTAAAATAGAAAACCAGGCACACCATCATAGGATGATATCGAATGGTCGTATTATACACAATTCGAAAGTGAGCTGCTTGTTCGCATTTATTTTATTTTGTGTTGTCCCACCCCGTCTTTTGGTATCTCCCGCGTGAAAATGGTCATCCGGGTTAAAGTTCTTTGGGTTTAAAAGATATTTTTGATTATACCTGTATAACAAAAAGCAGATAAATCCAATTTCCATTTTTAAAAGTTGTCTTTCCATTGGTTACCTCCATTCCCAAAATTTCAATTTTGGCATCATAGCAGTTTGGTTATTATGATCAAATTTTTTAATGAATGACATTAAATTTTTAATTTGAAATGGTAACTTTGACGCCCTGTATATCGGTAACCAGAAAAGATTGGATTTTTTTTTAGATGCGTCCTGTTATTTATGACTTGACCTTTCAGGACACTCTGTATATTATGAATTTTCTAATTTATGGGTTTTAAGTCTAACAGGAATGGACTGGTACGGTGGTTAGTCAGTATGATTCTTATCCAGTCTATGCGACAGTAGAGAGCTAAGTGTTAAGTAGTGAATAATGAGTTGTAAGTATACTTATAGTAACAGGTGGATAGCGTTTATTTGTGCAGTCACTTAATACAGTGTTTTGAAATAATTTTAATTATTCGAATCCCGAGATTGCACAAACTGGTACCAGAAGTGAGAATTTAGCGGTAGTTTGAGTGAGTTTGTATTACCGTGTTTCACCGCTTTATGCGAATTACAAAAAGCCAGGGTAAATAAAGTACGGAGGGACAACTTTTTGTAAAAGAGCAAGTAGAAAACAAAAAAAATGCCAGAAAGAGCAAGAAGAATGCCAGGCAAAGCGTCATCAAGGAGCATAAGAAAAATATCAGAAGTTGAGGACGTCTTTAGCGATAAGAGATGAACAGCTAGAGGATAGGTCAATCCAATCCGTTAACGAAGGACTACAATCTGTCAGTAACACGCAGTAACAACGTACAAAGTGTTAACCAGACAATGCCGGGACCTAGACGCTCTCAACCAGAAAGTTTCCTAGTTGGAAAGGAATTTGCAGGAACAACAACTTGACAACGACAAAGTGTGTACTGAGAGTATTGGGTCGTCAGGAAAAAGGCCCCAGGAAAAACTTGTTGCGGTTAATGTAAGGGCGCAAATGAGGAGGCCCATCAAGAATCGAAGATCGGTAAACCCAATAAATTGGGAAGCAAAAATCTTGGAACAGGCATGACCATTGTAAGGCCAGTTTTATTAGTTATTATTGAGCATCACACAGGCAGGTCTCAGTGTCCCATGGAAATACCGTGTAAAAGAGTGAAGCGAAAGGACGGAATAACTGTCATCATTAGAAGAACTAACGTTTCGAACGAATAAAAGACAGTGACTGGACCAATACTTCATGTAAAACTAAAGGAGAAAAAGCTAGAATAACGCGAGATTGTTGATTAAAGTCCATGTTTAGTGAGTCTCTTTATTACGAGTGCAGAGTGGATTACTCAGAATATCTTGGGACAGTCCAGGTCGAAGGACCATAGTCAGTTAATTCGTTGTCACGGAGGCAACAAAAAAATTAACATCTTTAAGGAAATGTATAACTGTGCCAATGATGGAAGACACTTTGAGATCATTAAAATTGTGGACAAAAATCAAAAAGCCATTTTACTATTTCACGAAGATGTAGAAGACTTGGTGTCGCAAATAGCATGCGAGCTCTGTCAAACGCTAACTTTTGAAGGAAGAAAAGAACAACGTTTATAATATATGTTGTTAAATAAATATTTACAAAGATTTAATATAATGATTGCTGATATTTTGGTGAAGGTAAAATTAACAATATCTGCAACTATCTAACAAATACCAATCATAACCCGAATAATATAAAAACAATGCTTCTATATCAAATGAACGCTGCTATATTCTTAGGTATCTCTAAAAATCAATATATAGTGACAAAACGTTTAGAGGAAAGATTTCGCAGATTACCAAATGGTGTATCACAACTATAAGGTAGTTAGTACGAATAAAAGTGAAATATGATTATTCCTGGAGTAGGTTGATTGATTCCAAATGAGTGGTCTCATGATGAGAGCCGGTGCATTGTGACCTACAAGATTTATTGTGCCTCAATATCAATAAAAGTTCACTCAGAAGACCCAGTCCTTTTAGAAAGTCCATTCTTGACTGAGATTTTGTGGAAGTCCGGTGGTCGGATGTGTATTCTTCCGAAGTTCTGAAATTTAAGTCTTTCAGCTGCAGGACAATCACCCAGGATGTGTGTTGAAGTTCAGAAGTCTCATCCTCCTCCATGCACAGTCTGCATTCGGCATTATCTGCATATGGTGTTTTAATCGACAGTACCCAGTGTGACCAGTGTGTAGACGCCGATAGCGGCTTTGAGCTGTTGTCTATCAAGGTTTAATAAGTCTTTTGTCGTTTTCTCACGGGGTCCTTATATGAACGCCTTTGAGTGGACAGGGCCCCGGGCTGTCTATCCAGTAGCGTTCGGTCTGTTCTTCCGCCATCTGGATTATTGCTCTTCTCGATACCTTTCTTGCGATGCTCAATACCGGTTCAGGCCCTATGAAGGTAGCTTCCCTTGCAAGAGAATCGGCGATTCCATTGCTTTCAACGCCTTTGTGAACCTGGAATCCAGATTAAGGTTCGCGTATTATGATCCCCAATGTGGTTCAGTATGTTTCGAACTCCCCAGACAGTTCTCGAACAGATCCTGCTGGAATCAAGTGCTATGAGTGCCGCTTGATTGTCCGAATATATTTTGATATTTTTGTTTGTCCAGTTTTGATTGCTTATTGACTTGGCAGACATTTCATGGAGCTCCGCCTGAAATATTGTTGCGTGCTTTCCCAGACTCTCCTGGAGTCTGTATCTGTGTCTACCGCCGTACGCCCCGGCTCCCACTCTCTTGGGAGTCATCCGCGTCCCAGCAGTGGTGCCCACTCAGTAGCCTTAGTTTATTCTGGTCCCACTATTCCTTTGTAGGGAGGTATTGTAGGCTGAATAAGTTTAGGTGACAGGGGGCATCATGTCCAGCAAAGCATGGCCGGTTAATTTAGCCTACAGTGGGTTTGGTTTCAGCGTAACCTCCCCCCTTGTGTGTTGTGAAGTCTTTCCATGGCCAATGCTGGAGTGGTGCCAAATGCCCCACTGATGGCCAGGCAGGCTTGACGCTGCAAGTTACCCAGTTTGCACCACGCATTTCTTTGTCCGCTCTTGGAATGCCAGACAATGGTTGTACCATTTTCTCTAATTTTGACTTAAATCCTAGCCTGACTTTCTTAAAAAACATAAAAATTTGCATTTTTTTTAGATGAGGTGAGTCACTTTTAATCGATTTTGGTTCTAATTCTAACTCGAATTTTTCTACTTTTGACATGAATTTGCCCAGAAACTCATAATCTGTATTTTCGACTCTTAGAGTAATTTTAACAAAACCCCCGAATTTTAATAAGATTTGAGCCGATTTTGGCTTTAATACTAGCTTGACTTTCTCATAAAACACCGAAATTTACATTTTTAGATAAAGTGGTTCGTTTTTAATCGACTTTAGTCCTAATTCTAACCTGAATTTCTTCAAAGACTCCAAATATCTATTTTTAGACATTCTATGTAATTTTTTTGTGTTTTTTATTTGCCCCAAAACTTTTAATCTACATGTCTGATACTTTGAATAATTTTATTTTTCCTAACCCTCCAAATTTGAGTTCAACGCGCTTTGAGTAATTTTTCATCGATTTTGGTCATAATCCTAGCCGGACTTTCTCACAATACATCAAAATTTATATTGTTAGATAAAATGGTTCATTTTTTACCGATTTTAATCCTAATTTTAACCTGAATTTCTCCAGAGACTGCAAATTTTGCATTTTTAGGCGCTTTGACTCATATTTTAACGTATTTTGACCCCAATCTTAACAATCTGTTAGCATTGGGGTCAAATCCTGGAACTTGTCCAGAAACTCTTAGTTGGCATTTTTATACACTTTGAGTAATTTTAGTTTTTGACTAGTTTTACACACTTTGAGTAATTTTTTACTGATTTTGGTGTTAATTAAAAAATTAAAAATAAGTTATCATTTCTTGGCGAAATTGGTCATTTTAATCAATTTTAGTTCAAATTCGAACTTGAATTTCTTTAAAATTTCAAATTTGGACTTTTAGACGTTTTGTGTAAATTGTAAACCTTCATTGGACCTAATCTTAACCTAATTTTTTGCAGACACTTTTAGATATCAGTTTTAGACACTTTGAGTAATTTTTAACCACTTTTGACTCTAATCCTAACCTGTATTTGCCCAAAAATTTTAAACTGCATTTTTAATGCTTTGAATAATTGTGAACTGATTTTGGTCATAATCTTGATTTGGGTTTTTCCTAACCCTCCTAATTTGAGTCTTTACATGCTTTGAGTCACTTTTCACCGATTTTGGTCTTAATCCTAGCCTGACTTTCTCATAACACATCAAAATTTATATTTTTAAGCAAAATTGATAATTTTTTCCGATTTTAGTCCTATTTTCAACCTGAATTTCTCCAGAAACTGGAAATTTGCATTGTTAGGCGCTTGATTTTAACTTATTTTGACCCAAATCTTAACAATTTGTTAAGGTTGGGGTCAAATCTTGGAATTTGTCCAGAAACTCTTAATTCGTATTTTTATAGACTTTGAGTAATTTTTGTTTTTGACTAGTTTTACACGCTTTGAGTCTCTTTGTACCGATTTTAGCCTTAATTTATAGTTAGAATAATAATATAATAGAACCAAAAAAAATTTAAGTTGTCAACTTCGCACTATTTAAGTTGTCAATTCTAGATGAAGTCGGTCATTTTAATGGACTTGAGTCCTAATTCTAACCTGAATTTCTCTAAAATTCCAAATTTGCACTTTTAGATGCTTTGTGTAAATTTTTTAACCATCATTGGCCCTAATCTTAATTTAGTTTTTTCCAGACATTTTCAGTGTTCAGTTTTAGACACTTGATGCTTTGAATAATTGTGAACTGATTTTGGTCATAACCTTGATTTGAGTTTTTCCTAACCCACCAAATTTGAGTTCTTACACGCTTTAAGTAATTTTTCACCGACTTAAACCTAACAATTTGTTAGGATTGGGGTCAAATCCGAGAATTTGTCCTGAAACTCTTAATTTGCATTTTTATACACTTTGAGTAATTTTAGTTTTACACACTTCGAGTATGCATTTTCTACCGATTTTGATCATAATTTTAACAAAAAAAAAAAAAATTAAGTTGTCATTTCCACATGAAATGGGTCATTTTAATCGACTATAGTCCTAATTCTAACCTGAATATCTGTAAAAGTCCAAATTGGCACTTTTAGGCGATACATAGACATTTTCAGTGTTCAGTTTTAGACCCTTGATGCTTTGAATAATTGTGAACTGATTTTGGTAATAATCTTGATTTGAGTTTTTCCTAACCCACCAAATTTAAGTTCTTACATGCTTTGAGTAATTTTTTACCGATTTTGGTCTTAATCCTAGCCTGACTTTCTCATAATTTATCAAAATTAATATTTTTAGATAAAATGGTTAATTTTTACCGATATTAGTCCAAATTTTAACTTGAATTTCTCCAGAGATTGCAAATTTGCCCTTTCAGAACCTATTTTGACCACAATCTTAACAATTTGTTAGGATACTTAATTTTAACCAAAAAAATAAAAAAAATAAATTAAGTTGTCATTTTTACATGAAATTGGTCGTTTTAATCGACTTTAGACCTAATTCTAACTTGAATTTCTCTGAAATTCCAAATTTGCACTTTTAGACGCTTTGTGTAAATTTTTAACCATCATTGGCCCTAAACTTAACCTAATTTTTTCCAGACATTTATGTTTTAATTTTTAGACCTTTTGAGTAATTTTTAACCCCTTTTGATCCTTTTTGGGCAAATATGGTTTTGCGAAAAAACTTTTAATCTGCATTTTTGATGCTTTCACTAATTGTGAAATGATTTTGGCCATAATCTTGATTTTAATTTTTCTCTAACCTTCCTAATTTGAGTTCTTACACGCTTTGACTAATTTTTCACCGATTTTGGTCTTAGTCCTACCATGACTTTCTTATAATACATCAACATTTATATTTGTAGGTAAAATGGTTAATTTTTTACCGATTTTAGTCCTAATTTTAACCTGAACTTCTCCAGTGACAGCAAATTTGCATTTCTAGGCGCTACGAGTCATGTTTTAACTCCAAGTTTAACAAATTGTTTCGATTGGGGTCAAATCCTGGAATTTCTCCATAAACTCTTAGTTTGCATTTTTATACACTTTGAGTAATTCTAGTTTTTGACTAGTTTTGCACACTTTGAGTCATTTTTTACCGATTTCAACCTTAATTTTAACAAAAAAAAAATATTGAAGTTGCCATTTCTAGATAAAATGGGTGATTTTAATCGACTTAGTCCTAATTTAACCTGAATTTCTCCAGATACTACAAATTTGCATTTTTAGACGCTTTGAGTCATGTTTTAACCCCAATATTAACAATTTGTTAGGATTGGGGTCAAATCCTGGAGTTTGTCCATAAACTCTTAGGTTTACATTTTTATACACTTTGAGTGACTAGTTTTACACACTTTTTGCCACAATCTTGATTTGAATTTTTTCTAATCCTCCAAATTTGAGTTCTTACACGCTTTGAGTAATTTTTAGTTCTAGTTTTAACCTGAATTTCTCCAGAGACTGCAAATTTGCGTTTTTGGCACTTTGAGTCATGTTCTAACCTGTTTTGACCCCAATCTTAACAACTAAACAAGTGGGGTCCAATCCTTGAATTTGTCGAGAAACTCTTAATTTGCATTTTTATACACTTTGAGTAATTTTAGTTTTACACACTTTGAGTCTGCATTTTTTACCGATTTTCGCCTTAATTTTAGCCAAAAAATTTCACCGATCTGGGTTTTAATCCTAGCCTGACTTTCTTGTATCAATCAAAATACATCAAAATTTATATTTGTAGATAAAATGGTTAATTTTTTGCCGATTTTAGTTCTAGTTTTAACCTGAATTTCTCCAGAGACTGCAAATTTCCATTTTTAGGCGCTTTGAGTCATGTTTTAACCTCTTTTGACCCCAATCTGAACAATTTGTTAGGATTGGGAAGTCCTGGAATTTGTCCAGAAACTCATAGTTGGTATTTTTGAGTGCTTAATTTTAGTTTTTTACTAGTCTTACACACTTTGAGTAATTTTTTTACCGATTTTGGTCTTAATAAAAAAAAATAAGTTGTCATTTCTAGACGAATTGGGTCATTTTAATCAATTTTAGTCCTAATTCTAACTTGAATTTCTTTAAAATTCCAAATTTGCACTTTTAGACGCTTTGTGTAAATTTTAAACCTTCATTGGCCCTAATTTTAACCTATTTTTTAGACACTTTTAAATTTCAATTATAGACACTTTGAGGAATATTTAACCACTTTTGACCCTAATCTTAACCTGTATTTCCACGAAAACTTTTAATCTGCATTTTTAATGCTTTGAATAATTTTGAACGGATTTTCGTCATAATCTTGATATGAGTTTTCCTAACCTCCCAAATTTGAGTTTTTTACACGCTTTCAGTCATTTTTCACCGATTTTCGTCTTAATCCTAACCTGACTTTCTCATAATACATAAAAATTTATACTTTTAGGCAAAATGGTATTTTTTTAACAATTTTAGTCCAAATTTTAACTTGAATTTCTCCAGATACTGCAAATTTGCATTGTTAGGCGCTTGCTTTTAACCTATTTTGACTGCAGTCTTAACAATTTGTTAAGATTGGGGTCAAATCCTTTAATTTGTCCAGGAACTCTTTTTAGAATTTTAGTTTTTGAGTAGCTTTACACGCTTTGAGTCACTTTTTAGCGATTTTGGCATTAATTTTAACCAAAAAAAATTTAAGTGGTCATTTCTAGATGAAATTGGTCATTTTAATGGGCTTGAATCCTAATTCTAACCTGAATTTCTTTAAAATTCCAAATTTGCACATTTAGATGCTTTTTGTAAATTTTTTCACCATCATTGGCCCTAATCTTAACTTAATTTTTTCCAGACACTTTCATTGTTCAGTTTTAGACCTTTTGAGTAATTTTTAACTACTTTTTGATCCTAATCCTAACCTGTATTTGCACAAAAACTTTTAATCTGCATTTCTGATGCTTTGAATAATTGTGAACTGATTTTGGCCATCAATCTTTACTTGCATTTTTCCTAACCCCCCAAATTTAACCTAAATTTCTCCAGAGACTGCAAATTATCATTTTTAGGCGCTTTGAGTCATTTTTTAACCTTCAATTTGTTAGGATTGGGGTCAAATCCTGGAATTTGTCTATAAACTTTTAGTTTGCATTTTTACACATTTTGAGTAATTCTAGTTTTTGACTAGTTTTATACATTTTGAGTAATTTTTTACCGATTGTAACCTTAATTTTAACAAAAAAAAATATTTAAGTTGTCATTTCTAGATGAAATGTGTCATTTTAATCGATTTTAGTCCTAATTCTAACCTGAAATTCTTTAAAATTTACAAATTTGCACTTATAGACGCTTTGTGTAAATTTTTAACCATCATTAGCCCTAATCTAAACCTAATCTTTTCCAGACACTTTAAGTTTTTTTTTAGACTCTTTGGGTGGGTAAATTTTAACCACTTTTGATCCTAATCCTAACCTGTATTTGCTCAAAAACTTTTAATTTGCATTTTTGGAGCTTTGAATACTTGTGAACGGATTTTGGTCATAATCTTGATTTGACTTTTTTCTAATCCTCCAAATTTGAGTTCTTACACGCTTTGAGTACTTTTTCACCGATTTTGGTCTTAATCCTAGCCTGACTTTGATACATCAAAACTTATATTTGTGGATAAAATGGTTAATTTTTTACCGATTTTAGCCCTAATTTTAACCTGAATTTCTCCAGAGACTGCAAATTTGCATTTTTAGGCGGCGCTTTGAGTCATGTTTTAACCTATTTTGATCCCAATTTTAACAATTTGTTAGGATCCTGGAGTTGGTCCAGAAACTCTTAATTTGCATTTTTATCCACATTGAGTAATTTTCAATCATTCGAATAATCGATTATAAATTTTTTTTTTTTTAGAAGCATCTTTTCATTATAGAAATGTATCAATCATAAATATTTTTTCGTTTCATAAATATAATATAGACCATACGTCATATGGCAACTCTAATGAACACTTTAATAACTACATACTATGAATGAAGACACTACGTTGCGAGGAAAGCCTCTTAAAGATTGCGACGCCCTTTCTCAGGTCCGCTGATACTTAATTAATTCGTTGAGTCTCGGGCGCCACCCTTTGATATTTATAAAGCGACAAAGGGACCGCTATTGCCTACAAGGTAGCTTTTAAACAGAGGAGAAATATTCCAGGGATTTTTAGACTAAAACACCAGGAGTAAGGAACAATAATAGGGTGTCTATTAAACTACGATACAACAACATCCAAACACCTACTAGTACTACGACTGTTAGTGACTCTCTATAACTACATACGAACACATCCTAAAACTATGAAATTAATAACAGCGAGAGGGGGGAAGCAACAGTTAGTTACTGAGTAGACGAAATTCTGATGAGCCAGGGAAAACGGGAGGTTTCGGTAATAAACCAGTACACTCTGTACTGGATCGGTCGGGGTCGGAAACTTCAATATTGCGTACAAGCAGTAAGAACAATATGAAACGGTAACGGAGCTTTGGGACCACTGGGAACTGGGGTTTCGGTAATAAACCAGTACACTCTGTACTGGATCGGTCGGGGTCGGAAACTTCAATATTGCGTACAAGCAGTAACAACAATATGAAACGGTAACGGAGCTTTGGGACCACTGGGAACTGGGGTTTCGGAGGGAGCGTACTTTATAATTCGGAATCGGATATAGTCGGTTTCGGTTTATTCACATCCAGCCTGGCTTTGAAGATCGGTGCTACGGGAAGCCCAGGATGTAAAACAGGTCGGTGACGGAATCGGTAATAGGTCCCAAACCGGATTCGAAAGAAGCGGTACGGTGAGCGGTGTGTTAGCGATTTTCCCGGGTTACATATGAACGCACCCTGTGAGCAACAAAATGAACGCGGCCAGAATCAGCATGGCACCTGCGTCATTTGAACGTCACAAGTACTCCGGTGGAGCGCGACAACTCCAACTACACCGGGAAATCACAAATCCACCCCTCTTGTGTCGTAAGACCCTAGCGGCCTAGCATGGCGTCAGGAGCCGAAACGTGAAGCAACAACGTCGGCCCCCCTAGGTCAGATATCCGGTACTAACTCATTGAGTCCTCCCATTTGATCGACCGTCCACGCACGACCTCGAAAACTTCGAATTATTTTACTAGTCTTTATAAATTCTGTCGGCTTGTTAAGCGCGACTAACAGGTGGCGCCATCTATGGGCGCACTCGCGGACCTACGGCCGTTTTGGTCATTGCCTTTGCTTTTACATGGGGAATTCCCGTTTTTTATTTAAATAAAAGGTGTTGTAATGAGTTGGGTGATGAAATATAACGAAAATGTTAATTGTGACGTCATTACCTGTGAGTTAGGGAAAAACTTCGTTACATTACCCCCTCTTCTTCGTAAAGAAAAATAAGTTACTTATTTTTCTTCACAACTTAACATTTTCAAAAATACAATACAAAATTACAACCTAAAATTAATTCACAATACTAAAACTAACACTATCACTAAAACAGTATTTGGCTTCTGTCTGGTTCTGGAACTGGTTTCTCTCTAGTCTTTGCTCTTTCAGATTCCTGAAGGTATCGCTTTTTACTTAGCAGATACGGCTTCTTCTTCCTATGCTCCAGGATACAGGAACAGCGACGCGACGTCACTCCAGTTCTGCCACAACGGGAACAAAATAAGATGGATCGCCCTTGGCAGTGGTATCTGTCATGTCCAGAACTTCCACATCTCCAACAAGTGTCGTTGGTAATGGCGACTTTCGTTGTGGGTTCTTTACAGCTGGTGGCTTTCTCCTCGGTTTGCTCATGAGTGCTAGTCTGACATTTCTCTGTGAGTGGAGCATCGCTGGCTTTACGGATTGCTTTACACTGCGTCCACTTCGTGGAACGATCAATGTCTGTAGACACCCCTTCCCAAGGTTGACTGTTTCGGATTGGGTTCATTTTCCCCGCGGGTTTCTGTTGACATGTTTTATACCTTTGACAAGATGGGCAATTACGGACGTAACGGTTTATGTCTCTAAACATTCCTGGCCAATAATACCTTGAGGCTATTTTGGCGATCGTCTTTGCAACTCCCAAATGTCCGGCAGTCGGTTGGTCATGATTTTCGGTTAGTACGGTAGCGCGGGCAGACTTTGGAACACACAGTCTCCATGGATCGGTCATTTCGGGTTCGGTCGGATCTGAGTAGTCCCAGAAATGTCGGTATAAATGACCGTTTCGGATACAATAATCGGGGAAAGCA
Source organism: Taphrorychus bicolor (assembly GCA_951812265.1). Lineage (NCBI taxonomy): Eukaryota > Metazoa > Arthropoda > Insecta > Coleoptera > Curculionidae > Taphrorychus > Taphrorychus bicolor. The sequence continues at coordinate 42,893,930 of OX638298.1, read as the reverse complement.
GTCGGATTATTCTCAACGGCTATCTTCTTATTTCGATACCACGAACATGGTACAAAATCAGCCAATAAAAACACTTGTTCCTTTTCTACGGTTTGGTTCGGTGCAGGATTACGGGATAGAGCATCAGCTACTTTATTCAACACTCCTTTGCGATATTTAATGTCGAAGTCGAATTGTTGAAGGTACATGCTCCATCGACGGGCTTTTAAGGGTGTGAAGCCATTTCAAGGACTGATGGTCGGTTACCACAGTGAATCGGTACCCTTCTAAATAAGGACGCATTTTCTCTATTCCCCAAACAATCGCCAGACATTCCTTCTCGGTGACCGAAAACTTTTTCTCATTGACACTCAGGGTGCGGCTTGCATATGCGATCACGTGGTCGCCTTTGGATCCATTCTGGATCAGTGCAGCACCTAAGCCTTGATCGGAAGCATCAGTCTGCAGGATAAAGGGTTTCGTAAAGTCAGGGCAAGCCAGAACAGGGGCCTCGGTTAAAAATTTTTTAAGTCGGTTAAATGCATCTTCTTGTTCTTTGGACCAAGTCCATCTGGAAGCTTTCTTGAGTAGGCGGGTAAGAGGTGACGCAATTCTTGAAAAGTCGGGAACAAAGCGACGGTACCAGGATGCTATTCCAAGGAAGCGTCTTAATCCTCGGACGTTAACAGGGGCGGGCATTGACATAATCGCGGAAACTTTGTCTGGATCGGTTTTTATTCCTTCGGGAGTGACAACATGACCTAGGTATCGGAGGGAACGTCGACCAAACTGACATTTTTCAGGGTTTAGCTGGAGGTTAGCAGCTCGGAGGCGACGGAAAACTTCATGCAAATTCCGGAGATGCTCATCGAAAGTTTTTCCTAAGACTATGATGTCATCAAGATAGGCGAAGCATACCGGGTCTAAGTCAGGGCCAATTATTTGGTCCATGAGACGCTGAAAAGTTGCGGGGGCGGAATGTAGACCAAAAGGCATTACTCGGAATTGAAAAAGGCCCATCCCTTCTACGGTGAATGCGGTTATCGGTTTACTTTCTTTGCTCAGCGGAATTTGCCAGTAGCCTTGTTTTAAATCTATGCTGGAAATATAACGGGCATTCCTTAGTTTATCTAAGATGGCATTGATGTAAGGAAGTGGGTAGGCATCTTTGCGAGTAACGGTGTTTACTTTCTGAAAGTCAATACAAAATCTGGGCGTACCATCCTTTTTACGGACTATTACCACCGGAGAACTCCATGGACTGGTGGAGGGCTCTATAATTCCATCTTTCAGCATCCTCTCAACCTCGGTGTGTATCACTTGCTGCATTTTCGGGTTGCGAGGGTGGTAGCGTTGCTTGATGGGCTCCAATTTTTCCAAATTTATGGTATGCTCAATTAACGGCGTGGTACCTTGGATGTTCTTAAATTTTGGAAGCTCTTGATCCAAAAACAATTTTAACTTTCGTTCTTCATCTTCAGAGAGTGTAAGGCTGGGTCTTTCTTCACTTCCTAACACATTGCAATGCTGGTCAGTAGAAGGGGTTTCAATAAATTTCCATGTTACGGTTTTAGTCTGTAGATCCAGACTATCAGCATATTCTCCCAGAATATCCATACCCAAAATAATATCCGCAGCTAAGTGTGGAAAGTAATTGAAAAAGGCGGTAACTTTTTCTTTCCCAATTTGCAACGGTACTTGATAACATTCTTTCACATGGACCGTCTTTCCATTAGCAATTTTGACTTGTAAACTTGAAACAACTTTAGAACAAGAACTCTGCTCGCACAATGAAGCGACAGCGTTTCCTATATATGAACTAGTTGCTCCGGTATCGAGAAGGGCTAAAAATCTTTTATTAAGTACCTTTACTACTATCTGCGGAGGGTTGTCCGGGTTTGAGCTTGCTTTATGAGCAAATAGCGGTTCATTCTGACTTGATATCTTTTCAGGCTGCACTGTCTCTAATTCAGTGCAGCCCCCTTCTAGTTTTCCTGTCGGGCACAAGAACAATTTCGGGTTAACATCCCAGCTTTCCCGCAACGGGAGCAAAACAATTTAGCCGGCTTCCTATAATTCGTTTTATAGTGCCCATTCTCACCACATCTCCAGCAAACGATAGCTGTTGTGGGTTTCGGTTCAGTTTGTACTGGTGGGTTATTTCGGGAGAAAGATATTTCCTGTCTTTCTCTTGGGTAGGTAGGTCTTTCTGGTTCCGTCGGTCGGTAAGAGGGTTCAGTCGGTCGGTAAGAGCGGCGTAGTTCGGCGAAGAGTACTTCCGCTCTTCGTGCAGCATTGGAGAACGAGGATATATCGTAAAAGTCGGTATTTCGGATTTGCTGTCGGTATTCTGGTAGCAAATTACGGTACAGCCATTTCAATTCGCCCTCCGGGTTGATTCGTCCATGCCTGCGAATCAATGTCTGTAAGTCGGTTATATAACGGTTCACTGGCTCAGTTGTTCTTTGAATTCTTCGACTTATTTCAACCTCCAATTCCTCCTCGTAGTTCATAGGAAAATAGAAGGTCCGGAAATCCTTAAGAAAATCATCCCACGTGATCCAATTCCTACGGTTATTTCGGTGCCATAAAGACGCTTCGTCCTTTAGTAAGACTGATAAATATGGCATCAGGTGATTCGGTGTTATCCCCTGTGCTTTGGTGACTTCCAGTAAGCGTTCAATAAAACTTACAGGGTCAGTTTTTCCATTAAAGCTTATTCCCCATTCTTGTAGTTTCAGCGGAGGTGTGACATATCGGACCATCGGTGGCGAATATTTCGCTTGACATGGTGGAGGACTAAATGTGGTAGGATGGTATTGAGATGGTAAGATTGCTGGACTGGGCCTACTTGCGGTAGCAGTGGTATAAGTCACGGTAGTGGCTGTAGTTGTGGTCGGTCGTGTCGGGAGCGGTGGTATTACAGATGGTGTTGGCCTTATACCAGCTGTTGTTATATTTTCCTGATAATCGTATGGGTTGATGAGTGACTGAGGTTTTGTTTGCTGAAAAGACTGACTAGGATAGTCGGAATTATATGGTGGCGGAATAAATGATGGCTGGGATATACTGTAGGTCGGGGCGATTGGTTGTGTCGGTAACGGTGGTATAACAGTCGGTAGTGGTCTTACATCAGTGCTTGACGCGTTTTCCTGATGTTCAAAGAGTCTGGCTCTGAATCGGTTCCGTAAGTCTGATAGGGTACCTTGTGGATCCCTATATACATCACAAGTTTCCCTAACGAAAACTTCGGGCGGCATTCGGTATGGCCACGTCATAGGTGAACCAGTAATTTCAGGTGAAGGCTGTATTTGGTTTGGTATCGGTAAGAGGCTAGGGTGCGGTAGGAAGTCTGTGTTTTCTTCCATGATTCGGATAAATCGGTACAGCGTAAGAAAATAACAAAAGAGTCCCTGGACCCTTAAATTTAAACAAAAGAAGAGTCCCTGCTCGGGCGCCAAAATTATGCGACGCCCTTTCTCAGGTCCGCTGATACTTAATTACTTCGTTGAGTCTCGGGCGCCACCCTTTGATATTTATAAAGCGACAAAGGGACCGCTATTGCCTACAAGGTAGCTTTTAAACAGAGGAGAAATATTCCAGGGATTTTTAGATTAAAACACCAGGAGTAAGGAACAATAATAGGGTGTCTATTAAACTACGGTACAACAACATCCAAGCACCTACTAATACTACGACTGTTAGTGACTCTCTATAACTACATACGAACACAACCTAAAACTATGCAATTAATAACAGCGAGAGGGGGGGAGCAACAGTTAGTTACTTAGTAGACGGAATTCTGATGAACCAGGGAAAACGGGAGGTTTCGGTAATAAACCAGTACACTCTGGACTGGATCGGTCGGGGTCGGAAACTTCAATATTGCGTACAAGCAGTAACAACAATATGAAACGGTAACGGAGCTTTGGGACCACTGGGAACTGGGGTTTCGGTAATAAACCAGTACACTCTGTACTGGATCGGTCGGGGTCGGAAACTTCAATATTGCGTACAAGCAGTAACAACAATATGAAACGGTAACGGAGCTTTGGGACCACTGGAAACTGGGGTTTCGGAGGAAGCGTACTTTATAATTCGGAATCGGATATAGTCGGTTTCGGTTTATTCACATCCAGCCTGGCTTTGAAGTTCGGTGTTACGGGAAGCCCAGGATGTAAAACAGGTCGGTGACGGAATCGGTAATAGGTCCCAAATCGGATTCGAAAGAAGCGGTACGGTGAGCGGTGTGTTAGCGATTTTCCCGGGTTACATACGAACGCACCCTGTGAGGAACAAAATGAACGCGGCCAGAATCAGCATGGCACCTGCGTCATTTGAACGTCACAAGTACTCCGGTGGAGCGCGACAACTCCAACTACACCGGGAAATCACAAATCCACCCCTCTTGTGGCGTAAGACCCTAGGCGGCCTAGCATGACGTCAGGAGCCGAAACGTGAAGAAACAACGTCGGCCCCCCTAGGTCAGATATCCGGTACTAACTCATTGAGTCCTCCCATTTGATCGACCGTCCACGACCTCGAAAACTTCGAATTATTTTACTAGTCTTTATAAATTCTGTCGGCTTGTTAAGCGCGACTAACAGGTGGCGCCATCTATGGGCGCACTCGCGGACCTACGGCCGTTTTGGTCATTGCCTTTGCTTTTACATGGGGAATTCCCGTTTTTTATTTAAATAAAAGGTGTTGTAATGAGTTGGGTGATGAAATATAACGAAAATGTTAATTGTGACGTCATTACCTGTGAGTTAGGGAAAAACTTCGTTACAAGATATAGTACTTAAAGAACAGATCTCCAGAAATCTTCAAGAAAAAATATTTTATATTAGATATGAGGCCTCCTACAGCTGGTACCGCAGCAGTAAAGCTTGACCACAAACAAGGTTACAACAAACACCAAAACCATAATAACATGTTTCGTTATTAATTCATTCAAAACATTTCACGGTCTTCCTTTGTGGTGTCAAGTACAAGATTCATATATTATTCATTGGAAAAATTGGCACCGCCTCCATCAGGTTCTATTGTTCTTGTGCCGGCCGTTCCCAAAACTGACTTTTTAAGCTTCTGTGTACATCCCAAAATTTGATGTTGCGTAACTGTGGACGGGAACCATTTGCAAATAGTACCTCTTTGAAGGCTTATTAATGTAAATTAGGCGCATTGTAGTGTTATATCTTGTGACGCAACTTATCGCTCTTTTTGGGACTCATTCATTATCTCGAATTGGCAAAACCTTCCTTCTAATTATCTCTTTTTAATAATCTAGATTGCAGATTTTGATACCCGCAAATCTACAAAAGGTGTATCCACCTACGATTTTTTTCAATTAACAGCTTGGTGTCGACAAGAAAGTGGTCCGTGCGATGAAATCTGGTTCAAAGATATTATAGTTAAATCCGTGTTACGTAATGGGCGTATGCCTGAATCACCCAGTTAAGTCAGCAGTAACGATATTTTCTAATATTTTATTGAGACGTTCCTTGAACATATTATAGTTTCGTTGCGTACCGTACACTAAAGATTTGCAGGTCACTAATGGGACTAAGCCCATCTTGGCTAAAATCAATTACATCTCTTGTGAGAACTTCCAAGAAGTAAGTGATTAAGTAGCTACGTATGAATGTATACAGTTTTTGCAGCTGCATATATAACTTTTTAACCCAATTTTAAAGTTTAATGGCCGCCAATTGCAGTGCTATAATAAATTTTTGCAGTTTTGCAACGGTGGCATGTTAAATTCGAATAATATCAATCCTGCATGGAAATTCCTCTTTAAGGTGTTTTTGCATCTTATGTGAATAATTAGAGCTCATTAGCCTGCATGCAGTTTTTTTGTAATAACCTATGCAGCAGAATCAGTGATTATCGCACAGTGGCGTACGCAATGTTGCTGTTGAAGCAGTTTTGATAACGGACTGTCTGATAACACGCCTGATAACAAAGACAAGGCCAAATGCTTTGAATTTAGAAATTGATAAACTAATTTTCCTTTTGTTTCTTGTCCTAAAACTTAATTTTTATTACTCATGGTATGTCACCATTTTTTATTTGAACAATATTTGGTAATTTTGTCAAATTGAAATTTAGAAATGTCAAAGTGGGATGATCTGGTTCCAGTGTTTCTCTCAAAAAATATGTGAACAGATAAAGTAGTAGTAGTAGTAGTTTTTTTCTCATGAGATGTGGAAATGCTTTTTTTACTCACGATTTGTGGAACTCGCGTCCTCGACTCCTAGGAGCGCCCTACCCACTAAAACTACACCCCAGTGACACTGATGTTTTCCTCTTTGGAACTGCCCGCTGGTATTGCTTCAAAGAGGGTGTCTTGCCTATATGTGCTGTTGTGCTTGTCCTTGTCTATCTCCCTTCTTGCATCCTTATGTCTTTTTCCTTTGTTTTTAGAATAGATTTAGATAGGTTACATATGCTATTCTAGTTTTCCTTCTTTTCCAGCATCTTTCCCACAATATTTGGGGTGTTATTTCTCCCACTGCTAGCATTCTGTACATCTGCCATCAGTTGCACTCGAAGGATGTATGCTCAACGGTATCTGTTTTGTTGCAATATATGCATTGGTCGTTCGCTGCCACCTTAAAACGATGTCTATATGACTGGAAACATCCATGACCTGATATTAGCTGAGTCAGGTAGGGGAGGGTGGGCCACAGTGAGACATTACATTTTTTCTTATTAATACAATCGCGATTTGTGCTGCCATCTCTTAAATGAAAGAATAGTTACACCTTCACATATTCAAAAATACATCAGCTTATTTCGGTTATTCAATTTGATGCTTCGATGACGTTCGTGTTCTCGACTGTCGAAAGTAAATAGTTTGTGAACATTGTACTGTGTATTTACGTTTAAAAAAAGCTGAAATTGGTAAGTATTTTTTCCCTGTTAATTAGTATAATCATTGGGGTACACTATGCTATATTGAGATTTGCTCTTTTTTAAAGAGTTTTAATTTGAGACAACATTTATGGGCCACAATAAAACATGTCTCATTGTGGCCCATAAATGCAAATTACTGTCTGCATATAACTCTTGCTTTTTTATGCGATAAACTGAACTTGTTACTGCATATTTAATGCATAATAATTGCTCATCGTTCAATCGATTTTCTTTTAGGTAGAACAGTGTCAAGGGGACGAAAGAGAAAGACCGACAAGGGGACGTTTTCAGAAAACTCAATGAGACAGGCTGTGGAAGCAGTTTTGAAAGGTGATACAAATGGACGTAAAGTTTCACTTAGAGAAGCTGCCTCACAATATGACGTTAAGTATCAGACACTCTTTAGATATGTACAGAAAGCACGTGAGAATCCAAATTCGTATGACGCCGAACTATCAATGTCGCCTAATATTTTCACTAGAAAAAGAAACATCTTTAAAGGAATATATGATAACCTGTTCCAAAATGTGCTATGGAAAATCCACTAAAGACTTCCGAGAACTGGCAAACAAAATGGCAAACATTTATGATATTAGAATACCAAACAGTTGGGAGGAGAAAAAGAAAGCAGGCATGGACTGGATGCAAGGATTCTTAAAACGTCATCCGCAGATTAGCATCCGTCAGCCAGAAGGATGCAGTATATCTAGAGCAACTTCATTTAACAGATATAATGTGTCCAAATGTTTTGACAATTTAGAAGCAATCTACAGCCGTTCTGACAAATTTGCCGATCAATGGTGAAAGGTCAAAAACCACGGTACAGAAACCAAAAAAATATTGGTCCCTAAAGGCCAAAAACAAGTCAGCCAGTGTACAAGCGGGGAACGCGGAATGCTTGTTACGACATGCTGCATAATTAGTGCAAGTGTAAATAGTTTGCCACCAGCTATGGTTTTCCCACGCAAACACTTTAAAACGCACATGATCAATGGCGCTCCACCAGGGACTTTAGGTCTAGCCTCATCGAGTGTTTGGATGACCAGTGAGCTCTTTCCCGCAGTGATGAGACACTTCATAAGTCATAGCAATTCGTCAAAAGATAATCCATCTATCCTCATATATCAGTTAAACTTAGCTAAAGATAATGGAGTACCTATAGTCACCTTACCACCTCATTGTAGTAACAAGCTACAACCTTTTGACGTCTCCGTGTTCTATTTATTCAAGTCGAATTATAACGCAGCAGTCGACCATTAGTTGTTTCGCAACCCTGGGACTCCAATGAGTATTTACCAAGTTTCCAGCTGCGTAGGCGTAGCCCACCAAAGAGCTATGACCCCTGCAAATATCATATCTGGCTTCCAGAAAACAGGTATATACCCAAACGGGTATATACCTGATCAAACGATCGTCATGTTTTTTCGGATGATGACTTCCTAACCAGCTACGTAACCGATCGTGACTTCCCAACTGAAGCTGGTGGAGAGATGGAACCCGAACATACAGGACCTGAAGCTGCATTGAGAAAGGAAGAATTTCGGACACCTCCAAGGAAAGCTCCACCAACATCAAGAGAATTAACTTCATCTAATATGGACGAACCGTGAACGTCCAATGTTAACCATACCTCTAGCTCCGAAAATAACACAATATCAGTTAATCAGTTTATTTCTCCAGAACAGTTCAAAGGGTATCCCAAAGCGGGGACAAGGAAGTCGAAAAAGCCACGTACCAAAGGACGAAGTTGCATTGCAACGGATACCCCTGAAAAATGTTTCTTTGAGGCGAAAGAAACTGAAAAACAATGCAAAATTTCCTTAAAGAAAAGTTCACTTTTACGTAAAAAGAAAAAAGTAATAAGTGACGAATCTTCATCAGAAGATGAAGTTGCAGCTTCAAGCTTTGTAGAAGAGGATCCAGATGAGGACGTACAATGGCCACCACCTTTGGATCCTCAATTGGATATAGTTGGTGATTTCGTGCTAGTGCATTTCAAAACAAAAACGGCAGTGTTTAAATATAGGACAAAGAGAAAGATGATGAAAATGATGTTGAAATTAACTTTTTGAGCAAAAGTGTGAAACTTGAGCGTCACTTTGTGTTTCCTGTTGTTCCGGACGTGGCATTGGTGTCCCTAGACAACATAAAGATGATCCTACTTCCACCTACTTGCTTGGGAAAAACAAAAAGACTTCAGTCATCCTACAAATTTGAACTAGATTTCACATTATTCAACATGCGTTAAGAAAATTTTATTGTTTCATTGTGGCCTACTAGCTGTTTCACAGTGGCCCATCAGTGAACCACAATGAAACCGCTGAATTTTTTTTTGTCTGTTTCCTTTTACGATTTATTTCGAATGCTTCTGTAATTTGCAAATGGGATTAACTTTGGAATATGTTGAGGTTTTATTAGCAGTATTCGGTTTTTTCATTTGTCACAGTTGACTATGAAATAAAAATTGAAAACATTTTTTTGTCTCCTTATGGCCCACCCTCCCCTAGTAGGTCACCTCCCCGTGTCTTCTGTGGACCCATGCTTCTGTGTTTGGTATGAGTGTACGAGTTCACCTACCCTTTTCCGCATTCTCTTGCCATTCTTCATTTCATCTTCGGATGGTGATTTCTCTGGCAGTTTTTTGGCGATTCCTTCTCGTATTCTGCATCTTTCCTACACAAGCAGGTAGATTGGAGGGGTTCTGGCTATTACCAGTAGGGCCTTGGTTGAAACTGTTCAGTATGCGCTTGCTATTCGTATCGCGGCTTTTCCTTTGCACACTTAATAGGGTATTCCTGTCGATGTTTCTTTTCATCGCCCTTCCCCATGTGTCTGCACCATAGAGGCGTATGGACACATGACTGTGAACAGTCTATCTTACGTACGTTACTATCAGCTTCTGATAGTAACGTTTTCTACCCTGACTTCAACATCCTTCACAGTTCTCCCTCCTGCTAGAGCAACTACCTCTGTCTTTTCTGGAGCCAAACTTAGCTGTTTTGGTCTCAGCCACGTTGTTACGTATTCGATTACTTGATTTGCAGTTTCCTGTAACTGCCTCGCATCTTTCTCCACAACAACAATCCCTAAGTCATCGGCGTATGATTAGTTTCACTGTTCGTGGAACCGGTAATTTTAGAATGCCGTCATAGTGGACGTTCCACAGCGCTGGCCCTAAGACTGACCTCTGAGGCACTCCGCATGTCATTTTCATTTAGCTGGCTATGATGTTGTATAGATAGGGTGCTATGTTCTTTGTTCTAAGTTCCCCCAAGATGCCGTTCCACGGAGCAGAGTTGAATGCGTTGCGTACGTCTATTGTTACCAGGATGCATCTTTTTCTGCTGCCTCTTACGTTGCCTTCATCAGCAATTGCTTGCACCCTTTTTAGAGCGTGGATGGTTGACCGTTTTTGTTGAAAGCCGTATTGCTCTTCTGCCAGGTCTCCGCTTCGTTCGATTTCGTCTACTAACCTGCCCTGTATCAAGTGTTCCATTAGTTTCCCTAGGGTGCTAAGAAGGCACATGGGCCTATACGCTCTGTTGTTCTGTCCTGGTTTGATTTTCTAGATCAGGACTAGTCTAGCCACTTTCCTATCGCTGCGGAAATGTCCATGTCTGTAGTAACCGATTCAAAATCTGCCGAATTTCTTTGAAATGTCCCTTTACTATCGCCTTCACAATATCGGGAGGGACGTTATCTGGTTCAGGCGCCTTTTTCTTCTTTAAGTTTGTTACAGGCTGTTATTAGGTCTTTGTTGATGAAAAGAGGAAGTTCTGTTTCGACTGTCGGTAGTCTGTCCCACTTTCTGTCTTCGTGTTTTCGGAATAATGCTTCACGATTTTGTATCCCTTGCCCCATAAGTCATGCTCTACTTTTTCGGTCACTTTTTCCCAGGCTTCCCTTTCTGCGATAAATTGGCCCGGCTTTGACGGTAGTTGTCGATGGCTAGTTGTTTCTGGCCCTGGTTATTTCCCTTTTCGCTCTCAAGCATGTTTTTCTTTTTCTGTCGCGTCTATATGGCCTTTTCGCTACCAAGGACTCCTTTACTTATTAGAATCTTGTTGCAGGTTTCTTTGATGATCCTGTCCAATTCCTCTGTCTTTATCTCCTGCCACCGTACTTCTTGAACTCTGTTCCTATTTCCTCCATTAATTTTTCTAATTGTTCTTTTTTGAGAATCCAGGCCCTGTTTTACTTACTAAAGTTTTGTGTCCCTGCCGTCACTTCATTTACTCCAAATGTGATATGTTGGGGCCAGCTGAGCTTTTCTTCTTCGAGTACTTGCCAGTTAACTATAATTTGGCTTATTTTTTTGCGGAAGAATGGTCTTTGTGGGATTTACTTTCGCCCCTGATAAAAGTAGGTGGCGTTCTTCCCTGATTCAGTATCACGAGGTAGTCTTCTACTAACCATTCTGAGAAAAGTTCCCCACAGGTATAATTTGGAGTTGAAGTCTCCGCCTATGATTACTTCTTTCCTTTACTTTTTCATATCTGTCCTCAGTGCAACCAGCCAGTCCGTGAAAACTCGATAGAACGAACTACTACGCAAGTCGCTGTTGTCGGTGCTTCAGAATTAGGATTTTCTCTGTGTAGATTATTGCCGTCTAACCGTTTTCGTCGAGAGTTTATTTCGCTATTAAACGGTGTAAGTGACCAAGGAAATTCTTGTTTTCCATTACATGCAAGTCTTTATAAAAGTCTAGTCCAAAGTCACGTGAGTCGAGTGGGCGCCTTAAAGACGGTGCTTGGTTAAGGTAGTGGGGGAAGCTAGTGTTGTGTAGTTATTGTCGGTTCTGTAGGTTTCTGTCTCGATTCGGTGAATCTCGAGGGCTACCCTTTGAAATTTGCCTTGCGACAAAGAGATCGCTGTTGCCAACAAGGTAGAGAATTTTAACAAGGGATTTTTCTGAATTAAGCAACAGTTTAGCTTAACGAACTCTATTAACATATGGGAGATATGGAGGAAAAGAATAACCCAATACTATAAACTATGAACTCTTACAAACTAACTATGTATGGGGCTGAACACAGGATTACAACCAGTGAGATGGTGAGGAGTATTTGAGTAACGGAGGAAAGGACTGATAGTTGTAAACGGAAGGCGGTTGTGGATGCGGTAGGAAAACTAACTTTCACTAAGTCTGATTAAGCCAGTCCATGTATCTACGTTTGGACAGATATAGCAACCGAAGATAACCATATCTTTTAATTCCACCCAGATGTATCCTTCTCCTCTCCCGATGTTTCTTATTTTCTGCTGAGAGGTTCTTATTACTAATGCTACATCCAGCCTGTTGTCCGTATTCGGTTTATCATCTACATCTACTCGGACAGTCAAGCGGCTCTGCGAGCCACCTGCAGGTTAGCAGATAAAACCCTCTATATTAATTACGGTTTAGACACATTTTATAGAATTCACGTCACAGCTCCTTTGTCGTACGCTCTTTGGGATATAATCTCGAGAAATACATTAAAGATTATTAACTGAGAATTCCTAATGTAATAACAAACCATAAAATGCCTAGGCCCAGATTGCAACCTACAGGACTTTCTTCCGTGGGAGGTAAAAACGGACATAAAAAAAAACAAGTGACCGTTGGACTCAATTCAAAGTTGGTGGTCGTTCTAAAGTTACAGACGGTCAAAGTTGGAAATCGAGAAAAAAGATGTAATACCCCTCTATGAACGTAACATAGAGGGGTATTGCAATCCCCTTTGAACGTAACAAACATAATAGTAGTCCTATAAATGGATTTTTTTTTAAATGTAAGCACATTCTAAAAGTGCCTAAAAATCTACCACCGATGGGGTATCTTCTCCCCTTTTAGTCCCACCCCGTTTGATCCCTTGTCCCACCCGATTGCAACATTTCGAAAAATTTTGCATAATAAGAGTGAAATTAATCCCATAAGTAGACTTTTTCTAAATGCCTCCAAAGCACGTTCTAAAGTGCCTAAAATTGAACATCGAAGGTTCTATCTCCCAAAATATTAAATCTGCTGGCCTTTTTTTCGTCCTTTAGTGGGACGTGAAAGGGGGCCTCAAAAAGAACAAAAAACCGTTGGATTCCCTCCAATCTTTCTACTCGTTCTAAAGTTACAGGTGGCCAAATTTAGAAATTGAGAAAAAAGAGGGAATACCCCTGCTCCCCGCTTTGGTCAATATCAAAAACATGTAATTTTTTTTTCTGTTTTTGACAGGAATCCTAGGAACGTAACAAACATAACATGCGTGAGCTTAGTCCCTTGGTCCTGGATATGGACTTTTTTCTAAATGCCTCCAAAGTACATAATAAAAGTGACTAAAAATCAAATCAACCACCGAAGGTAAGATTTTTAGAAGAACTTCTAGATCGCCCAAACTATTGAACCTACGGGACTTTCTTTAGTGAGAAGTGAAAAAGACCAAGAAACTCTTGGATTCACTCTACTCGGTCCACTAGTTGTAAAGTTACAGGTGAAAATATTTGAAATTAAGAAAAAAGCAAGAATACTCCCCCCGTTTAGTCAATTTTGAGAAAATGGTGGTAATTTTTTGAACGAAACAAACATAACAGTGAGTGAAATTAAAATCATAAATGGACTTTTTTTCTAAACGCCTTCAAAGAGCATTCTAAAAATGCCTAAAAATCGATATCTGAAGGGGTCCATCTACCAAACTATTGGGTCTACGGAACTTTCTTTGATGGGAGGTGAAAGAGGATATCACTGCACTTTGATTTTTTTATTTATTTATTTTTTCTAATTGCTTGAAAACTGTATTGAATATCATGAAATTTGGTACATCGAAGTTCGTGTACCAAACGGAAATCTTATTGTTACGGTACGCAGCGACGCCGCGCCGGAGGCGGAGCCACATTGGAGGTGGGACCAAGAATTTGAGGCGGACATAGGCAGACTAATTCACCTGGCATACCCATTGGCCCCTGAATGTTTTCAAACGTAACTTGCCGCCAAAAGGTTCATTGAGGGAGTTTGCGATAATGACATGAAATACCACTTACGTCTAGTAAGGCCCAAGATTATCAGCGAGGCACTAGTTCGGGCCCTGGAATTCGAGGCGTCACAAGTGTCATCGGGTTCTTCTCCACGGGTAAGAATGGCAACTTGCGATGACGAGGAGGATACGTCTATGGCAAGTTTACATAAAGCGGTGAAGGATATCGCAGTCAATATGCATGCCCTGTTGGGAAGAAGTCCTCGATCAATAGACAATCGGGGCATAAAATCTTTTAACTGCGGCAGACTCGGTAACATCAAGAGTAACTGGCGTAATAGGGCAAGAAGTCCGTCGCCGTCTTTTAAAAGACTGAGCGGCGATCAAGACCGCCCTAGATCCCAGGAAAACTAATTCCGGTCAATGCAAGGGGGCAATTGACCGGGCCCGTTAATACCTCCAGGATTTTTAAAGTCAATAATTTGTGTGGCAAAAGTCTTACAGTGGCCGTTCGCATTAAGGGACAGAAGATCCAGATTACCATCGATACAGGAGCAGATGTGGCCATTGTAAGGCCAGATAAACTTGTCGGATATACCATACAATCATTGCCCAACCCTATTATGTTAAAATCAGTTACTGGAGAGTCTTGCCCTATATACGGAGAAGCCGATGTCACCATCATTATTGGGGAAAGATTTGAAGATCGGCATAAAGTGTTGGTTGCCAGGATCAAAGTCGAGTTTATTTTGGGAATGGATCTCATCAGAAAACATGGATTCTCCTATGATCATAAACGGAATATTCTCCTGTTTGGAGATGAGTAGTTTGCATTAACCAATGGAAATGTGGAAACTAGTATCCGTCTACTGGTGGTGGAAGATGTGAAAATTCCTCCAAATTCAGAACAAATTATCACAGTGACTTCTGAAAATGATCCTGGGTGGTCCATAGGACTTATAGAACCTAACCTGAATTTGACCACTGAAATCATGGTAGCCCGAACTTTGACCGACACGAAGAAGACTATGCCAGTACGAGTTGCCAATATTGGAGAATGGACCATCAGTCTCAAAGAAGGAACAGTCCGTGCCAATTATGAGCCTGTACAATGGGTATGCAATTGTGTCGAAGTGTAACCAAGCTTTTCCAGAAGTTATTGATGGTTTCAAACGACATTGGGGTCATCTGTCAAGGGAACAGCTTCAATCTGCCATAAAATTTGCTATTGATGAATCTGATATGTTCAACTTCAAGAACAGCGACAGTCAAACTGATTTAGTTGTCCATAAGATCAACATCGGAGATGCCCAGCCAATACGACAAAACCCACGAAGGGTCCCTCTGGCTAAACAACTGAAAGTTAACAGTTTGCTGAATGAAATGATAAAGGAGGGCGTCTTAGAAGAATCATCTAGTCCATGGTCGTCACCTGTGGTTCTTGTTAAGAAGAAAGATGGTTCAACCCGGTTCTGTGTTGACTACAGGAAACTTAATGATGTGACCAAGAAAGACAGCTACCCGTTGCAACGTATAGACGACACTTTAGCAACTTTATCGGGATCAAAGTGGTTTTCCACTCTAAATTTAAAAAGTGGGTACTGGCAAGTAAAGATTGCTCCCGAATACAAAGAGACGACTGCATTTTCTACTGGTTCGGGGCTATATCAGTTCACTGTTATGCCTTTTGGATTGTGCAATGCTCCATCAATTTTCGAGCGACTAATGGAACTTGTCTTGAGGGGGTTGACTTGGAAAACTTGCTTGGTATACTTAGATGACATAAGTCATGGGACGTAATTTTGACGAGCATTTGAAGAATTTAAGACAAATCTTCAACAAGTTACGGAATGCTCGAGTACTTGGGGCATACTATCTCAGAACAAGGCATTAAAATTAGCTAAAGTAAAATATCTGGCATTAAAGTTTGGCCAGTTCCCCGAGACAAACACGAAGTAAGGAGCTTTTTGGGACTATGTACTTACTACAGGAGATTTGTAGAGGGATTTGCCGACATCGCAAAACCGCTGCACAAATTAACGGAAAAGAAAACACCGTTCTTGTGGAACCACGATTGCAGTCAGGCGTTTGCAAGGCTTACAGATGCCCTATGTTCTAGTCCGATGTTGGCTTACCCTATAAAGGACGGACTCTTTATTTTGGACACGGATTCAAGTGTCTAGGTGCAGTACTCTCTCAAAGAAAAAACGGGCAAGAGAAGGGCATTGAGTACTACAGTAAGACTTTAAGTAAGCCAGAAAGAAACTATGGCGTCACTAGAAAGGAGCTGTTGGCCATCGTTAAAGCAGTCGAACATTACCATCGCTACTTATATGGAAAAAGGTTCCTGATTAGAACTGACCATGGAGCCTTGAAATGGTTATTACAGATGAAAAACTCTGAAGGTCAAATAACCAGATGGATGGAGCGCCTGCAGCAGTACGATTACCAAATTGAACATCGACCAGGAAGGTCCCACGGAAATGCCGATGCGTTGTCTAGGCGGCCGTGTAAAGAAGATTGTCGGCATTGTCGGCAAATGCGAAGTTTGTGTGCCACAAAAGGACCTCGAACAAGATCACGGGGCCGAATGGTGCAGTACACTGTAGGTACTCCATTCGAGAGGGTAGCATTTGATGTCGCGGGACCATTTCCTCAGACTGAGTCAGGCAACAAATACATCTTGGTCGCCGTGGATTATTTCACTAAATGGCCTGAAGCGTACGCCCTGCCTAATAAGGAAGAAATGACTGTGGCAACGGTGCTAGTAAATGAAATGTTCTGCAGATTTGGAGTCCCTCTCGAACTTCATTCTGATCAGGGCCGAAATTTTGAATCGGCTGATTTCCAGAAGGTCATGGAACTTCTCGGAATTCGCAAGACTAAGACAACTGTTTTGCATCCACAGTCGGATGGGATGGTGGAGAGATTTAATCGGATCATTATCGAGGCTCTGCGCATGAAGCCGCTGGTTAAACTCCGGCGAAAGTGATGTTCGGAAGAGAAATGAGGCTTCCTGCGGATTTGATGTATGAAACACCAGAAAAAGAGTCTCTCAACTCTTAGAATTTTGTGGAGGAGCTCAAGGAGAGGCTTAACAATGATCATGAACAAGTCAGGAATAAATTGCGAATCTCTAGTGATTGAGCCAAAGCGAGATATGACTTACTAGCTAACTCCTGCGGCTTCCAGGATGGTGATTTGGTGTGGCTGTAGAATCCGCGGCGAAACGTGGGAAAGTCGTCCAAACTTAGCCAAAATTGGGTAGGACCTTATACAATTATAAAGAAGATTAATGACGTGGTGTATAGAATCCAGCGGACCCCCAGGTCAAAGATGAAGGTTGTTCATCTGGATCGATTAGCACGATACCATGGAACTCTATCTGTTCGGGACGAACAGCCTTAGGAGGAGGGCAACATTGGAGGTTGGACCTTCGCGACCTATCCGAGCTGCTTCATGGGTGACACGAGTGATTTATTGCTCTGTTTATCTAGAACGCAGTTATTCACGACCTTTCTTTATGTGAGAATATTTAAGAATTCTTATCAAGAACGTTCTAGGTTTTCTGTATTTTTAGGAATTTGTATAAAAGGCGAATAGCGGCGCGGTATTTAGTAGTAGTAGTATTTTAATCGAGCTGAAGTACCAAACGATAATAGAAGGCTATAAAGGGTTAAGTAGTGAGTTATTTAGTAGTCGAATTGTACCTGTGTTTATTTGTGGGATAAATAAATAGTGTTTTCTGGTTAAATCGTTACACTGGAATTATTGAACCCTGAGTTCCCAACATTATTAAGACTGTGAAGGCTTTCACGGCTGGTCAAAATACAGTCTAAAGTGTGTTCCTGGCTTTGAAGCCGTGGTCCAATGGAATTTCTTCATGACTTTTCGTCAAAGTTGCGGCAAACATTATCAAGGGCGATGAGCCAATGGGCGAAGTGATAGTCTGCATTTAGAAACTGTCCAGTCTGCATTTAGAAACGTAATTTCCTCCTTCGTGTTGAAATTGTTGTCGTGTTTAAAGATCTCAATGGCCTCTCTCGTTGGTCTCGGATAGAAACGCTGCGATTGATATAAGATATCCACCTCGTTGAAAAGGTTGTTGTGACCTTCGGAGAGAGCCTGCTCTGTTACTGCTGACTTTTGTGTTTATCCCAGCCTGCAACTCCTCTTGTGTTCCGTAAATCTGGTGTTGACACTGCGTTTTGTGGTGCCAATGCATACCGAGCTGCATGGAACTCGGTAAACTCCGGGTGCCGATAGGGGATCTCTGCATTCCTTGGCCGATCTCAAGCTCTGTTGTATTGTACGAGTTTATATACGAGTAAAGAGGTTTAAAGACAGTTTTAACCACAGTATAAAGAATACATTATATCAGTAACAAAGCAGACAGTATTCTTGACCGATTAGTGTGAACAGGTGATAGTGTTCTTGAGTATTCGGTCTGGGCAGTGTGGAATAAAACTATTCAGCTACCGAGCTTTCGATATTTTTCTTCCTCAGGGCTACAAAGATGTTATTTGCATGTCAGAGCGAGTTACAAAAGACTGCACAATGGTATGCTTACTGCTAACTGGTTTATGAAGTGAAGGCAAGAAACCGTGAGAAAACTTAACGATTCAGCAAGGAATTCCACCCGATATCATTCCTCCTTCTCGTGAAGGCATGCATGTCGGTATGTCGGTTGATTTGTGAAAGATGGTTATTAGAATCTAAGGGAATCTAGTGAGGAGTCACTTGAGTTTGAGGCTGCAATGTCAGGTTGTTGTGTTTTGCATTTGCTAATGAGATTAGAATAAATAATGCTTAGGTCTTTTATGACAGTTCGTTTGTTGATGGAGCGGTTTTCTGCAGCAATTTCGAGCATTTCTAGAAAGACCCTTTTATGGTAGTTGGGTTCCCTAATTAAGATTTTGATGTCGTGAAAGTCCATGAAATGACCCGTATCAGTTTGATGCTGACATAGTGAATTGCAGGTTTTAAGCAAGCGACAATCACTCTTGTGTTTTGATATTCTGCGGTTAAGAACATTTGATGTTTGGCCTATATATATCCCTGTACATCATGTGCAAGGTATGCGATAAACCACTCCCGACTGTTTAAGGACTTCGTCCCTATCTTTGGTTCTACTGTGTGTCAGATCTCCAACAGACACTGGATTTTTCCAGGCTAATTTAATTGTTGGTTCATTATAGAAAAGTTTGCTGACTTTGGTTGATATTCCTTTGATCAATGGAAATGAAAACTCTTTAGCTTGGGAGGGATTGCGAGGGGGAGAAGGTGTTGGCAAATTAATGTAAGTGAAGTGAAAAGTTTCGTTGAGACCACTATTGTTATCATCCGAAAATCGATTGATATGTAATGTGTTGAACAATAATCAAAACTCAAGCGACTCCTCACTAGATTCCCTTAGATTCTAATAACCATCTTTCACATATCAACCGACATACCGACATGCATGCCTTCACGAGAAGGAAGAATGATATCGGGTGGAATTCCTTGCTGAATCGTTTGCTTAAGTTGCCAAATTCGATTTAAACGTGGCGATGTCTTAACGTCCACTTTGACTATTTTAATATGTTTTGTTCATCGTGCTGTATCATGTGACATTTTTGTAATTTTAATATTGATCTATATATCTAAATGTTTTCTCACGGTTTCTTGCCTTCACTTCATAAAATAGTTAGCAGTAAGTATACCATTGTGCAGTTTTTTGTAACTCGCTCTGACATGCAAATAACATCTTTGTAGCCCTGAGGAAGATATTAAAAAATATCGAAAGCTTGGTAGCTGAATAGTTTTATTCCACACTACCCAGACCGAATACCCAAGATCACTATCACCTATATCAGTAACGTCAGTCGGTCGAAAAATTGAAACTCCCCTCCCCTTGCCCCGTCCGCCAACCGGTCAACCACCAAACCGGTTTTTTGGCCTCGAAAATTTCCGTAGAATAGTTGGTATTACTGGACTGAGGCCCATAGCTACACCATCAGTTTGTTCCTAGAAATCTTCATTCCATTGAAAATATGTGGTGGTTAGATGGTGTTGGAACTACTTGGCAATATCTTGTGGAAATTCCTGGTTAATATGTTCCGTGGCTTCCTTAATGGGTACCATCGTGAAGAGCGAAACAACATCGAATGTAACGAGAATTTCTCCTGGGGAAGAGTCAAGGAATTCAGTTTTTCGACGAAATGAGTGGAGTCTTTTATAAAGCTGTCAGTATTTCCTATTTTAGGTCGCAGCAGTTTTGTGAGTTGTTTCGCGATTTCGTAGGTCGGGCTTCCTATAGTGCTCACGATGGTTCTCAGTGGCACATCCGGTTTGTGGATCTTTGGCAAACTGTACAGTCTTGGTGGTAAATTTTCTTATTTTTTAAGCTTAGTCATCCGATGCCACGTCCTTGATTAAATTGTTGGTGGCCCTCAGAATTCGGGCGGTTGGATCAAGAGTTATCTTCTTGTAAGTGGTGGGGTATAACAGTGTCCAGATTTTTTCTTCTTAATCCGATGTTGACATTACTAATGTTGCGATTCCTTTATCTGCTCTGTAAAATGAGAATAACCTTGTCTTCGTTCAAGGCTTTCAGAGCTTTCCTTTCTGCAAAGGTGAGATTGCTTTTTGGTGGTTTTGCGCGTTGGAGAATTCTCCATAAGTCTAGTAGACAGGTACAAAATACAATTTAGATGTAGAAAAGTTGCCAATCGAAAACACTATAAATATAAATAATAGATTAACTTAACAATTAATAAAAATCATAATTAATTGATTTCCATACTTACACTTATTGTCTGTTCCTATATTATTTCAAGAATATTCCTGGAATGATTATTTTTCTTACAGAATGTTTCAATTATTCTAGGAATAGTTCTAGAATATTTATAAAAGAGTATTCCCTATAGAACATTGTAAGAATATTACTATAATAGCTATTTATGTAACCAGTTACGAAAAGTCCGATTTTGTGTAACGAATGAATGTTTGCGGGACGAGCGCAGCGAGTTCCCGCAATTTGAATGAGATACACATACATATATTCGTAACTAGTTACGAAAAGTAGGACGTTACGTCACTGTCATCAGTATTGAAAAATGCCACTTTATATGTCAAAAATAGAAAAAATATTTAGTGTTATCTATTGTCTATCTATTGCTATTAAGCAACTTTCACGGAAACGGAGCATCGAGCCAATCACTGATCTCCGTTTCACTTAGGTTAGGGAGTATATCCAGCTGCTAATATTATCAGAGTAATAACATGGCCCTTAAGACCTCTATGTCCTGATCCTAAGACTTCGATGGGCAAAAAGTTTGCTTCTCGATGCGGATTTCCTTAAGTGTCGGAAAAAAGTATTGAACATTTCAGTACTTGGTAATCAAATTTGCGGCCCAATTTGTCGTTTTGTAAATCGATCGGAATTTTGGGCATGGCCCGCGATATCAGGGCCGGCCGAGTCTTTCCTAATTTGGGTTACGTAATGGGCCGGTCTCGAGATGTTATGCCGCCGCTGCGTATCATTTCACTTTTCAGATTTACCTGCGTGGGTTTATCAGACAGACGTACATGGTACATGTGTTACACATGTGCAGAGAGGTCCTTGCACCTGACAGGCTATTTTTTTTTGTTGGCACCCTGAGTCACTTGATTGTCCAGCTTGTCTTGGGGACCCATAAGAAACTTATTACAATATGTATTATTTAGTACTCTATGAATTTATCTGTGCAAAACTAGCGGCTGGGGGATGAAAAACACTTCATTTTTCCTGAAAATTGCCCAGATATTCATAAGTTTGTGTTAAGATGTTTTGAAATCTTTCGTAAATTTAGGTAAATTATTTGAACACGTCAACTTTAGTTTTGTAGGGCGAACAAATAATTGAGCAGTAGCAACGTTGATTAGCAGGTTGGAGACGAAATAACAACTTCAATCAATGTTCAAATCGCCGACGTCTCGACCGTATTGCGGTCTTTATGACTCTTAATGAAGTGACGACGTTATACGTCGATGTTTATATGTACGATGTAATTTATCGTGTCCATTATCCGTTACTAGGCCAAAGTTTTGCGAGATATCACGAAACGAAAGACATGTAGTGCTGTGAGTAGTCAGAGCCACTCATACACAGCACATCGACTACATTTGTTGTGTCCATTATCCGGCCCAGGAACGGATAATGGACACGACAAATTTTATAAACATCGATATAACTTCGTCACTTCTTTAAGAGCCTTGATAAAGACCGCAGTATACGGTCGAAACGTCGGCGATTTGAGCATTGATTGAGGAATAAACACTTGGAATAATTGAGCAGTTTCAAACCCCTAACCTGAACCCCCAAGAGGGTTTAGCATTGACCTTGAAATTTTTAACGGGAAGAGGGGTTTAGTGATACCACGTTTTGGATTTGATCCGAAATCTATCTGAGGAGATGTTTTATAGACTATTAATATTTTCAGACAAGGATACTCTGTCTGGACGTCTGTAATGGCATGCAACCATCTCCTCAATTGAAGAAAATGCTCTCGGTGAGTGGGTTTACAAACCCTGTACTTCCGGTTAAAAATGATTTGAAAATTGTTGGTTCTGTGAGTTAAAATGAAATGTGTTCCTTATCGATACCTCATCTATACGGTTATTGATACAGTCTGGGGTCAATATGCAATCTGATGTAAACAAATTCAGGTCAGTCTTATTGTTAGATCAAGTACCTCGCTCCTATTGCTAGTTACCAATGTGGGTGTAAAGCCCATGGGCAAAAATCTTGAGATCTTATCCCAATAAGGGTGACTCTTACAACTATCAGTAAAACTTCAGTTTGAAGATAAAACACGAGTAATGACGTAAATTACATTGTTGGTAACAATGCAGTCTTGGTTGCAGTCAACTGGTGTTTTATCTTCAAACTGCAGTTTTACTGATAGTTGTAAAAGTCACCCTAAGTTGTCAAACAGTGACTCACTCTTTTCGTTGGTGTTAAGGAGTTGGTGTGAGTTCGGGTCACACCTCATCACGATCTTGAGGTTTTCTTTCCTGCAGTAGTCTACGATCTCTCGCATCAGTAGTAGGGGGTTGTTCTGCGTCTCATGGGAAATATGTGGAGCAGATAACCAGCTCCACTCTACCTTTTTCGGTCATTTAAATACCCCGAATGGCGGTTAGACACCTGCGCAGAAGGCTGTAAGCATGAAATACTTTTACAATTTTTAATACAATTTTTTTTTGATACAGATACATGCTCTAAGTAATTGTCCTGATTTAACTACTTTCCGAAAATTTGTTTTTACCAAAATATAGAATCCAGCCTTGGCATGATGCAGGTTTGCTTGCAGGAACCAGAAACTCTCTCCGTTTCCTACCAGGACTTCCGGGACGGTCTCCATCGTCTCTGTCTGGTCCTGGTGCTTTTCCTCTACTGACTCAAGTGGGATGGTTTTCCTTCAAAAGTTGCCTGGGTGGTTGCGGACGAGGTCTTCCACAGCCTTGTCCTCGTTTTCGGTTATGTCCCGTTGTTGTGGACTGTCCCGGTCTCTGTTCGCGGTTACGAGTGGTTCCATGTAATGCAGGCCGTCCCCCACGGTTTCGCCAGGAAGTTTAGTTAGCGCTACTCTCTCCTTGTTATGTTGAGCAGGACCTGACCCACCGAATCATCAGTGGCGAATATGCACGTCACCCCTTTCCCGCCTACATCCTGTGAAGGATAACCCAGTCTTCTGTTTGCAGATCCTAGTTCATACTGCGGATTATCTCCAAGACTCTCTTGGACGATAACCTCTCTCCGTTCTTATCCAACAGGTAAACCACGCAGATGGGGCCTCTGCAGATTCTGGCCTTGTAGCAGCCTTTGTTGCAACGCCTCCCAAGGGTTGAATTGGTTTAGTACCCCTCTAGCCATTGCACAGTTCCTGCATCCGCATACGTGATGATCAGCCATCCACGCCTCACAGTACAGTTGCTTAATTATGAATCTTGTTTGAATTGTGATCTTATTTGAGGTCCACTTGGTTCTCTACGGCTTTCAAAATGGATGCCTGGAGACGTCCAAATTTTTCGTCTGTAAGCGTTGTTGCTAGAAAGTCTGAGAGGAGGATGACCACTCAGACACCTTTTAAGTCTACCCTGCACAAGACTCCCTGTGTGCTGGGATTCGCCTTTTTAACGCTTTGCTCAAGGCAGTTCTAGAAGGTGTCTCAGTGGGCATCCTCCTCTCAGACTTTCTAGCAACTGCGCTTACAGACGAAAAACTTGGACGTCTCCAGGCATCCATTTTGAAAGCCGCAGAGAACAATCCACGAAGTGGACCTCAAATAAGATAAGGTTTGGGAGAAAGAGAAGAAATTGCTGTAGGTCTTCCATATGAAAAACGCCCTTTTCCAGCATTTTTTTTATGGTTTTCTTGCCTTCGCTCGAGAGCCTTTTCCTTCGGAGAGTAAGGTTTCCCAGAACCCCCCTCCAAAAGGCAGTAACGCCTCTGTTGCAGCCATTACTGCCACATTCCGAGTGGTGTGATGGTGAAGAAGTGAAGAAGGTTCCGCTTCTCCTCGGTGGTGAAGCTGATTTTTTTAAGCTTTTTTTATTGTTCCAGTGAAAAGAACGGGTCAGCCATGGTCACTCCTGGCAGTAAGCCTAAAGCCTGGCGGTAACATTTCGGTCCGTAACCCTTATAATAAAGTCCAAAGTCAACACAGGACCGTACTTTGTGGTAAATACCTTGGTGCTTTCCGGCGTCAGCCGATTCTGGAGATTTTGTTCGGCAAAAACATGGATTGGGAATATTTGATTGGATGAAAAGGCCACTTGGCAAAAGTCACTGAAGCCATTTCGCTCCGAAGTCTCTTCAGATTGTTCTTCAGATTTCACGTAGCGTATGCCATCTCCACCGTTGTCGTTTATTACACAGGTATCTGAAATTTGTCTTTACATTGTTATAACAAAGCTCAAAACAACCAAAACTTACTTATATGGGTCAGCCCATAACTAGAATTAACAAACGCGCCATAGCCCCTGTTGTTCCTAATGAAACAATTACTTATCAAAATTTGAGATCCAGGATTGGTGATATTGACAGCATTGTAAGCGGAACTGACAAGCTCTAGGTTTTCCATTATCAGTGAGACCTCCTCCACGTGGATGGCACTGGTGATATTGTGGTCTCGACCCATTCCCGCATAGTACACGTTGACGTAGCTCAGTTTAGATAAAGACCGCTGCATAAAACGTGTACTACCCGGTTTACCATGGTAAGGCTTCTGGGGGCTTTCGCCTCAAGACATCCAACCTAGATGATCTTCAGCTTTTGGCACGGGTCGCACACTACCTTGGTTTAGGGACTAATTTTTCCACTTGTCCAGTCTAGATCCGATGTCTTCGGTTAAGCAGAAGGAGCAGCTCAAGCAGCACGTGATTTTTCATCCCGAACATCGGTCTTGGCTTTCCCTGGTACCATGTCTCGTGCATGCATCGTCGTAACCCAGATCAGAGACACATGGCAAGTAGGTTCTCTGGCAGAAGTCGCTTTACAGACTTCTATTCTCATCACCCCAGCAATGCTATTCTAATGTGCAGCTATAAGTAGAGCAACTGCAGGAGTACAATGTTTGAGGATCAGAACTGAGTTTTCGAGTAAATTTTCAATTAAGTTCCTCTTCTTACTCTTTGATGTGTAGCCACTCCGAGTAAAGCTCAGGCTGGATATCTGTTGAGTGTTTTCCGATGATGAAGCATGCGCCCTCTTCTGTGTTTATGCTATTCGAGTTCTCGCCCACTCGGACTCTGCCAATTTTAACCGACGTCATGCAAATACATAGTTGAGTGTATCCGTAGCGACATACTTCGTTTCGTGCAGATGTCCACCGCCATCACACGTCCACTTTCTTACGTATTCAAGCGCATTTATTTCCTGTGCAACAGCCAATATCTAAAAGAGGACATCTACATTTCTTCGTTGTTAGTCAAGAGTTTTGCGGAATTGCCACCCTTCATGGAATCTTGCTTAAAGATCCCAAAAAGCGGGCAAGGGCGATACCAACAGATTGCCGCTCTTTACCTATCAAAATGTACCCGTTCTCTTCACCCTTTTGAACACGAACATCAAGAAATATTTTTTTTTTAATTTTTGACAAATCTGCACTCTGATCAGGACCATTACGATCAGTTATTGGTTCGACTTGAAGATCGTCAAGTTGGTGGCTGTCACCAGATAATATTGCAGCTCCTGACAACTATCTGTCAGCCCGTTATTCTCAATGGTTGTTGAAGAAGCACTTTCTTGAAGTTTTTTTCTTCTTGTGATGTTTTGGCGATACTGTAATCATCTATTTTAGCTTGCTTGCTGCTAACTTCTTGTTGAGCTTGTTAGCCCTGCTCAAAGAAGAGAGCACTTTGTTTAGACTTTCCTGCAGCATTGCTGAAATAATAGCGACTGAATATGCCGACCGACCACTTAACGACGGTATTGGTCATTAAATGGTCTTGAGGTTCTCTCTCCTGCAGTAGTCTATGATCTCTCGGATCAGCAGGAGGAGGTTGTTCTACGTCTCATGGGAAATATGTGGAGCAGATAACCAGCTCCACTCTACCGTTTTCGGTGATCTAAGTGCCCTGGATGCAGATTAGGTCACCTGTGAAGAAAGCTGTAATGAGCATGAAATACTTCAATCCTTTTTTGATACAGATACATGCTCAAGTCATTGTCTTCATTTAACTACTTTACCAAAATTAGTTTTTACCAAAATATAGGATGCAGCGTTGGCATGATGCAGGTTTGCTTGCAAGAACCTGAAACGCTCTCCGTTTTCTACCAGGACTTCCGGGACGGTCTCCATCGTCCCTGTATGGTCCAGGTACTTTTCCTCTACTGCCTCAAGTGGGAGTTTTTCCCCTTCAAAGTTGCCTGGGTGGTTGCGGACGAGGTCTTCCACAGCCCTGTCCTCGTTCTCGGTTATGTCAAGTTGTTGTGGACTGTCCCGGTCTCTATTCGGGGTTACGCGTGGTTCCAGGCAATAAAGGCCGTCCACCGCGGTTTGACCAGAAAGTTTGTGTGCGATTGGGTTAGTTACCTCTGCTCCCTCCATGGCAAGTTGAGCAGGAGCTGATACGCTGAATCATCAATATGCATGTTACCCTTTTCCCGCCTTTATCCTGTCAAGGATAACTCAGTCTTCTGTTTGCAGACCTTGGTTCATACTGCGGAGTCTCTTCAAGACACTCTCGGACGATAACCTCTCTCCGTTCTTGTCTGACAGGTAAACCACGCAGTGTACCAGCCTTTGTTGTGAACCCTCCCAAGGGTTGAGTTGGTTTAGTAGGTACCCCTCTATCCACGCACAGTTCCTGCATCCGCACATGTGATGATTAACCACCCCAGCGTCACGGTACAGTTGCTAAACCTTAGCATATTTAAATACTTTGTGAATTGTTCTCCACGGCTTTCAAGATGGAGTCGTTACGTTTTTCGTCTGTAAGCGCAGTCGCTAGAAACTCTGAGAGGAAGATGCCCACTTAGACACATTTTAAGACTGCCCTGTACAAGACTCCCTGGTGCTGGGCCTCGCTTTTTTAAATCGTTTGTTCTCGCGCACTATAGTTACATCACTTTTTGAACCAAAACCCTAACGACTCTGCCAATTTTAACCGACGTCATGCAAATACATAGAGTGTATCCGCAGCGGCCTACTTGGCTTCTTGCAGATGTCTACTGCCATCACACTTCCACTTTCTTACGTATTCAAGAGCATTTGTTTCCTGCGCAACAGCCAATATCTAAAAGAGAACGTCTACAGTTCTTTGATGTCAGGCAAGAGTTTTGCGGAATTGCCACCCCTCATGGAATCTTGCTTGAAGACCCCAAAAGGCGGGCAAGGGCGATACCAACATATTGCCGCTCTTTACCTATCAAAATGTATCTGTTCTATTCACCCTCTTTGAACACGAGCATAACAAATTTTTTTACATATATTCCGGTCAATTCTGCACTCTAATCAGGATCATGACGATCGACGAGGTATTGCTTCGACATGAACATGGTAAAGTTGGTGACCAGATAATATACCAGCTCCTGACAACTGTCAGCCTTTGATCCGCTATTCCTTTGATCATTGGTTGCTGAAGAGTGAAGAAGCGG
This sequence comes from Taphrorychus bicolor, assembly GCA_951812265.1. Lineage (NCBI taxonomy): Eukaryota > Metazoa > Arthropoda > Insecta > Coleoptera > Curculionidae > Taphrorychus > Taphrorychus bicolor. The sequence goes on along the minus strand of OX638298.1, from coordinate 42,865,967 downwards.
TTGCTTGAAGTTTTTTCCTCTTAGGATGTTTTGCTCTCTTTTTCTGCAAAGAAGTTTTGTTTTGTTTGTTTAGACCTTCCTGTAGGACCTAAATTGACCGACCATTTAATGATAGTATTGGTCACTACTTTCTGCGCTGGTATCAAGTCTTCCTGAAGCGTAACTCTTTATGGAGAACTCGCAATTTCTTCCGGAAAGTGAGTGTCTTGTGAAAGCTTTCTCCTGTGGTCTTTCCTGACCAGGGTCTCTCCCTGATTTCTGGTCTATGTGCTGCCTTGTTTCTTTGTTCTCCCCATTTTGGTTTTCTCGTTCTGAGCTCAGAAACTCGACAAGCCTGGCCAATTTTGCAAGCGACTCAGTATGTCTCTCCCCAGAAATTCCGCTAGCAGGTCCGTTTGCTACGCCTTAGTTCTGTTGTGAAATATCTGCGGGTTGCAGTGTAGCTGGGCGTTTTCAGTCATCTGGGCGCCACACTGCGGGTGTCAGTGTAGCGCCCAGATAACTTGGCAGGAAGACTCTCTTGGTGTTTGCCTCAAGGTGCTCCTCAAGACCATTTCATCGCGTAGTCACGAATCTTCAAAGAAGCGGTTATTATCCTCATTGAGGTTTACTACCTCATTATCTATTTCCTCTGTGAAGAGCAAGAGTTTTTACCCAGTCTGTGGTCCTCGGGTTTCCTTTGAATGGTCCAGTCTTCTGGTCGGAAATCGAAATGTTTTTTGATACTCTCTAACTTTTAACTTCTCTTGCCTCTATCCCTGTATCATAACAGCTAAATTAGTTATTGTACTTCTTTCTAAATGTATGCAAATTAATTGAAAGTGACGTTTTGAAAAGCAGTATTTGCAATCTTTGCATAATAATAGTCCACTTCAAGAGGTGACCTCAACGTCTCAAAGTGATCTCAAGAGCTTCGGCTTCAAAGACAAGCTCTAATTCGACTTGACCCATTGTTGCGGGAGATATAATTTTGCAATCACACGTATTTATGTAAAACCACTCATTCTTCGTCACGAATAGTCTATGACGTAATTACCCTGTTTTAGCGCTATTTAAATCGGTACTACTTGTCTCAGTTTAGACCTATAATGACTAAGTGTAGTTCCGTTTACTTTCCCCACACTGATACCAATTGACCCAAATGGGTTCAAAGAATAACAAGGCCGTCCTTCTCTCAGGTAGCGCTGATTGATCATATTAGACCAGATGGTTCAATTACCCTCTGAATGTGGGTCTAGTAAATCTAATGAAAAGTAGCAAGGCCGAAGAGTGCCAGAACAATACTATTCGGCGTGTCATTCACGGAGGCGTGTTAATAACAATTATGATATCGCTCTGTGTACTGGTCAATAAGACCATTTTCGTGGGTCACGCACAAGACTATGTATGACCCACATGTTTACTATGATCAGGGTAATTGATCAATTAAGGGACACTGGCGTAGATTACCATTTTGGGTTTGCTGTTAAAAAATTTTAAAAGTTTTTCATACAGAGTAAGGCCAAAGTGGTTGGTAGCTACCTAAGTCGTAGAGATTATAAGTTAATTAATGGATACTTTCTTAGTATAGAAATATGACATTGGTCTATTTGTAGAGCCTACATCGTTACTCTTTCCTGGAACATTTGAGTTTTGTTATTGCCAATTATGCTTGTGGTATATTAAATATGCATTTAACTAATTAACAGTGAAGGTAATTACAAAAGTTAAACTTTATTCCTTTTTTCTCTAAATTGGTAAAGGACAAGGTACGCCTATGCAAGCTGCTGGACGTGTCTTGGGTGTCTGCAATATGTAATTGCAATTTACTGTTATTTTGACGCAAATCTAATTTGAAAGGTTGATCTACATTGTTGATCAATATGAGCAATTTAAGACACCCATTTCTCTTATAAAACCTTTACAGTCTTGTGCAATTTTTTTAACACTTAATTTATAGCAATTGTCCAGGTATTATTTATTTGGGTCATAATTTGGGCAGTCCTCTTGCAGTCACGTTAAACTAATCTTGGTATAAATTTGCCAGGTGATAGTGATTATGAGCTTGCAATTTTTTTCTTACATAGAAAACTGGTTTTTCTCTCAATATTAATGATAAGTAGTATTGCGCTAATTTAAAAAAAAATAAACTAGTTTTTAATCTGTATAAAAGCGAGCTTTAAGGTGATCCTCTCGTAATTATCGGCAATGGTATAAACATTATTTAGTGGCTGTGCGGTATGGTCGTGACCCAAATGGTTCTGGAAATGTAATTTATGTTCGTTGCTATATCCGATTTGATCTTAAGGTAGTGAACATTATAAGTAATGATTATAACTTACAAGCATAATATGACAAATTAGAGTAAATGTTACTATGTATTCATACGAAATGGAAATCAATTGTTTATCCAGAAATTTGATTAAAACTTGGGGTCCTTTTCTGTACAAGAAAGGGCATTAACTTGTCTTTTAAACAGAACATCCTGTTTATAAAAGTGGTTGTAAGAACCAGTATCAGAACTCATTAAAGCCATTCCAGTGATTTATTGTATTATCAAAATGATAACTAATAAAAACTAAAACTAAAGACCCAAAAGCGGTCTCAAAACCCTTGAATTGCCTTGGTGGGGAAATGGAAACTCATGTCTAATGTTTCATATCTTCATGACCTCAAATTATTTAAGTTCAATGTTAAGTCCAAGATATTCAGTAATGATTTACAAGTGTCACAGACTTTTTCAGTTAAAGAAAAGTGACAATATTTACAACCAAGAGACAAATATTGAAATAAAAAACTAAACTTGTTCGGTTTTTCAGCATTCTGAAAAGCTTACCTTAAATATACCCTATAAAGACACCGAAAGATAAATGAAAGTCAAGTCCTCAAGGATAAAACAAGGAAAACCTCTAAAGAAGAATAAGGAAACTAGAAAAACATACAAACTGATACTTGAAACCGAGATATTAACTATCAGAAAGGGTTTACCAAAGATTTTGGAGGAAAAGACCGAAGAAGAAGTTAGAAACACAGCTCCACGAAACCCTAGATAGAAACCCCCGACGAAGAACTCAAGGAATTCAATCTTCTAGGGTCAAAGATTTCTCAGGAAGAAGAATACAAGGAGTTGGTAAAACTGTTCAGCCATCGAAGCATGAAGAAATAAAAGGAATTTTGCCAAAACAAAAGACGAAATAGCTTTCGTTTTCACTATCGATGTTAAGTTGAAGAAGAGAACAAAAAAAAGACCAAACCAAAGAAGGAGAGTCCAAAGGTCAGAGCTATGCAGTATAAGACTAGCGGCCAGATGGTGATCCCAATAAGAATGTTTGAGGCCAAGAATTACCGCTTGCGGTAAGAAATTAAGGCCCTAAGTCAAAATAGAAAAACCATCGCAAGAGAAACACAGATAAAAATACAAAATCTACGGAAGAGCGGTGAGACATTGTATGTACAGAACAGGAGCAGGCGACATCCACCAGCGTATTAGATTTAATACTGCATGGCATATGGCTCTCAGTTTGAGAAGCAGCCCTTATTGAGCGGTGAGATGTTGACAGAACGGGAGCAGGTGACATCCACCAGCGTATTAGATTTAATACTGCATGGCAGATCGTTCTCACTTCGAGAAGCAGGCCATATTGCTCTGTACCTCGCAGGTTATCGAAACCAAACGAAGTGTAAAGAGTAGGTGGTCACCAATTTGTCGATCAACCCATCTGCATACTAGTTTCGGTGTCTACCCCTCATCAGTGCAACCTTTTCTGGTCGACAAATTGGAGAGCGTGACTTCCCGACTTAAATCCAAAAATCTATGGAAGAGCGGTGAGATGTTGTATAGAACAGGGCCAGGCGACATCCACCAACGTATTAGATTTAATACTGCATCGCAGATGGCTCTCAGTTCGAGAAGCAGCCCATATTCCTCTGTACCTCGCTGGTTATCGGAACCCGAACAAAGTGTAAAGAGTAGGTGTTTCTCCAAAATATTGTAGGAAAAAATATAATGTTTTCTTACAAAATTTGTTTCCAACTTTATTATTGTCGAAGTCCACTCCATTGCACTCTATCTCAATGTGTGTATGTTAAACACCAAAGCTTTTGAATTACAAATGTTGTTGGCAGTTGCCAACCAGTGATGTAAAGGCCAAAATTTTTCAAACGAAAATTTCCGAAATCAACTCAAATTTTCCAGAAAAATTTCCTTTCTTAAAATGGAAATTTTCTGAATTCTTCAAAAGTCAATTTCATTATTGTCAAAGTCCACTCCATTGCACCACATCACAGCTTCGTCTCAATGTGCGCAGCTAAGACAACAAAGCTTTTGAATTACAACCGTTATTGGCAGTTGCCAACCACTGATGTGAAGGTGGAAATTTTTCAAACGAAAATTTCCGAAATCAACGCTTCGGAAAAATTTCCTTTCATAAAATGGAAATTTTCTGCATTCATCAAAATTCAATTTCATTATTGTCGAAGTCCACTGCATTGCACTCTATCTCAATGTGTGTAGGTTAAATACCAGAGCTTTTGAATTACAGTTGTTGTTGGCAGTTGCCAACCAGTGATGTAAAGGCGGAAATTTTTCAAGCGAACATTTCCGAATCCAAAGCAAATTTTCCGGAAAAACTTCTTTTCTTAAAATTGAAATTTTTTGCCTCCTTCAACAGTCAATTTCATTATTGTCAAAGTCCACTCCATTGCACTCTATCTCAATGTGTGTAGGTTAAACACCAAAGCTTTTGAATTACAAATGTTGTTGGCAGTTGCCAACCAGTGATGTAAATACGAAAATTTTTCAAACGAAAATTTCCGAAATCAACGCAAGTTTTCCAGAAAAATTCCCTTTCTTAAAATAAAAATTTTCTGCATCTTTCAAAAGTCAATTTCATTATTGTCAAAGTCCACTCCATTGCACCACATCACAGCGTACACTCACATCAATATGCGTAGCTAAGACAACAAAGCTTTTGAATTACAACCGTTATTGGCAGTTGTCAACCAGTGATGTGAAGGTGGAAATTTTTCAAACGAAAATTTCCGAAATCAAAGCTTCGGAAAAATTTCTTTTCTTAAAATGGAAATTTTCTGCATTCATCAAAATTCAATTTCATTATTGTCGAAGTCAACTTCATTGCACTCTATCTCAATGTGTGTAGGTTAAACGCCAGAGCTTTTGAATTACAGTTGTTGTTGGCAGTTGCCAACCAGTGATGTAAAGGCGGAAATTTTTCAAGCGAACATTTCCGAATCCAACGCAAATTTTCCGGAAAAATTTCTTTTCTTAAAATTCAAATTTTCTGCCTCCTTCAAAAGTCAATTTCATTATTGTCAAAGTCCACTTCATTGCACCACATCACAGCTTCGCCTCAATGTGCGTATCTAAAACACCAAATCTTTTGAATTACAGGGGTTCTTGGCAGTTGCCAACCAGTGATGTAAGAACGGAATTTTTTCAAAGAATACTTTCCCAAATCAATGCAACTTTTGCGGAAAAAATTTCTTTTTTAAAACGGATATTCTCTGCATCCTTCAAAAGTCAATTTGATTATTGTCGAAGTCCACTCCATTGCACTCTACCTCAATGTGTGTAGGTTAAACACCAAAGCTTTTGAATTACAAATGTGGTTGGCAGTTGCCAACCAGTGATGTAAAGGCGGAAATTTTTCAAGCGAACATTTCCGAAACCGACGCAAATTTTCCGGAAAAATTTCCTTTCTTAAAATGGAAATTTTCTGCCTCCTTCAATAGTCAATTTCATTATTGTCAAAGTCCACTTCATTGCACCACATCACAGCTTCGCCTCAATGTGCGTATCTAAAACACCATATCTTTTGAATTAAAAGGGTTCTTGGCAGTTGCCAACCAGTGATGTAAGAGCGGAATATTTTCAAAGAATACTTTCCCAAATCAACGCAACTTTTGCGGAAAAATTTTCTTTTTTAAAATGGAAATTTTCTGCATCTTTCAAAAGTCAATTTGTTTATTGTCAAAGTCCACTCCATTGCACCACATCACAGCTTCGTCTCAATGTGCGTAGCTAAGACAACAAAGCTTTTGAATTGCAAGCGTTATTGGCAGCTGCCAACCAGTGATGTGAAGGTGGAAATTTTTCAAAGGAAAATTTCAGAAATCAAAGCTTCGGAAAAATTTCCTTTCTTAAAATGGAAATTTTCTGCATTCTACAAAATTCAGTTTCATTATTGTCGAAGTCAACTTCATTGCACTCTATCTCAATGTGTGTAGGTTAAACACCAGAGCTTTTGAATTACAGTTGTTGTTGGCAGTTGCCAACCAGTGATGTAAAGGCGAAAATTTTTCAAACGAAAATTTCCGAAATCAGCACAAACTTTCCGGACAAATTTCCTCCCTTAAAATGGAAAGTTTCTGCGTCCTTCAAAAGTCAATTTCATTATTGTCAAAGTCCACTCCATTGCACCACATCACAGCTTCGTCCAATGTGTGTAGCTAAAACTCGAAATCTTTTGAATTACAGGTGTTGTTGGCAGTTGCCAACCGCTGATGTAAAGGCGGAAATTTTTCAGACGAAAATTTCCGAAATTAACGCAAATTTTCCGAAAAAAATTTCTTTCTTAAAATGGAAATGTTCTGCATCCTTCAAAAGTCAATATCATTATTGTCGAAGTCCACTTCATTGCACTGCATCCCAATGTGTGTCCACTAAATACCAAATCTTTTGAATTACAATTGTAGCTGACAGTTGCCAACCAGTGATATAAAGGTTTCCGGAAAAATTTCCTTTCTTAAAATGAAAACTTTCTGCATTTTTCAAAAGTCAATTTCATTACTGTCAAAGTCCACTTCATTGCACCACATCACAGCTTCATCTCAATGTGCGTAGATAAAACATCAAATCTTTTGAATTATACGTGTTGTTGGCAGTTGCCAACTAGTGATGTAAAGGCGGAATTTTTTCAAACAAAATTTCCTAAATCAACGCAAATTTTGCGAAAAAATTTCGTTTCTTAAAATGGAAATTTTCCGCATCCTTCAAAAGTCAATTTCATTATTGTCGAAGTCCACTCCATTGCATTCCATCACTGTTCCATTTCAATGTGCGTAACTTAAAACACCAAAGATTTTAAATTACGAGTGTTTTGGCAGTTGTCAATATTGATTTGTTTTTGATGATTGAATTTTTCCAAATAAAAGTTTTCCAAAATAAACAAAAATTTTCAGAAAAAAAATTCTTTCCTTAACATGGAAATTTTCTACATCCTTGAAAAGACAAGGTTTCTGCTTTCTATTTATACATAAGGCAAAATGGCAGTTAAAATTAAAAGTAAATGTACTAGTTCATAATAATGTTTTTAACCCGTAGCTTTTCTTCGTAACAGTCACCGCCTGAACTTTCTGATAATTTTATTTTAGAAGTTTTTCCAAAATGTTTTCATTCTTCACTTTTTTAATAATTTTATTATTCTAAAAAGTATACAATATTATTATATATTGTATACTTTTTAGACAGTGACCTTAATTTGCTGCTAAACCTTAATCTAACCTAAGCTTTTAACCTTAATTTGAAAAGTCATTTTATTTGAATATACGGAGATATACAACGTATGATTGGGTTAAAAAACTCTTATAACAATCAAAATTTTCCAAATTTTAAATTTGGGTGTTGGGTTAAAAAAAGTTGGTCTTTGCGGTAAAACTGGGCAAAAAACACTCTCCTTTACCTACTTGAGTCTCACTGAAGTACAAAAATATAAAAAAAACACTGTTGCTTTGCCTTTAAAAGGGAAAGAGAGAAGGAATTTATTAATTCATCAGTCCGAAAGATTTTATACAGGGTGTCCCAAAATTAGATGGCCAAACCTAAACAGGAGAGTCTTGAGGCCAAAGTAATTAATACTGACTTGTCAAATAGACATACAGGTTGATTCAAAAGTACTTTAAAAAACTTCAGGATATGATTGCTGGCATTATTTTAAGAAGAAAAGTTCTAATAAACGAGGGTCCTTAAGAGCATCGTTACAAAGATACAGGGTGTTAAAAATTTATTAAAAAATAAAAAAAAATAATATCTTGAAACCGCTTGAAAGGTTGAGCGAGGAGATTTTGAACAATTTATTTAAGTTAATTCAATTTAAGAATTTTTTATTTTCAAGTTTGAACTGAAATAGCACGTTCCATCTTGTTGAGGTAACGATTTTAAGACGTGCATTAAAACGATTTTTATTTTTTTACTTGAAAATGACGCGTCTAACGAAGAAAACTTAAGAGAGCTTTTTTGCTTAGAATTGAACAGAGAATAAAAGAGTAGAATATATTTTTTGATAGACCAGTGGCGTACCATACTTTTCTTCAAAAAGATGAAGCGTTATTTCGGTACGCGCCACTGGTGGAACAAAAAAAAATTCGTTTAGCAGAAACATGGCTACTCGTTAGCTATTGACATTTGTAAAATTTTATTAAAACCTTTGAAGCGGTTTAGGAGATATTTATTTTTTTCTTTATTTTGATTTTTTTTATATTTTAATTATTGAACACTTTTTATACATTGACCGCAATGTGTCTTGCAGACCTCAGTTTATGACCTGAGTATAAAAAAAAATAAGATTAACTAGTTGAACTTTAATCCATAAGAGAATTAACTTATTTTTTCTACAAAGGCATTAAAAATTCAAATCTTTTAACACGCTAATGAACTACTAAAAATTGCATTTTAAGGCACTAGTGTTAAAAGTAAGCTACTTTTAACACTGGTGCTAAAAGTAGGCTACTTTAAAGCACTGTCTTAAAAGTAAACTACTTTTAACACTGATGTTAAAAGTAAATACGATTTAAATTTGAAAAGAAAGTTTGTAGAAAAAATAATGTATGGTGTTTGTGTCAAAAGTGCTTTTAAGAAAGTCATGCGATTTGCATTGCACTTTCACATGCGTGCCTTAAAATTGCACTTTTAACATTTACATCATAAATAGAAATTTTCTAAAAACTTTTTTTTTTCTAAGTCGTAAAAATATCAGGTCCGGGGTTCGGGAGGGGGGGAGGGGCAAAAATGTCGCCGTTCGATTGGGCATCCTCAGGTAATCGAGGAAACCTAGGTAAAGACTTCTTGCTGTAAGCTTAATAACAAAACAGTTAGGATAACAAAGTATAGAACCTTTTTTTTTGGCCTTGTGACTTGCTATCATCTGCCTAAACTAGATTGAATGTAACTTCTTCTTAGTTTTAGAGATTTTTTCAGTTTTTTTCAATTTTTTTCAAAAACGGTTAATGGTACAATATTCTAATTAGATCCATCGAATAGCTACTGTTAATGCGAATTTTTCGTGCTTATCTGTTTTTGCCCTATCACAATCCATATCTGAAGACAATGAAAAAAAAAAAATAAATTCAAATTTTTGTAAGGGGGCCCCAAAATTTTTGCGAAAACTTTTTACCCCACCGATTTATCTGACATTTTTATGTCATATTAGGACTAATAAAAAAAGCCTACCAGTGAAAAACGCAGTTATCTAAATTGAATAGGAAGAAAGTTATTTAGTTGTTAATAGTAATTTTATTCTTGACAAATAGCCACTTCACTTTCTCGAAATCGCCAACGTTTCGACTCAATTGGTGCATCTTATACATTTTTTCCCACCAAAAAACTATGCTTAATAAAAAAGAATTTTTTTATTATTAGGTATAGAAGACATAGATTTATGGAGGGAAAAAATGTATAAGGGTGTTGCTTTTTTATTTTTTTAATAGAATTCGTATTTTGGCGTTTTACGACCTGGTGTTATTTTTTTTCGCAAAAATAAATTATTTTGCGATTTTTATAAATAAAATTACTAGAAAGGTGTTGGATCGCAGGTGTAGGACAAATAGCCACTTCACTTTCTCGAAATCGCCAACATTTCGACCGTTATATTTAGGTCTTCCTCAGGGCTACAATAACAACATACCATAACAATATACATGGCTACGTAAGAAAAATAAAATTTAAATGCCCCCTTTCACACTTTGGGGGCGATTCAAAGGTGTTAAAAATCGTAAAAATAGCAGGGCTGACGCAAAAATTACGTCATTTGATAGCGCGTCCTGGATTACCTACTAGGAGAAGAGCTTATTTTTACTTGTCAAAATTAAAACGATAAAATTGATTCGTTAAGAGCCACACATTTGGTTCAGCATACTTTCGAAACCATCCTGGGGCCTACGATAAAATAAAGTGGGGACTTATGTACCTTGTTGGAAAGGCAAGTGGAAAGGTCCATTAAAGGGCTACAAATGAATGTAGAAGGGGGGAGGGGGGAGAAGGGGAAAAAGTCATGTTCTAAATTCTAATTTTATTGTAATTTAGGGAGCTGAAGGGGGTGCAAAATTTACGGCATTCGATAGTTTGTCCTCGATTTATTATTAGGTCTAGAGCTCCTTTTGATTTGACCCGATTTTCCCGTAAATTTGGAAAATTTTGATTTTTGAGGATTGGTATCTTTTTTGATCCATGGCAGACTGATATACATCGTTGGAAATGGCTCGCCGAGGGCTACAATCGGATAAAAATTAATTTTTAAAAAAAATATTCTAAAAAAATATCGTGGGTCCATCTCCTGAGCCCCACGGGGGTAATTTTATTATTTTCGTATTCAGCGCTGGTCAAAATCTTATATGTGACGCCGGTTTGCACCTCCGACTGCAAATGTGGTTTTTAGTCCCTCTTCTTCTTCTTCCAATGCGTATCCACTAATGGATGTTTGCGATAACATTTTCCATTGCTTCCCTATCCTTGCGGTGTGTATCAACGACTGTACATCGTGTAGGCCTGTCCACTGTCTGATATTTCGCAGCCAGGACATTTTTTTCCTTCCGATCCCTCTCCGGCCTTCGATCTGGACTTCAATCAATAGGTGCAAGAATTAATATTTCGTGTTTCGCATTATATGCCTCCGATATGCCGTTTTTCTTTTCTTGATCAATTCGAACAGTTTACGTTGTCTGTTGAAATGTCTTAGGACGTCTTCGTTTGTTAATCTGGTCGTCCAAGGTATCTTCAGAATTCTGCAATACAGCCACATCTCAAAAGCCTCTAGTTTGTTAATTGCAGTCGCCCTCAATGTCCAGCCCTCCATTTCGTACAGCAGCACCGACCAAACGTAGCACTCGATGAACCTGAGTCTCAGGTTAAGGTCAAAATCGGAACAGGTGAGCACTCTTCGGAACCTCAGGAATGCCTCTCGAGCTTGTTCAATGCGACATTTTATTTCCCTGTCTGATGTCCAGTCTTCGAAAAGCCAGATGCCCAAGTATTTAAATCTGTCCACTCTTTCTAAGGGAATTGTGTTAAATGTTATGGTGGAGTTTTCAAACATATTTCTGTTCTCCTACTCTATTGATCAGTTGCTGTAGGTCGTGTACGTTGTCAGCGATTAAGACCGTATCGTCAGGATAGCGGATATTGTTAATCCACACTCCATTAACTTTGACTCCTATCTCTACATCTTCTAAAGCCTCTTGGAATATTGCTTCCGAATATAATGTTACGATCGCAGCAACGCCGCATGGGAGGCGGGGCAACGCATGGGAGCGTGTTGGTTGGTGGAGCTTCGCGACCTATCCGCGCTGCGTCATGGCTGACACGAGTGATTTATTGCTCGTCTGGCTTAATCTAGAAGGCAGTTGTTTACAACCGTTTTTTTATATATGAGATTATTCAAGAATTCTTATAAAGAACTTTCTAGGTTTTTCTGTAATTTTAGGATTGTATATAAAAGGCGCATAGAGCGCCCGAGTAAGAGTAGTCGTATTTTAATCGAGCTATAAGTAAGCTAAAGTTACGAAGCGATAATAGAAGGCTATAAAGTGTTAAGTACTGAGTTATTTAGTAGTCGAGTGTATTTGTGGAATAAATAAATAGTGTTTTCGTATTAAATCGTTGCACTGGAATTTTTGAACCCCTAGTTCGCAACAATTGGTGTCAGAAGTGCGATTCCAGTGGGAACTTGAAAACTAATATTGCTGAACTGTAAGTGAGTGCTTCATTGCCGGACATTACGTGTTTATGCCAGTGACCAGAAGCCAGCATCAAGCGATGGAGGATCAATTTGCCACCCTTCTCTCCTTTATGCAACAACAGAGGGAAGAGCAGGAAAAACGGTATAAGGAACAAAAAGAGGAACAAGAAAGGCGTGATCAAGTACAGGAGCAACGTTATCAACACCAGAAGGAAGAGCAGGAAAGACGTTATCTAGAACAGAAGGAAGAGCAGGAAAGACGTTATCTAGAACAGAAGGAAGAGCAGGAAAAACGTGATCAAATTCAGGAGCGCCGTCATCTAGAACAAAAGGAAGAACAAAAACGGTTTAAAGAAGAATTAGTGAACCATTTCGCAGCTAGGGAGCAACAATTGGAAGAAAGAATAATGCAATCTGTTACCGGCGTTAACGAAGGACTCGAAGCTGTCAACCAGAGGGTTCTCGAGCTAGAAAAGAAATTCCGGGAACAACTTGAGGACGACAACGTGTCTACAGAGAGTTTTAGCACAGCCAACGCTAAAATTAAGCCTCCCGATTATGACGGTACTACGGCCTGGGAAATCTATAAAACCCAATTTGAAGCAGCTGCAAAAGCTAATGGCTGGTCCGAGCCCCAGAAAGCTACATCATTAGTGGTAGCACTTCGTGGAAAAGCGGCTGAGTTACTCCAATCTCTGTCGGCAGCGGATCAAAGTAATTATGCAGCTTTAGTACACTCTCTGCAACTACGATTTGGAAATGAGCACAAAGAAACCGTGTTCCAGGCCCGGCTGAGGATGAGACAGCAAAAGTCAGGTGAATCCTTGCAAGAATTTGAGGCGGACATAGACAGACTAATTCACCTGGTATACCCATCAGCCCCTGAATGTTTTCAAACGCAATTTGCCGCCGAAAGGTTCATTGAGGGTGTTCGCGATAGTGACATGAGATACCACTTACGTCTAGTCAGGCCGAGGAATATCAGCGAGGCACTAGTTCGGGCCCTGGAATTCGAGGCATCACGAGTGTCATCTAGTTCATCTCCACGTGTAAGAATGGCAACTTGCGATGAAGAGGAGAAAACGTCTATGGCTGATTCCATGGCCAGTTTACATAAAGCGATGAAAGATATGGCAGTCAGTATGCAAGTCCTGTTAGAAAGAACTCCTCGATCAACAGACAATCGGGGCATAAAATGTTTTAACTGCGGCAGACTGGGTCACATCAAGAGTAACTGCCGCAATAGGACAAGAAGTCCGTCGCCGTCGTTTAGAAGACCGAGCGGCGACCAAGAACGCCCTAGGTCCCAGGAAAACTAATTCCGGTCAATGCAAGGGGGCAATTGACCAGGCCCGTTAAGACCCCCAGGATCTTTAAAGTCAATAATTTGGGTGGAAAAAGTCTCACAGTGGCCGGACGCATTAAGGGACAGAAGATCCAGATTACCATCGATACAGGAGCAGATGTGACCATTGCAAGGCCAGATAAACTTGTCGGATATACCATACAACCATTGTCCAACCCTATTATGTTAAAATCAGTCACTGGAGAGTCTTGCCCTATAGACGGAGAAGCCTATGTCACCATCATTATTGGAGAAAGACTTGAAGTTCGGCATAAAGTGTTGGTTGCCAGGATCAAAGACGAGTTTATTTTGGGAATGGATCTCATCAGGAAACATGGATTCTCCTATGACCACAAACGGAATATTCTCACATTTGGAGATGAGGAGTTTGCATTAACCAATGGAAATGTGGAAACTAGTATCCGTCTACTGGTGGTGGAAGATGTAAAAATTCCTCCAAATTCAGAACAAATTATCACAGTGACTTCTGAAAATGAGCCTGGGTGGTCCATAGGACTTATAGAACCTAACCTGGATTTGACGACTGAAATCATGGTAGCCCGAACTTTGACCGACACGAAGAAGACTATGCTAGTACGAGTTGCCAATATTGGAGAAAAGACCATCAAGCTCAAAGAAGGAACAGTTCTTGCCAATTATGAGCCTGTACAATGGGTATGCAATTGTGTCGAAGCGGAGACATCCAAAATTGAATCTTCTAATCAAGCTTCGCCAGAAGTTATTGATGCTTTCAAACGACATTGGAGTCACCTGTCAAAGGAACAACTTCAGTCTGCCATAAAATTTGCTATGGATGAATCTGATATGTTCAACTTCAAGAGCAACGACAGTCAAACTGATTTAGTTGTCCATAAGATCAACACAGGAGATGCCCAGCCAATACGACAACACCCACGAAGGGTCCCTCTTGCTAAACAACAAGAAGTTAACAGTTTGCTGAATGAAATGTTAAAGGAGGGCGTCATAGAAGAATCATCTAGTCCATGGTCGTCGCCTGTGGTTCTTGTTAAGAAGAAAGATGGTTCAACGCGGTTCTGTGTTGACTACAGGAAACTTAATGATGCGACCAAGAAAGACAGCTACCCATTGCCACGTATAGATGACACCTTAGCAACTTTATCGGGATCAAAGTGGTTTTCCACTCTAGATTTAAATAGTGGGTATTGGCAAGTAAAGATTGCTCCCGAAGACAAAGAAAAGTCTGCATTTTCTACTGGTTCTGGACTATACCAGTTCACTGTTATGCCTTTTGGATTGTGCAATGCTCCATCAACTTTCGAGCGACTAATGGAACTTGTCTTGAGGGGGCTGACTTGGAAAACTTGCCTGGTATACTTAGATGACATAATTGTCATGGGACGTGATTTCGACGAGCATTTGAAGAATTTAAGAGAAATCTTCAACAAGTTACGGAATGCTCACCTGAAGTTAAACTACAAGAAATGCAGCTTGTTCCAAAAGCAAGTCGAGTACTTGGGGCATACTATCTCAGAACAAGGCATTAAAACTAGCCAAAGTAAAATATCTGCCATTAAAGATTGGCCAGTTCCCCGAGACAAACACGAAGTAAGGAGCTTTTTGGGACTATGTACTTACTATAGGAGATTTGTAGAGGGATTTGCCGACATCGCAAAACCGCTGCATAAATTAACGGAAAAGAAAACACCTTTCTTGTGGAACCACGATTGCAGTCAGGCGTTTGCAAGGCTTAAAGCTGCCCTCTGTTCTAGTCCAATCTTGGCTTACCCTATAAAAGACGGACTCTTTATTTTGGACACGGATGCAAGTAACTGTGGTCTAGGTGCAGTACTCTCTCAAAGACAAAATGGGCAAGATAAGGTCATTGAGTACTACAGTAAGACTTTAAGTAAGCCAGAAAGAAACTATTGCGTCACTAGAAAGGAGCTGTTGGCCATCGTTAAAGCAGTCGAACATTACCATTGCTACTTATATGGAAAAAGGTTCCTGATTAGGACTGACCACGGAGCCTTGAAATGGTTATTACAGATGAAAAACTCTGAAGGCCAAATAGCCAGATGGATAGAGCGCCTGCAGCAGTACGATTTCCACATTGAACATCGACCAGGGAGGTCTCACGGAAATGCCGATGCATTGTCTAGACGGCCGTGTAAAGAAGATTGTCGGCATTGTCAAAGAACAGAGCAGCGTGAGGGATTTGCTTCTGTAAGAAGAACGTCGGTAGAAATAAACGATGGCTGGACCGCACAAGCGCTTCGAGACGAACAAATGAATGATCCAGATATTGGACCCATACTCTTGGCAAAGACTGACGACAAGAGACCAGAGTGGCAAGAAGTTGCTCGTAAAAGTCCAAACCTGAAGGCGCTATGGGCCCAGTGGCACTCTCTTAAAATAGAAAATGGACTACTGAAGAGAGCGTGGGAGAGTCCGGATGGCAAGTCCGTAGTCAGTCAATTGGTTGTTCCTGATAGCAGAAAATCAGATGTACTAAAGGAAATGCACGACGGAACCAGTGGAGGTCATTTTGGGGTCAATAAAACCTTGGCCAAAATTAAAGAGCGGTTCTACTGGGTGAATTATCATGAAGACGTCGAGTCTTGGTGCCGCAAGTGCGAAGTTTGTTGTGCCACAAAAGGACCTCGAACAAGATCACGCGGCCGAATGGTGCAGTACACTGTAGGTGCTCCATTCGAGAGGGTAGCAATTGATGTCGCGGGACCGTTTCCTCAGACTGAGTCGGGAAATAAATACATCTTGGTCGCCATGGACTACTTTACTAAATGGCCTGAAGCATACGCCCTGCCTAATCAAGAAGCAACGACTGTGGCAACGGTGCTAGTAAATGAAATGTTCTGCAGGTTTGGAGTTCCTCTCGAACTTCATTCTGATCAGGGCCGAAATTTTGAATCGGCTGTTTTCCAGAAGGTCATGGAACTTCTCGGAATTCGCAAGACCAGGACAACTCCTTTGCATCCACAGTCGGATGGGATGGTAGAGAGATTTAATCGGACCATGGAACATTACCTGTCTAAAATGGTGGCAGATCATCAGCGTGATTGGGACCAACATCTACCTCTCATGTTGATGGCATATCGAGGCTCTACGCATGAAGCCACTGGTTATACTCCGGCGAAAGTGATGTTCGGGAGGGAAATGAGGCTTCCTGCGGATTTGATGTATGGAACACCAGAAAAAGAGTCGCTCAGCTCTGAGAATTTTGTGGAGGAGCTTAAAGAGAGGCTGAACAATGTTCATGAGCAAGTCAGGAATAAACTGCGGATATCCAGTGATCGAGCCAAAGCAAGATATGACTTACTAGCTAACTCCCGCGGCTTCCAGGATGGTGATTTGGTGTGGCTATACAATCCGAGGCGAAAGGTGGGGAAGTCGCCCAAACTTAGCCAAAATTGGGAAGGACCTTATACAATTATAAAGAAGATTAATGATGTGGTGTATAGGATCCAGCGGACCCCTAGGTCAAAGATGAAGGTCGTTCATTTGGATCGATTAGCACGATACCATGGAACTCTATCTGTTCGGGACGAACAGACTTAGGAGGAGGGCAATGTTACGATCGCAGCAACGCCGCATGGGAGGCGGGGCAACGCATGGGAGCATGTTGGTTGGTGGAGCTTCGCGACCTATCCGCGCTGCGTCATGGCTGACACGAGTGATTTATTGCTCGTCTGGCTTAATCTAGAAGGCAGTTGTTTACAACCGTTTTTTTATATATGAGATTATTCAAGAATTCTTATAAAGAACTTTCTAGGTTTTTCTGTAATTTTAGGATTGTATATAAAAGGCGCATAGAGCGCCCGAGTAAGAGTAGTCGTATTTTAATCGAGCTATAAGTAAGCTAAAGTTACGAAGCGATAATAGAAGGCTATAAAGTGTTAAGTACTGAGTTATTTAGTAGTCGAGTGTATTTGTGGAATAAATAAATAGTGTTTTCGTATTAAATCGTTGCACTGGAATTTTTGAACCCCTAGTTCGCAACAATAAGTTAAATAGGAGTGGAGACAGCACACATCCCTGTCGCACTCCTCTTCTAATCTGAACTGCGTTGGACATATTATTACCTAATTTGATTTGTGCTGTTTGGTTCCAATATAGGTTTTCAATGCATCTGATATCCTTTTGGTCTATATCAAGCCTATTGAGGAGCTGCCTTAATTTGTGGTGTTGTACGCGATCAAATGCCTTTTCATAGTCTATAAAACAAAGACACACATCGTTTCTCTGATCATAGCAGTTTTGGACAAGGACTTGTATTGCAACCACCGCCTCTCTTGTACCCAATTCTTGTCTAAACCCAAATTGCGAGTCGCCCATGTCTCTTTCACATTTCTTGTATATTCTCTGGTGTATGATTTTAAGGAATATTTTTAATATGTGGCTCATCAGGCTAATAAGTCTGTGATCTTCACATTTTCTTGCATTGGTCTTCTTAGGCAGAGGGACAAAAGTAGAGTACAACCACTGTTTGGGGTAGTGACCGGTCTCATATATAGTGTTAAATACTTTGTGTAGTGCTGTTATGTCTCTGTCATCTAAAAAGTTCTTCAATATACCTTTCCCAGACATTGATCTTTTCTTTGCTCTCGAGAACTATCTGGTTATTGTTATTTACTGTTATAGTTGATCTAATTTTTTTATAAATGCCAGCAGTCACCTTCGGCTTTTTGTGTAGATTAAAATCATCGTGTTGATTTTGCAGCTGTTCTATTTCTGCGCATTCACGTTTAAGCCATTCGTTTTTTGCTATTCTAATCTTTGATCTTATTAGTCTTTGAATTTCTTTATACATGCTTCTGTCCATCTTGTTCTTGTGCTTCCGACGTTCATCCATCAACAGCAAAATCTCATCCGTCATCCATTTTTGTTTTTTGTTTTTTGTCTTATGTCCATTATTCCATTATCCTTGTCCAAAACTGTGTCGGTGCCTCTCCAATATTCGATGTTATTGCTTGAATCTGTGTGTTTATCTCATTACCCATCTTAGACTTTATTATTGGATCCTTCAGTTTTTCCAATGCCACCCGCCGCTGTGTGGTCGACTTTCTTTGACTTGACAAGAAAATTTTTAGGGCAGCCACCAACAGCACATGGTCAAAAGGTACATCAGCCCCAGGATATGTGACGGCCCTCTTGATGGTCGAGCCGAATCTTTGATTAATCAGGATGAAATCTATTTGGTTTCGTACCAAGTTATGTAGTCGGTCCGTTGGGGACTTCCAGGTATAAAGTCGGCGAGGGGGTAGTTGAAACCATGTATTTGTTATTTTCATGTTTTCCTCTTGGCAGAATTGCAAAAGTCGATCACCCCTCTCGTTCCTTTCTCCAAGACCATACGATCCAACCAACTCTGCCTTTACCTATTTTGGCGTTGAAGTCACCCAAAATTATGTTGACTTCATGTTTTTTGGTCAATTTAAGCAATTGTTTGACTTCATCATAAAATTCTTCCACATCATGGTCAGGCGAGTTTGCAGTTGGTGCATATACCTGTATTACGTTAAGATTGAGACGGTTGGCTTGGCTCTGAGCTTCAACAAATTCTTCGACAGATTTCAATAGTTCCTTAGCCACAACGATTCCTACACCTTTCCTATGTTTTGGATCTTCATTACCAGAGTCCCCCACGGCACCCTTAATTAGGGTGGGACAATTTTTTCTTTCAAAAAGTTGTCCATTGAGGCCTATCCAATGATGGGGGCAGCATGCAGGGGAGCACACGGAGCCAAAAACGGGGCCTAAATTTCAACAAATTCTAAACTATTCGAAAAAAGTCGTCCAGGAGGTTGGGGGAGGGGGGCGGGAGCACCATCGTGTAGCCCGTAAAAAAGTAGATACTAGGACCGGGTTTGGAGGTACCTAGCTAGTGAGGGAAGCCGACAATTTGAAGAATCTCACATTTTGGACCATCTGATATTCCCTGTTCACGGGTTCGTTAAAAACTAAAAGTTTTTGCATGGAAACTTCCAACTGCTTTCAAGAAACACTTTAGACTATTTACAGGAACCACTGTTAACTATAGAATGATTAACTACGTACATAATTTAAATAGCCAATGTTTAAAAACACATTATACACAGTAAAAACATCTTAGAAGCTGAAAAATATCATTTAAAAAATTTTTATCTTCATAAAATTTTGCAAATTTCACTTTATGTTACCTGTTATGGCGCCATATTGGTTTATTTTGCAGCGTCGCCAAAGCTAATTTTAATCGCAAATTATCTCAAATATTGTGGCATTGTCTGGTAGTGTCATGAACTGTCGAAGTAGTACCAGGTATTGCAACAGTATTGTGAGGTATTTTCATGGTATTGTGAAGTATTGTCACCTAATTTGTACATGTATTGTCATGAGTGGATACCCCCTCGGTTGGCCCCAACCTGCAACTCCTCTTGTGTTCCGTTATCCTCGTGTTGGCACTGCGTTTTGTGGTGCCAATGTATACCGAGCCACAGCTGCATGGAACTCGGTAAACTCCGGGTGGCGATAGGGGATTTCAGCGGTCTTTGGCCGATTTCAAGCTCTGTTGTGTTGTGAGTGGGTTTAAATACAGTTTTAACATTGTGCTTTTTCAGTAGCCTGCCAATCTTGTCCGTTACTTTGTGGATGTATGGTAGACTAGTCCATTCGCACTTTTCTTCATCTTGTGCATCCTTTCCAGCCAAAGGCTCGTTCCAGATGCTTCGTTTCCCGTTCTAATTCAGCCGGCTTACAAATTCTCTTGGCTCTCAAAGACAGAGTCCTTATGACTCCCCCTTTCTGTCTGGGATGAAGATTTGATCCGTTATTGAGGTATCGGTCAGTGTGTGTTGGTTTTCTATAAACGGTGTGCGCAAGCTTCCCATTCGGCTTCCTTGATACCAAAACATACAATCAAGGTAGGCGTCCTTTTCTATCTCCATAGAGAATTGAATTTTTGGGTTGATAACAATGATGTCCTCCACGAATCGGAACCAGCACTTTGGCCTCTTACTTGCCGTTACCAACGCCTTGGCCTCGAAAATTTCCATAAAATAATTGGCTATTACTGGACTAACGGGGCTGCCCATAGCTACACTATCAGTTTGTTCGTAGAAATCTTCCTTCCATTGAAAATATGTAGTAGTTAGGCAGTGTTAATATATTAAAATGAGTTGGCATGAGAATTTCTCCTGGAGAAAGAGTGAAAGAATGCAATTTTTCGTCGAAATGAGTGGAGTCTTTTATAAAGCTGTCATTATTTCCTATTTTGAGTTGCGGTAGTTTTGTGAGGTGTTTTGCGATTTCGTAGGTCGGGCTTCCTATGGTGCTCACGATGGGTCTCAGTGGCACATCCGGTTGTGGATCTTTAGCAAACCGAACATCCTTGGAAGCAAAGCTTCTGATTTTTTAAGCTTAGTCATTTCATCCGAAGCCACGTTCTTGATGGCACTCAGAGACGATCTGAGCGTTCTGAACAAGGGAGGAAATTTTGCCATAACACCATCCAGGATACGTGTGGAAGACATCATAGCAAATGTGGAGAGAGAAATCCGGCAGCTGCCAATTCAGACGACTAAACAGATAATGATGAAGATGTCACGAATTCTACATCGCGCAAAACCACCAAAGAGCCTCTCATCTTTGCAGAAAGAGAAGTCCTGAAAGCCTTGAACGAAGACAAGGATATTCTCATTATTGGAAGTAATTGGCGGATTGGGACAAATGCAGCAATAAGTACTACAACCTCTTCGTCGACGTTTCGTTTAATTATACACTAAACTTCATCAGGGCTGGAGATTATCAGTGCGACACTCGATTGGGTTTTGCGTGGTAGACTGTTTGGCGTCATTTTATTGTGTTGTAAACGTATTTTAATTTTAATTAAGTACTAAGAACAAGTGATATATAATTTTATTGTGTGATGATTGAAATCATTCTTATACCACTTATCCATGGCTAACGCCCAAATTACCCTTGCTCTATAAATGTTCATAAATCGAGCAATACGTTCATATACGAGCAATTTACCTGATAATCTCGAGCCCTGATGAAGTTTAGTGTATAATTAAACGAAGGCGAAGAGGTCGTAGTACTTATTGCTGCCTTTGTCCCAATCCTCCAACTACTTCCAACATACTACTTTTCTGGGACGCAATCTTGTACATCTTACAGATATTCTTATTTTACCAGCAGATAAAGGAAACGCAACAGTAGTAATGTCAACATCTAATAACTCGTAATTCAACCGCCCGAATTCTGAGGGCCACCAACAATTTAATCAAGGACATGGGGTCGGATGAAATAATAAAGCCTAAAAAATCAGAAGCCTTGCCACCAAGGCTGTAGGTTTGCCAAAGATCCACAAACCGGATGTGGCACTGAGACCCTTCGTGAGCAGCATAGGATGCCCGACCTACGAAATCGCGAAACACCTCACAAAACTGCTGCAACCCAAAATAGGAAATACCGACAGCTTTATAAAAGATTCCACTCATTTCTTCAAAAAACTGCATTATTTGACTGTCTCTTCACGAGAAATTCTCATCAGCTTCGATGTTGTTTCGCTCTTTACGATAGTACCCATTAAGGAAGCCATGGAACATATTAACCAGGAATTTCCACAAGATATTGACAAGTTGTTCCAACACTGCCTATCCACTACATATTTTCAATGGAAGGAAGATTTCTACGAACAAACTGATGGTGTAGCTATGGTCAGCACCCTTGGTTTAGTAATAGCTAACTATTTTATGAAAATTTTCGAGGCCAAGGCGTTGGCAACGGCAATTAAGATCCCAAAGTGCTGGTTCTGATTCATGGACGACATTTTTGTTATTTGGAGCCATGCCGAGGGCCAACTTCAAAACTTCCTCTTAGACCTCAGCTCTATCAACCTAAAAATTCAATACACAATGGAGATAGAAAAGGAAAGACGCCTTCTTTTTTTGGATGTTTAGGTATCAGGGAGGCGGAATGGGAAGTTTGCGCACACCGTTTATAGAAAACCAACATACACTGACTGATAACGGATCAAATCATCATCCCAGATAGAAATGGGGAGTCATAAAGACTCTGTCTTTGAGAGCCAAAAGAATTTGTGAACCGGCTGAATTCGAACGGGAAATGAAGCATCTGGAAAGAGTGTTTGGTTGGAATGGATACAGCAAGCACGAGTTCGATAGGGCCGTCCGTCCAAAAAATATAGAGAGCAAGGAAGGAACAACGGGAGATAGTGACGAAAAGTGCGAATGGACTAGTCTAGCTACCATACATCCTCAAAGTAACGGACAGGATCGGCAGGCTACTGAAAAAGTACAACGTGAAAACCGTAAAAAGATACAACAGAGCTTGAGATCTGTTAAAGACCGCAGAAATCCCCTATCGGCACCAGGAGTTTACCGAGTTCCATGCAGCTGTGGCTCGGCATACATTGGCACCACAAAATGACGAGGGTTACGTGGCACAAGAGGAGTTGCAGGCTGGGAAAACACAAAATCAGCAGTAGCAGAGCACGCTCTCTCCGAGGGCCATGACATTCTTTTTAACGAGATGGATATCTTATATCAATCGCAACGTTTCTATTCGAGACTAACGAGAGAGGCCATTGAGATCTTTAAACACGAGAACAATTTCAATAGGAAGGAGGAAATTGCGTTTCTAAATGCAGACTGGAAGCGATTTCTACGACAAGTAGAAAGAGCTGCAAGTGCGCCGAAACCCCGCGCCACCACTACCCCCACCCAGTCCCTCCACTGCAGCGCGACGGCGGGAGAATAAATACCACGGTGCGCACCACAGTAGAATCAGTTATCGTCGGGAAGCACGGGAGTTCACTTCGCCCGTTGCCTCATCGCCTTTGATAATGTCTGCCATAACTGTAGACGAAACGTTAGGAGGAAATTCAATTGGACCAAGGCTTTAAAACCCTGAAAATACTTTATAATGTATTTTGACCGGCCGTGAAAGCCTTCACAGTGTTATAAGTGCAAGATTTGGGTAAAAAACTAGTACACAATA
The DNA here is from genome assembly GCA_951812265.1 of Taphrorychus bicolor. NCBI lineage: Eukaryota > Metazoa > Arthropoda > Insecta > Coleoptera > Curculionidae > Taphrorychus > Taphrorychus bicolor. The sequence goes on along the minus strand of OX638298.1, from coordinate 42,842,675 downwards.
TATCGTAATTTTTTTGGGTAGCATTTTAATTTTTTTTTAATAAATTTCGAAATTATGGGCCATATTTTTATAAAAAGATACTCTTTTTTAAGTCGCTCAAATGTACCAGATTTCCGAAAAACGTATGTAAAAGCATTACATACATAGAAGAGCTCCAATTAAGTATGTACAACATTATTTATGAGACGAATAGTACCCTTTCTTAAAACAAAAAGTGTATAATTTCGAAGATTATTTAAAGAAAAAATAGTCAAATTTTGTTTAAAAAGGCAATAATCCGTTATGAGGCGTTTCTCGATATATGTTTATTTGAAAAATCAGTATTATTTTGGCCTCAAAAATCTCTTGTTTAAGTTTAGCCACTTAATTTGGGACACCCTGTATATTCATAGTTTCATGATTTGAAAAAATACTTTCAAATTGTGATTATAAGCGGATATATAGTGTGTCCCCGGATAGATCAAATGACTCTTGTAAAAAGTAAAAAATTGCCAATTTTTTTTTTGAGCAAAAAATGTTTTTTTAGGACTAAAAAAAGGATAAAAATCACCTCTTCTACCTACTTGTGGTCTCACTGGATTACAACAGGGTTCCAAAAAACACTGAAGTTGTTTTGGCTTTAAAAAGCATACTATAGTTTGAGAGGGAAACTACATATCGCTCACTGAATGCAATAGTGGCACAACTCAAAAAAGTCGAAATTCTAGATAACAAAATGTCCGAACTAGAAATTTCAACCTCTACCTTAGAACAAAACTGGCACAAAATTATTTCCTTTTATGATTATTTTACGTATTATACATAATTCATTTTCATGTCAAAACAGTGTTCTATTTATAACCCAAATCTTAATTATTAATTTACTCAAAACTATGTTTTTTGAGTTGCGCCACTATTGCATACAATGAGCGATATATAAGAAGTATTGACTACTTCCAAAGATTTTTGAAGAAAAGACCGAAAGTTACGAAAATCGTTTTGGTTTTTTTCCAGACATCATTGAAAGCGATATTCTAAAATAAATTGTACGTTTTCGTGGGCACTTCTTATGGTCTACATTACAGAGTTGTTTAATTTTTAGTCCAGCGATTTGTCGTTTTTGGGAAATCATTAAGTTCAGTTTTTTAAATAAGGCTATTAAGTTTAAATATCAAAGATTGAAACTTTTTTTATTACAAATTTAATGAAGTATAACGCTTCATATTTTTGTTAGAGTATTTGTCCTTTTTAACAATTTACATGCTTTCTACAAAGTATGCAGGTTACTGAAATTTATCGCTCATAATTGGAATCTTGGAAACTGTAAAAGACTAAATAAAATTAATATAAATTTGTAATAAATCCGACTTCTTCCGCAAATAATAAAATTAAATCGAAATGTATTATAATCGGTTTTATATTTTTTTTGGGAACTTATTTCAGGAAGTTTTGAAAAATGATTATTATTACTAATTGGCCCTTTTTTCTACAAGATGACTTGATCAGATTTCTAATGTAACAAATTTTAGTGAATATCAGCAACTATTTTTTAATAGGGGCATTACCTTTTTTTCATGTTTTTAGAATTGCTTAATTTATTTTAAAATAATACTTCAAATAAATTAAAAAAAAAACAAACTTCGTAAACCTCGGTATTTTTCGAATTTGTTTGGAAGCAGTCAAAGTTTTGTTCATTTGACGATCTGCACCAAAATGCTCAATTTTGCCCCAATTCAATCAAATCTGTATCTCTTACGGTTTACAAGATCCCAATTATTAGCGTCAAATTCGAATAACCCTGTATATCGTTCGAAGTTACGCAACTACCAGTTCCCATCGCCCTGTTCGGAAATCGCAACCATTGAGAAGCCAAATAACATACCTACTCAAAGTGGTGGTAACACTATCGTATACCGTGCGTGTCTCGTACCCTCACCACAAAAACAAGCACGCCACCGGAATTTTGCAAAATCAACTTTCAATTAACCGCAAATCCGGCGGTCGTACCCCTCCGAAAAACCAAATTAACCCTAAACTACAAGGTGCCACCAGAACCGCACATGATCCAGTTTTCTTCGACCTACCGAAAAGCAAAGAACTCGTTCTAAAGGACGCACCAAATCCGTCAATGAACGAAAGTAAGAGTGGTGCGTAAAGAGTAAGAGTACCTGCAGATAGTACCATTTACAAAACGCGCGAACGAGCAACTCCGTGATATAATACCTTCTTCAAACCAAAACAAAAAAAGAAATGAGTCTTTAGAGGGATTCGGGTAAATAAAATTCATAAAATAAAAATCAACATGAGAGACTCTTCCTTTTTTTTCGTACTCGGTGCTTTAAGCTTGGTAATAGGGATAGTTGGGACTTCTTCGCCTTCGTCGAGAAAAGAGTGCGGTGGTAGCAAAGGACTCAGTACTTCTAAGTTGATATGTTACTACAGCAGTTTAGAAGAAGTTGACGGATGTTATTGTAGTCACGTGATTTTGCCGGCCAATACGGACGTTCAGGCGGTCGAAGGGTTGAAGAAACGCGTCAAAGGGGTTAAGGTTTATGTGAGCGTCAATGAGTTTAATCAGGTAAGAAAAGTTATACTTTGTTCATTAGAAATTATGTTTATTAAAAAATTGTCATTTTTGCTCACGTCTCAACGAAGAAATTTTATGATAATTTTACACGTTTACATCCTCGCTTATTTCCGTGCATAATAGTTATTTATGTATCAAGGGCATTAAGTAGATGTTGACATTAAACATATGCTAATACCCGTGGTGCAAACAAACTTTTATATCCCACCAGTTCATGTTAGTTAGTATTGTTGTAATTAGCGTCCTTAAGTTGTAAGTAGTTGGTGAAGTTAGCGGGATTAGGACAAATAATCTCTTCTTTATTCGAAAATGGCCGACGTTTCAACTGTTTATTTAGTCTTCATCAGGGCTATTCTCACTTAGAGAGGGTAGTCATTTAAAATTCTATTCAAGATGGTTAAAATAGCAAACTCTATAATATTATTACGAATAATTATTATTCGCAAGTTTTGTACCTTGTGCGGCGGACGTGTAGTTTGTCGAGCCTAAGATACCAGGGTCACCGAACAATCGAATGGAGTTATGTATTTAACCATCTTGAATAGAATTTTAAATGACTACCCTCTCTAAGTGAGAATAGCCCTGATGAAGACTAAATAAACAGTCGAAACGTCGGCCATTTTTGAATAAAGAAGAGGTGCATTATTTGTCCTAATCCCGCTAACTTCACCAACTAGTTAGTATATTTAGTATTATAAAAAAAAACCTAAAATATATCTACTTTAAATAAAGTTCACGTTTATGATTTGATATCTTAGCAATAAAAACACTATAATTAACTGGTAGAACATAAAGTACATTTCTGCAAAAATTTATTTTTAAACTTTTCCTCATGCATATAAATCATAAAAAAAACAGTACTTTTCCTCTTAATAATTACACATTCGCCAACGTGATCTCATTACGATTACGACACACTATTGAGGACCATCCCATTACTTGCTCACCTATGTTTTTGATTAAAGGCCGTGTAGTAAAAGAAAAGTTTAATAAATCAGCTGATATCATCGAGGTGAAAGAGTTTGCATTAGAAAGGACCCCGGTCGTTTCTTACCGGTATAAATTAGGAGAAAAAATAAAGTTATTACTAAAATATATATCTTATTGTCATTGCGAAAGCAATATGATTCATTAAGTTGTTCAGGTTTATATTAAGAAAAGTTTCGTAAGTGCATGGCGAACAAGCAAGTGCATAATTGGGTCTATAGATTCCAGATAACGGTTCAATCTGCCAAGAAATCTATACCAATATCGATTTTTGTTTGATTTTTGGACTTGCAGAAACCAAGAAATGACTCTGCAGAAGTATAAACGTTGCTATTGTATAATAATAACCACTTTGTTGTTAAACTGCAAGTTATGGCTAAATTTATCTTTAGAGTAGTGAGTTTTAAACAAATATCCAACAGTGACGTGGAAACTTTATTCCTGCCGTTTCAATTTTCTATTCTTTTATCAAGAGTTTTTCAAAAGTTTTAATTTTCTTGCTTTGTGGAAGTATGCGTTAAGTATAACTTTTACAAGTGGAAGCTTGATTTGACCTATAGTGCATTTTTTGTCAAAATCTTTCGTTTACCTTCTAACTAAAGTTTAAGCTGAATTTGTAACAATGAGCCTAAGTCGCCTTTATTGGCCAAATTTTCAAAATTTTTCTTCTAAATTGGTTAAAAACTGCTACAACAGATGAGTAACCCTTTTTTTCCAAATCGCCAAAATTTTCTTACTTCTTGACTTATATTATCAGCAAAAAAATGGTGATACAGGGTGTTTTTAAATTTTCTTGTCCCGTCATTATTTCTTTTACTAGGGACGAAAGAAAATGTCGGGCAGATGCAAAAAGTGCTTGTAGCACAAACGTCTTAAAAACGCTATCAATTTTATTACTAAAAATCACACAAAAACTTGATTAACTATCAAAAACTTGATTAACTATCAAGACATTTTTTTTTCAAATGATATACACTGCATTTTTTTGTAATTAAAAGGCTCTGGTTGATATTAAGCATTACGGCATTTTTAGGTTGTTTGAAATTTACAATAAGGTGGCGTCAAATAAAGTAGTTTAAAGCGAGAAAATTGGCGAAATATCCGTATTTGTACCCAACAAATTAAAAAAATTAAAAAAGTTAATGTATATATAATAAGATCCTCTACCAAGAAAACAAAACAATAGCTTGGAGTACAAAGTAAGGGTTACCTGGGGCTCAAAAACTGAACTGAAATTCTTATAATCGACCAAGCTTCTTATCATTTGATTTCACTAAATAATTAATACCAAACCAGAAATCGAATTGAAAATGTTTTTTTTTCTCCAACATTAAAAAATGAGAGGAATGATGTCCCCCCACTATCGGAAGTTCCGTAGGTGCAATATTTTTTGAGATAGGCGCCTTCGGAGGTCGATCTTTAAGCACTTTTAAAACCGCGTTTTTGACAATTTTTTTAAACAACTTTTTAGAGGTTATATTCATGCGAATGTAGTTTGTTACGTTCTTAGGGGATCAGTCAGTCATACAAAAATTCCAAACAAATCTAAAAAGACCCGAAAAGAAAGGGAGTGCGACCGACCTCTTTCTTTTAATAAAATCGGTACAGGGACAAAAATTCGCTTTTTGAAAAAAATTATTAAAAAATATAATTTCTTGGGCCAAAATTGATCAAAATAGCCACAGTTAACATAAAAATCAGTTTTTATTAATTTCTTTTATAGTCATAATTGGTTAAAACCGTCACAATTCGTTCAATCAAAAGATATAGTTTTTGGTTCAAAATGAAAAAAACTAAAATATTGTTTGGTTAAAAAAATCACACAAAAACGTTTTCTAACCATTAAAACTCGTTTTTTCTTAAATTTTAATGAAACTCAATTTGTGGACTAAAATCTCAAGTTTTGCTCCAAAATCAACTGAGAAAATCTCGTTCTTTTAATAAAATTGGTACTGGGACAATAATTCACTTTTTTTCCAAAATAATTAGCAAATTTCTTGGGCCAAAATTGATCAATATAGCCATAGTTAAAACAAAAAACAGTTTTTATTAATTTCTTTTATCGTCATAATTCAAAACAAATCAAAAGGTATAGTTTTTGGTTTAAAATAAAAAAAAATACATTTTTGTTTAGTTAAGAAAATCACACAAAAAAACGTTTTGTAATGATTAAAACACATTTTTTCTTAAATTTTAATGGAACTCATTTTGTGGACTAAAATCTCAAGTTTTGCTCCATAATCAACTGAGAAAATCTCGTTCTTTTAATAAAATCGTTACTGGGACAAAAAAATCACTTTTTGGAAAAAATAATTACAAAATTTAATTTCTTGTGCTTATCAATCATCCATCAAGCGTATTAATCAAAATAGCCACAGTTAAAAAAAGAAATCAGTTTTTAGAGGCGAGAGGGGGGGGGGGGAGGGGGCTCTTCCGTGGATCCGCCACTGATGACAGTAGTGCTCCTGCCGTTATGCAACGTGGTAAAATTTAAAGAAAAATGGGAAAGTAGAGAAATAATCAACTTGTACTAACGTTAACTAATTTAAAATAAAAAAAAAACTAAAACTAAACTAAAGTCAACTAACTAAACCAAAGAAAAACATTACTAAAGTTAACCTAACCTAAAGAAAGACAGAACTGAATTAACCTGAAATATCTAACTAAAGCCAAAGTAAAACTGAACTAACTGCGACAAGGCCCAGATGCGGCCCATTTATAGCCCTAACGGGCCGCTGCGGCAAGGCGCAGGTGCGGCTTTAACGGACCGGTTTAAAACCAAGTACAATTGGACTGACCAAACTAAAGGTAAAACATAACTAAACTAACCTAACCAAAAGAAAAACAGAACTGAATTAACCTGACCTAACCAAAGGCAAAGTAAAACCTAACCAACAGGTCCGGATCGGAATGAATCTAACGGCTTTTTTCCTCTTCTTGATGTCCTCTTTCACCTCCCACCATCGGAAGTTCCGTAGGTGTAATATTTTCAGAGATGGACCTCTTCGAAAGTCGATTTCAAAAGACGTCAAAATGAATTTTTTAGTTGTGCGTTTACGTTTATCAGTCAGTCAAACAAAAGTCCCAAACAAATCTAAAAAGAGTCGAAAAGAAAGGGAGTGCGACCGCCCCCTTTCTTTTAATAAAATCGGTACTGGGACAAAAATTCACTTTTTGGAAAAAATAATAAACAAAATTAACTTCTTGGGCCAAAATTGATAAAAATTGCCACAGTTAATAAAAAAAAAACAGTTTTGATTCATTTCTTTTATAGTCATAATTGGTTAAAACGGTCACAATTCGTTCAATCAAAAGATATAGTTTTGGTTTAAAATCAAAAAAACTACATTTTCGTTTATTTAAAAAAAATCGCACAATAACGTTTTGTAACCATTAAAACGCGTTTTTCTTAAATTTTAATGAAACTCAATTTGTAGATTAAAATCTCAAGTTTTGCTCCAAAATCAACTGAGAAAGTCTCGTTGTTTTAATAAAATCGGTACTGAGGCAAAAATTCACTTTTTGGAAAAGCAATTACAAAATTTAATTTCTTGGGCCAAAATTGATCAAAATGGCCACAGTTAAAAAAAAAAGTTTTTATTCATTCCTTTAATCATCATAATTGGTTAAAACCGTCACAATTCGTCCAATCAAAAGATATAGTTTTGGTTTAAAATAAAACAAACTACATTTTCGTTTAGTTAAAAAAAAAATCATATAAAAAACGTTTTGCAACGATTAAAACGCATTTTTCTTAAATTTTAATAAAACTCAATTTGTGGACTAAAATCTCAAGTTTTGCTCCAAAATCAACTGAGAAAGTCTCGTTCTTTTAATAAAATCGGTACTGGGACAAAAGATCACTTTTTGGAAAAAATAAAAAAAAAATAATTTTTTGGGCCAAAATCGATCCGAATAGCCACAGTTAAAAAAGTCAGTTTTTATTCATTTTTTTTTATTGTCATAATTGGTTAAAACCGACACAATACGTTCAATCAAAAGATAGGTATAGTTTTTGGTTTAAAATCAAAAAACTACATTTTAGTTTAGTTGAAAAAATCACACAAAAAACGTTTTGTAATGGTTAAAACGCATTTTTTCTTAATATTTAATGAAACTCAGTTCTTCAAAATCAACTGAGAAAATCTCGTTCGTTTAATAAAATCGGTACTGGGACAAAAAATCACCTTTTGGAAAAAATAATTACAAAATTCAATTTCTTGTGCCAAAATTTCATAATAGCCACAGCTAAAAAAATAAATCAGTTTTTAGGGGGGGGAGGGGGAGGGGAGGGGAGGGGGGTGGAGGGGGGGCGCCCCTTCTCTGTATCCGCCACTGATGACAGTAGTGCTCATGCCGTTATGCAACGTGGCAAAATTTAAAGAAAAATGAGAAAGTAGAGAAATAATCAATTTGTACTAACGTTAACTAACCTGAAACAAAAAAACTAAAACTAAACTAAAATCAACTAACCAAACCAAAGAAAAAACATAGCTAAAGTTAACCTAACCTAAGGAAAGAGAGAACTGAATTAACCTGAAATATCTAACTAAAGGCAAAGTAAAACTGAACTAACTGCGACAAGGCCCAGATGCGGCCCATGGGCCGCCGTAAAGGACAAGTAAACCTGAACTAACCAAACCAAAGACAAAGTACAACTGAACTAACCTAACCAACAGAGCCCACACTTATGAGCAGCAATCAACATGCTCTGCCCTAAAGAGCCGCTGAGGCAAGGTGCAAGTGAGACCCTAACGGGCCGCCTAAAAGAAAAGTACAACTGAACTGACCAAACTAAAGGAAAAACATAACTAAACTAAACTAAACTAACTAAAACAAAAAGAGAGCTGAACAAACCTGACATAACCAAAGGCAAAGTAAAACTGAACTAAACTAACCAAGAGAGCCCACAATTATGTGCAGCAATCAACAAGCTCTGTTGCGGCAAGGCGCAGGTGCGACCCTAACAGACCGCCTTAAAACTAAGTACAACTGAACTGACCAAACTAATGGAAAAACATAACTAAACTAACCTAACCAAAAGAAAAACAGAACTGAATTAACCTGACCAAAACAGACCTGAACTAACCTGACATAACCAAAGGCAAAGTAAAACTGGAATAACCTAACCAACAGAGCCCACACTTATGTGCAACAATCAACAAGCTCCGTAGCGGCCCTAAAGGGCCGCTGCGGCAAGGTGCAGTTGAAGCTCTAGCGGAGCGCCTTAAAGACAAGTACAACTGGACTGACCAAACTAAAGGAAAACATAACTAAGCTAACCTAACCAAAGGCAAAGCAAAACTGAACTAACCTAACCAACAGATTCAAAGGCGCCCCCCACGGGCCGCCATAAAGAACAGCGTTAACTGAATCAACTAAACCAAAAGAACAACATAACTGAACTAACCTGAACCAACTTAACCAAATACAAAGTAAAACTGAACTAGAGCTTTACTTTGCCTTTGGGCCAGCTGAACTTTAGGACCAGTGCGGGATCCGATACATACTTAACTAACTGCTTCCGAAAAGGGCTAGTTAACTGAATTGAGAGAGGATCTGGCAATCTAACTGGTCTAATAGGTGACTGCGACAGCTAAAAGGAACTAAATAAATTGAACTTAATTATGAATGTTGAATGAAACCTTTCACAATTTTCTTGGAATTTTTTTATTATTATTGTTTTCGGTACAAATATGAATATTCGGCAATTTTAAACTACTTAATTTGATGTACTCTTTATTGTACATTTCAAAAAACAGGTCCGTAATGGTTAATACCGATTCCGTAATGCTTAATACCGACCAGGACCTAATTAAAAATTCCCTGCGAAAAAGATCCCCTCGAAATTTCCTTCCCTAAAATTCCCGCTAAAAATTCCCCCCGAAAAAGATCCGGAGTTACCGAGTTAATACCATGCCAAAAAGCAGAAGATGTGTTATCGTGGCACATCTTCATGCTAAATATGTTTAGTTTTTAATTATATCCTTTTTATCGTTATTTAAAGAACGTTTATTAAAGAAGTGTTTCGGGCAAGAATATAAAAAACAGAATTATTATGAATGTGTATAGATAAACCACAGATAATCTAAACTGCAAATAATATACAGTGTATGTCATTAAAAAAAGTAACAAAAAAATTTTTTTTTTGATTTTTGCAGAATAATTAATTTTTACATTTATTCTAAGTTCTAATATAAAATTCTTCTCCAATCTAAATTCTAAATCTAAAATAAAAACTAAGATAGAGATAATTTGGGACGCCCTGTAGAACGTAAGTAACACATACGTAACTAAAATAAATAAAATCATTAACAGTAAAATTCTAGTGTAGGTAGATATAAGCCATTCACTTATTATTGTCGTCAAGTAGGCGTTGGAAATTTGTCTTTGACATTTTTATCGTATTTTATCAACATGTGCTAAAAGGAGATGAGTATAAGAAAAAAATGAAGATTTCAAAGGTAACTAGATGAAAAAAATAAGTGAATGCGTAATACATAATAGCAAATTTTGAAGCCTGAAAGCAAAGATTTATTTTTAGAGATATACAGGGTGTTCAAGATAAGGATGCACTGCATGTGAATCTAAAAAGGGTAAGAGATAAGAATTCGGTTAAATTGGAAAAAAAAGTTGCGCAATGGGAAGACATACATGAAGTTTGTAAAGATGAGTTTCTTGTTTTTAATTACTAGATATTAAAAAAAAGATTTTATAATTATTTTTATAATAATTTTATATTGTTTTTCTAATTTATAAACAAAAAATTTCACCTTTTGAATGCTCTTTTCAACAATACCAAATTTGTTAAAATTGGTCAAACCGTTAAGAAGTTAAAGCAGGTTATTGCAAAAACAATTGATCACTCCGAACCATCTTTGTTTTTGAAATAAGTGTTTTTTTTTACGAAAAAGATAGATAAACGGTTTCTGTTTAAAAATGTAAAAAAATTAGCTTATTGTGCGAAATTTATAGAAAATGCAACTTAAAAATTTAAGTTGGCCCTCTGGTGGTCATTTTTAGAACTTTATTATTAATATAATAAATTTAATGGAAATATTTTCCAGATTTATCTAATAGTTTTTTTTCACTCCAAGGTCATACGACGAACGGTTTCCGAGATATGGACGAGGAACAGTTTTGCTGGGTAACCCCACCATTTTAGATCCATAAAAAAGAGTTGATCACGGTCTCTCGGTAACGCAACGTTGGAATAAAAATTAATAAACGCCATCTTGTAGAACTTAAAGAAGTGTTATGTAAAAGTATTTTTTGTTTTGTGTTATTGTTTGAAATACCTTAAAAAATAATTTAAAAATTTTCATATAAACTGCTCAACTTAAAGTTTGGCACAAACATTTTTTCGTGTCATTTTCAATCAGCTGTAACTTTTTAAGCAATTAATTGTTTTAAATGCAATTTGCACGGTCTGAAACCTCATTTCCTTCAGATTAAGGAAGCGGATAATTTTGAAAAAAACCCGGCACTATCTTTATTATATAAGGTGTGAAACAAAGTGATGCAAAAATTTCAAAATTTTGATGTTCTGCCATTTCGCAATAAGCTCTTTTTTCCTTATCGCTTTTAGGTCAGGAGTAAGCCAAAATCCATATCTCGGGACCCGAGATATGGATGTTGTTGGCTCTTACTCTAGAACATGAAAGGTTTTTTTTTAAATTATCTGCTTCCTTAATCTAGAGGAAATGAGGTTTCAGACCGTGCAAATTGTATTTAGGTTATACAAATTGTGCAATAAAAATTTGTTGGGAAAAGTTAATTTTAAAAAAAGGAAAATATCCCGAAAACAGTTCATTGCTTAAAAAGTTACAGCTAATTGAAAATGACACAAAAAATTGCTTGTGCCGAACTTTAAGTTGAGCAGTTTATAAAATCAGACGTTTCGTTTTTCATCCATCATCAAATTATTATTTTTTAAATAGTCTAGGATTTTTTATATTGTATTTTGAATTTCCTTGCAATTCTTCATTTCAAGTCAGCATGCATTTCCAATCAGAATTCAGAATTGATAATGGTCCCATCAAAATGAAAAGTTGGATTTTAAATAGAAAAATAACACTTTGAATAGACCAAAAAGTGGCTATAAGTGTCATTTATTTTTAATTATCCCTTTAAATTAAGACCAGAAAAAATCATTAAAAAAGAAAGCAAATAGAATTAATGAGCCTAAAATGTCAAAAAAAAAATGAATAACGAACAAAAATTATATATAAGTGGAATTATAAGCTAAATCCACAAAATCGCTTTTTTAAAATATTTAATAAATTAAAAACGCGACTCAATTTTGAAAACCCCTTGTAATGTGCATTTATTAAAAAACTCTCAGCACGCCATGTAATTAAAACTCTTATCTGAGATAAGTTGATAAAAAAATGAAAATCGGAATATTTTATTACATTTTCGACTTTCATTGTTTTTATAAAGTCATCTCAGACCTACTGTTCTAATAGGGAATTCTAAAAACTAGGGGTTAAGTCTTTCATATAAAATTTACAAAAACTGTGTGTGACAAGAAAATGTGTATTCTGTTAGACGATAAAAAATAAACCTATAAAGTTTTTGTCGCTGAATTTTATTAAATAGTTATGACGAGGAGTCGAAAATCATGTTTGTCCTTCAAGAAACCAGATTTGATCTGAGAGTGGCAGATCAATAGAGTGCGTTATTTCACGGCCTGCTTGAGTTTTTCTTTAATGAACGCATGATGTAAGGTCTTCCATGTCGCAAGTTTATTCTAATTTAACGACCTTGGTAACTCTTACCGTTTTGGAGATCCCCTCGAAGAAAAGAATGCAATCCACTTATTCTCATTCACTTATATTACCTTTAAAATCCTTATTTTTTTTATACCCATCTCCTTTTAGCACATGTTAAAAATTTACTACTGTACAATAATAAGTGAATGCAATCTAAAGTGTTTTCTGAGCATGAAGCCGTGGTCCAATGGAATTTTTTCCTGACGTTTCGTCTACAGCTGCGGCGGATATTATCAAAGGCGATGCGGCAATGGGCGAAGTGATCTCACATGCTTCCCGATGGTTGCGCGGGGTTTCGTCGCACTTGAAGTATGTCGTAGAACTCGCTTCCATTATATTCTTCATATTCTGCATTTAGAAACATAATTTCCTCCTTCCTGTTGAAATTGTTGTCGTGTTTAAAGATGTTGATGACCTCTCTCGCTAGTCTTGGATAGAAACGCTGCGATTGATATAAGATATAGACCTCCTTGAAAAAGATGTGGTGACCTTCGGAGACAGCGTACTCTGCTACTGCTGACTTTTCTGTTTGTCCCAGCCTGCAACTCCTCTTGTGTTCCGTAATCCTCGTGTTGACACTGCGTTTTGTGGTGCCAATGTATAGCGACCCACAGCTGCATGGAACTCGGTAAACTCCGCGTGGGGGATCTCTGCTGTCTTTGGCCGATCGCAAGCTCTGTTGTATTGTACGAGTGGGTTTAAAGACAGTTTTAACATTGTGCTTTTCCAGGATCCTGCCGATCCACTCTGTTACTTTGTGGATGTATGGTAGACTAGCCCATCTTGTTCCCCCTTCCCGCGTTGTTCCGTCCTAGCGCTCTACATTCCTTGGACTTACGGCCCAATCAAACTCGTGTTTGATGTATCCATTCCAACCAAAGGCTTTTTCCAGATGCTTCATTTCCCATTACAAAATCAGCCGGCTCACAAATTCTCTTGGCTCACATGGACAAAGTTTTTGTAACTTCCCTTTTCTCTCTACGATAATGGTTTGATCCGTTATTGAGATATCAGTCAGTGTGTGTTGGTTTTCTATAAACGGTGTTCGCAAGCTTCCCATTCGGCTTCTTTGATACTACGACATCCAAAAACGGTAGGCGTCCTTTCTTTTCTATCTCCATAGTGAATTGATTTTTTGGGTCGATAGAGTTGAAGTGTAAGGGAAAGTTTTGAAGTTCGCCCACGCCATGGCTCCAAATAACAAAAGTGGCGTCTACGTATTGGAACCAGCCCTTTGGCCTCTTATTTGCGGTTGCCAACGCCTTGGCCTCGAAAATGTCTATAAAATAGTTGCCTATTACTGGACTAAGGGGGCTGCCCATAGCTACACAATCAGTTTGTTCGTAGAAATCCCCCTTCCGTCCGTAGTGGTTAGGCAGTGTTGGATAAACATGGCAATATCTTGTGGAAATTCCTGGTTAGTACGTTCCACGGCTTCCTTAATGGGTACCATCTTAAAGAGCGACACAACATCGAAGCTAACGAGAATTTATCCTGGAGAAAGAGTCAAAGATTGCAGTTTTTTGACGAAATGAGTGGAGTGAGAAAAGTAATAATAAAGATGTCAGTATTTCCAATTTTAGGTTGCAGCAGTTTTTTGAGGTGTTTTGCGATTTCGTAGGTCGGGCTTCCTATGATGCTCACGATGGATCTCAGTGGCACATCAGGTTTGTAGACCTTTGGCAAACCGTACACCCTTAGTGCCAAAGATTCTGATTTTTTAAGCTTAGTCATTTCATCCGATGCCACGTCCTTAATTAAACTGTTAGTGGCCCTCAGAATCAGGGAGGTTGGATCACGAGTTAGCTTCTTGTAGGTGGTGGGATCTAACAGTGTTTTGATTTTTCTTTCGTAATCCGATGTTGACATTGCTACTGTTGCCTTTCCTTTATCTGCTGGCAAAATGAGAATATCCTTGTATTCGTTCAAGGCTTTTAGAACTATCCTTTCTGCAAACCTGAGATTGCTTTTTGGTGGTTTTGCGCGTTATAGAATTCGTGACGTCTCCATTCTTATCTGTTCAGCCGTCTGAATTGGCAGCTGCCGGATTCCGCCCTACACGTTTGCTATGATGTGTTTCTCTGGTATTCTGAATGATGTTATGGTAAAATTCCCTCCCTTGCCCAGAACGCTCAGCTCGTCTGTTGAAAGTTCTTTGTCGCTCAAATTCACTAATACCTTGCGTTGACTATCTTCGAATTGATGGTGCCACTTAATGCGTCAAATTTCTTCCTTTGTCGGTTCGTTGCGATGGCTTGGGCTGAAATCTTCCGTTCATGTGTCAAAATATCCACCTTTTCAGGAAGTTTGGGATGTACTTGGATTTATAACTCAGGAGTTATGCTTTCTTCTTGCGGAGGTTCTCCAGTTATCGAATCAGTCTTGATATATCCTCCGCGTAGAGGCGTTTTATAAGACTGTGAAGGATTTCACGGCCCGTCAAAATACAATCTGAACTAACCATAGAGGCCATTGAGGTCTTTAAACACGACAACAATTTCAACCGGAAGGAGGAAATTACGTTTCTAAATGCAGACTGAAAGCGAGTTCTACGACATACTTCAAGTGCGGGGGAATAAATACCACGGAGCTGCCCACAGTCGAATCAGTCAATGACAACATCAGTCAACGTCATTGCCTTTGATAATGTCTGCCGCAGCTGTAGACGAAACGTCAGGAAGAAATTCCATTGAACCCCGGCATCAAAGCCCGGAAAACACTTTAGGTTGTATTTTGACCGGCCGTGAAAGCTTCCACAGTCTTATAATAAGTGAATGGTTTATAGATGAGTATTTGAGGTCTCACTTTGTTCTTTTTTATGGCTGACTTCTACTTTCCAAGATGATCTACACCTTCCTGTATTCTAACATTAAACACTGTGTTTTAAAAGTCGTAAAAAGCTGAAAGGGCCATTCGAAAAGTTTTGAAGGCATCTTAGAAAATATTTTGAAAACATTTTCTACTCTGCTTGTTCCTTCCTCTGTTATGTATCGGTCTTGAAGACGCAGAATTAATCTTATAATTTAATACTAAGAGACCAGAAATATACTGAACAAAAAAAGATTAAAAGGGAACAGTAATCTGTTGTATTTTAGAAATTACTTCTTGTAATGGGAGAGTAGGCAAGCCGAATATGTATGGGTGTTTCAACAAGTCAAAAACCAAAAAGACAAAAGTTAAGAAAAATTGATTCAATAAAAAAAAGAATCAAAAACTGGACTCACAGTATACATCCACTAAGACAGCAGGGCAAGGGCACTTTTTTTGTGAATCTGAGGACTTAACGGTGATCTTAAATTGTAAGATCATAGAAGTGCAAAGAAGGGTGACAAGAGTTTTTAAGGATCTAACAAAAATTCGTCAACTTCCTTGAGCTTCTAGAGAAAATGTGAACTGCAAACGATAAGACACGTTTTTGTTTTAAATCCAAATGCAGCAAAAATATCTTTTGGAAGGATATTTTAACATTTATAAAAAATTTTTTGCATTTTTTTAATTTTTTTTTTGCCAAATTTGCCCTGAATGAGTGGAATTATTGTCACATAAAGGCAAAAAAAACAATAGCAGGAGAATAATAAGAAGAGTTTTCTCAAAATTGAAGAGTTGTTTCTTTGTTTTTCAAAAGTTTTACTTCAAACTTCTGCTGAATGATTTTCATTTATAGCTTTTTGCGGCAAACCTGTAAAATTACAAGCCATAAAAAAGGCTAAAATCATAACTAAAATTTATTACATCAACAGAAACGACAGAACTCATAGTAGATTGTGGTATATAGTTTTCGATTTTTTAATGAAACCCTCGCTTCGAATGTTAAACATTTCTGTCAGTAGGTACCGACTCTAAAACTGGCGGCTATAAAAATATATCTTGCGTCAGAACCAGTTCATATATTGCAACAAAGTAATAGATCTTTCCCACATATTTGGCAACATTAAGTATTTTTATTGAAGCAATTTGCAGCATTTAAGGGGCAGCTGCAGCAACATTCTTCTGACATTTTTTTATTGCTAACAACATCTAAAAGTTAAGTTGCTTCAACTACATATAATTACTTTACTGTACATTGTAGTTGCCCTTAATACTTATTTATAGATAGTGCATAGTTGTTTTTGTGCAAAAAATACACTTAATTGTATTAATTTCAGGGACTCATAGACCTTTTGAAAACGACGAAAATCGACGGGTTGGAGCTGAACCTCAAAAAGCTCGACTCAAAGAACGATATCACCGACTTCATATCGACGATCAAGACGAAGATCGGCTCCGACTTAGGAATTGCCCTAGCAGTACCACCCAAGGCGGAATTAGTCGCCAAGTACTTTGACTTTAAGCCGCTGAGCAAGCACGTCGATCTCTTTATCCTGCAAACTGCCTTTTTGGGCGCTTCCAGCAATGTCACTTTCCATCCTAGCCGACTGTCCGGAATGTGGGATATGCAGAATACGGTAAGAAACTATGACAGTATCAATGAACCTGAACTAATCTTCCTCAGAGCTACTATAGTAATATTGAAGTGAAGTTGGGCCATTGTTGCCAGGTGAAAATTTTAAAAATCACTAGGACCTGGCCGAGAAAGTTGTAAAACTTTTCAAAAAATGACCAGCTCAGCTATTTTTGTTAAAAAAATTATGGTAAAAGTTAATTTAAATCTGAATATAATATAAAAAGTAACTTAAAAATATTTGCCAACTTACTGCCTTCTGCCAAAGTTTAAAAACAAGTACCTATATCATAAGAAAATAATACAATTTCATAATCCATGTATAACAAGAGAATTACAAGATTTCCTGAACAAATACATTTATTTTAGTAACAAAAAATTAGGTTATTCTAGTGGAATAATACTAGTCAAAAAAATATGAATATAACTACATAGTAGAGTTAGAGTAGTAAACTAATGGTAACATTGAAATTAAGGCAATTTATTACTGTTACACCCTATGCAATGAGTGAACTAATGAAAGAAAATATCGACATTAATATAATATATAAAAAATAGTTACTATCTAGAAGATTTGGTATTAATTATTTTTAGTTTTATAAGGCGTAAAAAATGGGTATAACAATAAAGAAGAACAATAAAAGAACAACAAGAAATAAATAATTTAAATAAAATACGACCCTGACACCTAAACGACTAACCTGAAATCAAAAGTGCACTAAAAAAATTTCTAGTTCTGGCTCAAAATCATCTAAAAACTTTCAAAAATAAGACCCTTTTCAGGCCCGTTTAGCAAATTGTTAATAATAATTCTTCCAATTCACATTAATTTTGGCCTCGTTGTGGAATTTTTATTTCGGGCCAAAACAGTTAGAAGAAACTTAGAAAACATTCATCGTTAAAAAAACGCAGCTTTGTGACAAAAATGTCTCAATGTAGACAAATTATTGCATTTGTTTACTCGTTGGAAAATTAGTTCAATTTTAGGTCAAAAATTCTTGAAGAAGTCCAATCTAAAAACAATCATAAGTCTAATTTAGGTCCATGGAAAAATAAAAGAACAAAACATGACAAATACTAATAGAAAAATATGAATAATAAAATAACAATAAGAAAGAATAAATTAGAAAGTACAAAAAATTAGGAAATTATAAAAAAATAAGTCATAAAGAGGTGGATAGAGTAACACATTTAAAATATTTCTAATTGTTGGGGAAAACCATTTCCAAAATCTGCTAAAATATTTTCCTTTCAAGAAAGTTTTCTCAATAATAATCCTTTTTGGCTCCTCGGAGAAGTTCTATTTTGGGGCAAAACTGTATTAAAACTTGAAAATTAGGTACCATTACTTTAAAAGTTACAGTTATGGGTCAGAATTGTTTCATTAAAAATCATATTACATTACAATTTTTCACTCGTTAGAAAGGTTCAATTTTGGGTCGAACCAATAAAATCTCAATAAAAAATCCAATTTGGATCGATGAGAAAAAATATAAAAGAAGTATGAAAATTTTAACAAAACAAGATAAAAAACAAGAATAGAAAATAATGAACAATATAATAAAAGTAAGAAAAAATCAAATAAACCACTACAAAAGGCATTTAAATAAAAAAAAATCTGGAATAGTTAGGAAGATATAGAAAGTATGTGTCTAAAAAACGCAGATACTTTTAGGTATAAATTTAAAATATTTTAAATTTTAGGGCAAAATACTTTAAATGCTTCAAAAACTTGTTAAAACAGATTCCTTTTTTGAGCTTAATTTGTTCAATAAAAATTTATTTTTGACTCGTTGGACTTGTGTTTTGGGCCAATACCGTATATAATTTATAAGACTGTGAAGGCCTTCACGGTGGTCAAAATACAATCTAAAGTGTTTTGGTTTTGAAAGGGCTTTGAGCCGTGGTTTAATGGAATTTCTTCCATTAAACCGTTTCGCGTCTACAGCCGCGGTAGACATTATCAAAGGCAATGAGGCAATGGGCGAAGTGATCTCCCGTGCTTCCCGACGTTGACTGATTCGACTATGGAGAGCTCCGTGGTATTTATTCCCCCGCCGCGCCGTCGCGCTGCAGTGGAAGGACTGGGGTGTGGGTAGTGATGGAGCGGGGTTTCGGCGCACTTGAAGTATGTCGTAGAACTCGCTTCCACTCTGCGTTTAAAAACGTCATTTTCTCCTTCCTGTTGAAATTGCTGTCGTGTTTAAAGATCTCAATGGAGCCGTGGCGTGGACGAACTTCAAAACTTCCTCTTACACTTCAACTCGGTCAACCCTAAAATTCAATTCAGGATGGAGATAGAAAAGGGGGCCGAATGGGAAGCTTGAGCACAGTGTTCATAGAAAACCAACCCATACTGACCGATATCTCAATAACGGATCAAACCATCATCCCAGACAGAAAAGGGGAGTCATAAAGTCTCTCTCCGTGAGAGCCAAGAGAATTTGCGAACCGGCTGATTTGGAACGGAAAATTAAACATCTAGAAAGAGTCTTTGGTTGGAATGGTTACAGCAAGCAAGACTAGTCTACCATACATCCATAAAGTAGCGGACAGGATCGGCAAGCTACTGGAAAGCACAGTGTTAAAACTGTCTTTAGACCAACTCAAACAATACATCACAGCTTGAGATCGCCCAAAGACCGCAGAGATAACTTATCGGCACCCGGAGTTTACCGAGTTCCACGCAGCTGTGGCTCGGTATACATTGGCACCACAAAACGCAGTGTCAACACGAGGATTATGCAACACAAGAGGAGTTGCAGGCTAGGACAAACATAAAAAGTCAGCAGTAGCAGAGCACGCCCTCTCCGAAGGTTACAACATTCTTTTCAACGATGTGGATGTGTTATATCAATCGCAGCGTTTCTATCGGAGACTAACGAGAGGGGCCATTGAGATCTTTAAACACGACAACAATTTCAACAAGAAGGAGGAAACTACGTTTTTAAATGCAGATTGGAAGCGAGTTCTACGATATACTTCAAGTGCGCCGAAACCCCGCGCCCCCTTTACCCCCACCCCAGTCCCTTCACATTCCTTCCCCGTCCAACGCGACGGCGAGGGAAGGAATACAACTAAGCTCTTCATAGCCGAATCAATTAACGTCGGGAAGCACGGGAGATCACTTCGCCCATTGCCTCATCGCCTTTGATAATGTCTACCGCAGCTGTAGACTAATCGTCAGGAAGAAATTCCATTAGACCACGGCTTTAAGGCCCGGAAAACACTTTAGATTGTATTTATATATTATAAAATTTTATATATATTTTATACAAATTGAAAAATTAAGGAAAATTAATTGTAAAAAAAACACAGTTTTGGGGTAAATTATGGTATGAATAGAAATAAATATACAGTACAATTGTTCACTCGTCGTTGGAAAAGTACAATCTTGTGTTAAAATTTTCTCGAAATAATTAAAACAATACAAAATCGGAAAAAAATATTAGAGAAAAACAAATTTAACGAATCATCTCAATACATAATAAGAATAGAGAAATATGAAGAGTAAACCAATAATAAGATTGAAAAAAATATGACAAAAGCACATGTTAAAAACTATAAAAGTTAAGAAAAGTGGAAAAATCTGAAAGCTGTTCAGAAGATATAAAGGCACAAAAAGTTCTTTTTCGAACCAAAATTCTCCAAACCAAAATCAAACACAATTTAATTTTTGACTTGTTAAAAAACTTCATTACAATAATTATAACTTATTCTTTGAAAAAATGCAATTTTGTATCAAAATTACCTCAAACAAATAAAACCCCAATAAAAAGTTAAATTTAGATGGATGAGAAAAAAAGTATATAAAAAAGTATAAAAATTTGAACTAAACCATAAACATTGAAAAATATAAACAATAAAATGACAATGATGCAGATTACTGTAAATCCCAGAAATCGATTTTTAGCCGTCGGTACTATGAAAACGCTGTTTTAGACCTTTTAAACGACTGATAAACCATCATTTTGCAAGCTCTAATTGTGTCCATCCCCAGACTAGTTTCGCCGTTTACGGCTCGTCAGTGAGGCTTTGTCACAACCAGAGCTCGCGATTTTTGGATACTCAAAACACGTTTCATGGCAGTACCGAGAAAAGGTTCCCAGTGGCGCCATCCGTGTCCTCACCGTTTGTTGAACTAACGAGATTACACCAGTCCAGTGTCAACGTCAATGCCCGGTCTAAGGAAAAAATGATGCAGTTTACTGTAAATTACAGAAATCGATTTTGGTGGACACAATTAGAGCTTGCGAAATGATGGTTTATCAGTCGTTTAAAAGGTCGAGAACAGCGTTGTCATAGTAACGACGGCTAAAAATCGATTTCTGTAATTTACAATAATCTGCGTCATTTTTTCCTTAGACCGGGCATTGACGTTGACACTGGACGGGTATAATCTCGTTAGTTCAACAAACGGACACGGAGGCGCCACCGGGAACCTTTTCTCGGTACTGCCATGAAACGTGTTTTGAGTATCCAAAAATCACGAGCTCTGGTTGTGACAAAGCCTCACTGAAAAGCCGTAAACGCTAAACTAGTCTGGGGATGGACACAATTAGAGCTTGCGAAATAATGGTTTATCAGTAGTTTAAAAGGTCGAAAACAGCGTTTTCTTAATAAAATGACAGTCAGAAATAAAAAAAATTAAATAAAAAACTATAACTAGCATCTAAATTAGAATAGTTTAGAAGTTATACTAAACAAATGTGCAAATGAGCCAGACAGTTATTTAAAATATCACTAATTTGTGGGCCAAAATCGTTTAAAAGCTTTAAAAAATTTGTTAAAACAAATCCCTTTTCGAACCTTAATTTGTTCAATAAAAATTGAATTTTCACTAGTTGGAGAAAGTATATTTCAAATAAATACCGTATAAAAAATTGAAAAATTATTCAGAAAATAACACAATTTTGAGTCAAAATTGTGTCAAAAGAAATTAATCTACGTTACTCGTTGGAAAAGTTCAATCTTGGGTTAAAGTTAAAATTACCTCCCAGGATTTAAAACAAAACAAAGTGCAATTTAGATCGATGAAAAAATCAAATATGATGATACAAAAAAGTCTACGAAACGGGACAAATTCCTAATAAGAATAGACAAATATGAAGAATAAAATTAGAATAAGAAAGGAAACAACCAAAACAAATTTAAAATATTTCTTAATAACTTGGGGCCAAATTCGTCCAAAACTTTGATCATCTAAAATCTCCAAAAAATAAGTTCCTTTTATTAACATTTAATTCCTAAATAAAAAAATTAAAAAATTACAAATATTAATAAAATATAAAAAATTACATTAATTTAAAAAACACAGTTTTAGATCAAGTGTCCCAAATGCAAATGCAATTTACAATTATAGTTTATTCTTTGGAAAAGTTCAATTTTGTGTTAAAATTACCTCGAAAGAATGAAAATCCAATAAAATATAAAATATGAATCAATGACGAAAATAATAATAAAAACAAAAACAAAAAATTGCAGAAAACGTGACAAAAATTAGAAAAGAAATGAACAATCGGGGGTCCTTAACAAGAACCCCTTTGGACTTAAATAACCTTGAAGAGGACCAAATATATGTTCAAAACATCGGCAAATGTTGCATAACAGGGGTGTTATTACCTTGTTACGCCAAACCATTTGTACTAGTCGTTCGAGTTCAATCCGGGGCGTTAAAGAATAACCATAAATTATGAACAATGAAAGAACAATAAAAAATATTTTTAAATGAAAAGAGGAAGGCAAGCAAACCCAAATAACAATAGATTTTATTTTGATATTTTGTTGGTTACTTATAGAGGAGGAAAAAGTAACTAGATCTTGCTGTAGCATTTCTTCAACAAGGAATGCTACAGTAAGTATAAGGGAAAAATTGTAATAGGAAATGAGAAGGTACCTAAAAAGACAGTTGTCAAAAAACTAGTAATAAAGAATTATAAAAGCGATAAAGAGGAAAAAATGTATTACTATAAAACAAAAAGTAAAAAAAAACTCAACCAACGGTTGCAGTTGAAGAGGTTCTCAAGACATTAGAATATGCTCCTTAGGAACTCCCACAGCAAATACAAGAGACTGTTATTATTGAAGAAGATGGCTTTCAGAAAAAAAACTGAGGATATTCAAGAAATAATACTTGAACACGAAGTACCTAAAAAGCAGCTTGTAAAAAGGAAAGCTATTATTAAAAAGAAGAGGGTTGACCAAGAGGAGAAAAGCATTGAGACTGTAAAGAAAGAAGGCAAAAAACCTAAAACCACAGTCACTGTTAAAGAGTGGAGTAGTCCAACTTATACTGTTTAAGGCTACTAGAAAAAATACAGAAGATCACAGTTATAGAGGAAGGTATTCCAAAGAAACTGAAAAAATACCTATCATCAAGACAAAAAGAAATAAAAAAGAAGAAAAAGTAAAATTGTTGAATTTAAGCCATTAATAATAAACAAAAGTTTAGACTAACTTTTGAAAACTCGAACTCTTCACGAGATATTTACACAATTTTTCATTTTCCAAAGTCGATCACCAAGTTTCTGTTTCTGCGTAACTCATTTTTTTCCAACAAACGTGGTAGTCTAATGCATTTTTTTTTGGAGTGTCAAGCCGTTTCTATTCATTTTCAGCTAATTATTTCCAATTAAAACAAAGGTTCAGTCCAAATTTCGAAACCTCAAACAGTTCTCGAGTTATTTACACATGCTTTTTATTTTCCAAAATCGATCATTACGTTTCTGTTTCCATGTAGCTCATTTTTACCAACAAACATGGTAGATTAATGAATTTTTTTGAAATTTTCAAAATATCTAATAATCCTTAAATGAATATAAACTTAAATCCATAAAGTTTGTATTCATTTTTAGCTAATTATTTTCAATCAAAACAATGGTTCAGTGCAAGCTTTGAAACCTCAAACGGTTCTCGAGATATTTACAAGTTTTTTTATTTTTCAAAATCGATAACGAATTTTCTGTTGGTGTATAGCTCATTTTTTTTTTATAACAAACGTGGTTGTCTAGTGCATTTTTTTGGAGCCTCAAGCCATTCTGAGATATTAAATAATATTTTAATTTTCCAAAATAAACACATTAAGTTTGTATTCGTTTTTAGTTAAATTTTCAACCGTTTATCGAATTCTTACCTGAAACCTCAAACCGTTCTCAAGATACTGAATAATTTTGCTATTTTGCAAAATATACAAACGAACTAACATGATCGTCTAATAAAATTCGTAGAGCTTCACACCGTTCCCAAGATATCCACTAACGTCTTTATTTTCCAAAACAGCAAAAACCATGAAGTTAGCCTCCCCGTTTGCAGCTAACTTTTTCTCAGTAAACCAAGTATGCAATTAATTTTTTTGATTTTAAAATCAGTTTTGAGATATTTTCTATTTTTTCGAAGTATACCCACAAAGTTTCTATTTCTTTTTAACTAATTTTTCCCAACCAACACGAAAGTCTAATAAACTTAAAAAAAAAAAAGATTTTGAACTGAATTACGTAGCAGCAACTGGACACACTGTGTATTGGGTACTGGCAGCAATTAAATACCACTTACTAAATATTAAACTTGAAAGCAACATAACATTTTCCTAACATTTCCTAAGTCAAAAAACTATTTTCCTTCACTTAAAAAAAAATTTTTGAAAAAATTCAGCAGATTAGAATTAGAACTAAAATTGTTTGAAAAGAACTCATATTACCTGAAAATAACAATTTAAAGGTTTTTTTGAAAAAGTCAGACTAGGCTTAAGGCCAAAATAGGTGAAACATTATATTCAACAAAACAATATTTCAACAAAGTTAATATTAAGTTAGAAATAAAAATTATGTTAAGAAATGTAGAAAAAAAAATTTATCCAAAATTTGTAGGTAAAGGAATAAATTTAAAATATTTCTAGTTTTGTGCCAAATTTTCCTTTGTATTACTAATGAGTATAAATTCCAATTGGTCAGACCTTAAAAAAAAGAAAATTTTGTATCAAACTTCTCTCAAAAGAATTAAAACCTAAAGAAAAGATTTAACTTAGATCAAGGAAAAAAAAACATAAAAAATTTAGATGGGAAGTAGAATTATAATTGTTTAAAAAGAACTCATTATACCTAAAAATGGCAATTTTGATGTTTTTTGAAAAAGTCAGGTTAGTTTCGGTTAGACTTTAAACGTCAAAAATGCAAATTTGAAGTCTTGGAGAAAATTAGATAGAATTAGAACTAAAATTTTTCGAATAAAAAACTTATTTTACCTAAAAACAACACTTTTAATGTTTTTTGAAAAAGTCAGGCTAGGGTTAAGGTCAAGTTACGTGAAAATTACTTAAAGTGTATAAAAATACAAACTTGGAGTGTTTGGATAAATTTAAATTAACATTATTTCAACAAAATTAATAATAAGTTAAAAATAAAAATTAGAAGAAGAAAGGTGAAAAAAAAGTTAAAAAATTCTCCAAAATTTGCAGGTAAAGAATAAATTTAAAATATTTCTAGTTTTGTGACAAATTTTCCTTATGTATTACAAATGAGTACAAATTCCAATTGGGCAGTCCTTAAAAAAATCAATTTTGTGCCAAAGTTCTTTCAAAAGACTCAGAATTTAATGAACAAATTTAATATAGATCAAATAAAAAAAATAAAAGCAACGAACATTTTGATTGGTAGTAGAATTAAAATTGTTTGAAAAGAAATCATTATACCCAAAAATGGCAATTTTGATGTTTTTTTGAAAAAGTTAGGCTAGTTCAGGAAAGACTTAAAACTCTTGAAACGTCAAGAAAACAAATTTGAAGCCTTGGAGAAATTTAAACTAGAATTAGAACTGAAATTTTTCGAAAAAACTCTTTTTACCTAAAAATAACAATTTTAATATTTTTTGAAAAAGTTGCGCTAGGACTAAGGCCAAATTACGTGAAAAATTACTTAAAGTGTGTAATAATACAAATATGAAGTGTTGGTGAATTCAAATTAACAATATTTCAACAAAATTAATATTAAGTTAGAAATAAAAATTAAGTTAAGAAAAGTAGAAAAAAACTTAAAAAATTATCCAAAATTTGCAGGTAAAGGATCAAATTTAAAACCTTTCTAGTTTTGTGCCAAATTTTTCTTATGTATTACAAATGAGTATAAATTCCAACTTTTCAAATTAAAAATAAAAAGATAAAAAAATTAAAAAAACAAATAAATAGGTTGGAAGTAGAACTAAAATTGTTTGAAAAGAACTCATTATACCGAAAGATGGCAATTTTGATGTTTTTCGAAAAAGTCAGATTAGACGTCAAAAATGCCAATTGAAGTCTTGGAGAAATTTAGATTAGAATTATAAATGAAATTTTAAAAAAAAAATCATTTTACCTAAAAATTACAAATTTAATGCTTTTTTGAAAAAGTTAAGTGAGGATTAAGGCCAAATTACGTGAAAAATTATATAATAATAAGTGTGTAAGAATACAAATTTGGAGTGGAATATTTCAACAAAATTAATATTAAGTTAGGAATAAAAATTAAGTTAAGAAAAGTAGAAAAAATCTAAAAAAATTATTCAAAATTTGCAGTTAAAAGAATAAATTTAAAAAATTTCTAGTTTTGTGCCAAATTTTCCTTATGTATTACAAATGAGTAGAAATTGCAATTGGTCAGTCCTAAAAAAAAATCAATTTTGTGTCAAATTAAAGAAAAATTATAAAATGATAAAAAAATAAAAGCAACAAAAATTTAGGTTGTTATTAGAACTAAAATTGTTTGAAAAGAACTCATTATACCTAAAAATGCCAATTTGATGCTTTTTGAAAAAAGTCAGGCTAGGATTAAGGCCAAAGTACTTAAAAATGATTCAAAGGGGGTAAATATAAAAACTCGGAAGCTTTGGAAAAATTCGTATTAAGATTATGGGCAAAATCAATTAAAAATAACTAAAAGGGTCAAAAATGCTAATTTGAAGTCTCGGAGAAATTTAGATTAGAATTAGAACTGAAATTTTCGAAAAAAAATCATTTTACCTAAAAATAATAATTTTTATGTTTTTTGAAACAGTCAGGCTAGGATTAAAGCGAAAATACGTGCAAACTTCAAGGAGGGTAAATATACAAATTTGGAGGTTTTGAAAAAATTCAATTAAAATGCCAAATAATTTCGATTAAAAGTTTCTAGCCAAATTCACGTTAGGATTAGGATCAAAGTTGGTTAACATATTATACAGAGCGTCTAAAAATGCAAATTTGGTGTCTTTCGAGAAAATTAAAATAGAATTAGGGCTACAATTGTTTAAAAGTAAATTGTTTCATCAAAAAAATAACAACTTTGACAATTTTTTTTTAAATGAGGCTAGGATTAGGGTCAAATAATGTAAAAAATTACGTGTGTAAGAATACGAGTTTGAAGTGTTTGGACAAATTTAAATTAACATTATTTCAACAAAATTAATATTAAATAAGAAATAAAAATTAGAAGGAGAAAAGTGGAAAAAAACTAAAAAAATTAGTAAAAATTTGTAGGTAAAGGAATAAATTTAAAATATTCCTAGTTTTGTACCAAATTAAGAGTACGGTAAAGATCACTTAAAAATTCATCAAAATGTCAAATAATTCCCATTAAAAGTTTCTAGCCAAATTCACGTTAGGATTAGGATCAAAACTGGTTAACAAATTACACAGAGTGTCTAAAAATGCAAATTTGGTGTTTTTCGAGAAAAGTACAATAGAATTAGGGCTAAAATTGTTTAAAAGTAAATAATTTCATAAAAAAATGACAACTTTGACAACCTGACTTTTAAAGTCAGGCTAGGATTAAGGCCAAATTATGTAAAAAATTACTTAAAGTGTGTAAGAATACAAATTTGGAGTGTTTGGCAAAATTTAAATTATCATTACTTCAACAAAATTAATATTAAGTTAAAAATAAAAATTAGAAGACGGTGGGAACAAATTTAAAAAGTTATAAGAAATTTTCAGGTAAGGGAATAAATTTAAAGTATTTCTAGTTTTGTACCAAATTTTTCTTATTACAAATTAGCATACATTCCATTTAATCAGTTCTTTAAAAAAATCAAATTGGGTCAATTTTCTCTTAAAAGAATTATAACCGATATCTTCTCTTCGATCTAAAAATTAAATGTAGTTCGAAGAAAAGAATATAAAAGAACTAGACATTTGTACAAAACATAGCAACGAATATTTGAAAAATGAAGAAAACAGTAAGCCAGGAAAACTTGAACAAAGAAAAATTACAACAAGAAAGAGAAGACAGAAATGTTTATAGTAGAAGAGAACGCAGCAAACAATTCCAAACAGCAGTAAGTTTTGTTTCGGTTTCGGTATTTTATTGGTGACTTGATGAGCTGAGTGGTGAAGAGAAACAAATAAATAATTACAATAGCAATACTAAATTGCCGGAATCTTTATTACAGAACTGCCTCAACAAGCAGACAATAATTGCAATAGAAAAATGAAAAAAATTAAACAAAAGAGAAAAAACATGAAAGAAACCTCATAAAAAGTTGAATTTAGATGTGATAACAAATATATGAAAAAAAAAAACAAAAAACAATTTTTTTGAATGAACTTTAACGTTTTCTCTGTTCCAGAAACGGTTTTTTAATGCACATTTTTGTAATAATAATTTTTCTATTAGTATTCTTTGCCACGTTTTCTGCATTTTTTTTGTTTTTTTTTTTCTCTTATATTTGTTATCTTTGATCTAAATTCGAGTATTTATTGAGTTTCTTTCATGTTTTTTTCTATTTTAAATATTTTTTTTATTTTTCTATTGCAATTATTGTCTGATTGTTGTAGCAGTTCTCCAATAAAGATTCCGGCAATTTAATTATTTGTTTCTCCTCACCACTTACCTTACAAAGTCACCGATAAAATACTGAAACCGAAACAAAATTTACTGCTGTTTGGAATTGTTTGCGTTCTCTTCTACTATAAACATTTCTGTCTTCTCTTTCTTGAAGTAATTTTCCTTTGTCCAAGTTTTTCTGTCTTACTGTTTTCTTCATTTTTCAAATACTCTTTGTTTCGTTTTGTACAAATATTTTTTTCTTTTAATTTCTTTTTCTTCGATCTAAATTGGATTCTTAGATCAAAGAGAAGATATCGTTTCTGTCTTCTCTTTCTTGTCGAAATTATCCTTTGTCCAAGTTTTTCTGGCTTACTGTTTTCTTCATTTTTCAAATATTTGTTGTTATGTTTTGTACAAATGTTTTGTTCTTTGTTGGATTTTTTTGGATCAAAGAGAATTGGATTTTTAGATCGAAGAGAAGATATCGGTTGTCATTCTTTTGAAAGAATATTGACCCAAATTGATTTCTTTTTAAGGACTGACCAATTGGACTGTTTGCTAATTTGTCATACATATTGTAATAAGAAAAATTGGTACAAAACTAGAAATATTTTAAATTCACTTTTCTTCTAATTTTTATTTTTAACTTAATATTAATTTTGTTGAAATAATGTTAATTTAAATATTTCCAAATACTAATTTGTATTCTTACACATTTTAAATAATTTTTTACGTAATTTGGTTAATCCTAGCCTGACTTTTCCAAAAAAACATTAAAATTGTTATTTTTAGGTAAAATGAGATTTTTCGAAAAATTTCATATCAAATTCTAATTCAAATCTAAATTTCCCCAAGACTTCAAATTTGCATTTTTGATCTTGACCTGACTTGACTTTTTCAAAAAACATCAAAGTTGTTATTTTTAAGTATAATGAGTTCTTTTCAAATAATTTTAGTTCTACTTCCAACCTAAATTTTTGTTGTTTTAATTTTTTATATATTTTTATTATTTCTGTTTTAAATTGATTTTAAAGTGACAAAATTGATTTTTTTAAAAGCCTGACCGATTGGAATTTATACTCATTTGTAATACATAAGGAAAATTTGGCACAAAACTATAAATATTTTAAATTTATTCCTTTACCTGTAAATTTTTAATAATTTTTTAGTTTGTTTCTACTTTCCTTAAATTAATTTTTATTTCTAACTTAATATTAATTTTGTTGAAATATTTTTAACTTAAATTTATATTCTTACACATTTTAAGTAATTTTTCACGTAATTTGGCCTTAATCCTAACCTAACTTTTTTAAAAAACATTAAAATTTTTATTGTTTATGTAAAATGAGTTTTTTCAAAAAATTTAAGTTCTAATTCTAATCTAAATTACCCCAAGGCATCAATTTGCATTTTTGACGTTTTAAGTCTAACCTAAATTTTTCAAAAAACATCAAAACTGCCATTTTTAGTTCTAGTTCAATATAAATTTTTGTTGTTTTAATTTTTTTTCTTTGATCTAAATTAAATTTTTCATTAGGTTTTAATTTATTTGAGAGAACTTTGACATAAAATTGTTTTTTTTAAGGACTGACCAATTCGAATGTATACTCATTGGTAATACATAAGGAAAATTTGGCACAAAACTCCAAATATTTTAAATTTATTCCTTTACTGCAAATTTTGGATAATTTTTTTCGTTTTTTCTACTTTTCTTGACTTAATTTTTATATTTAACTTAATATTAATTTTGTTAAAATATTGTTAATTTGAATTCACCAAACACTCCAAATTTGTATTCTTACACACTTTAAGTAATTTTTCACGTAATTTGGCCTTAATTATAGCCTAACTTTAAAAAAAAAATTTAAAATGGTTATTTTTAGATAAAATGAGTTTTTTTCGAAAAATTTTTGTTCTAATTCTAAACTAAATTTCTCCAATACTTCAAATTTGCATTTTTTATGTTTCAACAGTTTTAAGTCTAACCTGAATAACCTAATTTTTTGAAAAAACATAAAAAATGCCATTTTTAGGTATAATGAGTTTTTTTCAAACTATTTTATTTCTACTTGTCTACCAATCTAAATTTTTATTGTTTTAATTTTTTTTCTTTGATCTAAATTAATTTTTTCATTAGATTTTAAGTCTTTTGAAAGAACATTGACACAAAATTGATTTTTTTTAATCACTGACCAATTGGAATTTGGCACAAAACTAGAAATATTTTAAATTTATTCTTTTACCTGCAAATTTTGAATAATTCTTTTAGTTTTTTCTACTTTTCTTAACTTAATTTTTATTTCTAACTTAATATTTGTTTTGTTGAAATAATGTTAATTTGAATTTTGCCAAATACTCCAAATTTGTATTGATACACACTTAATTTTTCACGTAATTTGGCAATAATCCTAGTCTAACTTTTTCAAGAAACATTAAAATTGTTATTTTTAGGTGAAATGAGTTTTTTAGAAAAATTTCAGTTCTAAATCTAATCTAAATTTCTCCAAGACTTCAAATTTGCATTTTTGACGTTTTAAGTCTAACCTGAACAAGCCTGACTTTTTAAAAAAACTACAAAATTGCCATTTTTAGGTATAATGAGTTCTTTTTAAACAATTTTAGTCCTACTTCCAATCTAAGTTTATGTTGTTTTATTTTTTTCTTCGATCTAAATTGGGTCTTTTTATTACGTTTTAATTGTTTTAAGATAAATTTGACACAAATTGATTTTTTTTAAGGACACTTGTTAGGACTCGCACGTGTTAGGTACAATATTTTTACTAATTCCTTCCCTTGTTTGGTTCTTTAAAGTGTGCGCTAAAAATTTTTACCGCTTTTACCGCACACGCGCGGTAATAGCTATTTATGAAGTAAGTGTTAAAAGTGCCACTTTAAGGCACGCAAGTTCTGCAATTCGCACGAGTTCCTTAAAAGCATTTTTAACACGAACACCATACAATATTTTTTCTATAAGGGCATTAAAAATGATTCTATGAAAATTTAGGTAGTATTATTTACTTTAAAAACCATCTTAAAAGTAATTTACTTTTAACACTAGTGTTAAAAGTAGTTTACTTTTAACCCTAGTGCCTTAAAGTAGTTTATTATCAACCCTAGTGTTAAAAGTAACTTACTTTTAACACTAGTGTTAAAGTGAACAAAGTGCGCTTCGCGCACGCTCCCTACAGAGGCATATGCAAAGTCCACTTTGCACACGCTTCCGATTGTTTTGCACACGCCTTGCGAATATTTTATAATACGAATGATCATTTGCTTCATTTATGAAGCAAAATCGCAGTTGTAGAAAAAGTATAGTACGCAGCACGTACGAAAATCACTCTTCACACTCGCTTCATACTCGTGTGACGTTGTATCACTCGCCTACGTCGTGACTCTCTACTCGCTCGTGTCCAAACCGTCACACTCGTATGAGAAGTGCAATTTTCGACACTAGTTGCACAATATACCATTACCGCACACATGCGGTAAAGTGCCACTTCCCGCTTGCAAATGCGTGCGTTAAAGCGACTTTACCGCACGCTCTTAGGAAAAACTAATTTCTTTATGAGAGAAAGTATTATTTTCGTTATATGGAAAACAGAAAATTATTTAAATTAAAAGCAAGTTGGTTTGATCGTAGATATTTCTTTTTTTGTGTGTAGAAAAGAACCCGAAGAAATTCTAAATATTTTAAAAAATCGTAAAAATTAGCATTTTTCTCTAAAGTTGTCACAAATCACAAATTTTTTCCTATGCTTGAAGGCTGTGGATCATTACATGTGGTTGTTAAAAACGATATAAACTGTTAAGACTTATTATACGTGCATCATCATTTTACTTTCTACGTTTGGCTGGATTTACCCACTACCACATTGCATGTTGAGTGCACTCAATCACGTACAAAGAAAGATTACGCCCTTGGTCAACTAAGTTCCGCGGGCGTAATCTTCTTTCAACGCTCTACACGTAACTAACTATTAGACACTAAAAAATTTGTTAAAAACAAGTTTATATAAAAAAGCAAGTGCGTTTAAAACAGCGATAAATTAAATCACTTCTCCGGTACTTTGTGGGAGGATCTACTTTCAATTTGGTCGATTTGTCTTGTTTTTCAAGAAATATACACCGAAGGTCCTTGAGCGTTTTTTTTCATTAATTCTCCTTATGGTAACGGCGCCTACATGTGTCTTAGCGCCTCCTACGGATATTTGTCCTTTTATGGGGTCCCAACCGGAATCCTTGTTATAATTCGCACTGGGGATTCAATGACTCAATGTACCAGCTATGCGATAATACACATTTCTGCAGCTCGAGCTATTAGTACCTTGGTACCCAACAATGTATATTGACCTTAGTGTGTACAAAAATATATGCTTGTTTAACCTATATAACTTTTTCATAACGATCTACTTTAAATAAATATCCTGAGGACGCAACATTGTTCTACCATAATAAATGGGCGTTCCGAAATTACGTATAATAGCCAATCAGTTGCTGATTGACATCTCTGGTGGTTGTTAAATGCCGACTTAAGGATGTAACCCTTCAAGGATCCATTTCGAAAATGTGAAGGTCTCGTTCTATTAAGATGCTTTTTTTCAGTCCTCTCGTTTACATGTAGCCTTGACGGATATTTTTCACTATCCATCACCGTGAAGAGCTGTTTTGATCTTTTTGTTCGGTTCAAGTTTTTTTTACCACCTACTGTATAAAAATCATGTTTACGTATTTCAACGGTTCAGTTTTCGTGTAAAGACTCGCACAAAGTCACATTCTTTCAGGTTTAATGAAAATCTAATTAGTTGGATCCTTTACTTTAATCTGGGTCTAATTGACTAAAAACCGAAAATAAGTTGGTGCTTCTGATTATGGATTAATGAGCTCATAATTGATATTATGACTGAAACCACTAATTATTGGAATCGATCAAGATTGAATTAGTTATAGAGATCCGGTAGCCTTTACCGTGTGCAAAAAAAAACTTGTTGACTTAATATAATACATTAAATGTCAAGATTTTAGTACACATACATAATGGTATAGGTACTGCCAGGCTATTTGTTAAGAGTGTCGTGAGGTGATTAGATTCATGAATGTCAGAGCTCTGTATCGCTAAGTTTGGGTTTTATGATCACTAACAAATGTATTTTCCTTGTTTGCATTCTTCAGTTAGTCTTTGTTGCGACTAAGAGAGCATTTTTTTTCGTGCCTCTCTTGTATTATTAGTAGTATAATAATACTTTATTATCTGATTCCTTCCTCCCTTTGTAATCTTAGCTCTGTAATCGTAGCTTAATACGGCAAATTCTGCCATAATAAGACGTTGCATATCAGAAGATTGCGCAGATTTATGATCATATTATTCTAATTGAAAGCTTTTTTGACAAAAACAATGACAGTCACCTGCGCAGCTCCACAAACAGGAAATAAAATACAGAAGTCAAGTTCTTGCCAACTCAATGACGTTTCTTTTGATATCAGTATTCCGTATCCTGAAAGCATTTCACAACTGCCTTCTTCTTGCTTGGGATCGTTTTGATGCAGGAAGTCAGTCCATAGACGTCCTGCACAATTTGGCAGAAGGTCAAGTGCAAGGTGTTCAAAGGACCTAGAATTTAATAGAAATTAAAGAATAATTTACCAGGAGCTAGATGGGTAATCTCTATCTCCTGATCAGTATGGTACCTAAGGGCTCAGATGGTAAAAAGTACTGCTTGCGGATCCTCAGAAGCCAGGAAAACTCCGTTGTAGGTAACAATAGGGGAGAAGCCCCCAGCGGTAGGAGGGAGTACAAGATTCCACTGCTTCATCTCAAACCAACCGACTGTTCACGAGAAACTTTGAAGGCGTCTTTGGTCTCATGAATTCCGGCCATTATTGAACTACAAAACTGTATATTTAAAGAAATTTGCTGAATGCTTGGATGATGCCTTTATACAATCTTGGCGGTCAGTTTTATTGGTTATCGATGTGGATAGCGCGGATTGACGCTTCTTCACACGCTCAAGAGCACTCTTGAAAATTTGGTGAGTTCTAACAGTGGGAAGTTCAATTGGGTCTTTCACCTGGTGCTTTTCGAATTTGCGGTATCTTGTCCTCTCACTGTCCCATCTAAAACAATACTAGATAAAATTAAAATTAAATATGGTATTTTGTTATCGATCCTCTAGTTCAATATATGGTGGGTTATGCGGGAACAGGATCATGAAATGACGAAGACAACTATTAGAATTAGTTTAAGTTTCGCAGATATATATATTTCTGCATCCTCAGGACGTTCTACTCCATAGGTTCTCTCTATTGCTAGTAGAAACCCCATTCTTGCAGATTCTTTAACGACATACCAAATTTACTAAAAGGGAGTAAGTAAATTGTACAGACACCGGCTGGTACGTGAGCGAATCTGCAAGAATGGGTTTCCTACTGGAAATAGAGAGAACTTATGGAGTAGAACGTCCTGAGGATGCAGAATAATTACTAAACAGGGAGTAAGTAAATTGTAAAGACCGGTTGGTACGTGAGCGGATGTGCAAGAATGGGTGTCTTACTGGAAATAGAGAGAACTTAAAGAGTAGAACATCCTAAGGATGAAGAAATATATCTGCCAAACGTAGACTAATTCTAATAGTTAGTTGTCTTTGCCAGTTCGTGATCCTGTTCCCGCATAATCCACCATATATTGAATTAGAGAGTCGATAGCAACATACCAAATTTACTAAACAGGGAGTAAGTAAATTGTACAGAACGATTGGTACGTGAGCGAACCTGCAAGAATGGGTTTCCTACTGGAAATAGAGAGAACTTATGGGGTAGAGCGTCCTGAGGGTGCAGGAATATATCTCCGAAATGTAGACTAATTCTATTAGTTGTCTTCGTCATTTCGTGATCCTGTTTCCGCATAACCCACCATAAATTGAACTAGAGAATCGATAGCAAGATACCAAATTAACTAAGCAGAGAGTAAGTAAATTGTACAGACACCGGTTGGTACGCGAGCGAATCTTCAAGAATGGGTTTCCTACTGGAGTTAGAAAGAACTTATGGGGTAGAACGTCCTGAGGGTGCAGAAATATATCTGCAAAACGTAGACTATTTATGATAGTTGTCTTCGTCATTTCGTGATCCTGTTCCCGCATAACCCACCATATATTGAACTAGAAGATCTATAACAACATATCAAATTTACTAAAGGAGTAAGTAAATTGTACAAACCAGTTGGTACGTGAGCGAATCTTCAAGAATGGGCTTCCTACTGGAAATAGAGGGAACTTATGGAGTAGAATGTCCTGAGGGTGCAGAAATGTATCTGCGAAACGTAGACTATTTCTAATAGTTGTCTTCGTCATTTCATGATCCTGTTCCTGCATAACCCATCATATATTACCATTACATATCAGCTAATGTTGCTTCCTACACGTAGAAAATGCATGAAGATTGTAGCTTTATATCAATATTTTCAACTTGATTTCCAACTGATCAATCAAAGAATCAACTCAGTTAACTTTGTCAGCAATCCAATTTGTCGAGAGAAATAGAGTTTATGAATGTGTCAGAGAGACATTCATAAAATATACCTCAGATCACTTCACCACCACCATACCTCAGGGTACCTCAGATTCAGTACGATTGCGAGGAAGTCGTTACTCAGATAAATGAAATAAATGCTAAAACGAAAACAAATAGTAGATTATGTCACTAGGAGTAAAAGTGAATCTGTTTGTGCTGAGCTCAGGGATTGACGGCCGAAGCGAAGCTGAGGCTTGCAACTGAGCGAAGCACAAAAAGAGCTTTTACTCCGAGTAACTTATACTACTTTCTTTCAAGCAAGCATGAAATAGGATGTCTATTGTGATTCAGCTTTGTAATTTACTTGCATCCGTTTCTTTAGGAGAGTTTAAGTACTTACCCAAATAGTGATGTATTTATATGTAAAATAAGAACGTTTTAGAAGGGTTGTTTTCAATGTTCAATTGTTTTAATGGTATTAAATCATAACAAAGGTTTAGACGGTTTAGATTTAGGTAAATTATGGTAAAATAAAAATATGTAGCAACATTATCAATAGGTACTAAATTAATAACAATCACAATGACAAATAAATATGATGACGCGCATGACATGTAACAGACGAACTAAAAAATTAGAGAAGATATGCGATTTCGACTAGAGCGTTCTGCGAGTATACTCGTCCTTTGTTTCCCCAATAAGAATATAAAGATGGCAATAGGTACACTCAGACCGGTTTATCTGGTGCCATCTAGTGTTCAAATGGTTTTGGTGAATGAAAATCGTTTATAAATGCGCCACCAGGACAGCAGTGCTGACTTTGATTAATTAAATCAAAAACCTTATATATCACAAAACTAAAACCTACAACTACTAACCAGTCGAAATCCACTTAGAATTTGCGTCAAAAACTGAAACATTGGATGGATGCACCTTCGCACGAAGAGCTCTTATTACTCTTCGTATTCAACTGCTGTGGTGCCATCTAGTATCTAGTGCTTAAAAGTTTTCGTAAATTACATTATTGACAGTCGTTTATGTACAGGGTATCCCATTTTCGGCACTTTTGAGGGGTATCTCCCTTATTTTTAAAGATAGAGGGTTGCGGTTTTCACGACAGTGTGCTACTTTTTTGTGAAACTAAAGATGGCGCCAGCAGAATTTTTATAGCCCTTTTGGTTTTTGAGATACAGGGTGGAATTGAAAAGTATCGCTTTTGAGGCACCCCCCGTATTACAGTTATGTTTAAACTTATCGAAGAAGTTAAAACGCATTCTTAAACAATTTTTTCCGTGGAATCCAGTGGCGTTGTTAGTTCTTTCCTAGCAACTTCAGTTTTTGAGTTACGAAGCAAATATATGTTTTTTTAAATGGAACACCCCGTATATTATCTTTTTATTTTATTAGTCATAATGTGGGATTTCCAAAAATATATAATTGTATGCAATTGTTTTCAAAACGAAGCTCAGAATTTAAGATTTTCTTAAATTTTCATTTTTGTCCAATTCGTTGGTAGTAGGCTATGGCTAGATGGCTAGCTTATTTGAAACAAAAGGCAATATGTCAAAAACTTTGTGGTTTTGTCACTCTTTGTTTTTATTAGTAATATGCTTGTTGTTTTGGTGTTTCTATTTTACTATTTAGCTGCTAATTAAATTAATTTTGTTACAATAATGGCGGTTTACGAAAATTATGAGAAGTATGATATGTTGGTTTGTTTTATACAATCTAATGAAAATCCCCAAGAAGCTTCGGAAGTATATTTCCAAAGGTAAAGTATTTTGCACGCTATGGTTAGGATACCATCTTAGGGGTCGTTTTTGCTATTATTAGATATCCAGAGAGAAGGCAACCTTTCCCAGACATATTTGCCCGAATTAAATCAAATCTAGTAGAGCACGGATCATTTGTCCAGCCCATGCCTAATTCATACTCCAAACAAGATAGAGAGAGAAAAGAGATAAACGTATTGGGTTATGTAGAAGCAAAGCCTTCATCTTCTTGCAAGCATATAGAGGAAGCAACTGGTGTATCCAAGTCTGATGCTCAGAGAATTTTGAAAAAATATAGGTATCACCCCTATAAATTCCACATAGTTCAACGTTTACACCCTGGCGATGCCGAGCGCAGAATGTTGTTTTGCCAATGGTATTTACAACAAATCCATACTGATGAATCCTTTGGCAGACTCGTTATTTGGTCCGATGAATGTTATTTTTCAAGTGCGGCAATTTTTAATCGCCATAATACTAGACATTGGTCCACAGAAAATCACCATTTAACTTTTGAGAGGGCACAACAAGGACGTTTTGGGGTTGGAGTCTCGTGTTTCATTTTTGGAAGACGCATAGTCTACAGAATTATTGAAGGAGGTCTGACAGCGCATCGTTACCGAGAAATTCTTGAGGAAGTTATTCCAGAACTGATGGAAAATGTTCCCTTGGCCCTTTATAATGCCGTTTTTTTTCAACAAGATGGTGCCCCAAGCCACAACTCTGCCCTTTTAAGGGAATTTTTAGACGATAACTTTCCTCAAAGGTGGATTGGTACCTACGGACCTGTAAGGTGGCCCCCTCGATCTCCCGATCTTTCAATTTTGGATTTTTTTTTATGGGGTTTTATGCAAAATGAAGTCTATAAAACACAGTATCAGTCTCGAGCGGAGCTTCTTGCGGCAATCAATTTAACTTTCCAAAATTTGCAAAGAAGGCCTATGATTCTTTTTAACGCGATTAGAAGAATAACGAAAATGTGCCAATTTTGCATACAGGAAAATGGCCGTCATTTTGAAAACCACCTTTAAAAACTGTTTACTTAATTATGTTGAATGCTGTAATAAATAACTAATAACTGAGATACTGAGATTTAAAAAAGATTTTTTGTATTAAATTTGAAGATGTTATAAATTAGAATAATTATTACTTACATCGATTTTGTTCCTAATAATATTTTAGCCATAGCCTACTACTTACGAATTGGACAAAAATAAAAATTTAAGAAAATCTTAAATTCTGAGCTTTGTTTTGAAAATATTTGCATACAATTATATATTTTTGGAAAGCCCACATTATGACTAATAAACTAGAAAAATAATATACAGAGTGTTCCATTTAAAAAAACATATATTTGCTTCGTAACTCAAAAACTGAAGTTGCTAGGAAAGAACTGACTACGCCATTGGATTCTACGGAAAAAATTATTTAAGATTGCGTTTTAACTTCTTGGATAAGTTTAAAGATAACTGTGATGCGGGGGGTGCCTCAAAAGCGATACTTTTCAATTCCACCCTGTATCTCAAAAACCAAAAGGGCTATAAAAATTCTGCTGGCGCCATCTTTAGTTTCACAAAAAAGTAGCACACTGTCGAGAAAACCGCAACCCTCTATCTTTAAAAATCAGGGAGATACCCCGCAAAAGTGCCGAAAATGGGATACCCTGTACAACTGCGCCACCACGACAGTAGCGGAGACTTGTGACTTTAGTTTTACTCCCTAGGACTTTTTTGCTACTTTTTTGGTCTCAGGATTAGAACTCCCACTTTAAGTGTGCGTATGGAGGGAACAAATGGCGTACTTTTTGTCCGCTTGAAAAAAAAAGTTGTTTATGTCTAGTGATGTTTTGTAAGTTTAAGCTCCAAATTTAGGCTCCGCATGTGATATATGTTACATTGTTTATATGTCAAAATCTTGGGTTTGACTTTAAGTTAAGTTTAAACTGAGGGTATAAAACTGAGCCTTGTTAACGGATAAGACCTCTTTTCTACCGTTTTGTTAACTTGATAGGAAGCGAAGGTCTCCCCATTTAACCCAATTTAATTACCTATGTGAAAAGTCATCATGAGACTTTTTTTTTTGTTCTTTTATATGTCCAAAATGCCTTTTGTGTATCTATGCCATTAGCTAATTAAATTCATCTGGTCTACCCTAATAATTTATGGGTACCTCTGGTGTTATTTTCTAGTTCTCTTAGCCTATCTTTTATTTTTAAATGTCCTAGGAAATAATCCTCGAAATGGAAAGACCTTGAGAGTTTCCACGAAAGTTTCTTCCATCTTTTTCAGGCTCCACCCCAGTTTGTGCACGCTACTCCAGTATGAGCTTATACTTTGCCTGGTGAAACCAACAAGCAGAAACGAGTGTTGCAGGGTTGCCAAGCAGCATTTTTTCTTTTCATTCTTAAATGCAGCTTTTTTGTGCGAAATTGCTAGCAATTTTGACTTTAAATTGTCTTCTTTAATAATAATTCCAAGAACACAATCTAAAGTGTTTTCCGGGCTTTGAAGCGGTGTTCCAACTTCCTGACGTTTTGCCTACAGCTGCGGCAGACCTTATCAAAGGGAATGAGGTCTTATCAAAGGGGAAAGAGGCCGAATGGGAATCATCATCAAAGTTCTTCAGTTTTTTTTCCAAATTTTTTTTTTACTATTTGTTCTTTTTCTTCAGTTAGTTTTTCCTTTTTTGCATCTTCTTCTATTATGTTCTTTTACAATCCTTCAAATTTGTTGTAGTTTTTGCTTTTGCTCTCCAAACTTTTCTTTCGATTGTTGTTTCATTCGCTAGAAACTTGACTTTTTCAATCTTTTTCACCCAGATTATAAGCCTGTTCAGTTCTTTGAATTTCCTTTATACCATTTCTTATTCTTTCGTGATAATTTTTTTTGGTTTTTTTCGGAAAATTTCTGTTTTAATTTGGCGTCTATTCATTATTCTTGTTCTTTTCCCTGAACGTCAATTAGAATTTCGGTTTGTCATATTTCTCTGCTGCTTTCTTCTCTTTGCACTGGTTTCACATATTAGGTATATTTTACTAAATTTTAAAGCTTTTAACATTAATTGTTACCAATAATTATTAGTTTGTTCTCTACCACTACATATTTTGCTTTTCTTAAAACATATCTTGTTTAATCTTCTTCGTTTTACCAACTAAGCTTGAATTCTTTTTTTAACATGACTGTCCTCTTTCTACAAGTATCTTCATCATCTATCTGTATTTTTTTTGTTTATTTTTCTTCTAATATCAATTAGAATTAAAATTTAAGTTTTTAATATTCTCTTTGATTTCTCTCTAGTTAGATAATTTTAAATTTAAGCATTTTCGGGCTCTTACCAATTATTGCCGTGTAATAATTACCATCTGTTACTCGGAACTAAACTGGTTTAGTTCTGTTCAGAGTTTTCATTTTTCTTTCTTTTGTGTTTATAAATCGATTTTAGCTTATATTTAACGTGGTTTTATTGTGTCTTTTTCTTTTCATTTTCTTTATGTTTGCATTTGTTAATTTAAAGAATACGTAACTTTAATTATTTATAAATTATTGCTTTTTCATTCTTACGATATCATTCTTCGCTTTCTCTCTGGTCAATATTTTTCATTTAATTAGAAGACCATTTTCGTTTTCTTATTGTTTCCTTCTTTCTGATAAATATAGATGAATTCCAGTTCGTTTTTAGGTTACATTTCACTTTGTCATCTACTACTAGTTTTTATTATTTGTTTATTTAGTTGTGTTTCGTTTCATTAGTGATCTTATTTAAAGCTTTGTTTATATCTGAGACTTTTTTGCTTTTCTATGTTTTGTTTCGTTTGTTTAGTATTTCGTTATAATATACTTTTCAACTTTCTTTTTCATTTCTTTTTATCTAATTGTCACCGAGGAAATATCTTGTTTATTCTGATAAATGGTAATTTTCAGTATTTATTTTTTTTACCTGTTCACTTTATGATTTATTTACCTAATTTTTCCTTTTATTTCTTCTTTTGAATAGGAATATTATTCCAGCTGAAGTTAATTTTTCTTGTTTGGTTACGATAGCGTCGTAAATGATGACGTGCCATAGATGGGAAATATATTTCAATAAAATGAATGTATTTGAAGACATATTCGGTGCAGGAAAAGCGGTGTGATGTTGGTGGGTAACGTTTCGCCGCTGCCACCTGTGAGTCGGTGGATGAAGTTCCGCCACAATGACGAAGTTGTGCTGCTGCTACTTGAGCGTGGTGAGTGACTTAGAATGTGCCAGTGTTGCCGAGAATGGTACCAGAGGGTGATGTGTGTGAGATAATTCCTCGGTGCAGTCAATGAAAAGAGAGTTTACTGGATGCTGATAGTCTCGTGCCGTTGAAGCGATCCTAGTTGCGGTCTTGTGCTCGGAAGATTGCATGTTGCTGTTGTCGAGGGTCACCAAATGTAATCAGGGAAGCACCACTGGGGCCATCTGAGATCGTTGTAGCCTATGTATGTGGTGTTGGAATTTCGTCCCAGGGTCTAACCTTGGACAGTAAGGCGTGGTAGATCCCTGCCATATACGCTAGGGTGAAAGTTCATAGTTGGAACTTGTATCTGAAGACAAATTCGGTGCAAGAAAGGCGGTGTGATGCCACCTGTGAGTCTGTGGATGAAGTTCCGCCACACTTTCTATATTACATATTAACTGCTGTGGTTTTAAACTTACACTGATTATTTAGTTATTATGTGTATTACTCTTTATAATTTAGTTATTTTGTCTTTGCTAACATTCTTGAGGTTTACTTTAACTTTGACCGTATATCTTTAAGTCCGTTCTAACTAACTTGTTCCTAATTTTCCAGTTTTTCCTTTATTTCCTTTTTTGCTTCCCTCAAAGTGTGTATGTTTTTCTGTTGTCTACTCTCATGCATATACAGAGTATTTCACTTATCGTTGTCAAGTGGCGAGTTTTATGTTATTGTCACTTGGAACTTAGAACAATAAACTGAGTTTCGACTAGCGTACTTTTTTGTGTCTAAATCGGTACAAGTACGGGGTGTTCATTATGAAACTTCATCTAGCAGGCTATGAAATTTTGACAGAAAAGGATGATATAACCAAAAGAAATGGACTTTTGTTTCTCCATCCTTTTGTTTTGACATTTCACAGCCAACTAGATGAATTTTTATAA
Organism: Taphrorychus bicolor; assembly: GCA_951812265.1. Taxonomy (NCBI): domain Eukaryota; kingdom Metazoa; phylum Arthropoda; class Insecta; order Coleoptera; family Curculionidae; genus Taphrorychus; species Taphrorychus bicolor. Next base: position 42,799,713 of record OX638298.1, on the reverse strand, counting down.
CAAACACCCCGTATTTTTAAAAAGCACATACAAGGAGCAACCAAAAATATTTTTACATATTTAATAAATTAGAGAATGAATAATATTGTCTGGGGTATCATAACTTTAATGTCGTTTCCAGTAATCTCGTATAAGTTGTACCTTTTTGTCCTTTTCAACGATCTTAAATCGGTTCCAGAAACACTCTGGATAGAGGAGGCCAACTTCAATTCCCACGCAGTAAAGTTGTTACACTACTGTCTTAAGTAACTATTACATTTATATCCTTTACTTGCCGTAATTTTTATTCAACTTTTTGTTAGATCTGCAATTAGTAATACCAACTTTAACGGGTTTGAAACCATACCTATCCTGGCAGTTTTTTTCTTTTCTTTAACGGGTATATTAATTTGTGTTTCCCACTGTATTTTTTTTTAATTTAAGTGGCTTTAATAGTGTGCACTAATATTAGGCATTCTAATGCCATTAGTATATTTTTCTGTGTTTTGTTCTTTCTACATTTCAATACTCACCTTTTTTTTTCTGTTTCTTGCTTCAATTTGTGCTTCGCGCCCATTGTTTTATTCCACTTTCCTGTTGTTACTCTCCTTCGTAACTTTTATTCTACTTTGTTTTTACATTTACTTGCAGTCTACTTTCTGCACTTTAAGCTCCTTCTGACGGTGGTCTTCTCTTCAATGCACCGGCGACTGCGCTGATCTCAATAAAGTTTTCGTTACTGGAAAGATTTCAAACTTACAGATACAGAAAGTTGCCGACATTATGCTTGAATTCTTCACATTTCGGGATGAAACATGATGAAATGAGAGCATTGCTCTGACCCCTGTTCCACTTAGCTGGTATTGATGTCATTAAGTACCACTGTTGCAAAATGACTAAATTCGCCCATCACCCATTTGATGATTATCAATTCTTATGGCAGTATCCAGCCTTTTTTTAATCAGAGTGAGCTACCATCTTGCTTGTATGGTTTGTTTAGTGTTCATAATTGGTTTTCTTTTTTAAGGTTGTTTGTTTTAATAAAAACAATAATTTCCTTAAAGCTTGTGTGATAATGTGAGAGCTTCCTGTGTTTTGCTATAGCGAAAGCTGCAACCAAAATCCCAATTCTGAGCAGTGAAAACTTTTAATCGACAATAATTTTGTTATTGTTGATTATTTATTTACCCCTAATGTGATTAATTACATACAAGACAAATATTGATAGATCTATAGGACTGGTGTGCTACGATCTTCCCACGAACTACATTTTCATTCACCGACACGTTTAAAATTCCTATTGCTTTTTATTATATGTTAATGAAGTACCAGCATGGAAAATGCCGAAACAGGTACAATGTGAGTACTAACACTACATCCTGTTACAATTTCGCCAACACGGCGAGCAATCTCAGCTGGAGGCCTCTTGTACATAAAATGGTCCAAGTGACGAAGAAATTCGAGGTACTGCCTTCCGAAAGGAACTACAGGAAATGTACCAAATTCCTAAGCGGAAGCTAAAGGTACATTTCTTCCTAGCGACCACTCACTTCGGCGATACATTTTTCAATATTTGAAAGATAATCGTGAGCGGAGACAAGCCTTTGAACCCCTGGGCGCTGCAACCGGTCGCAACTCTTTAATTGGACCGTTATATAACAATTATTAAAAGATAATGCTATTTGATATTATGGACGACTTCAGTAGAAATTCATAGGCGTGGTTTTTGCACGATAGTAGCAGTCGAAACGTCCAAGTTGCAGTAATTACCATTGATGAATAATGCAGGAAACAGCCGGCAGGTCTTGTGCGCATTAAAGAACTGTGATTTGATAATACGCTTTAATTCATTAGGTAATTAAATTTCAATTTACTATTTTTTTTTGTAATAAAGTAGATATTAGCTGTTTGTTTTTTTATGACATTCTACTTCTACTTTTTAAATATTGTAGCATCTGAAATTTGTTACCTAGCTCCCAAAGAAACAAAAGATACACTTACATGCAACAAGTTGCACACTGAATATTAAGAGAGAGCACAAGTATATGAAGACATGAAGTATTCAAGAATATAACGCTTTAATACTTCATACTTCAATATTATTCTTATCTTATAGATATCATTCGTCCCGTAAGTGAGTTTTTTTAAAAGACTTAAAAAATCGATTCTAAAAGTGGCCAAAAATCGGCTCTCCACTCCGAAGAGTCGCTCCGAAATGATTGAATCAGAGGGCCTTCCGGTGGTGGGAGGTGAAAGAAGACATCGAGAAGAACAAAAAGCTGTTGGACTAATTTCAAATGGGTGCACCTGTTCTGAGGTTATAAGCCGTCAAAGTTAGAATTTGAGAAAAAAGAAGGCATATACTTAATCATTAAGTTTTACGAGCTCAAACATTATTTTCGATTAAAGTTGTATAACAAGAAGTAGATAAATCCAATTTTAATTAATTAATTCGATCACCAAACTTTTATTGTTGCCATCGCAGCTGCTTAGTTATTATGTCTAAACTTTGATGCCCTATACAGGGTGCTTCAGAAAGGTGCTGACAAGATTTAGGGATTTGTAGAGGACGCACAATCATTAACTCTTTGCTCATCGAGCTAATCTTGAGAATCCCTCCTGTTTTACAGTTTTGGCCCTCTTTTTAGCAGTACGTCAGATTACAGCAAAACAATTGTCACTGTCATTATTTTTATTATTTCTTATTTTCAATCCAATCGAATATCGAACTTATCTCTAGCTATAGCGCTAGGGCTCCTAGCCCTTAGCTAATCTTTTCTTAACTTCCAACCTAACAAAAACCAAAACAATCGACGCAATCAATATCCGGTCCTGCTTTAAGTTGCTATGACGCTTGTATGACGTGTGCTGACGAAAACATTACGTCAAGGGACCCTTAAGAGCGCCGGACTTCCGGCCAAAAAACGGGACCACTTTTAGAGAAATATCGGCATTTGTTGGCTCTGGCCATTTCTTCTAGGTCATTGCTTTTGCTTATAAAGCTCATCCGCAAATGTACCGTTTTTGAGATACAGCGTGTCAAAGAAATATGAGTTTTTTTTATAAGTTTTTGGTTATATTTCAGGAACTAATTGAGATAGACAGCTTCAAACTTTTTACCATTAGTTGGACGTACTTTATGAGTGTTAGAGAGTGGAGTGCTTTTTTATGTGCCTTTTGGTTATTTTTAAGAAACTTTTGGGCGATTTTGACCCCGAGAAATAATTTGAATCGCAAAAAACTTGATTCTAAGAGAGCCTAAAAATGGAGTATCAAAGAGATCTACCTTCGAAATTATTGAACCAATGGGACTTTTGTTTATGGTAAGAGAAAAAGGACATCAAGAAGAGCAAAAAAGAGATGGATTCAGTCCAATCGGTCCACTAGTTCAAAAGCTACAGGCGGTCAAAATTGGAAATTAAGAAAAAAGACGTAATAATAACCCCCCCCCTACGGTCAATTTCGAAAAATAGTAAACTTTGTTTGCTGTTTTGGCTCAGAATGGGATATTTGCAATCCCCTAAGAACAAAACAAACTGAATTCGAATGAAGTAAGCACCATAAATGAATTAAAGTAAATTTAAAAATTTAAGAAAAAATTTTGAGAAATTAAAGGTAAAATGTTGAAGTTTCATATTTCTGGACATAGTAAAATCTATTTCAAATTTCTTACTCTGAAAGTGAAAAACTTTTCTGCAGTATTCTCGCTTTGTTACTCTAAACTTTAAGAAACCCCGAGAAAAGTACAAAGGCAAGAAATTCAGGTTGCAATGCATTTTATTAAGAGATTAAAATTTGCTACCCTTTCAGGTCAGAAAAACTTGCAACGTCCTCACTTTATTTCTAAAAATGTTGAGAAACCGATTAAACAGAAACTTTTTAAATTATTTGAAGAAAATAAGGACGAACAATAGGAATAATAAAAAATAAAATGTCCAAAAACTGAAGCAAAAATCTCACTATATTGAAACTTAAGTAAGAATTTTGAAAAGCTAAGGGGAAAATTTTAAATTTTATTATTTCTGGACTTATCAAGAACCATATAAAAGTCGCTACGTTTTAAGTGAAGAAAAACTTCAATATTCTCCCATTATTTCTCAAAATTTTAAGAAACCTTAACGATACGTAAAAAAAGGTGAAATGGCAAAAAAAGAGGTTGAAATGCGTGTTATATGGAATTGTAGTTTCAGAAAGTTTAAATTAAATATTTAAGTGCAGAAGAGCTTACAGTGCCAAATTTCTTTTTTTGTGGTTTTAAACCGAAATGGAACGATTTGTAAGAGTGTGTTTTAAAAGTACTAAAAATGGCGGTTCTAAAAGTGCTCAAGAATCGACCACCGGTCAATCGCCAAATTATTGAACCAATGGGACTTCCGGTGGTGGGCGGTGGACGAGGACGCCGATGAGAACAAAAAATTGTTGATTTCACTCTAATCGGTCCACCTGTTCTAAGGTTATAGATCGTTAAATTTGGAATTTGAGAAAAAAAGAAGGCATATCATCGTTTGGTTATTTTAAAAAAATTTAGATATTTAAAAATCCCTTTTGGCGCACCGATAATCTACTGTCAGAGATACAGAAAAATACATGAATTTAAGCAAAAACTTTGGAAAAAGTAAACCAAAAACACTTACTAACTGCTTAAACAAAAAAAAAAAAATGTGAAAAGTGCGAGTATATAAACTTCAAAACAACCGATAATCTGAATATATTGCTTTTAGTTTATAATTCATATTTCTTTCTAGGACTCAGTGGTCGATCTCGCTACGGGTCTCGGAGCTCCCCTATCCAAATTGGTGATAACAGCTCCTGCTCAAGCATTCCAATTTACCCTGCAAAATGAAGACTACACAGCACCAGGAAGCCCGGCCCTGGAACTGTCATCGATGACCAGGAACGAACTTTGCAAGTTAATGCGCAGCAACGGAAACTGGACTCTTGAGAGGGACGAAGACCAGGCTGGACCCTATATTTTCAGGTGAGATTTATACCTAAAGTGAAGTAAAAATGAAACCATTCACTTGTTATTGACATCAAGTAGGCGCTTGACAACCTGACTTTGACATTTTTTTTTCGTAAATTCTCAACATGCGCAGAAAGGAGATGGGTTTAAAAAAATTAAGATTTCAAAGGCAACGAGATGTCAAAAATATGTGAATGAGTTATGGACATGTCTATAATTACTGTTGGCTGCACCTATAGGCAAAACAATTAATTTCCTGCAACCTTGCATTAGGCACCCAGCCCATCGATAATTGTTTGAAGATGTAATTATTACTAATAATTAAACGAACGTTTTCGCATTCTAAAGGGATCCTTTGAACTAAACGGATGTACAGTGCACTTCAAGGTGATACTATTTGATTAATTGGAGGTAGGTAACTCCTGAGTAGCCGTCTTAATTGCTGGGACAAGTCATTAATCAAAATTTTAATAAATAGGGAAGACGTTGAACAAATAGCTCTGAATTACCTACTCTGCTGCATACCAAAGAAAAGCGGTCCTGCGGCGAGGTACTGCCACTGTCACGGCCTCAATATTAACAATGGTACTACGGTACAAGCGTTACGCTAGAAGTACCACCACGGGCAATGTCGGACGGATTAGGTAAAACGTCTGAGCACGAGCTCCGAAAGTGGAGCGGCTGTTACGTAACACGTTTCTGCTTTTATCTTAACAGAATACAGGGTGGGTCATTGCGTTTAGTGTTCACTAAAATTGCCATTCTGTTAATAGGTAATAACTTTCGTATTTACCTAGTGTGGTTAAGATTGAATCTATGGTTTTTAGAGAGAATTGATTTATTAAGGTTGCTTTTGATTTTGTAAAAAATCATACACATCTGTCAGAATAGTGATTCATTTCTAATTCTATCATTATTTTGTTATTTGCACTAATTACACACAAAACGTAAATTTGTAGTAATAATAGAAAATTACGGCTTCACCCATTTTGTAAATGCCCGCGTTATCGTAAATCCGTGGGTACTACCATCTATCTCTCTGCTATGGGTTTTTCATTTTGTGATCCGTCAAAAATAGCGTTCAAATGCTATTAAATTTTATCATAAGACATCAACATCGTTACTTAGGTACGTCCTTAAAACTTCAGCAATATGACGTGATTGGCACTTTATACCGTCATTTTCACGCTTTTTTTACAACAATTTATGACGTCTTTTATTGTCAAAAATTGACGAAAAATCTACGTTTAATTGATGTCATTTTGCTTCCTGCGATAATTAGTGGTCTGTTGTGATTTTCTACATATGGAATTTGAAGCAAAAAATTACTTTTCTATAGGCCAATTCATTCGATTATTTCTAAAAAAGCACTGTTTTAAGTGCATTCACTTATTTAATAAGGAATTAGAGTTGATTATTGAATCGTACAGAATTTGCCTGGCTGAACTGTCACCAACACGTAGGGTTGGTACTGTCCATTGGAAGCCTCGTACAGTTGTTGAATTTGCTAAATGACTAACTCTGATAGAGTGTGTTGCTGAGCTATAAGAAAGCACTGTCTCTAGGACTTTTGTTGCTAATCTGGAACCAGTTAAATCATACTTGCAGGATATCTTGATCATGATTTTATGAGTTTTCAACGATTGAGGAGTGATGTCTCCATCTCAATCTTCAAATGTGCAAACTTTACACTCGTTCTGTAAAATAATTATAATCATCTTGGAGTCATTAGCACACCTAATGGTATCTGCTGATGTGGCTTTCTGAAAAGCTATTGAGAAGTCGTGTCAACTAACGAATTAAAAAAGAGGAATGATCTATCCTTGAACTTGCCAATTATTACGGCAAGTTTTTTAATCAATGACATCGTCCTCTTGAAGAACTCCTCAGGAAAAATTAGGAATTCACGGCTTGACTTGATTTTCAAGGTACTTGACTTGACTTGACTTGATTTCAAGTCAAGCTCAAGTCAAGCCTGAGGCATTAAATATCAAGTCAAGTATTTTTTTTTTCAATTACTTGAAATATCAAGTAGTTTGAAAAACTACATGATTTTAGTTATCGTAATGTAATGATTGTTTTCATGAGTTGATAGTTACTTAGTAAACGATTCTACACTTTATTTCTTAATTTCTGGAAAATCGCGGACGCAGATTCATAAGAAAACACTGGCACTTTTAGGGATAATATATGTATTGTGTATAATTTGTTTTTTTTTAATTGTAGGTATAACGGTTTGTACAATTATCAACTTTTAAAATACAATTGATCGATATGCTGCAGTATAACTGCAACATAATACAATTAGTAATATTATTATAATTGTTATAACAACACAAAACCACAACTGTATTCTAAGGATTAATCATTAATTCATTTGATGTCGTTTGTCAGCCATGAGTTTAGACACATAAGGGTCCTATAGATTTTTCACTTAATCTGTTCCTTGATTTTGTAATGGTCAGTGAGGCCCTCGAATATTCTCGTTCAATTGGCACAGATGTAGCAGGCGTCGATTAAAAGTCTATATATCCGATAGACATTTTGGTGCCTCTTTCACCAATCGAGTATATCATCTGTAGAGTCAGCTCTTGGGCTATTCACGTATTTATCTACTTCAAAACGCCAACTCCATAAGGCTGCCCTCATTACCATGATTACTCATGGTAAAGCTATGGTTTAGAAGTTCTTAACTTTAAGTTTACCTACATTTGCTTGGTGCAAATGGGGGTAAAGAATTCATTCCGTATAAATTTCTGATCATACTTCAATGTAGTCACATCGACTGATACGAAATTATGTAACCATGCTTGAGTTCGTCCAGTTCATTCGCCATTTTCGGTCAAGTATCAAGTAGTTTGAAAATACTTCACATCAAGTCAAGCTTAACTATAAAAAAGTCAAGTCAAGTCAACTACCTAATTGTCAAGTATTTAGTTTTTCAAGTCAAGTCAAGTAGTTCTCAAAATTGTCAAACTACTTGACTTGATGAATCCCTAGAAAGAATAATGCACTTCAATCAGTGACTTCTTACTACTAGACTTAAACATGGCTGTACGTCGCAGAATATACTCTGTTTTCAAAATGGCCAACGTTCTTTTTTCTACCCTTCCCCTTTTCCTATCTTTTTTTTGTACATAATGGCCTCTGATAAGTTTAGCTCTCTTGTGACACCACTGGCACTTTTTATCACCGACGAACACCTATCCTAATGCTTTCTTATGTCGTTGTTGATACTGTTGATTGAATACTGATAACAAAACTAAAATTTGGGAATTCTTGAAGACGAAAGAGGTATACAGTGGTGTTGCCATCTTGGATCTGATAGTATACAAATCCAAAGTCACTGATTTCAGCAGATACAAAAATAAGAAAATAAGATGTTGCCTTCCAAGCAATTAAGTACATCCTGACACCTGACGACCAAGCTTGAAAATCAAAAGTCTTAATAAAACAAGCCTAATTCAATACGACTGGGTACTCCACCTCACTGGTTAAGATATCCAACATTGAATACATCAAGACAGACTATCTTGTTCAAGTCAATACTCTCCCCATCAGATCAATGAGACTCGTCGAGACTAAATCCACTTTGCTTATAGATCAGCACGACATACATAAGACTACCTATAGCATCCTACATCTTTTTTTTCTACTTCCGGATTCCCTGATGACTCCCTAACTAAAACACCATGTTGAAAGCATCGCAGTTTATCGGAACGCAGTTTATCTGATCGCAGTTTATCGGAACCAGAACAAAGTGTAAAAGCAGGCGATCAGCAATTTGTCGATCAACCCATCTACATACTAGTTTCGGGGTCTACCCCTCATCAGTACAGCTTCGGCTGGTCGACAAATTGGAAACCGTTAGTTCGCGGCTTAAAGTCAAAAAGCTATGGAAGAGCGGTGAGATGTTGTGCACAGAAGGAGCACGTGACATGCACCAGCGTATTAGATCTAATACTGCATGGCAGATGGCTCTCAGTTCGAGAAGCAGCCCACATTGCTCTGTACCTCGCAGGTTATCGGAACCAGAACGAATTGTAAAGAGTAAGTAGGTGATCACCAATTTGTTGATCAACCCATCTACATACTAGTTTCGGGGGTCTAGCCCTCATCAGTAGAGCTTTGGATGGTCGACAAATTGGACACCGTGAGTTCGCGGCTTAAAGCCAAAAAGCTATGGAAGAACGGTGATATGTTGTACAGAGGGGCACACGATATCCACCAGCGTATTAGATCGAATACTGCATGGCAGGCGGCTCTCAGTTCGAGAAGCAGCCCATATTGCTCTGTACCTTGCAAGTTATCGGCACCAGAACGAAGTGTAAAGAGTAGGTGGTCACCAATTTGTCGATCACCGTTCTTCCATTGCTTTTTGGCTTTAAGCCGCGAACTCACGGTCTCCAATGTGTCGACCTGCCAAGATCCCAAAATTTGCAGCCAACTCAGCTTTCCACCAAGTGGTCAGCTAAGCGCACGAGCACTCAGCTGAATCAGCTGCTTTATAAAGACGAGCGTACCGAAATAAGTTTAGTGCAAAACCTGAGCCCTGAGAAGTTCCTAGTTTCAGTTGCAACTAGTCCTGTTGCTTCACCTAGAAAAACTCCTTTTGTGAAGCTTGAAATTAACCTGCATAACTCCATTTTACCTGAGAAAGAGGCTCAGGTAGACCTTGAAGTCATCAGCAAGCGAAGTCAAGACAAAATCGTAGAAACTAAAGACACTTTTCTTGTACAACCACATTGGAAGCCCTATTCCATCGAACAATTGATTTCGGCCAATGATAAGACACATCAAACTTCAGAAAATGATATTTATAAGAATCCCTCAGGAAGACGTAACAATTCTTTAGTTCCTATAATAACATTTCATGACCATAACCTAGAAGATATTGTGCAGCTACTGGTTTTCTTGTCTATTTGGAAAACAGAAATTCCAATATACAACCTATTGTTAAAAAGCTTCTAACAGATGGCAGTTTTGCAAGAGGATTATAGAAATCTGATAAAACCCATTTAACGCCGATAAGTGTAACATTGTCAGGCATTTCTTTCGCACTCCAAGTGTAATTTTCACTTAGTGCACTAATTTCACAATCCATTGCAACCTAGTCTTTAGTTTCACCACTTAACATAGCTTCTTCATACAATGTTCGATCTTCACTGTCCAAAACTGACACAAAATCGAGTCAAAGTCTTGTTTCACATTCAGTTCAGAGTTATTAAGTTTGCCAGGTACTCTCCTAGACTGTCAAAGGTTGTAGCCTGCATCATTATTTTGTTAATCTTCATTTTCACCGTCATTCAAACGCCCAGTAGTCAATTGATGAATGCCTAATTAATCTCCATTGTCGACATCGGTATTTTGCTCAGTAATCTATGGTTCATAATTCTCGAAATCATCTGATGGTTCTGGTAGTAACTCATTGATTTTCGGTTTTACTCTCAGTAAGTGTCGTTTCATCTTGGTTCCTTATTTTATTAGTTATGAAGACTACATCCCGACAAAATTCTACTTCATTTTTCTCATAGAGGAAGAAATACTCTATATTCCTTAACATCCTCTTCACAACCGACAAAAATCTCAAATTTATTCTTAGGATCCCATTCCTCCACTGCTTTGGTAATTGAAATTGACACTTTGGATAAAAAATCGTTGAGTTTCTGCCAAGCCACAGTTTGGTTGCACTACAACTCATGGGGTGATTCGCTCCGCATCGAGGTGACTCCTGTTCTGTTCAACTCATACTGCCTCTGGCCTAAAGAGCTTTGTCCCATGCTTGGATCATAGCCTTAGCTGACTCCACCAAAGTGCGCATCTCGTGCTCTGCTCGCCCATTCTGCCACAGATTGCTGATGTCTTTTTCCTTGTTTCATTAAGAACTCACTAAGCATTCTATTTGTAATCTCCAGTTCTCAATACTCTTATTTTCTCTTCAGTTGGTCGTTCAACAAGTGCCATCCACTTTTGAATTATTTTTCTTACCTTAGATTTGTGCTTCATAAAGTAAACAAAACGATAGAATGTCCAAGAATCTTTAAAAAGCAGAAAAGAAAAAAAACAAAATTTTCTAATGTCCCACACAACGATGTGGTATCCATAGGTACACAGACATCTGCTTTCGCCATTTCTAGCGTTCTACTAGAGCTTGAACACTTCTTAGGATACGGTATGCAATGCTGTTTGCCTGGTAGACATTCTTCACAAACAAACTCACTAACACAATTTGTATTGTATTCAATGTGAGTGGACTTGTACAGTCCTCCACCGCGACTTGCGGTCTATTGTGGCTCACTCGAAGTGTTTCCAGCAAGGTTTGCCCCTGCTTTTTCCACTAACTGTCACCAGTTATGCCCAGACCCTCAAAGAATCTGATGAGTCTTTCAGGCGACACTGCGCTTGCATCTTGAATTTCAACGAACAGAGAGTATCTCGATGTGGCAGTAGCCGGGCAGTCACATAGGACCTGCTCAACAATCTCGTTGTCCTCCAAGCACAGCCGACACTCCGTCTCTTCGGACAGTCCGAGTCTGTGCATGAGAAATCTTAGGCGGCTACGTCCTGTGTACAGTGCAGTGGCCACTCTACATTGTCTCCTATTTATTCTGAGGAATGTTTGGGCTTTTGCTCTCCCTGTTCCTGTGATAAATTTTTTAGAGTGTGATAGTCCGAGTAGGTTCTCGCACCAGTCCTGGGACTTGGCATTGCTCCATTTGTGGAGTTGAGCCTTGACCAGAGAGTATGGGGGAGAGGGAGGGGAGTATGACCAGAGAGCCTGAGACCGAGTTTCGGCTCCGGGCCTACGATTGGAGAGTTCGCCGCCTTACTAGCTAGAAAATCGCTCCTCTTATTGCCTTCGGGAATACGATGGCCCGGGATCCATACCAGTGTGACACTGTTCTCTTGCGAAAGAATGTTCAGAGTCCTGTGGCAGTTGTAGCGCAAAGACAAGCGTAGAAGCGCTATCCGACTATCCGAGCAGATCTTTATTGATCTATTGTGTCCTCCCTCCTCTAATAAGTGTCGGGCACACAATCCAATGGCAAGTATATCTACCTGAAACACTGTGGTGAATCGGCCCAGGCTCTCTGCAATGTAGATTTCATCCGATCTCCCGTACACTCCGGAGCCAGCCCCTTCGTCGGTTTTGGATCAGTCCGTGTACCAGGTACTTCCTGCCAGTTGCAGATCTTTGCCTCGTTCGTCCCAGTCTGCCAGTGAGGGAACCCTGACCACGTAGCGAGTGTCTAATGTACGTTTTGATGCCATTAGCGCTCCATCGCTGCTGTGGGTGTCGTTCTTATTGCCCCCGTGATGCAGAGACATATTTGTCTTTGCAGAGAATACAGTTTAGCTTTGATAGAGTTCTGTTTGCTCTTTAGATACCAAACTATGACCCCATACGTGATTCTAGGTTTTATTACCGTCACGTATAGCCACATAGTTTGTTGGGGTCCCATTCCCCATGATTTGCCGCATAGTTTCTTGCATGACCAAAGGGAGAGCTGTGCCCTCCTAACGGTACTAGTCACATGGGGGGTCCATGTGTATGAGTTGTCCAGGATGACCCCTAGAAATTTTACTTCGTTGGTAAACGGGATTGTCGTCCCGAAGAAAGATGACGGTTTCAAGAAGTTGAGCCTCTTTCTTCGGGTAAATGGCACAATCACCTTTTTTCTAGGGTTTATTGCTAGGTTTGCCTTTGAACAGCAGCTGTGTACAATATGCCTCTTGCAATGTGCTGGAGATTTGTTGGTCTGGGTGGTTTCTTATAAGGACAACGATCGGGGTATGCTTGGATCTCGACTCCCCGTAGTTCCAAAGTAGCCAGAAGGTCGTCCACTAGTAGGGACCACAGGAGAGGCGAACACAGGAGTGGTGAACACGCACTGTGGACAACCTCCCGCTGTTGTGAATCTGATAGTGTCATTATTTCATGATGTTGTGATCAGGCTGGATTCTAGCAGGTTGCGAATCCGTTGGTTCTTGTTGGTTACTATCACAATTTACAAAACTAAAATTGTGTTTGTTCGAAAAGGCCTGACATGATTTATGTTTTCTTTATCGAGCAGGCTTTGGTTGAATTAGACTGTAAATTTTCTGCTTAATCAACAACAAAGTTTATTAGATTTCTAGTTGTGATGGATGGTTTCTTGGGTTGTGGTCCTTTAGAAACAACCAATCACAACTATTTTCAAAGGTCTATGAACACTCAAACGTCTCACGTTTGAAACGATTAGATATATGGACATTTTATTAAGTCGAATACCTACAGCTCTAATGTTTTCATATTTATCAAGCAACCTCTGCAACCTACTCTTATTCTTATCAAAGAGCATATGATATCTAGGCCATATCCTACTGAAAACAAATTGAATCTAAGTTCCAATACAAAAGGAACATCAGACAGAAGAGTTTTTATGTATTTGGGTCCTATCTTGGTTCACAAGTGTACTGTTCCTACTGCTTTAACACTTCAAGATTTTTATTTCCTACGTTAACTCTGTTTTGAATGTTCTCAAATGCTTGAAGCGTACTCCTGTGTCCAAGCACCACTCACTAGCACTGACATTTGACAAATGATTATCCTCGTTAAGTCCTACAAACGTGCTAAACTCAGGCTTTTCTAAAAGCGTCCCTTTATCCTCTTTATTTTTTCGAGCAAACCAATTCGCAATCACATGGCCAGACTATCTACGATAGAAACATTTTCTATCAATCTTGATTTTGCTGCTTCTTTTTAAAACAATTTGTCACAGAATATATGCTGCAGATACATTTAAAGTACCAATCAAACCCTTTCAGTGAGATTCGGTTAACTCTGAGTGCTGTCCCCCAGTTGTCCAAAGTTACCCTTTCTTCTTCAACGAGCAACTTTGAGGTTAATTCATTCAAATTCTGCTTATCACTGCAGACACATTTAGGGTACCCTTTCAGTGAGTTTCGGTTAACTCTGAGTGCTGCCCCTCCATTGTCCAAAGTTACCCTTTCTTCTTCAACGAGCAATTTTGAGGTTAATTCATTCAAACTCTGCTTGTCACTCCAGACATATTTAGGGTTTCAACCCCTTTCAGTGAGTTTCGGATAACTCTGAGTGCTGTCCCTCCATTGTCCAAAGTTACTCTTTCTTCTTCAAGGAGCAACTTTGAGGATAATTTATTCAAATTCTGCTTATCACTGCAGACACATTTAGGGTACCAACCCCTTTCAGTGACTTTCGGTTGACTTTGAGTGATGTCCTTCCATTGTCCAAAGTTATAATAATAATAATAATATGCTTTATTGTCGGAACACAAAAAAATGTTATTGCCAAAGCTGATGAAATGACTACATCTAACAAGTTTAAGTAAAAAATCTTAAAATACGGTATAAAAACAAAACATATAAAAACATTGAGCAATAAAATAAGGCAGGGGCCAGTTTAGAACCCCGGTTTCACCCCTGGCCCATCTTAAATCCTAAAGCTAAACAAAAATGTCAACAAAAAATCCTCAACATCATAATAGGCGCGCTCCAAAGAAGGCTCTTAAGCTGCATTCTAAAATGGCGTTCACTTCTTAACTGTCTGAATCTTAGGGTGAGCTTATTAAATATTGTTCTGCCATCATATATCAATGAAGACTTAGTCAAAGCAGTGGTTGGGATAGGCAGAGATGCCCTATTGGGATTCCTAGTGGGTCTCTCAGTCTCAACATATAACGTTTGCCCATACTTCCTCTGTGTGATAAACAACTGCCTACAAGGGTCTTGTGGTCCCGCTCCGAGGACATACCTCACCGCTCTCTTCTCAAGGACAAACACTGAATTAAAAAGCCTCCTCGAACAGTTTTCCCAAAAACATATACCATAACGCAAATGCGACTCAATCAGGCTAAAGTAAGCCCTTCTTGCAATAGACGCCCCAAGTTGCACTCTTATCACTCTAAGGGCATCACACCCCGAGGAAAGCCTAGACCGCAGCGCTACAATGTGACCATCGAATTTAAGCCTATCATCAATAACCAACCCAAGAAACTTATTTCTATCAAAGGACGGCAAGTCAGTATTTTCCAGTGAAACACTAACGTGGCATTTAAAACTCATCGCACAGGTCTTGTCAGTATTCAGAAGGACCATTCCCTTACTAGGCGAATATCCAAGTTGACTCGATCAGGAGGGGTCCCAATATCGAACCTTGAGGAACACCCCTCCCCACAGACTCCAAACGAGACTGCAAACCGCCGCTGACTCTAGACCCTAGAACTCTAGGACCGAAACCAAGCAAGAGCGCTACCTCTAAATCCATAAGTCTGCAGTTTACTCAATAAGATTTCATGATTGACGCAATCAAACGCCTTAGGAAAGTCGCAGAAGATAGCCACCGCCGTCGATTTATCATTCAGTGCCATGTATAACAGAGCAAATCTATGGGCTTAAACAACAACATCAAAAAAACAAAGTTTATGATTATCTCTAGAAACCTAAATATGTTTGAAAACTTTTTGAAGTTTGAAAATTTAACACAATTTCCTCAGAAAGAGTGGACAATTTTAAAGACTTGGGCATCTGGCTTTTCGAAGACTGGACATCGGACGCATTGAACAAGCTCGAGAGGCATTCCTGAGGTTCCGAAGAATGCTTACTTGTTCCGAGTTTCACCTTAACCTGAGACTCAGGTTCATTGAGTACTACGTTTGACATAGAGGGCGACTGCAATTAACAAACTAGAGGCTTTTGAGATGTGGCTGTATCGCAGAATTCTGAAGATACCTTGGACGGCCAGATTAACAAACGAAGACGTCTTAAGACGTGTCAACAGACAAAGTAAACTGTTCGAATTGATTAAGAAAAGAAAAACGGCATATCTGGGGCATATAATGCGAAACACGAAATATCAATTTTTGCACCTATTGATTGAAGGCAAGATCGAAGGCCGGAGATGGATCGGAAGGAAAAAAATGTCCTGGCTGCGAAATATCAGACAGTGGACAGGCCTACACGATGTACAATCGTTGACACACTCCAAGGAATAAGGAATCAATGAAAAATGTTATCGCAAACATCCATTAGTGGATACGCATTGGAAGAAGAAGCCATGTATAAAGATTCCAAGAAAGAAAAAAAAATCGCATCAGTCGTGCTCCTCCTCGGTCGGAAGCCAAACTGGGATGAGCTCAAGATGTTATGAGCATCCAAGAAACCCTGAATGCGGTCCTTAACGAGCCTCTCCATTATCTTGAAGAGGGTGGGCAATAGAGCGATCGGCCGAAAACTTGAAGCATCCGCCTCATCACCAGCCTTAAATAATGGAACGATCGATGCAATCTTAAGAGAATGCGGGAATTGGCCACTCTCAAATGAGGCGTTAATTGCATCTGACAAGGCTCGGAGAGCCTCCCGGGTATTATTACCCTTTCTATTACTACCCTTTCTTCTTCAACGAGCAACTTTGAGGTTAATTTATTCAAACTCTGCTTATCACTCCAGACACATTTAGGGTACCAACTCCTTTCAGTGAGTTGTTTCGGTTAACTCTGAGTGCTGTCCCTCCATTGTCCAAAGTTACTCTTTCTTCTTCAACGAGCAACTTTGAGGTTAATTCATCCAAATTCTGCTTATGACTGCAGACACATTTAGGGTACCAACCCCTTTCAGTGAGTTTCGGTTAACTCTGAGTGCTGTCCCTCCATTGTCCAAAGTTACCCTTTCTTCTTCAATGAGCAAATTTGAGGCTAACTCATTCAAACTTTGCTTATCACTCCAGACACCTTTAGGGTACCAACCCCTTTCAGTGAGTTTCGGTTAACTCTGAGTGCTGTCCCTCCATTGTCCAAAGCTACCTTTTCTTCTTCAACGAGCAACTTTGATGTTAATTCATTCAAATTCCGCTTATCACTGCAGACACATTTAGGGTACCAACCCCTTTCAGTGAGTTTCGGTTAACTCTGAGTGCTGTCCCTCCATTGTCCAAAGTTACTCTTTCTTCTTCAACGAGCAATTTTGAGGTTAATTCATTAAAACTCTGCTTATCACTCCAGACACATTTAGGGTACCAAGTCCTTTCAGTGAGTTGTTTCGGTTAACTCTGAGTGCTGTCCCTCCATTGTCCAAAGTTACTCTTTCTTCTTCAACGAGCAATTTTGAGGTTAATTCATTAAAACTCTGCTTATCACTCCAGACACATTTAGGGCACTAACCCCTTTCAGTGAGTTTCGGTTAACTCTGAGTGCTGTCCCTCCATTGTCCAAAGTTACCCTTTCTTCTTCAATGAGCAAATTTGAGGCTAACTCATTCAAACTTTGCTTATCACTCCAGACACCTTTAGGGTACCAACCCCTTTCAGTGAGTTTCGGTTAACTCTGAGTGCTGTCCCTCCATTGTCCAAAGTTACCCTTTCTTCTTCAATGAGCAAATTTGAGGCCAACTCATTCAAACTCTGCTTATCACTCCAGACACATTTAGGGCACTAACCCCTTTCAGTGAGTTTCGGTTAACTCTGAGTGCTGTCCCTCCATTGTCCAAAGTTACCCTTTCTTCTTCAATGAGCAAATTTGAGGCCAACTCATTCAAACTTTGCTTATCACTCCAGACACCTTTAGGGCACTAACCCCTTTCAGTGAGTTTCGGTTAACTCTGAGTGCTGTCCCTCCATTGTCCAAAGTTACCCTTTCTTCTTCAATGAGCAAATTTGAGGCCAACTCATTCAAACTTTGCTTATCACTCCAGACACCTTTAGGGTACCAACCCCTTTCAGTGAGTTTCGGTTAACTCTGAGTGCTGCCCCTCCATTGTCCAAAGCTACCTTTTCTTCTTCAACGAGCAACTTTGATGTTAATTCATTCAAATTCCGCTTATCACTGCAGACACATTTAGGGTACCAACCCCTTTCAGTGAGTTTCGGTTAACTCTGAGTGCTGTCCCTTCATTGTCCAAAGTTACAATTTCTTCTTCAACGAGCAACTTTGAGGTTGTTGAAGTGCTGTCCCTCCATTGTTCAAAATTACCTTTTGTTCTTCAACGAGCAACTTTGAGGTTAATTCATTCAAATCTGCTTATCACTCCAGACACATTTAGGGTACCAATCCCTTTCAGTGAGTTTCGGTTAACTCTGAGTACTGTCCCTCCATTGTCCAAAGTTACCCTTTCTTCTTCAACGAGAAACTTTGAGCTTAATTCATTCAAACTCTGCTTATCACTTGATAACGATTTTCAAGCAGATCTGAGGTGCTTATAGTTTTATCAGGAAGAGACATTAAAATTTTCGTAAATATCATTGTGTTTGATATTTCTTCCCTGTCTACTTTAAGTTATCCCTGATTGTAATAACGGATGAAGTGTTGAGTTAGTTCTCGTGTTGCTGTTATCAAATCACAAAGTTATCAAATAAAGTCGTCAAAATAAAAATTAAAGAATTTGTCTGTTCGGCTAATAGGTTCATATCCCACAACCCAAAACAAGTTGTACCTACCAAATTTTATTTTAGAAATAAATTTCCTTTAAAAAAAATAAGTTTGTAGATAAAGCTTACAGCATACCCTACACCATGCCATGTGTGCAGTTTCAGTTAAAAAAACTCGTTTACACTTTTTTTTTATTTCGATATTGATAAGGTCTGCTGATAGAAGCGCCATTTCTAAACAAGTTTTGTTTACATTTGTTACTTGCGCGATGAATCGATCTTTAAAAAATGTGAAAGTTAAATTTTAACTGTTTATTCAGGAATATAATCACCTATTTGTACCAATTATGTACTAACAACAATTGCCCAACCCATGCCCAAAGCCTTTCACCTAACACATAAGCTGATGATCTATTTTTTTAGACAAAACACTCTTGTTTATCAACAATATTGAAAAAAAAACTGTTAATTTGCATAGTCACTGGTGTAATACCATCGAGGCCCAGCCCAATAAATTTACTTAATTAAAAACTCCCAAGAACAAATTAACATATTCTCGCTATTGGGCGATAATTTCGCGATAATGATTCGCAATTTATCGAACGCGGTTTTAATGTCACGTGTACGCGATAATAATTGCCCCAAATTTTGTGCAGATTTTCCGTTGTGTAACGTACTAAATGTTGTCTCAAGTGCGTTTTTTTTTCTTTGGGTTTGAAACCGATCCGATGGGTGTTTAATTCTTAATTAACAGATTTGCATAATATTTAGTGCTGGTCCAAGCTTTTACATAATTAAAAATTATATTCGTACTCATGGAGATTAAAAAACAAGGATCCTGCAGCAGCTACCAAAATAATGGTTCGATAAAAACCTCCAAGTCTTCGAAATGTTGTGTATTAGAGTTACTACAATTTTTTGTTTAATATAATGGATTATTTATAACCAAAAATATATTAATGTATAAATGAAATATATGGCTCTACCTCTACAAATAACAAGAGGTCCCAAAGAACTGCCTTTTGTACTACAGTATCTTATTTTTTTAAGATTATTGACATTTTTCAAATCTCTTAAATACAGCTCTTCTGTCACTTAGCAATAGTACGAAATTTGTAAGTTTATCTTGCATGCTATCTGATTAGGGCTTGCAGCAGTCATAAACGTTCTCTTCACTCCACAAAAAGTCTTGAATATGTGCCTTCGAGTTCGCTTTCGCCTTTCAAATCATACATCTCAGCCCGATCGGCATTAAATCATAATGTCTAATTTGAATTGCATATTATGTGTAACATTCAGCATTCGATACCACATATTACGTGTTCGAGGCTTAGATCGGCCAGTGACTAATAGGCCCTGTATTAAATTCAATTTTTTGGTCTCGTTCGATAGATCCGTTAAATTGCATTTGAATTTTCAGGTGTGTCGGGTCACGGCGAAACTTATGGCAAACGTAAATAATGATAGTCAAAGGTTTCCTTGGCTTTATTATGGATTTATGACCCTAATCAAAACTTTGAACGATGAATTTTTGTCAGTGGTGACCACTGATCAATTAAGGTTCGTTCGTTAGTTATAAAAGTAATTAAAATTTTGTTGTAGGATATCGATATTTTAAAAATTACTTTTATTATTTTATTTTTAAAATATACTGGTGTTGGTGGCTTAAGTGGCTTAAGGAACGTGGTCACTTGGTCACATCATGCTTGGGGTAATACATGGCGAAATTATAATAACGCCATAATAAATATACTAAAACAACAATGCTTATCCTTTTTGTAAAATGAAACAAAAACGAGGAGTCACAGTGCTCTCTCTTTAATAAAACTCTTCTGCTCTTTTTCTTTCGCATTCAAAAATAACCAAATAAAAATTAAAATTTCGTCACTTCTGAGAAAAGAAATGAAAAAAGCTCGTTGAGAAACGGGGATGTACAAATTTTCAAGAATTTTCATTAATAACGTCCGTAGGGGGGGGGGGGGTTCATTTTAGGACCTATGGTAGGAAAAAACGTCTTATTTTGACCCCACAAATATGCCCTTAAAATCTTTGTACTGAATTTTGAATCACCCTGTATAAGGTGGCCCGCTAGGAACTGTATCGGCCGGTAACTTCATTCTAGTTAATTTATTTAAGGAAATAACAACATAATTATTTTTAGACCAATAACGTCTTGAATTTACAATTTCGTTCTGTTAGTTGGAAGAGACCTAAAATATGATGTGTTTAATCAAAACTATTTTTGAATGAAACTTAATATTTCGTCTATTCTAGAAAAGGTTTTTAATGCACATTTTTGTAATAATAATTTTTCTATTATTATTGTTTTTCACGTTTTCTGCATGTTTTGTTTTTTTTTTATATTTATTTTCATTGATCTAAATTCGACTTTTTATTGGGGTTCATTCATGGTTTTTCTATTTTAGTTTCTTTTACAACTAGCTTTTTGTTTACTGATTTTTCTATTGCTCTTATTGTCTCTCCTCTTTGCTGTGGCAGATCTGCAATAAAAATTCTAGCAACTTAGTCATTTGCTTCTCCTCCAAGTCAGCAACAAAATACAGACACAAAATTTACTTTTCGATTTTTTTTATATAAACAAATCTGTCTTCTCTTTCTTGTCATAATTTTTCTTTGTCCAAGTTTTTCTGCCTTACTGTTTTCTTCATTTTTCAAATATTCGTTGTTATGTTGTGTACAAATGTTTGTTCTTTTATTTTTTGTTCGATCTAAACTGGATTTTAGATGGGTTTTCATTCTGTTCAGAGAATTTTGACCCAAATTGATTTTTTTAAGGCTTGACCAATTGTTTTTTTATTGTAATTTGTAATACCTATTTAAATAAGACAAATTTTGGTTCAAAACTAGAAATATTTTAAATTCATTCCTTTTCCTGCAAACTTTGCATATTTAGTATTTTTCCACTTTACTTCTTCTAATTTTTATTATTAACTTATTAATAATTTTGTTGAAATAATGTTAATTTAAATTTTGCGAAACACTCCAAATTTGTATTCTTACACTTTAAGTAAATTTTCATGTAATATTGCCTTAATTATAGCCTGACTTTTTCAAAAAACATTAAAATTGTTATTTTTAGGTAAAATGAGTTCTTTTCAAACAACTTTAGTTCTAATTCTAATCTGAACTTCTTCAAAGACTGCAAATTTGCATTTTTAAACGCTCCGTATAATTTTTAAATCCTAATGCTATGCTGAATTTGCTTAGACTTGCTGACTTTTTTTCTGCATTTTTGATGCTTTTAGTAATTTTTAATTGATTTTTGCCATGATCTTTATTTAATTTTTTTTTCGAAATATCAATATTTGTACTTTTACACACTTCAAGTCATTCTCTACGTATTTTAACCTTAATGCAAACCTGACTTTTTAAAAAAACGTCAAAGCTGTCATTCTTTTGATGAAATGAGTTACTTTTTTTACAACAAATTTAGTTTTAAAAATCAAATTTCAAATCGAAACAATTTTAGCCCTAACTCTATTGTAAATTTCCTGAAAGACACCAAATCTGCATTTTTAGACGCTCTGTGTAATTTGTTAACCAGTTTTGATTTTAATCTTAACGTTAATTTGGCTAGAAACGTTTAATTGTTTTTTTTGACAGTTTGATTAATTTTTAACTGATTTTAACCGTAATCTTAATTTGAATTTTTTTCAAAGCCTCCAAATTTTTATATTTACGCTCCATGGGTCATTTTTCACGTATTTTGTCTTTAATCCATGCCTGACATTTTCAAAAAACATAAAAATTGTTTTTCTTTTAGGTAAAATGAGTTTCTTTTTTCGAAAAATTTCTGTTCTAATTCTAATCTACTTTCTCCAAGACGTCAAATTTGTATTTTTGACGGTTTTAGTAATCTGTAATTGATTTCGACCATACGCTTAATTTGAGTTTTTCCAAAGCCTCCAAATTTTTATATTTACCCTCTTTGAATCGTTCTTCACGTATTTTGGCGTTAGTCCTGGCCTGACTTTCAAAAACATCAAAATTGCCATTTATAGGTATAATGAGTTCTTTTCAAATAGTTTTAGTTCTACTTCTAATCTAAAGATTTTGTTTGAACTATTTTAAATGTATTCCTTTACCTGCAAATTTAGGATATTTGTTTTAGTTTTTTTCTGCTTTTCTTAACTTAATTTTTATTCTTAACTATAATATAAATTTTGTTGAAATAATGTTAATTTAAATTTAGCCAAACACTCCAAATTTGTATAATTACACTTTAAGTAATTTTTCATGTAGTTTGGCCTTAATCATAGCCTGACTTTTTCAAAAAACATTAAAATTGTTATTTTTATATAAAATGAGTTCTTTTTCAACAATTTTAGTTCCAATTCTATTCTCCAAAGTCTTCAAATTTGCATTTTAGGACGCTCTGTGTAATTTTTAAATCTTAATGCTAACCCGAATTTGCTTAGAAACTCTTATTCAACACAATTCACGGTTTTAGTAATTGATAATTGATTTTTGTCATGATCTTTATTTAAATATTTTTGAAATTTCCAAATTTGTATTTTTACACACCTTCAGTCATTCTCTACGTATGACTTTTTGATTTTGACCTTATATTAACCTGACTTTTTCAAAAAATGTCAAAGTTGCCATTCTTTTTGATGAAATAAGTTATTTTGAAACAATTTTAGCCCTAATTCTGTTGTAAATTTCTTGAAAGACACCAAATTTGCATTTTTAGACGCTCTGTCTAATTTGTTAACTAGTTTTGATCTTAATACTGACGTGATTTTTGGCTGGAAACCTTTAATTGGAATTTTTTACAGTTTGGTTAATTTTTAACTGATTTTAACCGAAATTTTAATTTGAATTTTTTAATTTGTATATTTACCTTCGAGTAATTTTTCACGTATTTTGGCTTTAATCCTAACCTGACTTTTTCAAAAAACATAAAAATTGTTATTTTTAGGTCAAATGAGTTTTTTTTTCGAAAAATTTCTCAAGTTTGCATTTTTGACTCTTTTAGTAATTTGTAATTGATTTTGGTCATAATCTAAACTCAAGTTTTTCCAAAGCTTTCCAAGTTTTTATATTTACCCTATTTGAATCGTTTTTCAAATATTTTGGCCTTAATCCTGGCTTGACTTTTTCAAAATTTTCAAACAATTTTAGTTCTACTTCCAATCTAATTTTTTTTGTTTTAATTTTTTTCTTTTTGATCTAAATTAGGTTTTTTCATTAGATTTCCATCATTTTGAGAAAAATTTGACACAAAATTGATTTTTTTTTAAGGAATGACCAATTGGAATAAATACTCATTTGTAATACATATTGCAATAAGGAAAATCTGGCACAAAACTAGAAATATTTTAAATTTATTCCTTTACCTGCAAATTCTGGATAATTTTTTTTCTACTTTTCTTAACTTAAATTTTTATTTCTAACTTAATATTAATTTTGTTTAAGTATTGTTGATTTGAATATTGCCCTACTTGAATATTTGAATATTAATCCAAATTTGAATTCTTTCACATATTAATTAATTTTTCACGTATTTTGGCATTAAGTTTAGCCTGACTTTTTCAAAAAACATAAAAGTTGTTAATTTTAGGTAAAATGGGTTTCTTCAAGAAATTTTAGTTCTAATTCTAATCTAAATATCTTTTTCGACAAATTTTTTGAGGAAAAAAAATTGTTTTTTGACATAAGAAATAGTTATTTTGCTTTCAAGTTTAATATTCTTTTAGTGGCATTTCATTGCTGCAAGTACCCAATATACAGTGTGTCCAGTTGGTAATACGTAGTTCAAAATCTTTTTTTTCGAAAAGTTCATTTCGACTTTCGTGTTGGGAAAAATTAGTTAAAAACTAATATAAACTTTGTTGGCCTATTTTGAAAAATTAGTAAATGTCTCAAAACTTAAAAAATAAATTGCATACTTGGCTTACTTACAAAAAGTTAGATTAAAACGGGGATTAAAGGCGAAATTCATTAATTAACACCTACGTTTTTATTCAAAAATTAACACAAACTTGATGTGTTTATTTTAGAAAATTAGAATATTATTTAATATCTGAGAATCTCTTGAGGCTTCAAAAAAATGCATTTCGACTACCACATTTATTAGAAAAAATGAGCTATACACAAACAGAAAATCCGTGATCGATTTTGAAAAATAAAAAATGTAATATCTTGAGAACCGTTCGAGGTTTCAAAACTTCTACTGAACCATTCTTCATTTTGGAAAGTTAGAAAATTATTAAATATTTTGAGAACGATTTGATACTTCAAAAAATACATTAAACCACTATGTTTGGTGGAAAAAATTAGCTACATAGAAGCAGAAGTTTTGTAATCGATTTTGGAAAATAAAAAGCATGTGTAAATATCTCGAGAACTGTTTGAGGTTTCGAAATTTGCACTGAACCTTTGTTTTAATTGGAAACAATTAGCTGAAAATGAATATAAGCTTTATGGGTTTATTTTGGAAAATTAGAAAATTATTAAATATCTTGGGAACGGCTTGAGACTCCAAAAAAATGCAATAGACTACCACGTTTGTTAGATAAAAATGAGTTACGCAGAAATAGGAACTTCGTGATAGATTTTGGGAAATGAAAAATTGTGTAATTATCTCGAAAATAGTGGGAAGTTGCAAAACTTGGACTGAACTTTTGTATTAATTGGAAATAGTTTTAAATGGCTTAAATGGCTAAAATAAAATTTAATAATTGCCGTTCGGGACCTACTTAACCAAAATATTTTTATTTAAAAAAAAAACAGTTTTATGTAATTGGTTATTCACGTCAAGAAAGCGAATAGATCAGTATTTTTCTTAAAATCATTTTTTGTTCGAAATTGTAAGCGATATCTACGGGGTGTTCATTATAAAACTTCATCAAGTTGGCTGTGATATGTCAAAAGAAAAGGATGAAGAAACCAAGGTGCATTTATTTTGATTATGTCATCCTTTTCCGTCAAAATTTCATTACCTGCTAGATGAAGTTTTATAATAAACACCCCGTTATAAGACAACAGAAATTTAATTATTT
Source organism: Taphrorychus bicolor (assembly GCA_951812265.1). Lineage (NCBI taxonomy): Eukaryota > Metazoa > Arthropoda > Insecta > Coleoptera > Curculionidae > Taphrorychus > Taphrorychus bicolor. The sequence continues at coordinate 42,774,365 of OX638298.1, read as the reverse complement.
TTTCTGAAAAAAACGTATTGGTCTTACCCGTAAGTATAACATATAAAATAATCATTTTACCCAAATTAAATAAAACAACTTATTTTATTCCTTAGAGGAAACAACAAGAAAATTATGCGAATCTTCAAGAAAAAACAAAATTGATTGTCCCTTTTTACTTGAACAAAATCAAATTTGAAGGAAGACAATAATTTAGAAAAACAATTTTCTTCTAATAAATATTTCAAGATGACGAGAAATTCGATTATACTGTCACTGCTAAGTCATTTTGACAAATAAGAATGCTTCCATGGCCCGCGATTTTTGAGAAATTTCAGCCTAAAAATCGTATCTTTCAATTATTAAAAACTGTGATACTTAAATTAGTGAAGTTATAGCAAAACGGATCCTGTCTCAGTTTTGTTACGTCTTTAAATGGTGTTAACATTATTGTTAAATAACCCAAAAAACATTTTTAAAAAAATATATAATAAAAAAAGTACAAGCTATTTTGTTACAACCACAATAGTTTAAATTTTACAGCTTCAAGCTGAATGTTCTCAAAAACGGTTGACCTTAGGAGCATGATTTACTTGACAAAAGTAACTACTAACTGACAGTAGAATCGAAATTTGCAATCAAAATTGTATTGTTTTATTTTAAACAAAAAAAAGCACCTTTTTTATTATCGCTTTTATTATAAATACCACTTATATATAAAAAAAAACTAAAAACCGGTCTTACTAGAATTAAACAACAACGTGAACTTCAGGGTTGATGCCGAAATTCTGGACAGACAGTATGAGCATCTTCTGAGGTTGTTCAATAAAACAAATCAAACATTAAACAAATAACAACTGTACTTTTATATTGCAATGGAAGACAGGTTATATTGCAAGAGGGGCCTTTGAACAAGACTAAATATAGTCGAGACCTCGGCATTCTTTAATAGAAGGTCTTCTATGTCCTGACTATCCAACCATACCATATATCTTTATTGAATTATTTTGAAATTTTTTGTCTATTTAACATTGAAAAAAGTATCTTAAAAAGTAGAGGAAGCCAAAATTAGATGCAGATTTGAATAGAAATAATCAAAAAAGTCTGCATTTTAAACAGTTATTTCTGAAAAAAAAACGTGGACTTTCTAAATCTTCTCACTGTATAATATATTACGTTTTTTTTTACAGCAAAGAACAGTGGATTGCTTTTGACGACTCCAAATCCATTGACATCAAGGCTAAATACTCGAGAGTTCGTGGACTGGCTGGAATCGCCTTGAAAGACTTAACGCAAGACGGTGGAGCCGAATGTGGGACAACTATTTTGGAAGCAGCTTATAATGGTATGGAATACTAAATAATTTCCTATTATTAGCATAAACCTCGGTGTAAACCAGTCAAATCGTGTGATCAGCTAATATTCATTCAAAATGTTGTTGTATATAAAAGTAAAGTATATAAAAAGTGTAAGTAAAGACCATCTACTTGAAATCTTCAGAAGTATTATCAGTAAATTTTGTCACTTTCTTTATTGAAATCAATATTATCTGCATTTTTTTTTATTAATATTCTTATAAATTTAACAAAAAAAAAGACTTTTCTGGGGAGAGCGCTTACCACTTATTTTTTTTTGGATCCGCCATTGGCCTATGTGTGAAAAGATGAATTAAATTGTTGGACCAATTAACATTGCTAAAAAAAATTATTGTATTTTCAACCCTTTCAGATTATATTACAATATCCATAATCAGTGTTGTTCTTAATTAAGGATTATCGAGACAAGCTCGAGCACCAAGACAAGCTGTTTTGCACTCTCTTGAAAGAGAAATCGTAGACAGTTCCTCGAAGCCCTTGGATTCGGTGCAGCTGTCCCCGTTTAGAATTTCTAGAATCATCGATACCGAGGGGAAAATTCACGTGGTCAGGCAGGTAAGTTTTATTGAATTTAGAAATTGTCAAGCAGAGGGTGATTTTAAACAACCAATTATACACAACCTTAAAAATTAGAAAAGCGAAGAAACTTTACCTTAAGTACCTAAACCTTCCTGAACCATTTTCTTTGAAAACTATTACTCGAAGCCCTTAATTTTTCTTTTAAATTCAGCTTAATATTTCAGCAATGTGACTAGATATTAATGTTTTTCAAATATGTGTTCTTGTATAACAGACAGAGAAGAAAAAAAAATCTTTGGAGTTTCTTTGAGACTTCCGGTGGATGCACACGTCTTTTCTGAACACTTTGGTATTAGAGAGAACATATACTTAAATGAAGAGTATAAAAAAAATATTAAACAAAAGTACAACAAAAGAGGAATACATTGCGTCATTTCATTTGTGTCTTTAATAATTACCCATTTCTTTTGATAACGTCGTCAATCAGTTGTTGAAGCGGATTGTTTAAAATTTCAGTCGGTGCAAACTATGTGTATTGACTAAATTGACTGCAACCTATTTATCTTTTCTTGTCATAGTTATTAAATTTTGCTCATTTTTCCTATACAAAAAATAAGGAGAACTGAACTGTGATTTTTTTACGAAATAAAAAATAAAAAAATTATGCGATGGCCGGGAATCGAACCCGGATCAACTGCTTGGAAGGCAACTATGCTGACCATTACACCACCATCGCACTTGTTTCGGGAAGCGTGCCGCGTGGTTCCTTTCTACGTGAGTGTGCCACATAAGTATTCAACCATTTAAAATGATTAAAGAATAGCAATATGGAATAATGGATAATAGTTATTTAAGATAAAATTGGTTTTGAAAAATCTCGCCGTTTTTAAGAAAGTTCCTCGTCCCTTGCTCCGCCCTTGCATTTTGTGACTGAGTCCGACTCAAAGGGCTTTGAGATTTGAGTCGGATTCAGTCATATCACCTTATATAGAAGACGTAAAACATTTTTCAATCAAAAGTGCTTTTCGTTACCATTACATTTCACAAAACTAACAAATTAACACATGATTCCTTTCGGCATAAATAATTTTTTTTATTTTACATTTAGGAAAAAAGAACTAAAAAAAAACGGTCAGGATTGTAGGATGTAGTTAAACAATGACAAAAATAGATAAAAATGCACATTCAGTACCTAATCTAAATTCCACGTTACCCACCTACTTTCTATTAACAAGAGAGGATGTCAAAAGGATGATAACCATCCATCTTTCCTGTTTATTGACAATAATGATGTCAATTTTTGTCATCATTGTTTAACTATATGTAGAATCCTGAGCGTTTTTATAGTTTTTTTCCGTTAGAAAATTAGAAAAAAAATTATTTATGCAGAAAAGAATGATGTCTTAAATTGTTAGTTTTGTGAAATGTAATGGTTACTTTGGCCTTCTTTGTGATTAGTGTGTTGTTTAAAATATATTTTAGCCCTGATGAAGAAGATATCGATTGAACGTCGAAACGTGGGCCTTTTTCAAACTACACGGGAGTTTTTTGTTTGTCCTAGCCCTGCGGCTTGCCAGATCTATACATATAAGGGCTACCGCTATTGTCATTTTCGAGTACTTTCTTAAAAAAAAACAAGTTATGCAATAAAAACGTGGTATTATTTAAGCAGATGTCACAATTTAAAAATTACTAACTTTATGTTAGGTTTTCAAGTGGTTTTAAAACGATGAGAAAATTTATATCAATTTTAAAACGGATTTATTGTATGTTTTTTACACTTTAAGATGTAAACAACTTTGGTAAATCAGTTTTAAAGAAGTCTATGTTTTGGCCTTAAAAGATCTTTACTTTTAGAACGGCTTTATATTATAATCTTGGAACAAACATTATAAGGCAATGTTAACTTGTTATGCTATTAAAGTATAATCTTTTAAGGAATTTTGACCTTAAAATTTGGGTTATTAAAGCCTTCTCAAAAGTTTTGGGCGGAAGAAGTGGAAATTTGAGAAAACCTCTACATAGACATATACTACGATACGAACGTAACAAACTTAATACGAATCACAATCAGTCACGTAAATTAGTTTTCTAAAAGTAGTTTCTAAAGTCGATTCTAAAAGTGCCCAAAAATCGACAATCTATCTCTAAAATTATTGAACCAATGGCACTTGGTGGGAGTTGGTGGGAAGGGGAGGAGAACACCGTGAAGAACAAAAAACTGTTGGATTCTCTCCAATTGGTCTACTCGTTCTAAAGTTATAGTCTGTCAAAATTGGATATTGAGAAAAACAAGGAACATGAAAAAGTGAAAAAATGAGAAAAATCAAACTTTGAAAAAATTTTTGATTTTTTTTTAAAGCTGTTTTTGATCGAAATGGGACTATTTAAATCCCCTGTGAACGTTACAAACTTAAAAAGTCGCTTTTAAAAGTGCCTAATAATTGACCATCAAAGAGGTCTATCTCGGAAATTAATAAACTAATGGGACTTCTCTTAAGCGAGAAAAAAAAATTTATAAGACTGTGAAGGCTTTCATGGCCGGTCAAAATACAATCTAATATTGCTGTCCGGGCTTTGAAACCGTGGCCCAATGGAATATCTTCCAGACGTTTCGTCTACAGCTGCGGCAGACTTTAGCAAAGGCGATGAGGCAATGGGCGAAGTGATCTCGCATACTTCCCGACGTTGACTGATTCGACTGTGGGGATCTCCGTGGTATTTATTGCCTTACCGCGCCGTCGCGCTGGAGTGGAGGGAGTGGGGTGGGGGTAGTAATGGCGCGGGGTTTCGACGCCATTAAAGTATGTCGTAAAACTCGTTTCCAGTCTGCATTTAGAAACGTAATTTCCTCCTTCCTGTTGAAATTGTTGTTGTGTTTAAAGATCTCAATGGCCTCTCTCGTTAGTCTTGGATAGAAACGCTGCGATTGATATAAGGGGATTTCGGGAAGCACGGGAGATCACTTCGACCATTGCCTCATCGCCTTTGTTAATGTCTGTAATTACTGGCTGTCTGTCTGGTAATGCTGTAGACGAAACGTCAGGAAGAGATTCCATTGGGCCACGACTTGAAACCCCGGAAAACACTTTAGACTGTATTTTGAACGGAAGTGAACGCCTTCACAGTCGTATAAAACGCCTACAGGGAGGAAAAAATAAGGACTGATTCGACAACTGGAGAACCTCCATAAGAAGAAAGCATAAGTCCTGAGTTCACTGGAATTTCTACTACGATGCCGTGACACCAAGAACATTCCAAACTTCCTGAGGATAAAAAAGACCTTCAGATATAGTCAAGCGAGCAGGATTTACAATAGGACCGAACAATCTCTCCTGCGTCAAAGAATCCATGAGATCCGTAGAGATCATTGACAATGGAGTAAATAAATAGACGCCGCGAGTTAATCATAAATTGGCATTTGTTTACGACGAAACGTCAGGAAGAGATTCCATTGGGCCACGACTTGAAACCCCGGAAAACACTTTAGACTGTATTTTGAACGGAAGTGAACGCCTTCACAGTCGTATAAAACGCCTCTACAGGGAGGAAAAAATAAGGACTGATTTGACAACTGGAGAACCTCCATAAGAAGAAAGCACAAGTCCTGAGTTCACTGGCATTTCTACTACGATGCCGTGACACCAAGAACATTCCAAACTTCCTGAGGATAAAAAAGACCTTCAGATATAGTCAAACGAGCAGGATTTACAATAGGACCGAACAATCTTTCCTGCGTCAAAGAATCCATGAGATCCGTAGAGATCATTGACAATGGAGTAAACAAATAGACGCCGCGAGTTAATCATAAATTGGCATTTGTTTACTTGGCATGATATTCAAACCGCATACTTGGAGGCTTGCGGGTTGTTCGGGTAGAGGGGAAGCAGAAAATGCTAAAAACAATATGGCGCAATTTGAATCTCCAAGGACACATCTCCAGATGACATAAGCACACATAGACCTATTATTATTCAAGGAAACAAGTATACGATTTTTACGCAGCATGCGTCTGCATTTTTATGCAGACCAAAACATTCAAATATTTTTATATTTAAATGATTTTTGATACATACCTACTATACCCATTTATTGGGTTTTTTCAGATTAAAAATTAATAATAGAATAAAACTACAAACGACGCTAATGGTTAACGGCCAAGCGCCGAGTAACAATATAACCACAAAACACAAAAGAGCTTACCGGTTAAAACATAATTTCCTAGATTTATTTTTATAATCCCAAGTTTAACACACAAAACATTGTCTCACCATGGCTAACAAACAAATTAAAACACAGAATCGTTTGCTAAAAGCGAAAAAGTCGGCGGAAAACTCTTAAAACATTCAGGAAACCAGAAAAAAAAATCCATGAAATAATTGTCATATTCTGACATAAACCACGTGTCGCAAGGCTCTGCAATGTTGCCGATTGTGACCAGTTGGCCATCTTAAACGTACTTTTTTTCTTTTATCTTCATAAGTGTTCTATTAATCACCATTCAAAAATTATTTGGACAGCAATAGATATTATAGTACTCTCGTGGTGTAAAGATTCGCAAGATATCATTCAAAAAAAGGATGTGCCAATTTACTAGCAAAGTAATCCTGGCAACACTGTATGGACGGTTTGTTTATCACGCCAATATTGAAAAGTGCAAATAAAGACCTCTACCTTGATAAATCCTCTATGGTAGAGATCTTGCATTAAATGGTCAAAACTTTTATTAGTCAATTTGGAAGCGAACACCTTTTATTGGAGCGACTGGGAAAAGGTAGATTGTTTGACACACGAATGGAACATTGTAGCCCAAGGAGTCGCAACAAACCGACAAATGAAGAAATTTTGTACCAGCAATAATTCGCCGAACACATTAAACCTCACATCAAAAGAGAGTCAACCCAAAGTTGTAGTCAATTGGACGGACAAAAAACTGTCAATAGACGAACTGAGCGTTCTGAACAAGGGAGAAAGTTTTGCCATAACACCACCCAGGATACCAGTGGAAGGCATCATAGCAAAGATGGAGAGCGGAATCTGGCAGATGCCAATTCAGACGACTGAACAGATAAGGATGGAGACATCACGAATTCTACAAAGCGCAAAACCACCAAAAAGCAATCTCACCTTTGCAGAAAGGAAACCTCTGAAAGTCTTGAACGAAAACAAGGATAGTCTCATTTTACAAGCAGATAAAGGAAACGCAACAGTAGTAATGTCAACATCGGATTACGAAGGAAAAATCAGGACACTGTTAGATCCGACCACCTACAAGAAGCTAACTCGTGATCCAACCGCCCGGATTCTGAGGGCCACCAACAATTTAATCAAGGATCTGGCATCGGATGAACTCACTAAGCTTAAAAAGCAGAAGCTTTGCCACCAAGGCTGTACGGTTTGCTAACGGTCCGCAAACCGGATGTGCCACTGAGACCCATCGTGAGCACCATAGGAAGCCCGACCTACGAAATCGCGAAATACTTACAGAACTGCTGCAACCTAAAATAGGAAATACTGATAGCTTTATAAAAGACTCCACTCCACTCAATTCGTTGAAAAACTGCATTCTTCGACTCTTTTTCCAGGAGAAATTCTCGTTAGCTTCGATGTTGTGTCATGGAAGCCATGGAACATATTAACCAGTAATTTTGACAAGACATTGCCAAGTTGTTGCGATACTGCCTAACCACTACATATTTTCAATCGAAAGAGGATTTCTAAGAACAAACTGATGGTGTAGCTACGGGCAGCCCTCCCAGTCCAGGCACCTATTTTATGGAAATTTTCAAGGCCAAGACCTTTAGCAACCGCAAATGAGAGGCCCAAAAGCTGGTTCCGGTACGTGGACGACACTTTTGTTATTTGGAGCCATGGCGTGGGCGAACTTCAAAACTTCCTCTTACACTTTAACTCTATCAACAAAAATTTAATTCACTATGGAGATAGAAAATGAAGGACACCTACCTACTATTTTTTGATGTCTTAGTATCAAGGAGGCCGAATGGGAAGCTTGCGCACATTGTTTATAGAAAACCAACACACGTTGACCAATATCTCAATAACGGATCAAATCATCATCCCAGACAGAACAGGGGAGTCATAAAGACTCTATCTTTGAGAGCCAAGAGAATTTGTGATTCGGTTGATTTGGAACGAGAAATGAAGCATCTGGAAAGATCCTTGGTTGAAATGGATACAGCAAGCAGGAGTTCGATAGGGCCGTCCGTCCAAGCAATGTAGAACGCCAGGAAGCAACAACGCGATAAGATGAAGGAAAGGGCGGATGTACTAGTCTACCATACATCTACAAAGTAACGGACAGGATCGGCAGGCTACTGGAAAAGTACAGTGTTACAACTGTCTTTAGACCCACTCGAACAATATAACAGAGCTTGAGATCGGGCAAAGACCGCAGAGATCCCCTATCGGCACCCGGAGTTTACCGAGTTCCATGAAGTTGTGTGCTCGGTATACATCAGCACCACAAAACGGAGAGTCAACACGAGGAATACGGAACACAAGAGGAGTTGCACGGTGGGACAAACACAAAAGTCAGCAGTTGCAGAGCACCCACCTCCCAAGGTCACGACATCCTTTTCAATGAGGTGGATATCAATCGCAGCGTTTCTATTCGAGACCTACGAGAGAGGCCATTGAGATCTTTAAACACGACAACAATTTCAACAGGAAGGAGGAGATTACGCAGACTGTAAGCGAGTTTACGACATACTTTAAGTTAACCGAAACCCCCCGCCACCACTACCCCCACGCCAGTCCCTCCCCTACAGCGCGACGGCGGGGGAATAAATATCACGGAGCTCCTCACATTGGAATCAGTCAACGTCGTGAAATACGGGAGATTACTTCGTCCTTCGCCCATCGCCTTTGATAATGTCTGCCGCAGCTGTAGACGAAACGTCAGGAAGAAATTCCATTGGACCACAGCGCCAAGGCCTGGAAAACACTTTAGATTGTAACAAAAACTTCTATTAAAGATTCACTCCAATTGGTCGACCTGTTATAAAGTTATAGGTCATCGAATTTGGAAGTCGAGAAAAAATAGGGCATATTGTGGGGTAGGTATATGCCTTTTTTTATTTCAAAAACAGAAACCTTTTTTTAAGAACGTTTACCATCAATATGAAATAATAAAAGTTTGATCAAATCGTTTTCTTTTGAACCAAAGAACGCAACGGTTTCCTTTTGATCTTGTGCTTACGGGACACATTGTATGTATATCCGAGTATATTAAAGTAAAACTTAACTTTTCAATTTATGATTAAAAATATTTTAGGTTAGGAAATACCTTATTTTGTAAAACTTTTTTTATAAGTTTTTAATACTTAATAATAATTTAATTATTTTGTAAAGCACATGCATTTTAAAAAAAGGCAGAAAGTTCAAGTTCATTATATGGTGACTGTAATCCGAGTTAACGGACTCCTCCCAGGATTCAGGGAAAATTTCCATTTCAAGGAAGGAACTTTTTCCGAATTGTTTCCAATTCGAAACTTTTCTTTATAGTTTGTCTAGTTTCTCCTTAGTAAAATGTTGTTCCGTTTCCCAAGCAATAGAGTATCCCGTCCAATAACCTAGAATGGACAGAGGCAATAATTGCCGATATTTCTCTAAAAATGGTCCCGTATTTTAACCGGCACTCTTAAGATTCCCATGACGTAATGTTGTCGTCGGCGCCAGTGTTGCCAAGTCCAAAATTTAAATTCGCTCATTTAATTTACCAAAAATGCTTCCAGGGAGAGCTCATATCATTGAAAATCCTCACTGTAATCGTCACGCGATTCGCATGCGCAGCGTAACCTAATTAATAGCATTTTTGGCATAATGTTCTAGAGCAATCCGAGAGGTATTTCTAATCTCTATCTGAAACAGATTTTAAAGTTAGAAATATTCGCAAATTGCTCTAGAGCAGCAAACCGAAAATGCTGTAACACAAAAATTTACTTACAAACTTCTTATTCAAAATTTTTTGTCTACACCAACGAAATATTTTTGTCTACATCTGAAAAGACTCTCCTGTTTTACAGTTTAGGTGCCACCTTTTTAGCAGTGGACAACTAAAAAATGGCGGCGATATCCACTGGAACTATAAACTTAAAATTAGTCATCATTTTTGAAAAACGTATAAATCGCTTTTAAAAAATTTAGAATCACTAGTACAAAATTTTTCCATTTTAAACTTAGAATTAGTCATTTTTTTTCCTTTTTTCCTATCTGTGTGAAACTTTTGTGGAACTTTTACTCCCCCTTGTAAATGTTTCATCATCCTTTCACTGAAGTTTGTAGAGAGAATTGAAAGAAACGTTAAAGAGATAATTAAAAATAAATGAAACTTTTTGCTCTCTTCATTATGGTATTTTCATATTTAAAATCAGACGTTTCGTTTTTCATCCATCATCAAATTTTTATTTTCTAAATAGATTCTAGGATTTTTTTTATATTGTATTCTGAATTTCGTTGCAAGTCATGCATTTCGAATCAGAATTGAGAATTGATAATGGTTCCATAAAAACGAAAAGTCGGATTTTAAATATTAAAATAACACGTTGAATAGACCAAAAACAGGCTAAAATTGTAATTTATTTTTATTCTCTCTTTAAATTAAGACCAAAAAAAATTTCAACATTTTAATTTTTTGGGCATATTTACGGAATCAGTTGGAATTTTCGAAATTTTAAAACGTCGTTTTTATGGACTCTTAGTTGCGCAAAACTATGAGAAAAACGATTTAAGAAAAAAATAACTCTGACCTTACAAAATATGACAGGAAAATAAATTAAAGCAACAAACATAAAAAGTTGCAAAATGAAACCAAATTGAGAGGAACACAAAGAGATCAATGAAAAAAAAATAATGAAAAATGAAGTAAACAAAAAAATAACAGCTAAACATTTTTTTACTACTTACATGGGTATTACGCCCCAATTCCAATTTGTTCTTAGAGACCGAATTTCGCACTATTACATATTCAGTTTATCGTGAAATCAATTTATAATGTTCAGTTTAAAATGTTTAAGCTGTTGCTGTTGCCTTCTTCAGAGCAACTAAAAGAAAACATTTTAGAAATTCTGAATTTAAAATATTACCCATTCAGTTTATCGTAAAATCAGTTTATGAAGCTTAAATTTATAAAGCTTTATTATAAAGTAGTAAGTATTTTAAATTCAAAATTTCTAAAATTTTTTCTTGTAAATTATTCTGAAGAAGGCAACAGAAAAGTTGCCGAAATGTTAAGTAGGTGTTTCGTCCGAGCCCTTTTCGGGGTCAATTGCTATTCTTAGTAATTTCACTGGAAATAGTGCGAAATTCGGTCTCTAACAACAAAAGAAACACAAAGAAATTGGATGGGGGCGTAATACCCATGTAAACAGTAAAATATTAGTAATCCGCCTCAAAGATTTAGGAGTTACCTATGAAACTTTTTTATAAATCAAAAATATAAACAACTTTAATTCAAAAAAATACAGAGCTATCGCAATAAACAAGGATTAACAAATACGAAAAAAAGATAATTTGAGAAGCAAAAAGTTAGGATCATTAAATAAGAAAGAAAATAGAATTAACGAACCCAAGAAGTCTAAAAAATATGGGAACAAAAAGAAATAAACGAATACAAATTATGTGGAAGTGGAAAAAAACACTATATTAAATATATATAAAAAAATATTAAATATAAAAACACTGCATTAAGTAACTCTATCGAGTTTAAAACTCGATTTCCCCACGACTGAAAGGGACTTTAAAAGTGGAAAATACGAATTGGCGCCAATCAGAACGGCGTAGCCAAGATCTGGTTTGGTCTCGCGACAATCGTGACAATAGAAATCGTGATTCTTCAAAAAAGGGTCCACTTTTAGGGGGATATCGATATTGGTTTGCTCTGTCCGTATTTTCTAGGTTATTGGTCTACACTTAACATTACCTAGCACTAAAGCACGTCAAACGTTAATGTTATCCTTCGACATTGTTGACCCTTCGTAAGTACAGAAGATCCTCAAAAAATCCTCGTATCTTCCCTCACATCAAGGATGAAATGCTCCGAAAAGGAAAATTTTTTGTCAACACCTGAAAAGACTCTCTTGTGTTACAGTTTTGGCCTTACCCTTTTAGCAGTGGACACCTAAAAAATGGCGGTGATATCCACCGGAACTATAAACTTAAAATTAGTCATAATTTTTTTTAATCTTAATGGTTCTTTTCAATGGTGAAATTAAAATTTAGATACCTATTTTAATTTTTAACTAAAAGAAATGTGCAATAAAATTGTAAAAATGTAGTAAACACTTTTGAAAAACGTAGAAATCGTTTTTAAAAAATTTAGTCACTAGTAATGTCTAAAAAATAAACAAAAAAATAAAACTGAATTTTTCCATGTTATGCATACAAATTAGTAATTTTTTTTTGTCCGTGTGTAACTTTTATGGATCTTTTACCCCCCCTGTAAATGTTCCATCATCCTTTCTCTGAAGTTTGTAGAGAGAATTTAAAAAAACGTTAAAGAGATAACTAAAAATAAATGAAACTTTTTGCTCTCTTCAGTATGGCATTTTCATATTTAAAATCAGACGTTCAAATTATAATTATTTTTTATACACAGTCTATCATTTTTTATATTATATTCTGAATTTCCTTGCAAGTCTGCATTTCAGTTCAGCATGGCATTTCGAATCAGATTTCAGAATTGATAATGGTTCCATAAAAAACGAAAAGTCGGATTTTAAATAGGAAAATAACACGTTGAATAGACCAAAAAGTAGCTAAAAGTGTCATTTATTTTTAATTATCTCTTTAAATAAAAACCAGAAAAAAAAAATTTCAAAATTTTATTTTTTTATGAATAATTACGGAACCAGTTGGAATTTTCGAAATTTTAAAACGTCATTTTTGATGGACTTTTAGTTGTGCAAAACTGTGAGTAAAACGATTTAAGAAAAAATAATTCTATCACTAAAAAATATGGCAGGAAAATAAATTAAAGCAACAAATTGATTGAAATGAAATGAAATGAAATATGAAATAAAAAAATAACAAATTAAATGTACAAAACACAAACAGATCGATTAAGAAAATAATGAGAAATGAAATAAACAAAAAATAACAGCTAAAAACTTTTTTTTTGCAATTTCTTAATTACTGAGTTAATGAAGCCAATGAATCTAAAAAATATGTCAACAAAAAGAAATAACCGAATAAAAATTATGTGGAAGTGGAAAAAACACTTTATTAAGTATAAATAAAAAAATATTAAACAAAAAAATACAGTTACTTAATGAACTCTATCGAGTTTAAAACGCCAGTTTCCCACGACTGAAAGGGACTTTAAAAGTGGAAAATACGAATTGGCGCCAATCAGAACGGCGTAGCCAAGATCTGGTTTGGTCTCGCGACAATCGTGACAATAGAAATCGTAATTCTTCAATTGATGAACTGTGAGGATAAAAAATATGTCGTGGGTACTATAAAAATGGCGGACTTCTGCCCATAAAAGGGACCACTTTTAGGGGGATGTCGATATTGGTTTGCTTTGTCCGTATCTGCTAGGTCATTGGTCAACACTTAACATTACCTAGCACTAAAGCACGTCAAACGTCAATGTTATCCTTCGACATTGTTGACCCTTCGTAAGTACAGAAGATCCTCGAAAAATCCTCGTATCGATTCAAAGCTCCCGCTTCGCTCACATCAAGGATGAAATGCTCCGAAAAGGAAAACTTTTTGTCTTCAGCAACGAAAATTTTTTGTCTACATCTGAAAAGACTGTCTTGTTTTACAGTTTTGGCGTCATCCGTTTAGCAGTGGACACCTAAAAAATGGCGGTGATATCCATGGGAACTATAAACTTAAAATTAGTCATCATTTTTTTTAATCTTAATGGTTCTTTTCAATGGTTTTTTTTTCAACTTTCAATGGTGAAAATAAAATTTAGATACCTATTTTAATTTTTAACTAAAAGAAATGTGCAATAAAATTGTAAAAATGTAGTAAACACTTTAGAAAAACGTAGAAGTCGCTTTTAAAAAAATGTAGCCACTAGTAATGTCTAAAAAATAAACTAAAAAATAAAACCGAATTTTTCCATTTTATACTTTAAATTAGAAATTTTTTTTTGTCCGTGTGTAACTTTTATGGAACTTTTACCCCCCTTGTAAATGTTCCATCATCCTTTCTCTGACGTTTGTAGAGAGAATTTAAAAAAACGTTAAAGAGATAACTAAAAATAAATGAACCTTTTTGCTCTCTTCAGTATGGCATTTTCATATTTAAAATCAGACGCTCAAATTAATATTATTTTTAAACACAGACTATGATTTTTTTTATTATATTCTTAATTTCCTTGCAAGTCTGCATTTCAGTTCAGCATGCCATTTCGGATTTTAAATAGGAAAATAACACCTTGAATAGACCAAAAAGTAGTTAAAAGTGTCATTTATTTTTAATTATCTTTTAAAATTATGACCAGAAAAAAAATTAAATTGTTTTCAAAATTTTAATTTTTTGCGAATATTTACGGAACCAGTTGGACTTTTCGAAATTTTAAAACGTCATTTTTATGGACTTTTAGTTGCGCAAACTGTGAGAAAAACGATTTAAGAAAAAATAACTCTGACGCTATAAAATATGACAGAAAAATAAATTAAAGCAACAAACATAAAATATTACAAAATGAAACCAAATTAAATGAATGGAACACAAAGAGATCGATGAAAAAAAAATGATGAGAAATGAAGTAAACAAATAATAACAGCTAAAAATTTTTTTTTGCTACTTACCAGGGTATTACGCTCCCATTCAATTTCTTAATCAATGAATTAATGAACCCAATAAGTCTAAAAAATATGTTAACAAAAAGAAATAACCGAATTAAATGAATCATGAAGGAGGAAGCCGACTGCTCCCCCTCCTTCATTAGGAGGATCGTTCGGTTCGTGGAGAGGAGGACGGTCCAAATAGGTGGATTGGGGGACTATAAAAAAAGCCTCTTAAAGTCTAGTTGAAAAGCTTTGGTCTCCCCAATGTTTGTAGTAACATGAAGTAACACAGTACAAGCCACATTCTAGGTATAAGTAGTACAATTACAGAACAAAATGTTTAAAAAGGAACACGTTCTTTAAAAAAACATGTTCTTTTCGATGGAAAATCAAAAATGTACTTCCAACCTCACCACTACGAGTCTTGGAATCATATTTAGACAATTAAGTAGACAAAGTACCCTTCCTTCTGATGATAAATCAGAAAAAAACACAGATTATATTTTATTTTTGGGTCACTTTAAACTCTGACCGTACTTACAGGACACCAGAACTGAGTTCCAATGCTCGAGGCAAGGTTACTTCGTGCATCCCAGGTCTTGCAACAGATTTTACAGATGTGTGAAGTTCGATCAGCAAACCGACGACTACAATGTCTTTGAATTTGATTGTCCTGCAGGTACCATCACAATTTTATAAAAGGTGATTCGTGATCGAGATCCTGACAATGTTTTTCTAGGTCTGGCATTTGACGAACGAGTGGAAGTTTGCGTGTGGCCCGGCAGCCTTCCTCATGGTACTCCTTGTTCTGGAAGCAGTGAAATTGCTCCGGTTCCTAGGGAACGATTCGAATGTCCTTCTGAACCAGGTACCAGCCCATATACAACTATTTCAATTGGTGGTCACAATGCAACACCATTTTTGCTTTTAGGTTACTACCCAGATCCAGAGAATTGCCGCTGGTTCTTCGCTTGCTTGGACCATGGAAAATCAGGCTTAACGCCCTATGAATTTAGATGCCCATTCGGCCTTGTTTTTGATGGTGAAAGGTTGATCTGTGAATGGCCATGGTTGGTTCCTAAATGCGCGAGCGGAAGTGGACTGGGATTAAGTAGTGAATATTACTATGGAGGGGCCAATAAAGGTAACCATAAAATTATACATGTGAAACTTGTATTTAGTTTACAAATTTATGTGTAAGTGCAGGCCTCCAACCTACCGGCCTAGTTCTACAAAATTACGACGGGCTCGGCCCTCTTGGAACTATAAAATTAGGGGGTTTAGGCGGAACCATAGAAAAACCAATATCGACAGTGTACAGTAATGTTGGGACTACTCCCTTAAGACCGGGATACCATAATGCTGGAGGTTATATCGTGGGCTCGGGGTTGAGCTACAACGCAGCTCAATCCTTGCAGAATGCCGGACTTTTGAAAATCAACAACGGCGTTGTCTATCAACCTACTCCCTCGAGTGTAGATTTCCAAAGTGGTGGATATCAAGGAGGAGCGCAGGCAGTCTCTTCTCATCAACCCGTCCATCAGTATTATGGTGAAGGTGGAGGGCAGTATCAGCATGCAGGCTACTCTGGAGATGCTCAAGGAAACTCCGGCTACGTTTATGCAGGAGGTGCAGGAGGAGTTGGGGTGAACTACGAAGTTAACGAAGCTGCAAAACAAGATGATGCATTTAGTGGAGTGGCTGGCAGTATTAATATTATCGGGGGAGGGTATTCAGCTGTAGGTACGTTGAGCATTGAGTATACTCCTATTATTAAGTGGCGCAAGATAATTAAGAAAAGCTGTGTTCGAAATTATGCAAGAATATACAAATATTTCACATACGTCGCTCAAAAATTTTATAGAGGTGGTATTTTTTTGGTAAGTTTTAAGTCAAAAGTTTTGCATTTAATACCTTACCAAATGAAAGATTTCCAATTAGGGAGTTTTTTGAGAGATACTTGATACTTGATGATCTAATGAATTGACTTGAAAAACTAGATACTTGACAACTCGGTAGTGGACTTGACTTGATTGTTATTTCAGTAGAGCTTGACTTGATGTCAAGTATTTTCAAACTACATAAATAACACTTGATCTAAAAAGGTGAAACAAATCGAATTAGGAAAAAAAAATTTAAAGATTTTTCTTAAAGCGTGTTCTAAAAGTTAGAAAAAAAACTCTAATCGCTTACAAAAATACTGATTTTTTCCAAATTAAGTAAAGGAGCGGTAATATATAGCGTCTAAAGGGAGTTGGGACACTCTGTATAGAGTGGCAAAGTCATCGAACTTGCATGCGCCGGATATTAAACAAAAAAAAAACATCACGCTTGTTTAGTAAATATGAACTAAGCCGCACTCAAGTATATTTCAAACTACTTGATTTTCAACTATTGACAGAAAAACTACTTGACGTGAAATTTACTTCCTCAAATCTGACTTGAGCTTGACTTGAAATCAAGTGAAGTTAAGTCAAGTTGCTTGAATGAATATCTAGTCAAGTTCCTATTTCCAATATTCAAAACTGATTTTTATAGATTATTTAAGCAAATTGACCAAGAAGCTTTGTTTCTCTGATTAACAGCATCTCTTTTACACAGTTACAGTCACACTCTGTTAAATTAATGTATTAGTACTTTGATAAACACATACCACTCATACGAGACCATACTACACTTTATCGAAGCTTATTAGTGTAAATTGTCTAGTACTTAACAAGTCGCCCTCGTAGGCACCACTCTGGCGCGGGAGGCGGGACCGCGCGGGAGGCGGGACCGCGACAGAGTTAAGTTCATTGAAGCCGTAATAAACTATTGAATAATTGCTGTTTTTGGAGATTCGCAGTAGAATTTAATACATCAACCCCGTATAACTTTTTAGGATCCTTATCAGGAATTGACATATCGCATAATGGAGCAGGCGGCGTCGCAGGCAGCACACCTTCAGTTCTTACCGTTACCGAAACACCTGCAGCCAGAGTAACACCGATACCCACAGTAACAGCCGTCCCCGTACCAGGCATTAAAACTCTTGCAGCCTTTGATACCATCCGAGGTACTCTTTCTTACAGACAATATATATTAGATATTGAATATTAAATCTTCTACTTTTTAGGAGGTGTTATTGCGAATATTCCGGAACTCCAATACAAAGTCAAAACTCTAGAAGCGGCCGGTCTTTCGAATAACGTCTCCACGAGTTATGTAAACTTTGTGATAACAGCGCCATCAGACGGACAACAAACTTACGCACAAAATGGCGGATACGTATATGAAAAACCTGTTAAAACCTTTACCGAAGACTTGACCAGGGTGTCGACACCAAGGCCGTTTGCTTCTGTGACAAGCGCCCAACCTGAGAACTATGTTTCAAGCACTCCTTCCACAGGTTACGTGTATCAGAAGGATATCCAAGACATTCCAGCACCCCATGGTTACGTATACAATAAACCTGCTGTTTTAGTGGAACAGCACCCGCAATTTATTTCCACCACATCAGCACCACCGGCTGTATCTACAGCTGCCTACAGTCAGACTTACCATTATCAACCTCAATCAGCAACAGTAACTGAACAGCAACCTGCATCAGTACCGATCTATCAACAGCCGCAGCTATTGGCCACTTACAACTACCAGCCGCAAAAGACACCATACACTTATCATAGTGTTGCTCAACAAGCTGTTTATAAACAGTCAGTTACACCAGCACTTGTCAGCAGTTACTTTAACATTGCGAACAGCAAGGCCCAGTCTGACAACGTCGCTTACCAACAGAACGTGGGTTACTCTTATCCAAGACCCGCTGTTAAATTTGAAGACACTCCAGTGGTTTACTCTACAGCCAAACCTGCGGTAGTAAACGTGGATTACACTTATCAGAAACCTGCAGGACAATATGTGCAAACGTACTCAACCCCAAGACCTACAATTGTTTCCAGTTACTTCAATCTTGCTAACAATAAAGCTACAGAGGAGGAGAATGTATTAGCACAAAAGCAGCAAGTCGGTTATAGTTATCCCCAACCAGCAGTGAAATTTGAGGAAACTCCCCGGCCGGTTGTGGTACAAGAAGGCTACAGCTACTCTAAACCTTCAGTGCAAATTGTGGAGACTCCGGTTACATATTCCACTCCAAAACCTGTTGCAGTGCATCCAACTCAGCAAGCTGTAGTCTCCAGTTACTTCAACTTAGCAAATGCCAAAGCTACATCGAAAAATCAACTACTACAACAGAGTGGCGGCTACATTTACTCGAAACCTGAAATCAATTTTGAAGAAGCTCCTGTTTTCACTTATTCCACACCTAAGCCGGCTATCCAAGTGTCTACACCGCGACCTATTGCAGGTCAGGAAGGCTACAGTTACCACAAACCCGCGGTACAATTCGTTGAAACTCCTACTCCAAACCCGACTGTATTCTCTGGTTACTTCAACCTTGCCAACAGCAAAGCTACAGCAGAAAATGTTGTCGAGCATCAGAGCGTAGGCTACGCTTATCCAAAACCTGTAGTCCAACCAATAGTCACTTATTCTACCGCTAAACCAGTTGTTGAAGTATCCACGCAGAGGCCAGTTGTAGTCCAAGAGAACTACATTTATCAGAAACCTGTAGTAACCTACTCAACTCCAAAGCCATTTGTACAGCAAGTGGGGTACACATACCCAAAACCAGCCATCAAATTTGAAGACACACCAGTTGTCACCTATTCCACACCTAAGCCAACTACACCAAAACCCGTGGTAGTCCAAGAAGGCTACAGTTACCAAAAACCGGCAGTACAATTTGTTGAAACTCCAGTGACTTATTCAACACCTAAACCTGCAGTTGTGTCCAGTTACTTTAACTTGGTCAGCTCAAAGGCTGAAGCGCAAAATGTGGCACAGCAGCAGCATCAGCAGGTAGGCTACAGTTATCCACAACCAGCCCTTAAATTTGAGGAAACTCCGGCAGTGACCTACACAACCCCCAGAACGTTTTCTTCTACGGTTAGACCTGTTGTAGAAGCATATCACTACGACACCCCCATTGCTGTGGAAGGCCACAGTTATCCAAGACCAGCGATAAACTTTGTGGAAGCTCCAAAGCCTGTGGTTTCAAGTTACTTCAACTTGGAAAGTTCTAAAGCTAACTCGGCAGCTGCAGTGGAGCAAAACTATGTTGGATACAGTTACACTACACCGAAAACTGTGAATCCTTTCTTGGAAATTAAACAAACCCCAAGACCTAGCTACACTTATGTCACCTCGACGACTCCTAAACCAACTGTAGTTAGTAGCTACAGTTATCTTCCACCATCCAGCCCCAGACCAGTTATTGCAGAAGAGTACAGACCAGCGCAGCCAGCAGTGGTCACAAGCTATTACAACGTTGGACACCAAGAGGTCAAACAACCGATAGTGTATTCGACGCCAAGACCTACTGTTATTAGCGAGTATAGTTACTCAGCCCCAAGTACAGAGAGAACTGTAGTTGTAGAAGAACAGAGACCAGTGCAGCCAGCAGTCGTCACAAGCTATTACAACATTGGACAACAAGAGGTCAAACAGCCGATAGTGTATTCATCGACGCCAAAACCTGCTGTTGTCAGCGAATACAGTTACTTAGCTCCAACTACTGAGAGGACTGTAGTTGTAGAAGAACCCAGACCAGTGAAGCCAGCTGTAGTTACAAGTTATTATAATCTTGGCAGACCGGAAGTTAAAACTCCGGTTGTATATTCGACACCAAGACCTGTTGACGAGTACAGTTATGTGGCGCCTATTACACAGAAATCAGTGATAGTAGAGGAACATAAACCTGTGCAGCCAGCTGTAGTTACTAGCTATTTCAACTTGGGAAGTACCGAAACTCCTGTTGAGTACTCGACACCAAAGCCTGTTGTAGTGGAACAGCCTAAGCCGACTGTAGTGACCCGTTACTTCCATCAACAGCTCAGCAAAGGCTACGATTACCCGAAGCCTACAGTACAATTTGAAGAAGAACCTCAGCCGGTGCGCGAGGAGGCCTTTGTAAAGAAAACAGCATACGTTACTGGTCAGTATCAACAAAACCACCAGGAAAGCTACAGTTATGATAATCAAGAGGACTACAAGCACTTTGGTCAAGTGGTGGTTGAGAATTATCAGGTTCCCAACTATGAAAAAGTTAGGCTGAATCGCGTACAATACCAGCAGCCACAAGTTGTCGTTGACTACGTGTCTACAACCCCGAGACCCACCTATGTTTCTACGCTTAAAACTATTGCTACAAAGAAGCAACAGCCAGTGACGCCTGCTACAGTTACCATTTACGATAGCAGATTAACCTCGACTTTAGCGCCTGAAGTTATTAGTTCTACAACTAGAAAGCCTGTGTCAAGGTATTCGTTTAGTTCTCAATATCATGACACATATTCAACGGTGGAGCCCACGAGGGAATACCTTCCAGTTACTTCTACTCCAAGAGTTGTTACTACAGCTTATCCGAAAGTAGTTAAGGTAGTAGAGAACTTTGTAGCTCCGGAAATGACCACTCTGGCCAGGGATTATTTGCCGGTGAAAATAAGGACTAAAGCACCACAGGTGGAGGTGCAAGTTCCCTCTAGGGAGTACCTGCCAGTGCCCAATAGAGAGTACTTGCCATCCCGGAGGGTGAAAGTGACTACCACGACCGCAGCGCCGGAAATTACCACTTTGAGTAGGGAGTATTTGCCCGTGAGAGCCAGAGTCAAGATTACTTCGACAACTGGTAAGTAATAGCAGCTTCTTCCCTCCCACCAACTTTATCTTTGTACCTCTTGAGGAATACCTATATAGTTCATCTTGTTTTCTATTGAAATTTTCTAATGATTTTTTGGACGAGTAGCTACAGATGTGAATTTTTATCGTACTCTGAAGAATTGTTCACAATGTCACGACACATGATTTTTAAATTACTTGTCTCACTTGATCATATATCGCTTTGGCAGTGATGGGAAGGTTAATAGAAATTGATTTTGACGATTTCAGTTTTTCTCACGAAACCTTCTAAAAAATAAAGTATGTTAATTGGCCATGCACTTGGTCTATCTGCATATTATTGGTTTTGCTTCTGGTTTAGAACACCAACACTTTTACAGAAGAACCAACTTACACCAGAAGACCCCAGACCATCAAGGTGGTCAGGCCGGTAACGGTGATCAAGACAAACGACGCACATCCTTTACTTTCGGCGAAGTTGGGGGCGCAGTGCACCTGCGTCTCGAATAAATTGACGCTGCGCAGAAAACAGAAGTTGATCTTGGTGGAAGATACCGAAAATGACGACGATTACGATGAATATGGCTCCGAGGATGGAAACACATTGGTGGAGAACTACGAGGCTCAGAGGGTGGTGGATATATTGCCGACGACTCACAGGCCTGATACGTATAGAAAGCGTGTAAAAGTAAGTCCCATTCATTTGTGTTTATGCCAGAGGTGACAGCTGACAAGAATAACATATATAACTCATTCACTTATTTTTGATATCTCGTTACCTTTGAATTTTTTTACATCTCTCTCCTTTCGGTACCAGAGAAGATACGATAAAAATTTCAGTCAGATTTCCAACGCCTAGTTGATGTCAATAATAAGTGAATGGTTTGTAGGTTTATCTCATAATTAACCTATTTAAAACTAAAATTGAAACAACAAATGCTCACTATTTTATTTACTATTTATCTAAAAGTTTTAATATTTCATTTCCAGTGTCCAAGCCCAGTCTAATTTAAAGTAGACTCAGGAAAATTTAAATTTGAAATTTTGTTTTTGAATGTTGAAATATTGTTTTTGTCCTTCGAATCTCATTTTTGTTTTTTCTTTGCTTACAAGCAAATTAAAGTCATTTTCACTATTTTCGGATCCAGTCTCCAGTCCAATATAAATTACAGTTAAGTTAAGAAAATTTTTATTTTTAAATTTGGTTTTTGGGCCTTCGAATTTTCATTTTGGTCTTTCAAGTCAAAACTTACTACAGGTCCCAAAATATAAAATTCTAAGCATTTTCATTATTTTAGAGAACAGTGTCCAGTATAAATATAAATATAAATTACGGTGGAGTCAAGAAAAGTTAAATTTGAAAGTTTGTTTTTGGATTTTCCATTTCAAATCTTGTTTTTAGTAAATCGGTTAAGTAAATTACAGTTCTCGAAAATTCTAGTTTTTTTTTGAAACTCTGAAAAATTGTTTCCGGACTTTGAAATCTGGTTTTTGGTCCTTCGAATCTGGTTTTTGGTCCTTTGAATCCCGTTTTTGGTTTTACGTGTCAAGATTTGCTACAGTTCCAGTAAATAGCAAATTTTAGTCATTGTCGCTATATTCAAATCTAATGTCCGGTATAGACTACATATAGACTACAGATGAGTCAGAAAAAAAATTGAATATTTGTATTTTATAAATTGTAAATTCTTGGAATTTTTACTATTTTTAGGTCCAATGTCTAGTTCAGTATAAATTACAGTACAGTCATAAAATATTAAAATTGAATATTTGTTTTTGGATTTACGATTCTCGTATTTGTTCCTTTGAACCTTGTTTTTGGTTTTTCAATCCAAGACTTACTACAGATTTGATAAATTGTAAAATCTAGGAATTTTTACTATTTTTCGGTCCAATGTCCAGTTCAGCATAAGTTACAGTGGGGTCAGAAAAACATAAATTTAAAAATTTATTTTTGCAACTTTAAATCTACTTTTTGTTCTTTCGGTTTTGGTTTTTGTTTTTTTTTTTGAATCGACACTTTGTTAGTAGTAACTTTGTAAACTGCAGCTTTCGTAAAAAAAAGTGACAGCTATTTTCACTATTTTTAGTTCTATTGTCCAGTCCAGTATAAATTTCTAGTAGTAAGGGTAGTAGACTCAGGGAAATTTACATTAAAAAAATTGTTTTTGGACCTTCGAATTGTGTTTTCGGGCTTCCGAATGTCCATTTTGGCCCTAAACTTTGTTTTTGGATCTTCGTAACTCGTTTTTAGTCGTTCGAGTTTCGTTTTTGTTTGCTTTCGAAACGAGAATTTTATTTTTGGTCCTTTGACTGTCGTTTTTGGTTTTTCGTGTCAAGAACTTATTACAGTTCCGGTAAATTGCAAATTTATGTTATTTTTACTATTTTTAGATCTAGTGTTTGGCGCAGTATAAATTACATGAAGTTAAGAAAATTTAAATGTGAAAAATTGTTTTTGGTTCTTCGAAATTTGTTTTTGGGCCTTCGAATCTCTATTTTGGTCCTTCGAGTCAAGGCTTACTACAGTTCCCAAATTTCAAAATACAGTTTTTTTTTTAAACTTTAAAGATTTGTATTTAGATCTTGAAATCTTGCTTTTGGTTATTTGAATCTCATTTTTGTTCTCTCAGATTTCGTTTTTGGTTTTTTGAATCGACACTTTGATAATAGTAACTTTGTAAACTGCAGTATCCATAAAAAATATGCAAATTCCAGCCATTCTCACTATTTTTAGTTCTATTGTCCAGTCCAGTATCAATTTCTAGTAGAAGGGGTAGTAGGGTGATTAGACTCCTGAAAAGAGTAGACTCAGGGAATTGAATTTTGAAAATTTGTTTTTGGATCTTCGGAACTTGTTGTTAGTCCTTCCAGTTTCGTTTTTGCTTGTTTTGGAATCTCGTATTTGTTCATTCAAATCTTGTTTTTAGTTTCTCAAATCAAGACTTACTACAGATTGCATAAATTGCAAGATCTACGAATTTTTACTATTTTCCGTTCCAGTGTCCACTTCAGTATAAATTACAGTGGAGTCACTTAATTATAGTTTTGGATCTTTGAATCTCGTTTTTGTTAATTTGGATTTCGTTTTTGTTTTTTTGAATCGACACTTTGTTAGTGGTAACTTTGTAAATTGGATTTTCCGAAAAAATATGCAAATTCCAGACTTTTTCACTATTTTTAGTCCTATTGTCCAGTCCAGTATGAATTTCTAGTAGTAAGAGTAGTAACCTTAATGAAAATTTAAATTTGAAAATTTGTTTTTGGATTTTCGAATATCGTTTTCAGTTCTTCCGGTTTCGATTTTGATAGTTTTTGAATAAAACATTTTATTTTTGGTTCTTTGCAGTTTTCATTGCTTTCCAGTTTCGTTTTTGTTTGCAAGACTTACTACGTTTCCCAAAATTTCATATTATAGTTTTTTAAACTTTGAAAAATCTACTAGATTTCTAGATCTAGTTATAGATCTAGAAATCTTGTCTTTGGTCCTTCAAATCTCGTTTTTGTTCTATTTACACTTTGTTAGTAGTAAGTTTGCAAACTCAAGTTTCAGTACAAAAATATGCAAATTTCAACAATTTTCACTACTTTTAGTTCTATTGTCCAGTCCAGTATAACTTTCTAGTAGTAGGGAGAGTAGATTCAGGGAAATTTAAATTTGAAAATTTGTTTTTGGATCTTTGTAACTCGTTTTTTGTCCTTCCAGTTTCGTTTTAGTTTGTTTTCGAATCAAGAATTTTATTTTTGGTTCTTTGACTGTCGTTTTTGGTTTATCGTCTCAAGCCTTACTAGAGTTCCGGTAAATTGCAAAATCATGTCATTTTTACTATTTGCAGATCCAGTGTTTGGTCCAGTATGAATTACATGAGGTTAAGAAAATTGTTATTGTTAAGTAAATGTAAAGATTTATTTTTGGTTCTTCGAATTTTGTTTTCGGGCCTTCGAATCTCTATTTTGGTCCTTCGAGTCAAGAATTACTAGATTTCCCTAAATTTCAGATTACAGTTTTTTTTTTACTTTGAAAAATTATAACTAGATCTAGAAATCTTGTTTTTAGTCATTCAAGTCTCGTTTTTGTTCTTTCGGATTTCGTTTTTGGGTTTTTGAATCGACACTGTTACTAGCATTTTGTAAACTGCAGTCCCCCTTAAAAATATGCAAATTCCAGCCATTTTCACTCTTTTTAGTTCTATTGTTCAGACCAGAATACATTTCTAGTAGTAGGGGTAGTAGACTCAGGGAAATTTAAATTTTTAAATTTGTTTTTTGGATCTTCGTAACTCGTTTTTAGTCCTTCCAGTTTCGTTTTTGTTTGTTTTCGAAACAAGAATTTTATTTTTGGTCCTTTGACTGACTGTCGTTTTTGGTTTTTCGTGTCAAGACTTATTACAGTTCTGGTAAATTGCAAATTCATGTCATTTTTACTATTTTCAGATCCAGTGTTTGGTCCAGTATAAATTAAAAATTTGTTTTTGGTTCTTCGAATTTTGTTTTCGGACTCGAATCTCTATTTTGGTCCTTCGAGTTAAGACTTACTACATTCCCAAAATTTCAGATTATAGTTTTCTTAACTACAGTTTTCTAAACTAACTTCTAACTAAATCTTGAAATCTTGTTTTTGGTCCTTCGAATCTCGTCTCGTTCTTGCGGATTTCGTTTTTGGTTTTTTAAATCGACACTTTGCTAGTAGTAACTTTGTAAACTGCAGTTTCCGTAAAAAATATGCAAATTCCAGCCATTTTTACTATTCTTAGTTCTATTGTCCAGTCTAGTATAAATTTCTAGTAGTAGGGGTAGTAGACTCAGGGAAATTTAAATTTTTAAGTTTGTTTTTGGATCTTCGTAAGTCGTTTTTAGTCCTTCCAGTTTCATTTTTGTTTGTTTTCGAAAAAGGAATTTTATTTTTGGTCCTTTAACTGTCATTTTTGCTTTTTCGTGTCAAGACTTATTATAGTTTCGGTAAATTGCAAAATTATGTCATTTTTTATATATGCAGATCCAGTGTTTGGTCTAGTACAAATTACATGTTGTTAAGAAAATTTAAATACGAAAATTTGATTTGGGATCTTCGAGTTTTGGTTTTGGGCCTACGAATCTCTATTTTGGTCCTCCGAGTCAAGACTTACTACATTCCCAAAATTTCAGATTATAGTTTTTTTTTAAACTTTAAAAAATTATAACTACGTAGATCTTAAAATCTTATTTTTGGTCCTTCGAATCTCGTTTTTGTTCCTTCGGATTTCGTTGTTGGTTTTTTGAAACGACATTTTGTTAGTAGTAACTTTGTAAACTGCAATTTCCATAAAAAATATGCAAATTCCAGCTATTTTCACTATTTTTAGTTCTATTGTCCAATACACTATAAATTTCTAGTAGTAGGGGTAGTAGACTCAGGAAATTTAAATTTTTAAATTTGTTTTTGGATCTTCAAAACTCGTTTGTAGTCCTTCCAGTTTCGTTTTCGTTTGTTTTCGAAGCAGGAATTTTATTTTTGGTCCGTTCGGTTTCGGTAAATTGCAAAATCATGTCATTTTTCCTATATTCAGATCCAGTGAAATTAAGAAAATTTAATTACGAAATTTGTTTTTGGTTCTTCGAATTTTGTTTTCGGGCCTTCGAGTCTCCATTTTGGTCCTTCGAGTCAAGGCTTACTACAGTTTCCAAAATTTCAAAATACAGTTTTGTTTTAAAGCTTTGAAAAATTGTATTTAAATCTTCGAATCTTGTTTTTGGTCCTCCGAATCTCGCTTTTTGTTTTTCGTGGCAAGATTTACAACACTTCCGGTAGCAAGTAAATAAAGTAAATAAAGTAATAAGTTTTTCGAATCAAACCTTACTACAAATTTCGTATTTTGGGAATTGATACTATTTTCATTTCCAGTGTACAGTCAAATATAAATTACAGTAAAGTCAGGAAAAATTAAATTTGAAAATTTGTTTTTGCATTTTCGAATCTCGTATTTGTTCCTTTGAATCTAGTTTTTGATTTTTCAAACCAGGACTTACTACAGATTCCATAAATTGCAAAAGCTAGGAATTTCTACTATTATCCGCTCCAGTGTCCAGTTCGGTATAAATTACAGTGCAGTCAGGAAAACTTAACTTTAACTTTAAAAATTTATTTTTGAATCTTTGAATCTAGTTTTTGTTCTTTCGGATTTGGTTTTTATTTTTTTTTAATCGACACTTTGTTAGTAATAACTTTGTAAACTGCAGTTTCCGTAAATAAAATGCAAATTCCAGCCATTTTTACTATTTTTAGTTCTATTGTCCAGTCCAGTATAAATTTCTAGTAGTAAGGGTAGTACCTTAGGAAAAATTTAAATTTGACAATTTGTTTTTGGATCTTTATAACTCGTTTTTAGTCCTTCCAGTTCCAGTTTTGTTTTTTTCGAAACAAAAATTTCATTTTTGTTCCCTTGACTGTCGTTTTAGGTTTTTTGTGTCAAAACTTATTACAGTTGCGGTAAATTGCAAATTAATGTCATTTTTACTATTTCCAGATCTAGTGTTTGGTCTAGAATAAATTACATAAAGTTAAGAAAATTTAAATGTGAAAATTTGTTTTTGGTCCTTCGAGTTTTGTTTTCCGGCCTTTGAATCTCTATTTTAGTGCTTCGAGTCAAGACTTACTGCATTTCCAAAATTTCAGATTATAGTTTTTTTTTAAATTACAACTAGATCTTGAAATCTTGTTTTTGTTCTTTCGGATTTGGTTATTGTTTTTTTTTTTTGAATCGACACTTTGTTAGTAGTAACTTTGTAAACTGCAGTTTTCCTAAAAAAAAAGTTACAGCCATTTTCACAATTTTTAGTTCTATTGTCCAGTCCAGCATAAATTTCTAGTAGTAGGGGTAGTAGGCCCAGGGAAATTTAAATTTGAAATTTTTTTTTGTAAATCTTGAAATTTTGTTTTTGCCCTTCGAATCTCCTTTTTGCTTTTTCGATTCAATGCTTACTACAGTTTCCGTTAATAGCAAATTAAAGTCATTTTCAATATTTTCAGTTCCCGTGTCCAGTCCAATATAAATTACAGTAAAGTTAGGAAAATTTTTATGTTTAAATTTGGTTTTCGGGCTTTCGAATCTCCATTTTGGTCTTTCAAGTCAAAACTTACTACAGTTCTGCAAATATAAAATTCTAAGCATTTTCATTATTTTAGGGACTGTGTGCAGTCCCTTATAATATACGGTGGAGTCAGGAGGAATTAAATTTGAAAATTTGTTTTTGGATGTTCAAATCTTGTTTTTTGTAAATCGGATATCGTTATTTTTTCCTCGAATCGAGACTTACTACAGTTTTCGTAAATTCTAGTTTTTTTTTAAACTCTGAAAAATTGTTTCTGGACTTTGAAATCTGGTTATTGGTCCTTCGAATTTCGATTTTAGTAATTTTCGATTTTGAGTAAATAGCAAGTTTTAATCATTGTCGCTATTTTCAAATCTAATGTCCGGTCCATTTTTACTATTTTTAGTTCTATTGTCCAATCCGGTATACATTTCTAGGAGTAAGGGGAGTAACCTTAGGGAAAATTTAAATTTGAAACATTTTTTTTGGATTTTCGAATATCGTTTTCATTCCTTCCAGTTTCGTTTTTAATTGCTTTTGAGTCAAGAATTTTACTTTTGGTCCCTTGACTGTTGTTTTTGGTTTTCAGTCAATTTTCGTGTCAAGAATTATTACAGTTCTGGTAAATACCAAACTCATGACATTTTTACTATTTCCAGATCTAGTGTTTGGTCCAGTATAAACTACATGAAGTTAAGAAAATTTAAAGGTGAAAATTTGTTTTTGGATCTTTGAAATTTGGTTTCGAGGCTTCGAATCTCTATTTTGGTCATTCGAGTCAAGACTTACTACATTTTTCAAAATTTCAGATTATAGCTTTTTATAACCTTTGAAAAATTATAACTACATCTAGAACTCTTGTTTTTGGTCCTTCGAATCTCGTTTTTGTGCACTTTGTTAGTAGTAACTTTGTAAACTCTAGTTTCCGTAAAAAGTATGCAAATATCAGCCATTTTCACTATTTTTAGTTCTATTGTCCAGTCAAGTACTTATAAATTTCTAGTAGTAGGTTTTTAGTCCTTCCAGTTTCGTTTCTGTTTGTTTTCGACACAAGAACTTTATTTTTGGTCCTTTGACTGTCGTTTTTGGTTTTTCGGTTGTCAAGACTTATTACAGTTTGATGGCCGGTAAATTGCAAATTCATGTCATTTTTACTATTTTCAGATCCAGTGAATTGTACTTTATACCAGTATAAATTACATGAAGTTAAGAAAATTTAAAGGTGAAAATTTGTTTTTGGTTCTTCGTTTTCGGACTTGAATCTCTATTTTGGTCCTTCGGGTTAAGACTTACTACATTCACAAAATTTCAAATTATGTTTTTAAACATTGAAAAAGTATAACTAGATCTTGAAATCCTGTTTTTGGTCCTTCGAATCTCGTTTTCGTTCTTTCGGATTTCGTTTTTGGTTTTTTAAACAGACACTTTCCTAGTAGTCACTTTGTAAACTGCAGTTTCCGTCCATTGTCACCCATTGTCACTTTTTTTAGTTCTATTGTCCAGTCCAGTATAAATTTCTAGTAGTAGGGGTAGTAGCCTCAGAGAAATTTAAATTTAGTTTGTTTTTGGATCTTTGAAACTCGCTTTTAGTCGAACTAGAACTTGTTTTTGTTTGTTTTCGAATCTCGGATTTGTTCCTTTGAAACCCGTTTTTAGTTTCTCAAATCAAGATTTTCTACAGATTGCATAAATTGCAAAATCTAGTAATTTTTATTATTTTCCGTTCTAGTGTTCATTTCAGTATAAATTACAGTGGAGTCAGTTAATTACAGTTTTGGATCTTTGAATCTCGTTTTTATTCCTTCGGATTTCGTTTTTGGTTTTTTTTGAATCGACACTTTGTTAGTAGTAACTTTGTTAATTGCAGTTTCCGTAAAAATATGCAAATTCCTGCCATTTTCATAATTTTTAGTTCTGTTGCCTAGTCCAGTATAAATTTATAGTGTAGGGGTAGTAGGGTAAGTCGAGTCATGAAAGGCTAGACTCAGGAAAATTCAAATTTGAAAATTTGTTTTTGGATCTTTGAATCTCGATTTTGGAACTTTTCACTCTCGATCACGGAACACACAACCAATTTAATTTTTTTTTCCGAATCAAGACTTCCTACAGTTCCTATAAAAAATGCAAATTCTAGTAATTTTTTACCATTTTAAGCTCCATTGTTCAGCCCAGTATAAATTACGGTAGACTCATGGAAATTGAAATTTCTAAATTTATTTTTAGATCTTCGAATTTCGTTTTTAGTCCTTTCAAATTCGTTTTTGGTTTTTCAATTCGAGACTTACTACAGTTCCCGTAAAAAATGCAAATTCTATTCTTTTTCATTGTTTTCAGTTCTAGTGTCCAGTCCAGTATAAATTACAGTAGATTAAGAAAAATATAAATTTGAAATTTTTTGGATTTTTGAATCGTTTTTTTGTTGTTATCCGAATTAAGATTTACTATAATTCCTGTAAATGGTATTTTTTTTTATTTTTAGACATAATGTCAGAAGGCAAAAAAATCCACAGGTCTTAATGACTTGCAGTAAATAAACATGTAGTTAGCTTAAATTTTAACAAATTTGAAGTCTTAATAAACTCTTCTGCTTTATAGACCTTCTTGGAATACATTAGCCGTTGTTCAATGGTAGGGGGTTCTTATAGAATAAAAACGACGACTAGGTTAAAGGTGGTAGATTTTACCAATCTCCCATTTATGTAGGAGGGGTTCATTTAAAAACGTCGTTTAGTTGGCTGCGAAATGTCAAAAGAAAAAGAAAAAATAAGAAATGTTCTTTTACTTTGATTATGCCACCCTTTTCTATCAAAAATGCATAATCTTCCAGAAGACTTCTTGTAATGAACACCACGTATCGGCCTGTATATTTATAGAACAAAATAGGACTCAAGTAAAATCAATTTTTAAACTTCAGGTAAACCCTGTAACTCCTGCAACACAAATCTTCTACCAAAAAAATACAACTCCAATTGCTGCTGACGATTCCACTCCATCAGACAGGGAAATAGTCAAAGCGGTACGCACTGGGCTGAAACTGGTTAAGCAGGCTGCTAAGGAAGGTGCAAGAGAAGGTTAGAGTTTCAGCTCCTTCTCAAATAAACCTTCACTAAATACCTTCAATTTAGGTACCCAAGAAGCACTGTCGGGCCATCAATTCGATCGTTACGGTCCTGGTGGGGTCCGCAGCCGAACCGAAACATTGCAAGGCACTATAGACTGTCAAAGGGCCGGTCTTTTCAGGCATCCAACTCAGTGCAACAAATTCTACTCGTGCAGATGGGACTGTACCAAGAAGAGGTTCACTTTGCACGTGTTTAACTGCCCAGTACACTTGACGTTTGACAACAGCTTGGGGGCTTGTAATTGGCCCAGTCAAGGCCCCGCTTGTGTAGAGAATACTTTGATTACGAGTGATTAGAAATGAGTTAAAGGAAAGTGTACATAAAAATATTTTGTTAATAAAATTTTCGGTTGCCATATAATGTTAATGTTGTTATTTTTCTATAATCTAGACTATTTGCCACAGAAATACGTCATCATTCATTTTTGCACTTTCACAATAGTTATCTTTCTTATTTATTTATGGTTTGGTTGTTAGTGTATAAAGTTTCCTTAATGTAAAATGTTTTGTATATTTTAGTCAATTGTAGGGAAGTATGATGAAAAATAGATTGTAAGTTAATATATGCAACAGTGATTCATGATTTTATTCTGTTGTGTTTATTCATATTTCCTCTCTAAAACGATCAAAATGATATTGGTTTATGCATAGTTTCTATACTTATGAAGGTATAAAAACATAAATAAATATAATAATCTATATTTATGATACCTTCTCTATATGTTTTACTTTTTTAACTTTTGTTTGTTACTTCGAAAAATGTTTCCACTTTCATCCTGGAAAGCCACACAATTGACCAATGAAACAGGCGGAGGTAGCACCGTTTAAACCAACAAATATTGAAGGCGTGGAAATTATGAAAATTGAATTTAAGAAACTGAAAAAGTGAAAATTAATCTAAAAAAAAAAAAAGAGGAAAGTTAAGCCTGTAGAGGTTCCAAGAGCAAAGAACTTTTCCTTGGAAAACTGAAGATGAGGTCTAGGCGGCAATTATTCGCAAATACAAACAAAAACAAAAACTGAAGAGGCGCAGGAAAAGGTTCAGCACCTTAGAGATAGCAGTCAGTACATGTTGAACATATAAAGAAAAAAAGAAACCAGAGAATCCTGAAGACAAGAAACCTGAAGCTTTGGATCTGGGCCTTAGAAGCAGAATTGTTCATGTTGAGTTCCCTCCGGTAAGCTAAGAACACCTTAGAAGCGTTTTTAAGGACAATGATGTATTGTTTAGGAACATTAAAGAAGCTGTCACCCTGAAGCCCAAAGAAAACTGAAGACCTAGAAAAGCTGGACGAAAACCGCGATGATCTTAAGATGAGACGCGAAACTGTAGACGATGAGTTTAGATAGGGGCCCAAGAAACCAAAGATTGCAAAACCAGTAACTTTTCTATTAATAATTGTTGAAGTCAAGCTTCAAGAAGATAAAGTGATAGGTCACTCCCTAGGTAGTCACATTGGTAGAAAGCAAATTGAAAAACCTCCAAAGATACCAGAAATGGCAGAACACATAGAACTGAAGCATTAATTAGATGGACTTCACACTAATCAAGAAGTTGGAGCTATCAGAGCAAATGGTTTAATATTCAGAAAAATAAAAGAAGTTGAAAAAAATAGAGATAAGGATGTTGAGTAAGATTTAACAAAGTCTAAGACTCATGAGGAAACAGCCGGAGTAAGTCAATAGGGCATTCAGGTTAGTATCAGCGTAAGTCTAAAAAAAAGGCCGAGGAAAAAACTACTGAACCCATTGCAATCAGGATTAACAAGAAGAGCAAAGAATCAGAGAAAAAAACAGAAGGTTGATGCGGTTGTTTTGAAGAAACGTCCAGAAATGAAAGATGAGGAAATTGCGGAAGAAACTATTTATATTGAACCTAAAGTATCGAAAAAACAGTTCTTTCTGGAAAAAACCAAAGGCCAGGGTTAGCACCAAAAGATATATGAACTTGCAAGTTTTGAGGAACAACACAAAGAAAGACATGTAAAGAAAAAGCCGAAAAGCACCAAAAAGGGTGTACCAAAGATTCAGATGGGAAAGCCTGAAGAAGAAATTACAAACAAAGCTCCACGAAGACCTAGGTGCGACGAAGAACCCGAGAAATTCAAGCTCAAACCATAAGGAATTCTCTAAAGGGGAGGACGATGGGTAAAATCGTTCGGACAGCGAAATCTGAAGAAACAAAAGGAATATTGCTAAAACAAAAAAAAGAAATAGATTTTTTCTTCACCATCGATGATGCTTGAAGAAGAACCAAACCAAACAAGAAAACTACAGAGTTTTAAGCTTCGAAAACAGTCTATACTAAACGAAACTCCAAAAAGAGAAAGAATCTGTAGAGGCAGTTTCCAGAACTAAAACAAAGAAGAAGACAGAAAAAGTAACTCCCGAAACATAAAAATTAATGAAAGAAACAACAACCAGAGGATCCTGAAGAAATGGAGGCCGAAAGAGATTTATTGAAGAAATCACCCAAACCTGAGAAAGCGGAAATGGTTGAAGTTCAACCTAAGGAAGACATTTTCACCAAGAAGAATAAAAGTAAAATTCCCAAAACTAAAAGAAGAAGATGTAAATTTAAATGTAAAAAAGAAGAACCGCTTCCAATGCAGACTGTAGAAGAAGCAAGTGCCGAAAATGAAAATTGCCGATGTGATGGCGAAACAAGAAGTTACAATTTAAGATGTTATAACCAAAGAAGCGTTTGAAGAAATTCCATCAGCATACGTCCAACAGGAACTCTCAAATGTCAAAGAACCGATGGAAGAAGCACTTGTCCATGAACAACCACCTGTGGGGCCCACAATGATATCTATCCCCAAGACAACTTCTAGGCTACATCCGCACCTGCTACAAAAATGTCACATTTCAAACTTTGGCGAAATCGTGCTACCCAAAACGTAGGTAAAAACAAGAATCAATGATTGGAAATCAGCGGTAATGACATGCATAAACGAAGATAAGATCTTCTGTTAAGCATTGTTTCCTTTCCTATTGATGGCAATTGGTAACGTCCATTTATTAACAATTACGGCCAACCACACTGTTGCAGTGTCTCTGTATATTAGAGAGGATTTGAAATTTAGCATTCTGAATCTGTTTCAGTTTCGTTGCTGTGCGATCAAAATTTTTAGATCTTGTTAATGTTTGGGGTGTGCTGACGTTTCCACCCTAGCAGTTTGCTCTAGAAATTGGAGAATACTCTGGCAACAAGAAGTCTCTGTTGATGAATAGGGTTACTTGATGAGAGACGCCACGAAATGAAGAAATTGTTGTTTAAGAGAAACCAGAAACTTGAGACTCTCAGCATCGAGAAAGATAGTTTTTCTGGACAGAAGTGTCCGCACTTAAGAACGGAATGTCGAAGACTTGACGCGAAATTCCGGCAAAAGACTCGATGTTACTCAGAGAGCGTAGAAGAACGCAGAAATTTGAGAATTGGTCTTTGATCTTTGAGGTTCTGAGTCTAACTTTTAAGCTACGAAAAGTTCGTTGTAAACAGGATATTGTTACCACACAAAGGGGCATTTTGGGAATTTTCGAAAAGATTACAAAAGTTGAGAAGGATTTGCGCGATGTCAATGAGACTAGCAGTCACATGGTGGTCTCAATAAGAATGCTTAATGCCGATAATCATAGCTTGCGGAAAGAGGTTGAGGCCCTGATCCAAATTAGGAAAACCATAGCAAGTGAAACAGATAAAACTACAAAATATGGAGGGTGGTGGAGAAACAGATTCTTTTAGAAAAAAAACCAAAGCCACAGTTAATAGCCTAGATATCGAACTATTTGATTTTCCCCATAAAGACATTAAAGGATTATCAACAATTACGGTCAACTACAGGGTTGCAGTGTTAAATTGTATATTAGAGAGGTTTTTAAATTTAGCATTCTGAATCTGTTTAAGTTTCGTTACTGTGCGTTCAAAACTTTTTACTGTTTGGGGTGTTGTCGCGGCGGCGCGTCGCTTCCGCCCATCGGTCGCGAACCGTCGGAACAAACTTCCGGACTATTTGGCGGACCGATCGGGCGCAAAGCGGCCGCCCCGGCGGTATTCCACCGGCTGTGCCCACGGTCGCCGTGCGTCGATGTGTCCGCTGTAGGATTCGTGGGATTTTCGCGTGTTGTCTGACGAGGCGGATTACGCCGCGGGACGCTCATCTCGTTGTCGCGGTCAACAAGTACAAGGAACAATTAGACAGGCGGCTGTAGCCCGGTGGCCACTACAGCGAACAACGGAATCCTCGCTACAAACCCGCGGACCGTGTCCACTCCAACACGCCCACTCAGACTATTACCACCAATCTGCCACCACCGGTCCGGAAGGAATGCTTGTAATAAATAAAGTTGATCGGGATGCCAGACCGTTTAATCGATTACGGACAACGATGAAGTTCGTCCGTCCAGAGGAACAACCAAGTTCAGTGCCGCAAAAAGCAAAAAAAATTAAAGACTTCCTACTACTCCTTAATACGGATTACTGCCCGCTCAAGCGCGCAATATTAATTCACACAGAAACTGACCAAATCAAAACAGTTCAACGTAACTAAAGAAGAAAAATTAATTGAAATTAGATGTATTAACTATTAAGTACAGTATCAATACAACAGGATGGCATAAAGGGTTGTATGGGCGCTTGTCTGTTCAATCCACGTTGACCAACCTGTAATGTATAAGCAGGCGACCAAGTATGGAGTGTGAACACGAATGCTGTACGGCAGTTAGCCTGGGGGGTGGCGAGCAATTTCTCATAAATCGCAGCACCGTTGCAGTCGTGCCTGAAGGGCTTAAAGATAAATTAATAATTAAAAGTATGTATTACCTGAGAAAAAAAAATATATATATATATATATCAAAACTGAAAATAAACCCGATTTAGACGCATCAGAAACAACAATCCGAAGTCATTTGGCGGCGAAATATATCAGAAAGTTAATAAATTTAATCAGTTCCTGTGTCCCGCGTAACAAGCAAACGCAAAGGCTATTTGCGACTATAAAATGCTAAAACGGAGGACGGCAGCACTCAATACTCAATTGGAAGTACCACGGAACGAGACGAAGTGAAGTTAAATGTAATGAAATCTACGCATTACCGAACCAGTGGAGGCACAACACGATGGCAGCAATAGCGGCTAATCAATTTAAAAAATTTAACAATAAAACGATCTATTTTGCACAAAAAAAAAACCGACCACACCGACAGTGGTACACAGGCGAACGCTAACCTGAAATAACCCAAAAACTCTCTTCCCCTTGCGTCAGTTAAAATTTAATCTTGACCTAAGCAAAATCCAAAATAAAAAAAAACTAAATACCCTTCGACCTTGGGCCACAAATTGGCCTGAACGTGACCGTTCGCAGTAACAATAATCTACAATAAATATAACTAGAATACAGTAAGATTTCCGCAAGGTATATTCAATTAATTCTCAAGGGCCCCAGCAATAACTACTATCTAGATTACTAATCCCGAAAAAAAAAAAATTACTCAAGGGTACATACAAACAAGGATAAAAGAAAAAAAAAACAAAACGGCTGGTGAAAGCTGCGGGGACCGCTGGGGGGTAGTTGAACGGCGGCTATAAACGGCACTCTATTAAAAGGCTTCGATCTTACCTTCACTCCACTCAATAACTAAAGGTCCATAAATGGTGGCGGCAGGGCTTTTGAGGAAAAAATTGCAGAACCAACTAAAATTGAAATGGCCATCAGCAGCCGAAGCTGGAGGCAAAGGAACTCAAATCTTGGTCTTCTTCTTTTCCTCAAACGGCTCGCTCTCCCAAATAATAACGGAAAGACCTTTTACGATTACCAATGTTTATACTAATCAAGAATCGCAATTTCTCCGCTATCCCTAAAGCCTGATCACTACACCCACTATCCTGCTACGGACTTCAAAATTCCCATTCTACACACAGCTACCACCTCACACACGTTTTCTTTCGTTCTTCTTAAAATTCTCTCCTTTAACACCTAAGATCCCAAAATTGCCACTGATAAGGCCTCTCGGCCAATCGCTGAACACCACGAACCAATAAAAAAAACGTGCCTAGGAAAGCCTGCGAAAATTGGCAAAAACACTTGTCCAGGAGGTAGAAGAATTTAAAGAAAATCCATCTCAAACTTGGCGCCCCTGTGGAGAATCATTTGGAGGGTTAAAAACGCCCCTAACAACGAAATACCATCGACTTTCGATGCTACTAGGGCCACCTAGCGACGAGTTGCCGTAGGTCCATGTGCTGCACCGAAGAAAGCCATCAGACCCACGGCATACCTCTCCACTCTCACTCACAGAGGACGCCCCGTTCTGAAATAATCAATACCGCGTTTGGGCTACTTCCCGAAGATGACGCGCAGCTGGCAAGCAAAATCGATAGGCCAACGCGTGCGCCGCGCCTACGACCATCGCGGCGAAAATCGCGGTCGCCAAAACATCGTGAATCTTCGCCTTCACGACACCCCCCCCTGTAGACGAGAGGTCGGTTAAAATGACCGAAGAGTAATTTTGATGACCACGAGCTGATTTCCAAGGTAAAAAAAATACGCGATATCGAAAAACAACGCGTCCTGATAACGGAATTTATAATACCGATAATAATACAATAAGCTCTGGTGAGGCTTCGGAATAGCCCACCAGCGGACACATAATATGACTCGAGCGAGGGGAATTCGACCACAACATAACCGAGTTCACTTAGTCTCCATTACCTATGCTACATTAAAAAAATACCAGGTAAGGGCGAGTAAACTGTGCATTGAAGGAATGTTGCGAATGGCGAACGAAACGCGATATACCGCCCGTGCCTGGCATTTGTGTATATTACTCATTAATTACACCAACTTCAAATGACGGGTAACAATTATAAAGCAAAAAAAAAAAACCTAAAGCTAATAATGGTCACTCTGTTGTTTTTTTTTTTTTTTTTTTTTTTTCTTTTTTTTTTTTTTTTTTTCTTTTTTTCCCTTTTTTTCTTTTTTTTTTCTTTTTTTTTTTTGTTCTAGCCTAAACTAATTATACTAATTAATTGCTAATACAAAGTACTTAACGGCAATTCCATTTCGACTGTGGCGCTTCCCTCCACAACTTTATTGCGATTTTAAGGTAGGTAAAATGGCGAAATTGAGGAGAAAGTATTTGAAAGCGCCGCGCAGGGCGTGTTATCTAAAACTACTGTTCCAAAATTGTTAAACACAAAATTATAATGTACCGAGGGCAGGGCGCAACGCGATTTTACTGTTGCTTTGCCAATTTCGGCTGGCCCCGTCGACGGACCTCTCTTAAACAATTCCTCCCGCGGAGGACGGACGGCCTGATTAAATCTAATTAGACCGACTCCACGGGTCTCATCCGTGCGTGTGTTGGAGATGATTATCTGTCCGATATCGTCAGGTTTGGCAGCCGCTTCAGTCCCAGCAGGCACGTCCGCAAATGGCCGTTCGGACTCCTGATGGACTTCGGCTTGCACTTCCACAATTAAAGGTTGGTCCTCGTCAGGAGAATCACTCTCAGAGGGAACATCATATATGCGACGATTCTCCCGCTCGGGTCTTTCATCAGGGTCGGTTTCCTCTGAGCTGGAGCTGCGATATCCCGGCTCATCAAAGTCGGGCGTTTCATTACCGGCCGGTGCCGGTCTAAGATCATCCACATGGAGGAGTCTGTTTCTTCCATTTATCAGCACTGAGTAGGTGAGTTGTCCTTCTCGAGAAATTACTTCGCCTGGGCCCTGCCATCGAGGTCCGAAGGCAGCTGGAGTTTGGTGACGTATATTCACTCTGTCTCCCGGATTAAACACTCTCGGCGGAATTTGAGTATTGTGGTAAGTTTGCTGGAATTGTTCTTGACGGCGTCTAGCACGTACTAGTTTTCTACGTCTGGACTCCACTCCCCTCTTACGCTCTTCCAGCATCCAGCTGGTGTGCCACTCTCCAGGGGTTGGAAGTTCATATCCAAGCACTAATGAAGCAGGGGTTTCGCCAGTGGCACGGTTACCTCTGCTTCGCAAGACCTGCAGGGCTGGTGCGAGTACGTCCTCCCAGTCTTGTCGTCGGGTTCCTGCCAATAATATCCGAATCACCTTCTTCAGTTCCTGAACCCGACGCTCTACCGGATTGGCCCTTTGGTGGCCAGTTGCAGAAAACCGTAACTCTATGCGATTTTCTTCACAGTATCGTCGGAACACATTTGACGAAAATGGGGTACCTTGGTCTGTGATTAGGCTGCGTGGTAAGCCGTAGCGGGAAACTACTTCGTTTTTGAAGATGGCTAGTACGATTTTTCCTGTTTGCTCGGCAATTGGAAAAGCTTCCACCCACTTGGAAAATACGTCTTCGATGATCAGGACCAATACATTTCCCGCCTTGGATCGTGGATATGGTCCCATCACATCCATAGATAGCATCTCAAAAGGGCACTTGGGCGATCTGGCGTGTTGTGGGGCAGGCTGCTGGCGTTGTTGCGTTTTATATGCTGCGCACACTACACAGTTTCTTATATACTCAGCGACCTTAACGTGCATGCGACTCCAAAAATAATGTCGCCCTAACTGTCTTAGAGTCTCAGCTGTTCCGGGATGTGCTGCCTCATCCAGGTCGTGGTAGAAATGGATCAGTCGTGAGACCATAAATTGGGGCACCACGAGTCTATCTCCTCCTGGCGCCCGTTTCCAGAGCAGTCCTTCATAAGTTGCAAACTCATTATGCAATCTAATCATTGCAGGGGTTCGGGCCGTTTCCTCCGTCAATGGATAGATTTCCAAGGTCCGGATG
This sequence comes from Taphrorychus bicolor, assembly GCA_951812265.1. NCBI lineage: Eukaryota > Metazoa > Arthropoda > Insecta > Coleoptera > Curculionidae > Taphrorychus > Taphrorychus bicolor. The sequence continues at coordinate 42,734,047 of OX638298.1, read as the reverse complement.
GCTCGTCGGATGTGTCGCACGCGACGTTGAGCTTCGGCTATGTTTGTGAATAACCGGTCTGCGGTAATCTGTCCGATAAGTGCGGTGTCCGACGCATTAGCCGTCAGCGGCGGTAACAGTCGCTCATTATCGGGTTCGGCCTGGTATTCGGCTTCTTCTGGTGCCCTGGACAAGAAGTCAGGAAGCTCGTTACGGGATCCAGGTACGTGCTCCAGTCGAAACGCAAATTCCTGCAGCAGTAAGGCCCATCGGGTAAGTTTGGCACGTGTATCTTTAAACTTACTGAGCCAGGTCAGCGAGCGACTGTCAGTCCTGACTAGAAAAGGCTTGTCCTCTAGGAAACCGCGATATAATCCCACTGCCCATACTAATGCCAAGCATTCCTGCTCGTTTACGTGATATCGAGTCTCTGTCTCCTTAAATTTGGCGCTTGCATAGCTGATAACATGTTTCCCGGTGTCCGTTTCTTGATATAACACCGCCGACATTCCCACTGCGCTAGCGTCCGTCTGCAGAACAAACGGTAAGTCAAAATTAGGACGGGCTAGCGGCTTAGATTTAGCCAACTGAAGCTTCGTCAGTTCGAATGCTGCTTGGGCTTGCTGAGTCCATTTAAATGGTTGGCGGGATGTCCTTAACAGGTCAGTCAGTGGTGCTGTCAGACTAGAGTAGTCTGCCACGTGTTCGCGCAACCATCCACAGACTCCGAGGAAACTCTGCAGCTGCTTCTTAGTTCGCGGAACGGGATGCGTCCTTATTTGATCCAAGTGCTTTGTTTGGGGCTCGATAGTTGACCCATTAATTCGAAAGCCCAGGTAGTCCAAATCCGTTCTTGCTAACTGACACTTCTCAGACGAAACCCTCAATTGGTGTAGCCTCAGCCTTTCAAAGACCAATCGCAAGTGTCTCACATGTTGTTCCGGAGATTTACTAAATATAATAATATCGTCCAGGTAAACCTGAACGAATTCCCCGATGAGTCCCACCAGAACTTCGCCCGCCATCAGCTTTTGAAATGTGCTGGGGGCATTCTTGAGTCCGAACGGCATGACCTCGAATTCGTACGTTGCGCCGTCAGGCATGGAGAAGGCTGTCATTGGCTTCGAGGCTTCTTCGAGGGGTATCTGCCAGTAACCCGATTTCAGGTCCAGCACTGTAAACAGCTTGGCATCTCCCATCATTTTTATTGCATCCGTAATGCGTGGCAAGTTGGCGGCTTCGTCCTCGGTAAGTTCATTTAAAGGGCGGAAATCAACGCAGAAGCGCGGCTTCTTTCCGGGTCTCATTACCAATACTGGGGAGGATGAGTAAGGGGAGTTAGATGGACGAATCACGCCGGCTTGTAACATCTCGTCGACCTGTTCGTATAATACTTTTCTCTTCTCAGGTGATAGTGGATAGCAGCGCCTATTTACTCGTTTGCTGCTTCGTAGCACTATTCTGTGCTCGGTCGTGCGCGTAGTAGGTTGGTTGAGGCCCTCTTCAAACAGGTCTGCGTACTCCGTCAACAAATCCTCGAAATCAGGAGTGGCCGCATCAGGTAGGGGAGGTAACACTATGTTTCCCCTAATTTGGCGATGTCTCACCGCCGTCCAGTAAACTGTCTGTCGTCTGTTCCTTCCAAGATAGGAGCAGGCACGTCCGAAGTCCAACACGACGGCTTCCCCCTCCAGAAAGTCTCTTCCGAGCAACAGCGACACGCCCAATCCGTCCACTACATGAGTTGCTGTAGGATAAACGTACTTGCCAATTGTCAAGTTTAGAGTGGCTGTTCCTAGTGTATAGCTGCGATCTCCATCGACCGCCATCCTTAGCTCTTTACGTTCGTTTCCCAATCTGAGGTTTCCGATCAAATCTTTAGAGACTAATGTTACGTCGGAACCCGAATCTAGAAGGGCGTCCACGGTTACTCCTTCCCATATAACTCTTATACGTGGTCTAGGAGGGGCTTTTTCATTTGCACAGAACACCGTTAAGTCTTGGTGCTCTTTCGCATAGTGACCAGCTTCGTCCTGTGGTCTATTTGTGAATTTATACGTGGCTTTGGTTTGTTCTTGTTGAGAAGCGGTTTCTCGCACCGAACGACTCGCTCGCTCTCTCGACATTAGCGAGTCGTTCTTGCTCCCAAAATTTGAGTCATATTCATTCCTCCGTGGCTCCCAATGTAGCAGTGATCCAGCTACGTCCTGCCGTTGGGAGCTCGGGGGTTCAATCTCCTCCAACTCAAGCGGAGTAGGAGGCGCGATTGTCACATGTCGCACGTCCTGTGGCTTATTTCCTCCGCCGGTCTGGGGCTTCTTTGGCTTAGCTCCACTTGACTGCCTCACATGACCTGCGTTGCGGCAGTCAAATCTTCTTATCTCACCTTCCGTGTCTCTGTTGTCTCTCAGATTGCTAACTGTGTGTCCAGGAGGTGAATAATTTCCTCTTGCATTACCATCCTCGTCACTTGAGTGGTTCTGCTCATCTCGTACTTGGTTATAGCGGGTGTTATCTGGAGCGTAATTTTCAGAAGTCGCCCTGCCATTTCTATTCCAATTTTGATTGTAATTATTGTTTCGTCTCGGGGCGTCGTGATTTGTGCCATTTCGTGTGAAGCAACGAGTATCGTTTCTCCATTTGTTTCCATGGTTTCCGTTTTGCTGATTACCGTTTCGGTTCCCGGATGCTCGATCTTCGTCTCTCGAATAGTGGTTTTGGTTATCGTTGGTGCCTGCGCCTCTATTGTTTCTCCGGTCTAGCGCGTCGTGCCTCCGTCCATCATTCGCCCTAGGGCCACTGCTGGACTGGTTGGCATTGTTACCATCTTCGAATAGGTCCTTTTCAATTTCGGTGGCCTTCTGTATGAACTCATCGATGGTCACACAATTGTAATGACGCAGGTGAGATCGCAGAGTCGGTCGGATGAGTGGTAAAACTATGTCTATCATTAGGATATCCTGCCCATTTCTAAAAGCTCGTTTATACAATGCTAACTTACGGCGCAAAAATATATCTACTGGTTCATTAGTTTGCTGTTTTTGACTATAAAGGGAAGCTCGGACCCCGTTCATAACCTCTCTCGAGTCAAACTGTCTCAAAAAACGTATGACAAAATCATCGAACGACTCACGGTAAGCCCTCGAAGGACTAAACCAGTCGCGCGCTGGACCCTTTAAACTACCCATTACCACACGCAATTTGCCAACGTCGCTAGTAACACTGTACTCGTCAAAGTGTCCAGTTAATTCGTCGATATACGTATGGGGGGTCTCGTGTTCGGCACCCGAAAACTCGCCATGAAACGGAGGTGGGGCGCCCTTGAGGCATTGTATTTTCTCTGCTAAAGCGGTTATGGCTGTAGCCAACGGTAAGAAATTCTCTGAGATGGCGGATTGCGCAACGGGAGCACGGTAAACGGGAGGATCGGTAGAGATCGGCTGACGGTACTGACCAGCTACGTAACTAGGGGGCTCTCGCTGTGGAGACATAGACACTCTCTGATACGCTGGTGGTGGTACGGAAGGATCAAGAAGAGAAGGCCGGCGACGCGGTATGGCTCCGCGACTATCCAGGTTGTACGCGGCAGCGTCGCTTTGACGGTAATTTGCCGATGTTAACTCCACCTGAGGGCTTGCACATACCAATCCCTTGGCGTAACACGTCGCCGAAGTCAGACCCTGACACACCGACACACAAGCTCCGCGGGAAGCAAGGTCATCATGACGCAGGCTTGAATTAGCGGTTGCATTAGAACTTGGATTCGCTCGGGGTGCGGCGGAAGAAAATTCAACAAAGCCCGCAATGGCCGGATCCCGGCCGATGCACCATGCCGCTGCGCCTATTGCGCAAGGCGCTGGTTCAGACTGTAGCCCGTCCTCGCGTCGACTCGTCGACGGCGGCAAGGTGCGAGGATAAGGAACAAACTGATGACCCGAGCTGTCCCAACCCAAGTCGACACCCGGAGGTTTATCAAGTGCTCGCTCCATAGGCTCGTCTAGAATGTTTAGGTTAAGATTCAGTTGCTCCGCCAAGCTAGGACGACATGTGGACTTCGCAAACAGTCCCAAATGACCACCAGTACTTGAAACTGGGTCAGACACAATATGCAAACTCGAAAGTGAGGCTGAAAGTGCACCATTAGTGGCCTCCATGGCCTGACATTCAAAATGGTCTTGGCCTCCTCCACCGCCCATACGGCAGGACGACCGTAACAGCCGACGGGTCATCCCTCCGTCATCGAGGCTGTGACCAGCGCCAGAAAGAATACAGCCTGAAGAAGCTTCTCGGGGCACACCCGAAATTTGAGGGACTGAATACTGGGGGTCAACACTTCGGTCCGAAGACGTCGCAGACGCAGACATGGCGTAGTTCTTTCCGTCCCCACCAGGCTGACCATGCCGCGAAGCCGGCGTGGCCGACGGTGAAGAGGCATGATGCGAGACCTGGTGGGACGCAAGAGAGTCTAAAGCACCATTATCAGGAAAATCATTATATGGAGGGACAAAAATATTTATGTCCCCACCAGGGATGCCATGTCGCGGCGGCGCGTCGCTTCCGCCCATCGGTCGCGAACCGTCGGAACAAACTTCCGGACTATTTGGCGGACCGATCGGGCGCAAAGCGGCCGCCCCGGCGGTATTCCACCGGCTGTGCCCACGGTCGCCGTGCGTCGATGTGTCCGCTGTAGGATTCGTGGGATTTTCGCGTGTTGTCTGACGAGGCGGATTACGCCGCGGGACGCTCATCTCGTTGTCGCGGTCAACAAGTACAAGGAACAATTAGACAGGCGGCTGTAGCCCGGTGGCCACTACAGCGAACAACGGAATCCTCGCTACAAACCCGCGGACCGTGTCCACTCCAACACGCCCACTCAGACTATTACCACCAATCTGCCACCACCGGTCCGGAAGGAATGCTTGTAATAAATAAAGTTGATCGGGATGCCAGACCGTTTAATCGATTACGGACAACGATGAAGTTCGTCCGTCCAGAGGAACAACCAAGTTCAGTGCCGCAAAAAGCAAAAAAAATTAAAGACTTCCTACTACTCCTTAATACGGATTACTGCCCGCTCAAGCGCGCAATATTAATTCACACAGAAACTGACCAAATCAAAACAGTTCAACGTAACTAAAGAAGAAAAAATTAATTGAAATTAGATGTATTAACTATTAAGTACAGTATCAATACAACAGGATGGCATAAAGGGTTGTATGGGCGCTTGTCTGTTCAATCCACGTTGACCAACCTGTAATGTATAAGCAGGCGACCAAGTATGGAGTGTGAACACGAATGCTGTACGGCAGTTAGCCTGGGGGGTGGCGAGCAATTTCTCATAAATCGCAGCACCGTTGCAGTCGTGCCTGAAGGGCTTAAAGATAAATTAATAATTAAAAGTATGTATTACCTGAGAAAAAAAAATTATATATATATATATATATCAAAACTGAAAATAAACCCGATTTAGACGCATCAGAAACAACAATCCGAAGTCATTTGGCGGCGAAATATATCAGAAAGTTAATAAATTTAATCAGTTCCTGTGTCCCGCGTAACAAGCAAACGCAAAGGCTATTTGCGACTATAAAATGCTAAAACGGAGGACGGCAGCACTCAATACTCAATTGGAAGTACCACGGAACGAGACGAAGTGAAGTTAAATGTAATGAAATCTACGCATTACCGAACCAGTGGAGGCACAACACGATGGCAGCAATAGCGGCTAATCAATTTAAAAAATTTAACAATAAAACGATCTATTTTGCACAAAAAAAAAACCGACCACACCGACAGTGGTACACAGGCGAACGCTAACCTGAAATAACCCAAAAACTCTCTTCCCCTTGCGTCAGTTAAAATTTAATCTTGACCTAAGCAAAATCCAAAATAAAAAAAAACTAAATACCCTTCGACCTTGGGCCACAAATTGGCCTGAACGTGACCGTTCGCAGTAACAATAATCTACAATAAATATAACTAGAATACAGTAAGATTTCCGCAAGGTATATTCAATTAATTCTCAAGGGCCCCAGCAATAACTACTATCTAGATTACTAATCCCGAAAAAAAAAAAATTACTCAAGGGTACATACAAACAAGGATAAAAGAAAAAAAAAACAAAACGGCTGGTGAAAGCTGCGGGGACCGCTGGGGGGTAGTTGAACGGCGGCTATAAACGGCACTCTATTAAAAGGCTTCGATCTTACCTTCACTCCACTCAATAACTAAAGGTCCATAAATGGTGGCGGCAGGGCTTTTGAGGAAAAAATTGCAGAACCAACTAAAATTGAAATGGCCATCAGCAGCCGAAGCTGGAGGCAAAGGAACTCAAATCTTGGTCTTCTTCTTTTCCTCAAACGGCTCGCTCTCCCAAATAATAACGGAAAGACCTTTTACGATTACCAATGTTTATACTAATCAAGAATCGCAATTTCTCCGCTATCCCTAAAGCCTGATCACTACACCCACTATCCTGCTACGGACTTCAAAATTCCCATTCTACACACAGCTACCACCTCACACACGTTTTCTTTCGTTCTTCTTAAAATTCTCTCCTTTAACACCTAAGATCCCAAAATTGCCACTGATAAGGCCTCTCGGCCAATCGCTGAACACCACGAACCAATAAAAAAAACGTGCCTAGGAAAGCCTGCGAAAATTGGCAAAAACACTTGTCCAGGAGGTAGAAGAATTTAAAGAAAATCCATCTCAAACTTGGCGCCCCTGTGGAGAATCATTTGGAGGGTTAAAAACGCCCCTAACAACGAAATACCATCGACTTTCGATGCTACTAGGGCCACCTAGCGACGAGTTGCCGTAGGTCCATGTGCTGCACCGAAGAAAGCCATCAGACCCACGGCATACCTCTCCACTCTCACTCACAGAGGACGCCCCGTTCTGAAATAATCAATACCGCGTTTGGGCTACTTCCCGAAGATGACGCGCAGCTGGCAAGCAAAATCGATAGGCCAACGCGTGCGCCGCGCCTACGACCATCGCGGCGAAAATCGCGGTCGCCAAAACATCGTGAATCTTCGCCTTCACGACAGTGTGCTGACGTTTCCACCCTAGCAGTTTGCTCTAGAAATTGTAGAATAGATCTGTGGCAACAATAAGGCTCTTTTGGTGAATAGGATTACTTGATGAGAGAAATCACGAAATGAGGGAATTGTTGTGTGTAAAGCATTCTCAAAAAGAGGACGATCGTCCGGACAGCGAAGCCTGAAGAAACAAAAGGAATATTGCTGAAACAAAAAAAAGAAATATTTTGTTTTCACACTTATTTTTTGGTTTAATTTTTGATTCTGAATAGTTACTACTATCTTTACTTTACTATACTTTAGCAAGTTTTAAAGTTTTAATTGTTTTATCGCAGACACCTCTTAGTTTTGTAAAGGTGTCTTTTGTTGACGTTGCTTGGCCATATGATTGATATTGTTGGCAATAAAGAATATTTGATTTGATTTGAACATTTCCGATGTTATGGCGAAACAAGAAGTTAGAACTAAAGAAGCGTTTGCAGAAATTTCATCAGCATACGTCCAGCAGGAACTCTCAAATGTCAAAGAACCGATAGAAGAAGCACTTGTCCATGAAAAACCACCTGTGGGGCCCACAATGATATCTCTCCCCGGGACCACTTCTAGGCTAGATCCGCACCTGCTACCAAGAGTGTCACATTTCAAAATTTGGTGTCCATTGGAGTAATCGTGCTACCCAAAACGTAGGTAAAAAAAGGTCAGTGATTAAAAAACAGCGGTAAGACATGCATAAACAAAGATAAGATTTTCTGTTTTAACATTGTTTGCTTTCCTAGTGATGGCAATTGGAAACGTCCATTTATCAACCATTACGGCCAACCACAGTATTGCAGTTTTAAATTGTATATTGAGAATTTACAAAAAAGCAAGTTTCTCGGTTTATTCTGATGGTAGGTTAGGGAAAAAATAGAATAATAAAGCAAACCAATTTTTTAATTTTTAACGGCGGACCCCCTAGTTTTAAGTTTTAAGCATTTTGACCAACACTCACAGTTAGATCTGTTTGTGCGCTTCTTTCCCCATAAAGACACCAAAAGATATATGAACCTGCAAGCTCTGAGGAACAACACAAGGAAAGACTTGTAAAGAAAAAGCCGAAAATCTGAGAAACCGATACTCGAAACCGAGAAAATAAGTGTCAAAAAGAGTGTACCAAGGAATCGGAAGAGAAAGGCCGAAGAAGAAATTACAAGTTTTTGGTTTCTCTTAAACAACTATTCCTTCATTTCGTGGCTTCTCTCATCAAGTAACCCTATTCATCACCAGAGCCTTCTTGTTGCCAGAGATTTATTCTACAATTTCTAGAGCAAACTGCTGGGGTGGAAAGCGTAGATGAAGTTCTGAGTTAGAGGGATTCTGGAATCTCTAACTTTCAAGCTACGAAAAGTTCGTTGTGGACTGGAAATTGTTACCACAGAAAGGAGCATTTTGGAAATTTTCGAAAATATTACAAAAATTGAGAAGTACTTGTTTGAATATGGAATGAGACTACCAAGCACATGGTGGACTCAATAAGAATGATTAATGCCGATAATCACAGCTTGCGGAGAGAGATTGAGGCCCTGATTCAAATTAGGAAAACCATAGCAAGTGAAACACAGATAAAACTACAAAATATGGAGGATGATGGATGATCAATTCGCTTTAACCTAAAAGATCGAAAAAACAGATCCTTTTGGAAAAAAACTCAAGGCCAGGGTTAATAGCCTATATAGATGACGAGCTATTTGACTTTTCCCATAAAGACAACAAAAGATATATGAATTCGCGAATTCTGAGGAACCACCCAAGGAAAGACATGTAAAGAAAAAGCCGAAAAACTGAGAAACCGGTACCCGAAACCGAGAAAATAAGTGTCAAAAAGAGTGTACCAAGGAATCGGAAGGGAAAGACTGAAGAAGAAATTACAAACAAAGCGGCACAAAGACTTAGATGCGACGAAGAACCCGAGAAATTCAAGCTTAAACCAGTAAAAAATTGTCAGAGAGTGGAGGACGATGATGTGGGTAAGATCGTTCGGACAGCGAAGCCTGAAGAAACAAAAGGAATATTGCTAAAACAAAAAAAAAAGAAATATGTTTTGTCTTCACTATCGACGATGGCCTGAAGAAGAGAAAAATAAACTAAACCAAATAGGTTTAAGCTTCGAAAAAAGTCTGTACTAAAGAGATCTCCAAAAGAAAAAGAAAACAACATCCAGAGAAGCCTGGAGAAATAGAAGCCGAAAGAGATTTATTGAAGAAAGCACCCAAACCTGAGAAAGCGGAAAGGGTTGAAGTTCAAACCAAATAAGTTATTTTCATCAAGAAGACAAAAGGTAAAATTTCCAAAACCAAAAGAAGATGTAAATTTAGATGGCGTAAAAGAAGAACCGCTTTCCTATCAGGCAATACAGGCTACAGGCAATGGAGTCTGTAGGAAAAGCAAAAAAATTAAAACTTTTGATGTGGTGGACAAACAATAGGAAGTTACAACCAAAGAAGCGCTTGAAGAAATTCTATCAACATACGTCCAGCAAGAATTCTCAAATGTCAAAGAACTGATAGAAGCAGCACTTGTTCATGAACAACCACCTGTAAAGTCCACAATGATATCTATTCCCGGGACCACTTCTAGGCTAGATCCGCACCTGCTATCAAGAGTGTCACATTTCAAACTTTTGGTCTATTAGTGTAATTGTGCTACCCAAAACGTACGTAAAAATGTAAGTAAGATGTAAATTTAAATGGAGAAAAAGAGGAACCGCTTCCAATCGAGCCTGTAGAAGAAGCAAGTGCCGAACCTGAAAATTTCTGATGTGATGGCGAAACAAGAAGTTACAATGTAAGAAGTTACAACTAAAGAAGCACTTGAAGAAATTCCATCAGCATACGTCCAGCAGGAACTCTCAAATGTCAAAGAGCCGATAGAAAAAGCATTTGTCCATGAACAACCACCTGGGGCCCACAATGATATCTATCCCCGGGACCCCTTCTAGGCTAGATCCGCACCTACTACCAAGAGTGTTACATTTCAAGCTTTGGTGTTCATTGGTGTAGTCATGCTATCCAAAACGTAGGTAAAAACAAGGATCAGTAATTGGAGAACAGCGGTAAGACATGCATAAACGAAGATAAGATCTTCTATTCTAGCATTGTTTGCGTTCCTATTGATGGCAATTGGTAACGTCCATCTATCAACAATTACGCCCAACCACAGTGTTGCAGTGTTAAATTGTATATTGAGAGGTTTTTTAATTTAGCATTCCGAATCTGTTTCAGTTTAGTTGCTGTGCGTACAAAACTTTTAGAACGTTTTACTGTTTGGAGTGTGCTGACGCTTTCCACCCTAACAGTTTGCTCGAGAAATTGTAGAATAGATCTATGGCAACAAGAAGGCTCTGTTGATGAATAGGGTTACTTGATGAGAGAAATCACGAAATGAAGCAATTGTTGTTTAAGAGAAACCAGAAACTTGAGACTCTCAGCATCGAGAAGGACAGTTTTCTGGACAGAAATGTCCGCACTAGGAACGAAATGTCGAAGATTGGACGCGAAATTCCGGCAAAAGACTCGATGTTACTCAGGGAACGTCAAATAGTCAAGTTCTGAGTCAGAGAAAGTGCTTCTGGAATCTCTAACTTTTAAGCTACGAAAAGTTCGTTGGGAACTGAAAATTGTTTCCATACAAAGAAGGGGTATTTTGGAAATTTTCGAAAAGATTACAAAAGTTGAGGAGGATTTGCGTGGTGTCAATGAGATTAGCAGGCACATGGTGGACTCAATAAGAATGCTTAATGCCGATAATCACAGCTTGCGGAAAGATATTGAGGCCCTGATCCAAAATGAGGAAAACCATAGCAAGTGAAACACAGATAAAACGACAAAATATGGAGGATGATTGAGGATCAATTTGCTTTAATGAGGACTTCAAGGGGTGGAGTGGTCAAGGGATCTGAATTCGGAAAAGGAGGCAACTGGAAGTTTGCATCGATGGAACATGAGTAAGGAAAGTGATGTCTAGTGAATCAACTCACTGGATAAGAACTTTTAAAACAGATTTTAAGTATATATAACCACAACCTTTTATATTCTTCGGAGGAGAGTCCGAGAAAAGAGAGATCTCAAAAAATAATTACCAAATTTCACTACTTTAGAAGTTAAAAATCGTGAAATACATCAATTAAAACAATACTGCACACTGCTACTAAACAAGCAGCATTATTTATCAGTAAGTCTAACATTTGTCGATAAGAACCTCACACATATTTGATAACTTGACTCACTCTATATACGTTTTCGCGATTATCTTATCAGCAGGTAGATATTTACAAATCGTTACACTTATCTTTGTTTCACCTCATTCTACTGTACGGTTCGTGTCATCATCGTAACCGAATTAACTATTATTTTCAGTATTTTTTCCTTTCAAAGAAAGTAAAAGTGGTCCCAAAAGTGTCGAGATGGCGTTAGAAACTATAGCATCGATAATTGTAAAGCTGGTCAAGTTGGTAAGTTCTTACCAAAAATTAACATTAAGATGTTTTGAGAGTTTTGATGAAATCAATATGGGCGTGAAACTGTTTTAACATGATCGTTAAATGATTAAATTAGATATAGATGCCTGGTGAGCAATCGTTTTCTGAGTTGCGGTTACTCTCATGCGGTTTTTGACATGTTTTATACCTATTGCACCTTGCATATTTTTGAAGTGACATTGGTTAAGCCCTTCCAAAGTTAGCATTAGAGTTATTACTAACATTCAAACTTAACTTCTGGATAAGATCTTCAGGTGGCCTAATCCAAAAACATCATTGAAATAGGGATGCAATTTCGAGTTTAAGAGATTTTGGTGAATAAACGTCTAAAAAGCTTCACAGACTAGTATTATTAATGTATTATATAGTTAGTACTATTAGTTGCGTGTTATCTCTGGAAAAGATAAAGGCCTTGAGTCAGTTTAAGGAGAAGACTCTTTTTCAATTTAAAAACAAGTCTGTCAGTAAAAGGATGATCTGATTATATGGTCAGTAATATTTTTTTAAGAAAACTATTCAATGGTTCAGGTAAGTGATTGATTGTCTACGAAAGGCTGTGGTAAAGTACAACTACAAGAAGGTAGCAGCCATTTGAAGACTCGTTTTTACCAAACTGACTTTTTCATATACCCACTCACACTGATAGAAAAATTCTTAAAATCTAAGTCCCCTTTTCAATACGAACTTTCCATTGTTAGGTCCCCAAATGCCAGGTGAAAGTTTCACCCCTGACATTATTGATGGGCCAATTAAGAGGACTAAACAAAAATAATTTACCAATTTGGCCTGTTCTGCACCTAATAAAGCTGATTCACGAGGTTTTCTTCTGATTCCCTTCATTTCCTATAGATTAACATTATACGGATGACCATTAGAAAAAATAACTTACAAAGCTATGAATTTTTGACATAAAAGGATGACAATCAAAACAAATGAGCTTCTGTTCCTCCATTCTTTTCTTTTGACATTTCACAGCCAACTAGATGACGTTTTCAAATGATCACCTCCTATTTATGTATCACGTATCTAAACTTTTCAAACATCTACTCAACATCAGAGTCTTGCTCAACTAAAAAGTCTTTTAGATCCCACATTATTATCAGCCCTAAAGATACCTTTTCAAAGAGTAGTGTTTATGAGCTAAATGGTCAGGACTGTAATATTTAATAAGGGGGATGCACTCTTTGATCTGTAAATCCACGGATAGCACAACATGTTATTAGACTAACCTCTTGATTGTCCAAAACTATCTCAGACATAGTCATTTAGCCTGACGCAAATGCACAATTACACCATCATAATGCTTCCTAGCAATAGAAACAGCCTAGACCTCATGGGAGATCTTAAAATTAGGTGGGAATAGGCAGTTCTACTATTTTTTACTTACTTAGCCAATGGTAGTTCAAGGGGCCCACAAAAGAAAAATATTGAAAATTGTTTAAAGTAATATCATCTGTTGTAACGTTAGATCAATCATCATCATTTTGAGTTTGCAAATGCAGGCTATTAAGAACCTCGATATTTTATCCCTAATCCTAATCTGCATTTTTTTTACAAACCTCAAATTTTCACTTTTAACGCTTTTGGTTGAACGTTTTGAAAAACTTTAAATTGCATTCTTGGACTTTTTCAGTAATTTTTAGCAGATTTTGGTCATAATCGTTGCAGCATTATAAGACTGTAAGGCTTTCACGGACGGTCAAAATACAATCTAAAGTGTTTTAAGGGCTTTGAAGCCGTGGTCCAATGGAATTTTTCCTGACGATTTATCTACAGCTGCGTCACACATTATCAAAGGCAGTGCTTGATATCGGTAAAAAAACGCAAAGACTCCTATCGACACCCCGAGTTTACCGAGTTCCATGCAGCTGTAGCTCGGTATACAGTTGGCACCACAAAACGCAGTGCCAACACAGGAGGAGTTACAGGCTGGGACAAACAAAACAGTCATTAGTAGCAGAGCACGCTCTCTCTGAAGGTCAAGACATCCTTTTCAACTAGGTGGATATTTTATATCAATCCCAACGTTTCTATCCGAAACTAACGAAAGAGGCCACTGAGATGCAACCCCGCGCCACCACTACCCCTACTCCAGTCCCTCCAATGCAGCACGACGGCGCGGCGGGGGAATAAATACCACGAAACCCACCACAGTCGAATCATTGCCTTTGACAATGTCTGCCGCAGCTGTAAACAAAACGTCAGAAAGAAATTCCATTGTATCACGGCTTCAAGCCTGAAAAACACTTTAGATTGTAACCAGCATTTTTTCAAAAATTTCAAATGGGCATTCTTGAATATTTTAAGTATTTTTTAATCGATATTGGATCTGGCAACCTGATTTAAAAAAACATAATTTGCATTTTTAGATGCTTTGAGTTTTTACCGATTTTTTCATTATTAATAAAACTAATTTCTCCAAATATGTCTTTAATTCTAACTTGACTTTCTCGATACCAATACCAAAATTGAGAATTTTTTTACTAAAGTAAATTTCATTTACTTTAGTCTAAAAGCGTATTTTACCAAAAACCATAAATCAGAATATTTATATCAGTTTTGACTTATTTCGTACTAAAATTGAATTTCTATAAAAAAATTTAAATTTGCATTATTGAAAGATGCGGCTCATTTTTAGTTTGCCCCATATCTAATCTGCATTTTTCTAAGCATTTCAAATTTGTATTATTGGACACTTTAAAAATTTTTGAAGCGATTTTGGCTCTTATCGTTAACTGAATTAAAAAATAATAATCTTTAACTGACTTTGGAAATATTCCTAAAACAAATTTATCTAAGTTTGAGATCGTTTTTAACCGGTATTGGCCTTAACCTTAACTTGACTTTCTCAAAAAATTCCAAACTTGCGTTGTGAGACAAATTTCATTTACTTTAGTCCAAAAGTGTAATTTACTAAAAACCGTAAAACAGAAAATCTAAATCAGTTTTGCCTTATTTTGTTCTAAAATTGAATTTCTCCAAAAAAACTGGACAATTTGCATTTCCTACAACTGAATTTTTCAAAAATTTCAAAATTGTTTTTTAGACGTTTTACGTCAATTTTAGATGGGGTTTTGAGTTCAATCCTAACCTGATTTTCCTCATATTCTAATTTGTATTTACAAGTCATTTTTACCAATTTTGGCCTTAATTTAAACCTGTTTCCTTATTACATATTCCAAATTTCCACCTTTGGACGCTTTAAGTAATTTTTTAGCGATTTTGCCCCATACATTATCTGTATTTTTCCACAAACCCCAACTTTGCACTTTTAAAAATCTTTGAGTCATTTTCAAACGATTTTAGCCCCTTTTGGTCCTAGTTGCAATTTTGTCAAAAATTTGAAAATAGCATTTTTCGGGCACTTTCTGGCGCCTTTAGCCAAATTTTATTTACTTTAGTCCAAAACTTTTTACCAAAAATAATAAATCAGAAAATTTGAATCAGTTTTGACTTATTTTGTCCTAAAATAGAATTTTTTCAAAAAAAAATCCATTTGCATTTTTAGAGAATGCAGCTTATTTTTAATGATTTTTTAGCCCTGCATCTAATTAAATATTTAAACAATTTTTATATTTGCATTTTTAGACGCTTTAGAAAATTAAAAATTTCTATATTTACATGCTCTGAGTCATTTTTAATGATTTTTGTCCCTGATTTTATCCTGATTTTATCTAAAAACTCAGATGTTTAATTTGGAATATTTTTAATTTTACATATTTTTATATATTTAAATTTTACATATTTTGATTCAAAAATTAATTTTAACAAAATCAACGAATTAGAAGATAACAATCATTTTTGCCTGTCTTTGTTCTAAAACTGAATTTCTCCAAAACATCAAAATTTGTATTTTAGACAATGTGTTGTGACGATGTTTTAGCTCAAACTCTAACCTCAATTTCTCCAAAGAGACTAATTTGGAACAAACTTAATCAACATTTCTAATTTATTGTTTTTGGTGAAATTAGTTTTTGTGCCAAAATCACAAGACATTTTTGGAAAATTTTAGAACTGTCCTGGTCACAATTAGGACCAAATTTAAAAATGCACAAATCTGGAAAAATTTAGGTTAGAAGTAGGACTAAAATTAATTAAAATTGATTCAAAAATTAATTTTAGCAAAACCAACGAATTAGAAGATTACAATCATTTTTGCCTGTCTTTGTTCTAAAACTGAATTTCTCCAAAACATCAAAATTTGTATTTTAGACAATGTGTTGTGACGATGTTTTAGCTCAAACTCTAACCTCAATTTCTCCAAAGAGACTAATTTGCAATATATTTCGTTCGTGATAACTTTAAACGATTTTTGCCCTAATCCTAACCTGAATTTTTCCACAAACTCCAAATTTTCATTGTTAAACGCTTTAGAGCCATTTTTAGCCAGTTTTGGCCAAAATCTGGACCTGAATTGCTAACACTCCAAATTTTTATTTTTACAGGTTTTTAGTAATTTTTCAACGTTTTTAGCCTCAATCTTTGCCTGTCTTTCTCAAAAAAAGTAAAATTTTACTATTTATTTGGCCTAATTTTGTTCTAAACTTGAGTTTTTCCATAAACATTTCACATTTTTGGCAAAGTGCGTCATTTTTAGTCGGTTTTAGTCCTACTTCTAACCTAAATTTTTCCAGATTTGTGCATTTTTAAATTTGGTCCTAATTCTGACCAGGATAGTTCTAAAATTTTCCGAAAATGTTTTGTGATTTTGGCACAAAAACTAATTTCACCAAAAACAATAAATTAGAAATGTTGATTAAGTTTGTTCCAAAACTGCCAAAACTGAATTTTTCCTCCACCAACAACAAATTTTACATTTTTAGGCTCAGTACTGTAATGAAGTTTCATTGCAGTACTGAGAACTGTAAAATTTTATTACTTAACTCAGACTGTAAAGAGCTATTTACCTAAGTAAAAGGTAAAAGTGTCCTAAATGATGTAGTACAAAATAAATTTTTTACATACAAATTTCTCAAAAAAATTCTAATTTGCATTTCTAGACGTTTTTTACTGATTTTGACTCCAATCCTCACGTGATTTTTTTCACAATCTTCAATTTGTATTTTCAAACGTTTGAAGGCATGTTTAAAACTGATTTGGGTATCATTCCATTAATTCCAAATTTGCAACTTTGTACGCTTTAAGTAATTTCTTACCGATTTTATCCCTAATCATAATCTGAATTTTTTTACAAACCTCAAATTTGCTCTTTTAAACGCTTTGAGTCATTTATAATCGATTTTGGCCTTATTCCTATAGTCCAATGTTTTGAAAAACTTTAATTTGAATTCTTGGACTTTTTCAGTAATTTTTAGCCGTTTTTGGTCCTAATCGTAACCTGCATTTTTCCAAAAATTTTAAAGGGCATTCTTGACTACTTTAAGTATTTTTTAACCGACTTTGAATCTGGCAACCTGATTTAAAAAAAAAATAATTTGCATTTTTAATTGCTTAATCTTAACTTGACTTTGTCGATACCAATACCAAAATTGAGAATTTTTTAGACTAAACTAAATTTCATTTACTTTACTCTAAAAGTATACTTTACCAAAAATAATAAATCAGAATATTTAAATTATTTTTTAGTTATTTTGCACTAAAATTGAATTTCTGCAAGAAAAATTAAATTTGCATTATTGGAGGATGCCGCTCATTTTTGGTTAGACCCATATCTAATCTGCATTTTTCTAAACATTTCAAGCTTGCATTTTTGGACACTTTAAGAATTTTTAAAGCGATTTTGTTTCTTATCGCTACCTGATTTAAAAAAAAATTAAATCGGATTTGTAGATGCTGCTAGTAATTTTTAACCGATTTTGGCCTTAACCTCAACTTGAATTTCTCAACTTGCGTTTTGTGACAAATTTCATTTACTTTAGTCCAAAAGTGTAAGTTACTAAAAACAATAAATCAGAACATCTAAAGCAGTTTTGCCTTATTTTGCTCTAAAATTGAATTTCTCCAAAAAAATGTAAAATTTTCATTTTATTAACTTATTTTTATATGTTCTGCATTTTTCAAAAAAAATTACAATTTATTTTTAGACGTTTTGAGTAACTTTTAGCCGGTTTTGGTTCCAATCTTAACCTGAATTTTTCCAACATACTCTAATTTGTGGTTTCAAACGATATGTGCCATTTTTATCGATTTTGGCCTTAATTTTAACCTGCTTCCTTATTATTACCTACATATTCCACCTTTGGACGCTTTAAGTCACTTTTTACCGATTTTGCCCCATACATAATCTGCATTCTTCCACAAACCCCAACTTTGCACTTTTAAACTCTTTGAGTCATTTTCAAACGATTTTGGCCTTAAACATTAATCTTTACTTTGGCCTTAATCATTAAATGAATATTTTCAAAAACTTTAGTTTGCTATTTTACACGCATTGAGTAATTTTTAGCTCCTTTTGGTCCTAGTTGTAATTTTGTAAAAAATTTGAAAATAGCATTTTTCGGGCACGTTTTGCGCTTTAAGCCAAATTTTATTTATTTTAGTGCAAAACTGTTTACCAAAAATAATATATCAGAATATTTGAATCAGTTATGACTGATTTTGTCCTAAAATGGAGTTTTTCCAAAAAAATTGCAGAGTTTTCTCAGAAAAATTGTAGAATATTTAAAAATTCTATATTTACAACCTCCGAGGAATTTTTAATGGTTTTTGTCCCTGATTCTATCCTGACTTTATCTAAAAAGCCCAAATGTTTATTTTGGAATATTTTTAATTTTATATATTTTGATATATTCTCAAAGACATATATTACAAAAATTAACCAAAATCAACAAATTAGAAGATTACAATCATTTTTGCCTGATTTAGTTCTAAAAGTGAATGTCTCTAAAACATCAAAATTTGCATTGCAACAATGTGTTGTGACGATGTTTTAGCTCTAACTCTAACCCCAATTTCTCCAAAGAGTCTAATTTACAATGTCTTTCGTTCGTGATAACTTTAAACGATTTTGGCTCTAATCCTAACCTGATTTTTTCCAAGAAACTCCAAATTTTTATTTTTAAACCCTTTAAAGCCATTTTTAACCAAAAAAGCCGATTTTGACCAAAATCTGAACCTGAATTAATAATACTCCAAATTTTTATTTTTACACACTTCGAGTAATTTTCTCCATTTTTCGCCTCAATCCTTATCTGTCTTTCTGAAAAAAACCCAGTCAAATTTCACTTACCTTGATCCAAAAATGTTATTTTACTATTTACTTGGCCTAATTTTGTTCTAAACTTGAGCTTTTCCATAAACATTGAAACTCGCATTGTTACAAAGTGAGTCATTTTTAATCGATTTTCGTCTTACTTCCAACCTGAATTTCTCCACAATTGTATTTTTAGATTTGGCCCTAATTCTGACCAGGACAGATCTAAAATTTTCCGAAAATGTTTTGAGTAATTTTGGTACAAAAATTTATTTTACCAAAAACAATAAATAAGAAATTGTGATTCAGTTTGTCTCAAAACTGAATTTTTCCTCTAAAAACATCAAAATTTATATTTTTGGAAAATGTAGGTTATCTTTAGCCCATTTTAGCCCTGATTCTAACTTAAATTTCTCCAAAAGAATGTGATATTTGCATTGTTTGAGGATGCTGGTCTTTTTATTAATTTATTCCTACATCTTCTGCGCTGTTCAAAAAATTTCAAATTGATTTTTAGACCTTTAGAGTCGCTTTTAGCCGGTTTTGACTCCAACCCTAACCCTTTTTCTTTTCACATACTCTAATTTGTATTTTCAAGCCATGTGAGTCAATTGTATCGATTTTGGCCTTAATCCTAACCTGAAGTTTTCTACAAACTTCAAATTTTCATTTTTAAACCCTTTAGAGTCATTTTTAGCCAAAATCTGAACCTGAATTTCTAAGACTCCAATTTTTTTTTTACACATTTTTAGTAATTTTTCAACGTTTTTAGCCTCAATCCTTGCCTGTCTTTCTCAAAGAAAAGTCAAATTTACCAAAAATAATATATTAGATTATTTGAATCAGTTTTCACTTTTTTGTCCTAAAATAGAGTTTTTCCAAAAAAAAAATCCTGTATCTAATTTAATCTTTAAACAATTTTTAAATTTGCATTTTTAGCAGCTTTAAAATATTTAAAATGTCTATATTGACAACCTCTGAGTCATTTTTAATGGTTTCTGTCCCTGATTCTATCCTGACTTTATCTAAAAAGATCAGATGTTTATTTTGGAATATTTTCAATTTCATATATTTTGATTCAAAAATTAATTTTAGGAAAATCAACAAATTAAAAGATTAATTTTTGCCTGATTTTGTTCTAAGATTGAATTTCTCCAAAACATAAAAATTTGGATTTTAGACAGTGTGTTGTGACGATGTTTTAGCTTTAACTTAACTTTAACCTCAAGTTCTTCAAAGAGTCTAATTGGTAATGTCTTTCGTTCGTGAAAACTTTAAAGGAGTTTGGCCCTATCCTAACTTGAATTTTTCCACAAAATCCAAATTTTAAATCCAAATTGAGCCGATTTTGGCCAAAATCTGAACATGAATTTCTGATACTCCAAATTTTTATTTTTACACACTTTGAGTAATTTTTCACCGTATTTGACCTCAATCCTTGTCTGTATTTCTCAAAAAAACCCAGTCAAACTTCACTTACCTTGATCCAAAAATGTAACTTCTTTGTTCGACACTTGAGTTTTTCCATAAACACCAAAATTCACATTGTTGACCTAAATTTCTCCACACTTGTGCATTTTTAGATTTGGTCCTAATTCAGAGCAGGATTTTGGTACAAAACTAATTTCACCAAAATCCATGAATTAGAAATGTTGATTTAGTTTGTCCCAAAATTGAATTTTTCTTCAAAAAACATCGAATTTAACATTTTTCGACTCAGAACAGTTATGAAGTTTTATTGCAGTACTCAATACTGTAAAATTGCATTACTTAACTCAAACTGTAAAGAGCTATTTACCCAACTAAAATTCAGTACGTAAAACTGTCCTAAATGATACAGTATGAAGTAAATTTTTTACTTACAAATGTCTCAACAAAATTCTAATTTGCATTTTTAGACGTTTTGAGTCATTTTTTACTGATTTTGACTACAATCCTCACCTGAATTTTTTCCCAAACTCCAAGTTGTATTTTTAAACGTTTGAAGGCATGTTCAACTGATTTTGGTCTCGATCTTAATCTGTATCAGTCCATTAATTCCAAATTCGCAACTTTGTACACTTTAATTAATTTCTTACCGATTTTATCCCTAATCATAATCTGAATTTTTTTACAAACCTCAAATTTGCACTTTTAAACGCTTTGAGTCATTTATAATCGATTTTGGCCTTATTCCTTTAGTCCAATGTTTTGAAAAACTTTAATTCGAATTCTTGGACTTTTTCAGTAATTTTTAGCCGATTTTGGTCCTAATCGTAACCTGCATTTTTCCAAAAATTTTAAATGGGCATTCTTGACTATTTTAAGTCTTTTTTTAACCAACTTTGAATCTTGCAACCTGATTTAAAAAAAAAAAAATTGCATTTTTAGATGCTTTTGAGTTTTTACCGATTTTTTCATTATTAATGAAACTAATTTTTCCAAACACTCCAAATTTGTGCTTAATCTTAACTTGACTTTCTCGATACCAACACCAAATTTGAAAATTTTTTAGTAAATTCCATTTAATTAAAGTTTTTAGTAAATTTGGTTAACTTTAGTCTAAAATTGTACTTTACAAAAAATAATAAATCAGAATATTAAAATCAGTTTAGGCTTATTTAGTACTAAAAATTCCATTTGTACAGAAAATTTTAAATTTGCATTTTTGGAGAATGCGGCTCATTTCTAGTTAGTCCCATATCCAATCTGCGTTTTTCTAAAGATTTCAAATTCGCATTATTGGATATTTTATGAATTTTTAGAGCGACTTTGGCTTTTATCGCTAACTGAATTAAAAAAAAATAATATATTACTTGATTTTGGCAATATTTCTAAAACAAATGTCTCTAATTTTGAGGCGGTTTTCAACCGATATTGGCATTAACCTCAACTTGACTTTCTAGAAAAATTCCAAACTTGCGTTTTGAAAAAAAATTCATTTACTTTAGTCCAAAAGTGTAAGTTACTAAAAATAATAAATCAGAACATCTAAATCAGTTTGGTCTTATTTTGTTCTAAAATTAAATTTCTCCAAAAAGACGTAAAATTTGCATTTTATTAACTTATTTTTATATCTTCTGCATTTTTCAAAAAATTAAAAATTTATTTTTAGACGTTTTGAGTCACTTTTAGCCGGTTTTGACTACAATCCTAACCTGAATTTTTCCACTTACTCTAATTTGTATCTATAAACGATAGGAGCCATTTTTATCGATTTTGGCCTTAATTTTAACCTGTTTCCTTATTATTACCCACGTATTCCAAATTTCCACCTTTGGACGCTTTAAGTAATTTTTTACTAATTTTGACCCATACATAATCTGCATTTTCCACAAACCCCAAATTTGCTCTTTTAAACTCTTGAGTCATTTACAAACGTTTTTGGCCTTAAACTTTAATCTTTAATTTGGCCTTAATCTTTAAATAATTTTTTAAAAAACCTTTAATTTGCACTCTTAAAAACATTTTGTAATTTTTAGCCCCATTTGGTCCTAGTTGTAATTTTGTAAAAAATTTCAAAATAGCATTTTCGGACACTTTTTGGCGCTTTAAGCCAAAACTTTTTACCAAAAATAATATATCAGAAAGTTTGAGTCACTTTTGATTTATTTTGTCCTAAAATAGTGTTTTTCCAAAAAAAAAAATCCAATTTGCATTTTTAGAGGATGCGGCTTATTTTTAATGAATTTTTGGCCCTGTATCTAATTAAATCTTTAAACAATTTTTAAATTTGCATTTTTAGCCGCTTTAGAATATTCAAAAGTCTATATTTACAACCTCTGAGTAATTTTTAGTGGTTTTTTAAAAAAATTATTTTAGCAAAATCAACAAATTTGAAGATTCCAATCATTTTTGCCTGATTTAGTTCTAAAATTGAATTTCTCCAAAACATCAAAATTTGCATTTTAGACAATGTGTTGTGACGATATTTTAGCTCTAACCCTAACCTCAATTTCCCCAAAGAGTCCAATTTTGGCCCTAATCCTAACCTGAATTTTTCCACAAACTCCAAATTTTTATTTTTAAACCCTTTAGAGTCATTTTTTGCCGATTTTGACCAAAATCTGAACCAGAATTTCTAACACTCCAAATTTTTATTTTTACATGATTTGAATAACTTTTCTGTGTTTTTTGCCCCAATCCTTGTCTGCCATTCCCAAAAAACCCCAGTCAAATTCCACTTACCTTGATCTAAAAATGTTATTTTACTATTTATTTGGCCTAATTTTCTTCTAAACTCTAGTTTTTCCATAAATATTTCAAATTGTTGTCAAAGTGGGTTATTTTTAATCGGTTTTAGTCCTACTTCAAACCCAAATTTCTCCACATTTGTGCATTTATTTGGCCCTAATTCTGACCAGGACAGTTCTAACTAAAATTTTCCGAAAATGTTTTGATTGATTTTGTCACAAAAATTTATTTCACCAAAAACAACAAATTAGAAATATTAATTTACTTTGTAAAAAAAAATAATTTTTTCCTCCAAAAAGATCAAAATTTAGATTTTTTAGACAATGTAGGTTATTTTTAACAGATTTTAGCCCTGATTCTAACTCGAATTTCTTCAAATACGAAAAAGTCATTAAGTTACCTATACATTTTTGACTGGAAAGACATAATATTTTTTTTTACATGATCCCTATGAAACAATCTGTTAATCGTTTTAATTCTACTTACAGCAAAGTTGCGGCTTGGATTCATTATTATTAGTTTTTCTTTTCTGTATTTTTTTTGATTTGATATAGACTTCCATGTGATTTGATGTGGCAACCACTGATTAGATAGGTTTTGTCTTTAATACTTTCATCACTGTTCATTGAGTCATTAAAGTTAAAACCATTACTTAAAAACATAAAAAATGTCACAATGAGTTCAACAGACTGAGGAATTTCAACTACAATTCACGCACTGTTCAACCTACTAAAGTTTCATACTATCGGCCCTTAGAACAACGAAATTGCGCAGAAATCACGTTACTTCGAGCAGCCCTTAGCTCTTGGAGCTTGGAGCTAATGGCCACTCAATATTTTATGTATAATTCTTGTTTAGTTCAAAAATTGTAGGTACTTAAAACCCTAATTTCAATTAATTTTTAGGTCTTAAATTTTATCGTCCTTATCCTCTACCGAGTGGGATTCGCAGGAGGATTCCTCGGAGTCGGAGGAACATGGAATCTATACGAGGAAAAGAGTTCGGATGTCGAAATTATTGCTTCAGGAGTATTTGTAGGGTACTTTGTATATAACGGCGTGTCCCTTATCAGCCAGTTCTTTGCTAGCAGCGAAAACAAAAAGTAAGTAATATAGGGTGTAAATAAAACAAAATCTCGTAGCAAGCCATGGAATTAAAACTCTTGTCTGAGATAAGTTCATAAAAAAATAAAAATCGGAACCTTTTATGACATTTTCCATTGTTTTTATGAAGTCATCTCAGACCTACTGTTCTAATTCTATGTTTTTTTTTATGAACGTACAATAATTTTATGATACTAACAATTTACTACCAGTTGCACCTCCATTACATTAAAACTTCCTACTCATGTCAGTGAGTAACATTAGTTTTCGGAATAATTGGACATCAACAAGGATTTGGTATCTGGTTCGGTTGAGTCATCTCTCGACTATTTCAATACAGGTTCATTATGTATCTCTTCCTATCCGACTGATATCTCTTATCAAGTCACCGCAATTTCAAGAACAGTAATCCTACCTGCTTAACCAACCTTAAATGAATGTGCAGCAATAAATATTGTGACACCAGCCTTGTTTCGTGTTTACTTTATTTATCATCAGAGTTTCACTTTTAATGGAATTTTGTTCTACTTGTCTTGAACCCATTTGTATCTTTTACATTTTTTTTTCGAGAAAAATTGTCTCTGCTACTCTTAAGTGAAGCAAATAAACGAGTATATGAAAAAACCTACAGGAAAAGCTTCAAATAGTGAGTCATCAAAAAACATCTCACGAAAATACGATCGTTTATCGTCGTGTTTTCCCATAATCCTCCACCAATACACAATAAAGCTCGCTTTTTATCTTATCTCCTTTATCCTAATTAGTCCTTATCTCGACACTACACACAACCACTTCGTATTGGACAGGTGCTCATTAACTACCAATTTTCCTGTATTTGTGTCGCCTTTAAGGCAGCTTTAAACTTAGAACCGTGTCCGCAATAGTGCCTGAAGATGACCAGTGTCGAAACGGTGGGAACAGTAGCCCTCAAGTTCTTGAAACTAGTAAGTTTGGCCTTAATTCTGACCCAATTGTCGTGATGTGTGCGTGAGTTGTTTTCTGGTTGGGCGTTTACGTATTGAAATTGATAAGAGCTTTAATACATCGTGTAGGTACTGACGATTCAGATTAAATGTTGACTACAAGTGTTTAAATTTATTTTTTTCTGAAACTTGACCAATATCACAACTCACTGCACATTATGGTCGATAATGAGGTATAACGATTCATCATTACTTGGTGCACCTTTTAGGCCATTAATATAATCGCCCTTTATTTGTATCGAACTGGTACCGATGGCACTTTCTTGGGAGTGGGGGGAACCTGGAACATGGCTGAGAACAAAAATGCAGATGCTGAAATATTCGCTTCAGGGGTTTTCATTGGCTATCTGATTTACACCTTCGTTTCGTTGATTTCTTTATGTTTTGCTGCTGGAGATCACAAAAAGTAGGTTCGATTTTAATGTATATGGAGGTGCAACTAGAGTCCTTTTCAAATACATATTCATCCAGTAAGCTGAAAAATTTACATATAAATGATACATTTACATGGAAGGAATAGGAAGAATCTGTCAATTCCTCAGCCTACTAGAGGAATATCTAGTTGAAATGGACCATATCACTTAAAATCTACCAATGATGCATCTTGTTTTAATTTCCAATTTTAGCACGTTCACGGATATTCTCATGAACATCGTTGGGGTGTTCTTATGGATAGCAGTTGGGGCTACTGCTCTCCACTACTGGCACGGGTATCTTAGTGAGCACAAGTACACTTACGTAAACTCGGAAAGACAGGTATACAGTTTTGAAAATTTTATTGAAAACCTCATCTAACAAATACATATTTTTAGGTCGGTTTAGCCCTGGGTTCGCTGTGTGTGCTCAATGGAGCAGTCTACTTGGTGGACAGTGTCATTTCAGTAATATTCTTAATAAAAGCCAAATTCAACTGAGACAACCATAATTCTCTCGTCTATAAAAAAAACATTTGGAAGTTTACATTGAATCTTTATCAATAGTTCAAATAATGATACCAAATTATGCTGAAATGGACGAAAGTTTTTGTTTTATGAATAAAAGTGGTTGACTCAAGAAAGCTGTAAGTAATAAAAGTAATTTTTAAATTAAAAAATAAAATAATAAATATTATAAGTAGATATTTATGCGACAAGAGGTACTTAGTTTTACCTTTAAGGCCGGACAGTGCTATTTGAAATTTTGTATTGTTATAATATGTATTCGTAATGAACAAAGTTAGTTTAAGGTTGTATTATTTATAGATAGTAGTAGCTTAAGGTTGGTATAATGACAATTAATTACAAAGAAAACATTTATTGTAAAATGGTAAAAAACATTTTTGAACAGTTAGTTCACGCTTCTTTTTCAATGAAATACTTTTCGGGCACATTGCAGACCCTAATTTACATTTATGAGAATTTCTATAAAATCTATAAAATGAAAGATAGAGTTATATATAGTTATATATAGAGGTAAAGAAGAACTCTATTTTTTGTATAGACCACAATGCAGACCCACTTTTGGAAGCTTGTTAAAGCCCTAAAACATAATTATTAATACTTACACCTTACACCAACCGATTTTTATACATTTCTATGGCTATAAGTTGATGTGTTAAAATAAATAAAATAAAGAAAATATAAATGTGTTTTTTTTTTAATAGAGCATGCCCTCTATAATTCTGCAAATCCTGCTAAATTTGATGTCCATATTTTAACCAAAGACCTTCGCATAAATATTTATCCTAAGATACTTGTGTACAAAGTTGCGCAAAAAAACGAATTTTTGCTTATAAATATACACTGATGGACAAAATTAGCGCAACACTTACTAATTTCAAAGGAACTTAGCTCGAATAACTTCCCTCAAACATCTTGGAATGCCAAGAAAAGGGTTTGTTATGAATTATTGGGGCATGTTATGCCATTCTTCAAGAACTGCCTTTTCCAGCTCAGCCAAATTGACAGAAGCAGGATCTCGTCGTCGAATACGTCGTTTGAGCTGATCCCAAACATGTTCAATCAAGTTCAGGTCAGGACTCCTCAGTGGCCACGCTAAACGTTGAATACCAACCTCGTTCAGATATTCGCGTACGATAGTTCGGTGTGGTCTGGCATTATCGTCCATAAACAAAAAAATGTCGCCTATGTAAGGTGCAAAAGGTACTACATGACGACTCTGAGAGGTTAATGCTCTTCCGCGGTTCACTACAAGGTCAGTACGGGACTTCAAAGAAATGCCATCCCAAAATATGATTGAGCCTCCATGGAAAGCCAGTTGGGAAACTATACATGCTTCGCTGTATCCTTCACCTGGTCTTCTCCAGACAAAAATGCGTCCATCGGAAGACTTTAAACCCACTTTGCCTTGGTAAGTAAATAAGACTCTCTTCCAGTCATCCAAATCCCAAGCCACGTGTTCTCGAGCAAACGCAAGCCTAGCTTGCTTGTGGGCTATGGTTAAGAGAGGACCCTTTGGGGGGTGTTTTGCACTCAATCCGGATTGATTGCGCCTTCCTTTTATTGTCTTGGAAGAAATCGCAACATTTTGGGCATATTGAATTCGATATTTAATCTCATTTCCGGTCAGAAACCGGTTTCTTAAAACTTGCAGGTGTATAAAGCAATCGTCCCCTTGGTTTGTGGATCTTGGTCGGTCTTGCCCTGGTCGTCTAGCATGACAACCTGTTTCTCTAAATCTCTGGAGACATCGAACAATGGTGGTATGATGAACACCCCACCTTCAGGCTACTTGGGTATACCCTTCTTTCATCAAGGTGACAATTTTGACCGAATCATGACTCAAATTTCTTGCTGAAGGCACTTCAATAAGTACACACGTTGAAAAAAGACGACACATTAGGAAAAAGTAAAAAAATCGAATCCAAAACAGTAACAGGCTTGTTGACAATAAAACGACGCAATGTGGCAAATGGCGCAAAACAAGTAATACTTAAGCGGAAAACAGACATTGAAACACAAAATTGAAAACAAAACAGTTGAAAGTGTACATTTATTACTATGGTTACGTCATTTACAAACCTACTTGGGAAACAAATGTAAACATTCGAACCATGTGATCATGGATGTAATCTTGATTATTGACGTCATCCTTTGTAGCCGAATAAAGCCCTGAAGAAGACAAGAATTAAACGTCGAAACGTTATTCAAACTACAAGAGAGTTTTATTTTTCCTATGCCTGCAAAACCTTACATCTGAAAATTTTCAAACAAAATTTTTAGTGACGCTTTTAATGTAAAAGGCAATAACAACTTAATTTCAAAAAAAAAACTTTAACACCCTGTATAATTAACTAATATAATATTGTAACTTTTTTACTCCATCCTGAATTTTAATACAACATACCAGCACTATACCTTTTAAAAGTCAGTAGAGTTATTACTTTAGGATATATACCATGACACAATCATGGCATACTGGATGAAGTATATCAGTTGTCAAAGTACGTATATCAGTGTCCATGGTTAAGGAGATATCAAAAATAAGTGAATGGCCTATAAGTATGTATTCTTTCACAATTTTTGTCAATAGATTTTTCTAAATAATTGATGTTCATTGACTTAATAAAAATGCGGTGTGAAAATACACAATAAAAATATTCAAAAACGTCTTATAAAATTGGCCAATAAACAAACAAGATAGATAATATGCAAATTTACATAGGGTTTCTTATGGACAGTCCGACGATGCAATCAATACCTCGTATTTATCGCTATATGCACGTAATGTAAGAAGTGTTCATTTGAAAGTCATATAGAGGGTTGTGAAATGTCAAAAGAAAAGGACGAATGAACAAAAGTCCATTTACTTTAAGGGATTTTTTTGCGAAGTAATCGGACTTGAACTTCAGTGCTTCACCATACCGGAATCATGACGTGTTGACTTAAATGACATCGGAAGCTAAGTACGGGGTTGTTCATTATAAAACTTCAACTGGTTGGCTGTGAAATGTCAAATGAAAACGATGGAGAAAGAAAAGTCCATTTATTTTGATTGTCATCCTTTTCTGTCAAAATATCCTAGCCTTCTAGATGAAGTTTTATAATGAACACCCCTTGGGGGTGATAGTCGGGGAAAAGTCATGTAGAAAAGGCAGGCAATAAGGCAACTGCGCAGGGCAGTGGGCAGGAGGTGGGGTCTAAAGCCACACGTCCTGCACTGGCTCTACACTGCGGTAATAAGACCGAGGATATCCTATGGGTCCGTGGTCTGGTGGCCAGCGGTAGACTGAGATTAGCCAGACTTCAAAGAACAGTCTGCCTAGCCATAACGTGAGCGTTCAGGACAACACCGGGAGCAGTTCTCAATACCTTACTAGGCCTGCCGGAGCTTCCAATCTGGATGAAGAGGGAAGCGATGGCTTTCTGCAGGAAGATGAATTGCTGCTACCAGTGGAAGGAAACAGTCATGGGAAGCGGTAACACGCAAATCGCCAGCCTCATCCAGCTGAACATCTCAAGTGTCCTGTCGATCGGCTGAGACTAAAATAGCCATTTGGAATAAATATCCCAACAAGAGAAGACTTCAAAGAAGAGCTGCAGCAACTTTCTCAGAATAATCAGATTTTGTCATCAGACAGATCAAGAATGGTTGATTCGTCGTCAGGAGCCGGAATATACAAAGCATGCCATGAAGAGGACGAGAGCTTTCCCATGGGAAGTCACACGACGGTTTTGCAGGTGGAGGTGTTTGCAAAACTCGAAATGGCCACATGACCAGAAGTTAGATAAGGAGAAGAACAGAACATCTTCATCTACTCCGTCAGACAGGCGGCCCTGCGAGCCATCTGCAGAAACTGGACGAGTTCGAAGCTCTTCGTCTCGGGACTGCAGGGATGCTCTAGAATCACTGGCAGAAACAAAAAGGGTAGAGACATTGAGGGAAACGAGAGCGTCGATGAATCGGCTAAGCGTGGTTCCCAGAAGTGCTTTGCTGGACCGGAGCCATGTCTAGGAACCCGGATAGATCCAAGGCCGCGTGGCTATTTGGGAGAAGTCGGCAGTGCCTGTGAGACCTTATAGGAATCTTTACTGGCCACAGGCCGCTGGAAAACTAAACAGACACAAGCATATCCTAGGAATGTGCCCAGTGTCACAGGACAGTCCACTCTGCACCTACTGTGGAGCAGGGGAAGTTGTCATACCTCTTTCTGGGAGTGTGCTATCTCGGCGTTGGTACGGTCAAATATCGTCTAGAACTATACGGTCTGTCTCTTATGGAGCCCATGTTAGGGAGTAGAATGTCCTTAGTAGGCATTGGAATTGCCAACAGTAGGTTTGATACAAACTGCGCATGCGCGAGATTTTAAATGGTGTTCTTCTATCCTTTTTTTTTAATTAAAATTAAGAATAGGTATACTCTTAGAAAGGCCACCCGGAAACGCTGTTCCAATGTTTACACAACCCGCTATTTTGACGTCGATTTGACAACTAATGGATGTTTTTTTTTCAAGCGGACTAAAAGGACGTCATTTGTTTTTCCATACGCACACCTAAAGTGGGCTTTCTAATCCTGAGACCAAAAAAGTAGCAAAAAAGTCCTAGGCAGTAAAAGTAAAGTCAAAAGTCACCGCTACTGTCATGGTGGCGCATATATAAACAATTTTCATTCACAAAAATTATTTGAACACTAGATGACATCAGATAGATCGATCTCAGTGTATTCCCATCTTTATATTCTTATTGAAAAAAACAAAGGATAGGAATACTCTTAGAGCGCTCGAGAGCACCACCCGAAATCGTTATTAGTCGAAATCGCATAGGTTCTCGAATTCTGAATTCGTTTGTTAAATGTCATGGGTATCAGTCAATATCATTTTTAATCATATACGTTTTGCGTCCTTTAATCAGGTCGATAGAAGTGAAAATAGCGGGTGTAGGACAGAGTTGTAGTCACAGAGTTGTAGAGTAGTACCATTAAAACTAGTGAACATTAAAAACCACCGTTCTAACACATTCTATTTATTTTACAAATAATAATGGGAAACAAAAAAACACAGTGTTTTTTCTTTTCCTCAAACTTCTATTGTGCTAAACGTTTCGATGCCCTATGGCATCTTCGTCAGTAGACACAAAACACACTCACACTGGAAACGTGGCTGATGGACTTTCCTTCCTTTCTTGTGATGTTATTTTTCTCAATAGTTTGGTGAAAATGGGTTACTCGTGTTGGTCAGTCTTGGCATCAAGTTATGGCAACCAACACCTGAATTGCTTCGGAAGACGTTACGAGCACCCTACTATTGGTCAGCGTGTTGTTTTCCGGTTTTTGTGGAAATGTGATAGTGAAGTTTGAAAGAAAACTTTTCTTTCAAATTTAAGCGTATCTGCATGTCTGGCTACTGGCCGTGGCATTGTAGCTCAAGGAACAATATCTTTTCTACGAATAAGGACGACTTTTACAACTATCAGTAAAACTTCAGTTTAAAGTTAAAACACCAGACACGGCGTTGTTTATCTGTCAGGTAAACAATGTAACGTACGTCATATCTGGTATTTTAACTTCAAACTGAAGTTTTACTGATAGTTGTAAAAGTCGTCCTAAAACTCTGTCAATATATTGGTATTTATTGCCTCAGCTGCTCGATGAATGATGTTTGCTTACTTTTATCGCATATAGCAATAATTAAAGAAATCAACCTTTACATTTAAAAAATGTTGAAACCGATATCCTGCCTTTTTTGCAAAACTAAAATTAAAGATGCAGTACAGGTATAAGTAAGATGGTATACCAGACACCTAATGCCACCATTCCTGACAACTATAAATCATGGTAGTTTTACAGGTTCTTATTACGTTCTTCCATACCAACCATAGTTACCAAGGTTATTTAAAGCAAAATAGCAGCCATTTGAGTTGTTTTCAGTTCCGAACTATTGCGGAAAAGTACAACTTCCCGCACTCAAATGCGTGCGGAAAAGTAAACTTTTGCGCACCCGAGTACAAAAAAATATTAACATGTGACTTACCATAGGCATACTAGGTTACCACTTATAGGCATACTAGGCACCACGTATGTTAATGGGTACATCGCAAAAAAATCCCTTTTTAATTATATGTCATCCTTTATTGGCAAAAATTCATAGCCTTCTAGATGACGTTTTCTAATAAACTCCCGGTACATAATATATACGTCTTTCGTATCTTTATGAAAGCGTTATGGAAAGGCATGATAATAAACGTAGATTTGTTTCAAAACTGAATTTTATTGAACCAAAGAAAAAAACAGATAATTCTCTTCCTGGGGGGTAAACAATGTTTAATATGGGTTGCAAGGTTATCAAGAACCATAACATTATTAAATGTACGCAAGTTTATTTTGCAGTTATTAAGAAATAAAGTTTTCATAATTATTAAATCTAAATTTCATAATATCTCCTAAGAATCAATATTTGATCAGGTCAGTCTCAGTTAAAGAACTAAAAGAAAATAAAAGAAATATAGAAAACATAGACAGTAATAATTTAATTGCAAGACACAAATATACCTAAATATAAAACGTACTTCTTTTAACTTATCTCCTTCATAACAAAGAAACTGCGATATTTTATCTCTGTCTTGGCACAAGGTCACAAGAGGAAAGGTGTCACAAGAGAAACAACCTTATCAGAGGTTGTAAAACGTAGACAGAGACGGGTAGAAAAAAATTGTCGGGCATTTTGGCAATAGAGAGTATCTTGCACCTTATGATATGTTTTTGTGTATTAGCTATTTACAAAAGTTGAGCATCTCATTAGTCTCGGAAACTTGACTTTGACGTGTTTTTCAAGGTAAGCAAAAGGGAGATGGGTAGAGAAAAACGAACAATCCACGGCTGCTAAGATGCAAAAAATCCTGAATAGTTAATAGTAAAACAGGGTGTTCATTATAAAACATCATCTAGTTGCTCCAAAGGTTATCGGGAACAGGACCAAAAGAAAGTTTCCACAAATTAAGCAGAAACTGCCGACGTTTCGACGTTTATTGACCTCTTTATCAAGGCTATTCTACGACTAGAGTGGAAATTGTGTCATAACTCATACTCAAAAGCCATCAGCACATACGATGGTACTGGTCCCCAGTACGATAGTACTGGTGGTCTCTTGGTGACTAGTACGTCCGTTAATAAACTCTCACATCAGTTTTATGTCGCCTTGTTTACTCGTCATCACCTGCCCTTCCTCGCCTGTGCTAATGGCTTTTGAGTATGAGTTATGACACAATTTCCACTCTAGTCGTAGAATAGCCTTGATAAAGACGTCAATAAACGTCGAAACGTCGGCAGTTTCTGCTTAATTTGTAGAACTTTTCTTTTGGTCCTGTTCCCGATAACCTTTGGAGTATACTTTTGGAGGACGCTAAATGTAGCAACTATATCATCTAATTGGTTATGATTATTTGATAAAAAAGACACATCGTAACTTGACTCACTATCTATTATTGGTCACTGTCACTTGTTGACATTTGCCACCTACTTATTAGCTGTCAGTTCGGGTGGCAGCACTAGACAGGTCTGAGGCATATTCGTACTAGCATTGTATTTAAATCTAATAGTAAGTCAATGGAACTTATGATGGTGTTCCCTAGATGTCACTGGAGCCTAGTGACATCATCATTTTTGACAAATATTTCAAGGCCGTTTAATTTCCGGCGTTGTTGCAATTGTAATTTACGTAATACTGACTTCACGTCAGCTAGACAAAGATCTCCGAAATGCTCCTTACAGACTCTCTTTGCCTGCAGTCGTATTTGTCATGGTATGTCACAGATTTTTTTATTTACAATTCATAATTTCTATATTTTTATGGATATTGGAGAAAAAAAGCTCGTTTTTGGGCTAATTAATGAAGCAGCCGATAAGTAACTCAATAAGTACCAAAATGTCTGCGCCTGCATCCGTTACTTAAAACAGTGGTGAACAAAGAAGTGAGTGAATCTAATGGCGCGAAAACCCAGGGAATCTTTAAATCTTATGGATATTGGAGCAAAAAAGCTGGATATTTCAGCTAGTGTTTAATCAGTTTTTAATCAAGGGTAGTACCTTTCTCCAGATGGTTCGCACTTGGACTTGCATGCCCTGTGGGCTGAGCAATAACGGTGCATATCCAGCATCCCATATTGCACACGTAGTACTGATAGCTCCGGTACCAAGGAGTGTATCGCATTCGTACTACTATACAATCACAATATTCACTATCTATTGAGGTCCTTCATGCTGGGCTCTGAAGCCTGGGTTCCCTGGCTGCCCCATTGTAACTACGGCTCTGGGCTCTGGGTATAGGATAACTTAAATGGATGGGGCGACAGTACGTAATAAAGGTCATCCTTTTTCATTGTTCTTTGTGGCCGTCATTTGCCAAGAAAAGAAAGTAAAATAACATATCACAAATATAGCTACACTACATAACCAAACTTTAATAAATAATAATGACAAACGAAATGGCATATCTTTTTCTCTACGTCTGCAAAAGTACTAGTTTTTATAATGACTTTAATTTGTAGAATAAATCCATCCTTGTTCACCCAATGCAGTAAAGAAGTAGAAATTTTGTTTTTATTTGTATAGATTATACAGCTGTGGTTATTTTTACTTTTGCCGTGACATTTCCACCGTTGCCAAGTTTATGGTCCACCATGACGTTGACAGGATTGACAGGGTCCCCATGGCCCTCTGGCAGAGAGGGACCGAACTACTATTCATTCATTGATTTACTTGGGATTCATATACTTCATAGTTAATATACTCCGAACGTCAATTTTTCCCCACGGATTAAAAGTGCAGCTTCTAGTGACCTATGGAAACCAAGATTAGGCTCACTGCTTGCTAATGCGCACATTCTTCTGCTCAAGACGTGTGCGGAGGACACACCCACCAAAAATATAGCGTTTTCGGCCGGACGGCCTAGTGCGGTCTCGGAGTATTCTCATCCTTCAATTCGCAATGAGAAAACAAAAGGTGCTAGTAATGTCACAGCGCACAGAGCAGTCTACCGAAAACTCTAAGACAACAAAAGCATCGTCGATTTTTCAAAATTAAGGGGGGGAGCTTGGCAGCCGCGCATGCGCCTTGGTTGCCACTGAGCCGGACTTTTTCGGGCTGAACTTTCTAATGTTACGTATAATTATATGTCAATTCTTACTTATATGATCTGAGGCCGCCGTCACACAAGGACGGTAAACAGTACAGGACGGTCCACTGCCATTTAAACAACATGAGCCCAAAATCGTGACGTCAGCTTAGTGCGGACTTGGGAGCGATAATGACGTCATTATTTCCCGAGCCCCGTGCGCTCTGAGACTATTCCCGTCATTTGTTTTCTGAATAAGAATGTAAGGACGGAAATAGTCTCAGGGCGCTCTAAAGGGGTCACCCGAAAACGCTGTGAATGTGAATATTTGATTTGACATCTTGATGATTATTCGCGGGCGCGGGTTATTCGTTTTTTTTATGATCGTATTCTAATTTTTGAATCTTTCCCTTGTTGTTCTGATTGTGCCGATTGGGTTGTGATTTAGTAAACATACGAGTACACAATACCTGGTCAGATTTGTGCTGTTCCTGAATGTAAAAGCAACAAACTAAAGTAGAAGAAAGAAGGCAGACAAAGATCCTTTCATTTTTTCCCAAAAACATAAGATGCTCTTTCACTTAAAATAAGAAACAAGTGGATTCACCTTTACCAGCGAACTGATACATTCAATCCAGTTACCTCGGCAATATGCCTTGCTCTTTGCATTTTACTGCAAATGATTATGAAAGAGACTTTCGTAATTAACTTTTGGATAAGTAAGTATTACATTCAGTGTTAAGTACCTAGGCAGCTGGCTCTTGCTCTAAAGCAACCAGCAATTAGCAACGCAGAAAGGAGCAATATTTAATGCACGCCGCTTTTACATTGAATTATGACGATTCGAGAGACGCAAGATACCAAAATTTAAATAAATTGTTAATTGAATAGATTCTGTTATCAAGTGTTTTCTGTGCTGGATCCATGAGGTTTGCAGGCTGGTATAAACAAAGAAGTCAGCAGTAGCAGACCACTCATTCGGAAAGTCGCGATATCCTTTTCAACGAAGTGCAGTATCCGACACTAACTAATGAAGCCACTGAGATCTTCAAGCACGAGAACAACATTATTTAAAATATTCAGAAAATCTTTTCTAGTGGCATTATGTATTTGTAGCAGTATTATCAATACTTATCAATACTAACTTATCTAGACATCAAGACAATGTGACGGTACATTAATTTGCTAAGTATAAGTGTAAGTATTCCAAACTCGTAGTTGCTTATGGAGTATTGAATATTGTTGCTTGCAACCCGGTCTGCATCAAAGTAATAAACCTACCTTTGAAATCATAACTATTTGTATTATTACTAGTTTATAGACCATATCATACTTATGAACACTTCTAAAATATTATTTAAACCAATACAGGATAAACAGAAGCACAGCATATGTAAACAAACTATGCGTCCGCGGAATAAACTCTTAATGATATATCTCACCAGAGCACTAATGTGACGTCACGCCGCGGGTACAGAAAAAGAGGGAATTGGGCCGTCCTGTCAGTCTAGCGTCCTTGGCCGTCACATACAGCGGAACGGAACAGAGCAGAAATGTCAATAACGTCATTACACATATCAATTCCTATTTTAGCTTTTATCTGATTGGTTTAAATTTAACTGTCAAACTACTCTCCGTTCCGCTTTTACTCAAATTCCGTTGTATGTGACGTCGCCGTCAGGGTATTTCTATCCTTACAATTATATCAAGAAAACAAAAGATGAGGATATTTTCAAAGCGCTCTGGAGCCGTCAGTGTCATTCCCGGACATTTTGACTTTACAAAAGTGACAACTTAAGATAATATCGAGGAAAGTAACTCAGGCCTAACATTTTTTAATTTAATTTAAGCATAAAAATGTGTTTTAAATAGTTATATGTTTGCTTTTTCACAAGAGCCATCACGATATATATCGAGGCGCGAATAAGTTTGATTTGAGCACCCTCTTTTATGTATAGGTAATAATAATCTGTAATAATATATCCTATATAGAAATTTCCGTACACCCTCTATATAGGCAAGTATAGGAAAAAACAGTTAAAAACTAAGCAACTTATTTCCTTTTATCGCCACATTACGAAATATCAAATTTAATTAAAAAATCTAAGTGTAGTACCTAAATACGGTTCTGGTTTATTCTTGTTTGTTTGGTAGTTTTGTTGGCACATATCTCTTTCGTTCTTGTTAGTGATGTTTCCTATCGCAATCTCATCTTCTCATTCTGACTTATTGCAGTAGACTTCAAACACTGACGTAATAGGAACATTTCACCATGAGCCACTAAACAGGTGTTGCCAAACTTATCCCGGGTGACCATTTTCAGGGAGGTCAAATGCAAGAACTGTAGACATCTAAAGAATTAATTATGTCCGCAGGCAACCAATTAAGGGACAATTTTTCTCCATTGTCAATCAGTTAGGGTTAAACGCGTATATGGTGGTCAGTTCCTCACTAGCACAAGAGGTAGGGGATGTTTATTTAAAATCATTGTCATTACAACAAAAGCCAATTACTTTGATTATGACATCCTTTTCTGTCATCAGAACATATTTTACAAATATTCATTATTCTCTCTATGCACATCAATTAAGCTTATTGTTACTGAACTATGTAGAATAGACCAAGGATTTTCCTTGCATATCTGCAACGAAACATGTGTAGATGGCGGCTTCTACGTTAACATAATTTAGATATCGAACAGCAAAGCACTTAATGCTTATATTATATTTTAATAAGATTGTTATCAAACTCTCTAACTCTAACGGAAGGCTGAGAGCTTATTGGTCAATTTCGTTTCGAACCGGCTCTGGTTCTGGTTGACATAAAAATGATAGACCAGCTGATTTTCACCAAAGCTGATTGGTGGAAAGGCACCTGGTCTGTCATTTTTATGTCAACCAGAACTAGTGCGAAACGAAAATGACTATAATCATTTATGTATGGTCTACCTTTTGTCTAAATCTATGCTACAAGTCGGGGGCACTTTTGTTTATACCGGAAGTAGATGTTAACTTGAGTATTTTTAATGGAGCACACTGTATATTTTTGTAGTTTAGTATTTGTATCAAGATTCTAAAATATTTTGTGTAACACAACATATCCGATTTTGAACTGTTTTCGAAATTTAACGTTTGCAATACGTACGCCATTTTTTTGGTCTTTCCAGGGCCGTTTTCTTCTAAAAAAATCTTTTCTAGGGGTCTATAAAAACATTTTTATAGTCTCATTTAGAGTGCCTGTAATGAGAGTGTGGCCATAAGGTGGTATCGTTTTCTATTGGTGCCGCCATGTTTTTTCCAAAGTCAGAAGTCGATGGTCAGATTGATATATATGAGCCGCTTTCCATCTTGCCGTGGGAGTAGCTCGGAGCAATTTCGAAGCGTGAAGTTCGTTTTTCTAGTTTTCCAGCACCTTCGTACTTCATGCACTTGAAGCGCTCCAATCTTCCGCCCCCTTGCCCTTCGAGTTCCTACCGATATATTGGTGTTTGAAGTACTATTGACAACTATGAAAAGCTGTTCCAGCTCAGGTCTTTAAAATCCGTATGGACTTAACGCTCCGGGAGCTTCACGCTCAAATCCTTTATTACAGCTGGAAAGCGGCTATGGTATATGGCATTTTGATGCATTTTTGGGTTACGGCCCTACTTCGTCCTAGGAATATACCCGTCCTTTGTTTCCTCAATATGAATTTAAGCACAAGAATACTCTAAGAGCAATTTGGAATTCCGTCGGCTGTCAGTACTCAGTACGTCAACTCGATGATGGATAAACGTCATCTAAAAGTGGCGGGATATTCAAAAATTACCTGTACTTAAAATGGTTGTTGGGGGAATTTGTGAATTCTTCAACAATTCTCAATTGCTCATAATGTATCTTGAACTAAAGCGTTTACTTATTAGTAGGAAGGAAGAATTATAGTTCATCGTTTGTCTGAAAAAAAATCATTTGAAGGCTTTCGCCCATATAAGAACAATGTTAATCTTGGAAAAAACATGGCGGACAAGTCCTTATGGCCACACTCTCATTACAGGCACTCTAGTCTCATTCACTTTTTACTGCCATCTACTTGGCGTTAAAAAGACTTTGACATTAGGACTTTGTCATAAAAAAAAATAAAATTCAAAGGAAACAAGATGATAATAATCCTAATAAGTGAATGAGATATACCTATACCTAATTTGTGTACCATTTGGTCACGCTAAAGAAAATATCTATTTTTACAATAATTCTAGTACCATCAGGAAACATGTTATAATTAACCGACTTAAGCAAAAAATTCCTAAGCTGCTTGAGTTTTGTGGAAAATCATGGAAACATAACGATATTCGAGAGAGTACTTTAATCACACTTTGGAGTTGTTCTGATTTCTTTCTGTTTTGTGGCCTCAACACACAACACTTCGTAGTTTTCAATGTTTATATTGTACGTCTCAAAAACTAAAAACCATGTATTTAAAAAATTACATTTGGCGCTTTTTGGCTAGTCAGCTGACTGACAGTGACGAGCTTAGAAAATGTAAACCAAAGGAAGTAGGATACGACGCCGGCGTCTGTTACCAGTTTGCTCCAATCTGTCAAGTGTAAAAATGCCAGTGACGTAGCATTGGTATTGTAGCACATAAGAAAATATTTGATTAAAAATAATAATGGAACTAAATTATTATTTGTAAAATTAGTAATATTATACGTAATATTATTAGCAAACATCGACTTACTATTAAATAAATAAAAATAATTGTGAATTAATAGTCGTTGATAACCCTGAGATTACATCACGTGCGCCCCTGGAAAAACTGCTCAAAAATTTAAATAAAAAAACTGTTTACAAGTTACAGGATTAGAAAAATATTTCCCAAAATAGCATTATTGACTTCACTGCGGTATACCTATACTAAATCATATTTCGAAGATTTGGATGTAAAATAACTGGTTTTAGAGTTATTTGAAATAATTTAATTGTTGCTGATAAACGCCATTATCTGTTTACCTGTGAAACGTAACTCCAGGCTCCTTTCTATAGCCGCTGCTTTTAAAACCGTAATCTGCACATCCCACCATTGTAAACAACACAATTATTTATAATATTAAAGTCTTGCAAAATGCAATTTATTGCAGAAAAACACATAGCCAACGAAATGTTTGGTTTTCGCCTTAGACATGGCGTTTCATAATTTTTGGTACCATATATCGGAGAATTGCGCGAGTGGATTCCATTAGTTTACATTTTCTGAGGTGACGAGTGACGACGAATGAATGATGAAATTTCTTAACGTTTCTTCAGGCGGTGTTGCCAAGATTTATTTCTGAAGATTAGGGGGTAAAATAAAGATGTGTTTTTTATTTTTTAATACCTACATTACCCATTGCTAATTATTATCTGATTACTTGCTTTATGCTACAGATGTATTGCCATCCTTAAATGCCGATTTTAGGAAACAAAGAAAACTAACAGGCTCCGTAGCCGAATTCGTTGCGTTCAGGGCCGCTAGGGGGCCTGTTCTTTTACATAACCGTGGGCTCCCTAGGGGCCCATAAAGTCAGGTTAGGTCAGGTCCGACCAGGTTAGTTGCATTAGGGCCGCTATGAGCCCTGTTTTCTCACATAAGTTTGTTTCAGCTGATTTCTATAAACCATTCACTTATTATTGCCGTCAAGTAGGCGTTGGAAATCTGACTTTGACATTTTTATCGTATCTTCTCAACATGCGCCAAAAAGAGATAGGTATAAAAAAATGAAGGTTTCAAAGGTACGAGATGCCAAAAACAGGGACTAGTACAGGAACCGAAAAATACCCGAATCGGAACAGGAACCGCGGTCGAATTCTGCCGAACCCGAACTAGAACCGGAATCTTAAATGCGACATCTATTTGAAATATTATAAGTACCGGAACCGCTAAAATTTTGTTAGAAAATAACGATATTTTTCGGTTTTTATTTTTTATTACTAGAGAGAGACAAACATGACCATACGGCCAGAGTCCATACGGCGCAGAATATAGAAGTACTACACTATTTCTAGTCTTTCTTCAATTTCCTTGTCTGCTTCTACCTACACTACGCCATGACAAAGATAAAATGTCGGAGTTTCTTTATAAAGAAAGACCGTAAGACATAGGTTAAAAGAAGAAAGTAGTTAAGTAGTAGGAGTAGGAGTAGGTACACCTTATACTTTCAGTTTTAGTAACAAAGTAACAAAACGAGCTATAGTCCCCATATTAGTGTCTGGTTCTAGTGTTCTGTATTAATTTTAATTTTAACAAAGCATAAATTTTTAAGTTGTTTTTAGAGTTTTATTTTATGCCAAAATTTTTAATTTATAATAGAAATATATAAAAAATATTAACAAATTTTATTGAATAGAAAGATTTGGATTTTAGAAACATTGTCTCATAATTTGCTTTGAAACTGAAACACCGCCGGTCACGTTTTTTTTTAAGGATCTCAAATTTTCTTCTGTAACCTTATTGTGTGGTATCTAAAAAATCTTTGTAATCCGAACCGGAACAGTTTTTTATGAAAAAATAATTAAGAAAATAGAACCTGAACACTTATTTTTCATTTTATAATAAACAAAGCGGTATCGGAATCGATAATCCAAAAAGGCTCCAGTCTCTGGCCAAAAATAAGTGAATGAGGTATATGCATATACCACCGCAGACTTGTATGGCAAGCCGTTTTACTTTTTATTCAACTTTGGATCCAAAACATCAAAAAAATTCACTCATTTTTATTCAACCTATTTTTATTATCTGATAATGAAAACATTTCCATTATGTGATAAAAAAAATAAGTATCATTAAAATGAAGCTCTATTTTTTTGATACCTATTTTTATTATCTGATAATAAAAATATTTCCATTATCTGATAATTTAAAAGAGGGCGCTGGTGCTCGGATGAAGTTGACATTGACGCAGGCAACACTGAGGCTGCGACGTTCTTATTTATAACTAAAGCAATTCGTCACATTCTAAACCTCAGGCGAGTAAAAGTCATGTCAACTTCATCCGAAAGAAGCGTCCTCTATTTTAATTATCACATAATTTTAATTGTTCAAAAAAATGACCACCAAAAAAATTAGAACAATTTTATTAATACCTATTTTTATTATCAGATATTGAGAACTATTTTTATTTTCTGAAAATTTAAATACATCAAATTTTTAAGTATCATAAAAATGAAGAATCATTTTAATGGTGCCTATTTTTATTATCACACAATAGAAATATTTTTATTATCAGATAATGAAAATACGTATCAAAAAAAAAGAGCTTCATTTTAATGATACTTATTTTTTTTATCACATAATGAAAATATTTCTATTATGTGATAATAAAAATGAGTATCATTAAAATGGTTCTTTATTTTCATGAACCTTAAAAATTTGATGTGTTTAAATTTTCAGATAATAAAAATGTTTTCATTATCTGATAATGAAAATATTTCTATTATGTGATAATAAAAATAGGTATCAAAAAAATAGAGCTTCATTTTAATGATACTTATTTTTTTTATCACATAATGGAAATGTTTTTATTATCAGATAATAAAAATAGCAGTAGTCTGCAATGTCCGTAAAGAAAGATGAAAATCCCCGTACTACTATTGGCGATTAAAATTACCGATGGGGGCGCTGCGAATGTAAACAAATATGGCGAGTTAGGAGGTAATCGAAAAGTGACGTTTGTTAAATTTTAATAAGTTTTGTGGTTGAAACGACTTTTTTTCTTCTACTTTCAAGGTATACTTATTGTTTGAACACCGTTTTTGAGAAATTATTGTTTAAATTAGGTACTAATGATATGTTTATAGTTCAACAGTGGTTTCTGTGAATATTTGGAAGTGTTTTTTTGTGAAACATTTTGTGGGCATAATTTCCTGTGAAGCAAAAATTGCTTGAAAAGGTAAGTTTCCTTGCAAAGTGTACCTTTTTTCGATTCTATTCCATAATTGTGATTTTTTTGAATTCAGTTATGGCTGAACCTGAAGCATACCTAAAACTAGCTACAGTCTTCCAGTACTTAGAAGCCAGGCTGTAACCAGCAGATGTGTTGTGGAAGGAGAAAACTTCTTAAATTTCAAACGCTTAATTTTGTGTGGTCATTATGGAAATCTACCAACACTGGAAGGTGGAGTGATAAAGATCGTAGCATTGTGCCTTCAGACAAGTGCTCTGCTGAATGGCAAACCCTATGAGGTCTCTGGAGCCATGATGATCCATGCATCAGGTTACAAAATTTTTAACTTTAAATGCAGCTGTAAAGTAGATACATCTGGAAACTATTTAAGTAGGTACATAAGAAAAAACAGTAGTAAAGTGGATGTGTTGTCACCAAAGTGTGTTTAAAATTTAAATTCAAGAATATAGATAAAAGGTTTTTAATTAATTGTTTTATTTTGAAACCTGGGATAATAACAACTTGTGTTCTTATTTTGTCAAGCAATGTTGAAGTTGAGAGGTAAACCATTGCTTTAAATTCTGTACACCATAATGCCACAGTGGTTTACCCCTCGGTTAAAGTACTGGCTTTCATGTTTGGCCTAAAGATTTTGCCCCAAGAAAATTAGGTAGTACCTGTACTTATTTACCTATTACATCACTACCTAAGCTTCTTATTACCAATACAAAATTAAATATAATTCTTTGAAAATAAAATGCCTAGTAATTTTCCTAATTTCTTTGGAAGAAAATTTTGAAGTGTAAGTAAGTAACTTTGTGCAAAGTAGATTGTTTTACTTGCCAGTTTATTAACCAATAATCTTTATAAAGATGAGATACTTTAGTCTCAACTTTATTTCTGTATTAGTAACAGTTTCTCACAACTAGGCCAAGGAATACATCTTTTAAGAATGTTTGACAAATAATATACAAATTCACAAAAAATGGTCTGAGCGGTAGGCTGTGAAATTTGCACTTTTACAGTAAGTTTATGTGCCTTTTTATCAGGATACATTTCTGTTATTAAGAAGACAAAATCATTTAGTAAACTGAAACTGTTAAGGCCTGATAATGATAGTAATTATTGCTCAGATTTATTACTAAAAATAAAAACTTACAACTATATCACTATTCTGGGCACCGTTACCTCTGTATCGGTTACCCCAATAAGGGTCGACTACTTTTTGTTGTAATCAAAAAATGAACAGTTTACCAAGACACTATTGCTTTATGATTTGGGATTATTCAAGGAAACACAACAACTTTGTCAAAATCTAGTTATAATGAATTACTAATATAGCAAAAGTAGCAAAACATACAGCTATGCAACTTCATAATTGCAAAAGATTGACAATGTTTATACCGGGTGTCCAGCAGAACCCTGGACATAGGAGATTAACATGGGAAATCGGTTTTTATTTTTTTGCGCCTGTACGGTTGATTTGATTGAAAAACTTTTAAGAGTAAAGTTGTAGAGCTTATGGTTAGCTATCTTCCTGTAATTTTTTCAATACCTAAGTTTTTGCTGTTTTTTAGAAAAACGCCTCGAAAAGTGCAAGAATTTGAATTTGGCGCGTCAGCCCCGCCATGCATGTGCAGTGTCGCCAACATAATAATTCCTTATGTCAGAGTCAGAGCCAAAGCCGATTTTCCTTTCTTATTTGTTTTGAGGGACTATCATGTAGTAATTAACGTGATTATGCAGTGAAAATATGCATGGCGACACTGCACATGCATGGCAGGGTAACGCGCCAAATTCAAATCCTCGCAATTTTCATCGCGTTTTTCCAAAAAACAGCCAAAACTGAGGTATTTAAAAAAAATACAGGATGATAGCTGACCATAAACTCTACAACTTTACTCTTAAAAATTTTTCAATCGAATCAACCGTACAGGCGCAAAAAAATAAAAACCGATTTCCCATGTTAATCTCCTA
Organism: Taphrorychus bicolor; assembly: GCA_951812265.1. Classification (NCBI taxonomy): domain Eukaryota; kingdom Metazoa; phylum Arthropoda; class Insecta; order Coleoptera; family Curculionidae; genus Taphrorychus; species Taphrorychus bicolor. Next base: position 42,689,178 of record OX638298.1, on the reverse strand, counting down.
TGTCCAGGGTTGTGCTGGACACCCGGTATAAGCAGTAAAATATAAAAATAACCCAACAATCAATTACTAGTAACTAAATAGTTGGGTAACCACAGAATCAAACTACAATGCCCTGAGAACAGGAAACTGGCGCGTCAATGGTATCAATGTCCATCAAATTATATAAATTAAATTTGGGTCAAAATACTAATAATTTTGGACAAGCAGGTATACACAGAGCGACAAAACCAAATGTATCGACCTTTAGGTCCAACTGTGTTGCATTTACTTTGCCTACCTTCAATCTTTCTCAATAGATATTCCAATGTTGAGTAACTTGCAAATCATAATTTCTTAAGATAATCAGCTAGACCTTTACCTTGTTACTTGTAGTAGTACACTAGGGATTGCTAAAAGGTTGAGGTGACTTAACTTAGACTGTGGTGCACTGATGTTTTCATATCCACCAAAGCATTTACTACCAATTGTTACTTAGGTGTTAGATCACTCAATCGTAACAACTTTTCCTCACTACATTCGGAATTTAAAGTCATAGGTTCTTTATTACAACTATCACAAACACTACTAAAGTCTGGGATAGAGCAATTATTCGCTGACAAACTTTGGAGGAAGATTTCTTGATGGTCCCACAAAAGTTTTTAACTTAGGTCTCAACAAGTTTGAAGCTAGTTTTTCTGAAAAATTATTACCCAAAAATGTTAAACAAAAAACACTTAATTGAAAAATATGTCTAAATGCCTCTATTGTAATCATGTTGCTTAAAGTGCAATGAACACGCTCTCAAATATTTGCTACGTGGTTTTGTTATTGATAGGACTTTGATCCAGGATTTTCCCCTGTCCACAAACTGACAAACTGATCCATGCCAAACTCTTCTTTGGAAATACTTCTGTTGGTGTTTTTGGTGCAATTGCAATTGAATTCGCAGCAATCTGTATTATGGATGGTTTTCTTCTGCTTTTTTCTTGTACTAAACATTTTTATAAATCACATGAGAATTTGAACCACAAAACTAATCATTAAACAGTAAACACCGTGATACATGAAGTAAAAGAAAACTATGCAAAATGTAAACAATTTCGGAAAATGTAGGGAAATTTAAAAATAAATGAGACTTTGTTAATGCAACTAGGAATATTAGGATTCAACTCCCGAAGCAAGAACGAAAATACGTATAAATATAAATAATAAATAAACAATTAAGATGATTACTTCCTAACTAGTTTTACATTTTTGGCCCCAGGTCAGCCCAGGTGGCGTCTAGATTTTTTTAATCGCCAATTAATATGGGGTTTGAACCTAAAATTGATCTTATTGGTCCACACAGCAGTGAGTAATTATTACTCACGGTTTAGAATGGGTAATAGAGATTATTACTATTCTAATATCAAAATAGTAATTAATCTATTATTCAATAGTCGTCGAAAAATGTAGTTATCTCCTATAGGTATGAAATTTATAAACAGTAACCCATACACAATGCAATATTAAAAATCTTTACAGCTGAGGTTGTTTTTACATAACTTGATATCTACACATGTTACATGATCATTACTAAACTAATTTAATCACAAAAAAGCCCTTAGAAGTTATACAAATTTGAAAAAAAATCGATTGAAATCGGACAAAACCTCATGAAATCAATGGTAAACAACCTTTGTTTGTCCTACTCCTAACCCAACAGTCCTAACAAAAATTTCGACAGATGACTTTGACGGGTCGTTGGACTGCCTAGTTGAGCCACTAGTGATGGGCAACGGACAAACCGTATCGTTCGTTCCGTCCGTAATTTTAATTTTTATTATCTGATAATGAAAATATTTATATTATCTGATAATAAAAATGTTTTTATTATCTGATAATGAAAATATTTTTATTATCTGATAAAAAAAATGTTTCTATCACATAATGGAATGTTTTTTTTATCACATAATGGAAATGTTTTCATTATCAGATAATAAAAATAGGTTGAATAAAAATGAGGATTGTAAAAGCAATTTTTTTGATGTTTTGGATCCAAAGTTGAATAAAAAGTAAAACGGCTTGCCATAGACTTGCGTCTAATGATAAACTCAGATGTGTGGCATCACTGTAAATATTCTACCATGTTTACTGTCAGATTGGAGAGTTTTCGCAATCAATTTTGACCAATATTCTTTAATTTTTTTTCTTATTTGTCAGTGAAAAGTATTCTATCCAAGGATTTCTTTCTTTTAATTTGATCTATAAACCATGAGGTACTATTTGTAAAGAAAAATAAATTGAATCTTGAGATGACATAATCTTTACAAGCACCTACCATTTTCTTAAGAAAATGTTCGGCAACACTGCGGCAGTTCGCTTCCCATCTCTTTTCTTTTCGTATCGCATCTCATATGGTATCCTGTAGTTATACTTACGTTAATATCAGTTTCAGTGTTTAACGTTCACTGGTTAAGTGATCACAGCTGAGTGTCCCGAGTCGATTTACGTTACGTGCGTATAGTTTGAGGTTAGGGTTGGAGGTTGGAGACTGTTTTTCTGGTAAAATTTTCTAAATCCGGAAATAAAACTGAATAAAATGGCATCAGACGGTGAAACTATCGATTACGGCAGTCCCTACTGCAACTACCGGTCCCCGTTGAGCACCCGATATGCCAGCAAAGAAATGCAGTACAACTTTAGCGACCAAAAAAAGTTTTCGACTTGGAGAAAGTTGTGGATCAATTTGGCCAAAGCTGAAAAGGTATTATTTACATTTTGTGTGTGTATCTGATTCTAATGTTCTAACACTTATTATTGCTGCTAAAAGAGAGAGTGCTCACTGTTTAGTCATTTGTGCAAAAAAGTACAGTTGCAAAACAAATATAAACAACAAAGCGGGAGCCGGCAGTTTGCTTAATTTTCATAATTACAACATATTGCCAAGTGCCAGGTTGCCGCTTGATACTCAGGGTTTTGATATAGCCATCAAAGGACTTTTACGAAATAGTAATCCTGAATTGGATTGATCCCTGCAGCTGATTTTCAGGCTACCCGATTGATGACCAATGACAAGCCAGTCAATCCAATTGGTTGAAAATCAGCTGATAGATTCAGGATTTCAGCTTTCAAAAAGGGCCTATATCTTATTCAATATTCACTTATTATCATCTATAGTCTGCTGTCCAAATCCTGGGTAAAAGTAAACAAAAAATAGGGCAAAAGAAAGGTCTTGAGAGTCATCAGAGAGCGTTAGACAAATGGGTCACACTGACATGTCCATGACGACCACTGCTAAACCTGTTAATCAATGATCAAGATTACTGATGACTAGGGATGGAACGGACGTCCAGTCAAGGTACTGAGTACCGGCCAGTGCGGCCTGTCCACTGGACGTCGGGTTTGGCCGGATTTTTTGGCAAATCTGGCCGGATAATTTCATATGAAATAATACATTAACATTATGAAAAATAATTGTATCTGTAATTATAAGAAGCTAACAGTATAATATTAATAGCAATAACACAACAAATAACAAATGCACTAATAAAGGTAATTAAAACAAATGTATTAAATCCCAACATTAAACCATTCCTTTCAAACTAATATTCATAATTGAGCCTCACCAAGTTATGGTGAATGAATAATAGTTTCTCAGCTCAATAGTTTTGTGGTGTCAACCTTGAACATACACTTTTCCGATTTCTGTAAATGACCTTTCAGAATACACACTACTTGCTGGAGCACTTAAATACTGCTTTGCAATTGTAGCCAAATCCGGAAATAAAAGTTCATGCTCCTTCCACCATCCAGTTGGTTTTGATAGTCTCTCTTGCAAAGGCTCACCTAGATAGTTTTCCAACTGGTGGGTGATAGATGCGTTTCCTCTTGAATTGGCTCTGGAGGTAGAGGCAATATTGTCATAACATTTCCACAATGATTCTTCACTTCCTTGATTTATTTGTGATTAAAAAAAATCGATCTTTAAGTGAAAAATTAACTCTATTTTCAGCACTTTTTCTTTTTTATAGTCAAACCTGGCAATATGTCCTATTTTCGTCCGCATTCCTTCTATCGTTTCAGATCCGTTTGCCAGATTATACGGACTATGATATTTCTATAAAGTGAAATAATAGTTCTACATGTAGGTAATTGCGGAATACATACTTTATTTTAAATAATGAGGAAAAGACGCTAAATTAGTTGAGTTACATGTTATGATATATGCTAAGTGAATGGTCGGGTATCTGGTCCGGTTCCGGCCTGACTGCTAGACCGGATGTTCGGAATCCGGTAGTCCGGCCCAATATAAGTGGTTTCATCTCTACTGATGACTCTCCAAAGCTTTTATTGGTCTAGTTTCCCCAGCTTGTTTATATATCTTTTTGTTACATATTACAAAGCCACAATAAAAATGTCAAAATCAGATTTTCAGAATCAATAAGATATAGATACACTGTATGGACAAATTAGGCTACTTTATACTGTTTTCGATTGCAAACCCAGTTTTTTCTTTATTGGAAGCCTCCTCGGAAACCCTCATTTACAATTTTCTCCCTGGAAACTTCAGTGCAAAACTAGTGCGATTTGCAGATTTTATTTAGTGATAGTTTGCTGGGAAATTTCCTGGATAATATTCTACTGCGAATGGAAAAATTTTCAGGGAGCATTGATACCTATGTGGTAATAGCATATGTTGATCAAAAGTAACACAGAGTAGTAAGTACTTTTTGGTCAATATATACATTTAGTAACTTTGAACCATATTTCAAAAAGAAACTTAGTTTTCTATTTTCTGTTATACTTTTGTGATGCTGATTGTTGATGAGCTGTTTTATTCTAGAACCCCTTTTTGTATTTTGTCTTTGCTTTTATGTATGTTTTCTATAATAATTAAGCTTTGAAACAAATGGTGGAGTAGTTGCTTCTATTTATTTCTTTCTTTATGCATAGCTACAAGGTTTTGGAAATGCCAAAAGCAGATAAGTTTTGAAATTTGCAAATTGTAATTATACATGTGCAATTTTCAATATCTTAATAAAACCCTGTTTTTATTTTCTTTGCAACAAGCTTAATGATGTTTTGCTTTTTAGCATACATTTTTTATTATTTTATTTTTTATTAATTAATTTCAATATATTTTTTTGTTTTATAAAATGAGCTTTGAAACAAACAGTGTTAGTCAATGCTCGAAGGGATATTAGCTCTCAGAGTACTTTTTTTACCACTGCAATATTTTGGAAACGCAGATAATTTTACAATTTCCAAATTGTTAATATTGCCTTTTTGCTTATGTTAAACTAGAGTTTTCTATAAAAAAGCTAAAAAGTTCTTATGTGTTGCTGTGTTTCCCAATTTACTATTTTTTGATAAGCAGTTTACCAAGGGGTGTGATGGTGTGACACAAGTAAGGTAGTAGGGACACCTCCTAATTTACCAAAATTATTTGAAATGATTTGTAGTAATTATAATAGTTTTTGAGTAAAAATTGTAATTTCTAAATAATCATAACAATTTTTCAATTCACTTATAAATTTTGTAAGTATCTTTTTTAATTGTGGAAATAGTATTCGTAATTTATTGTAATTCGGAAGTAATTTCAGTTATTTCTAATTAACACTGTGACTTTCATAGTAATTTTATAAATCTCAATATATGGTAAATTTGATGTATACCTACCTAAAACTCTATAAAGCAGGATTTACAAGGGAAGTGTTGGTATGATTCAAATTTGCATTTTTATATGCTTTAACTATTTTTTTTTGCATTTTGGTTCTATTAGTACCTACCTATATATCCTGAGTTTCAAAAAATTTGAAATTTTATTTTTACACACACTTTCCTGTTACATTTTTAAATTCTCATTTTAAGACGTCTTTGGTAAAATTTCACTTATTTTTGTCCAAAAATTAATTTTACCACCAACAAATTTGAAGATTTAAATTAATTTTACCTGATTGCATTCTAACAGAGAATTTCTCTAAAAACATCAAACATTGTATTTGTACATGTTGTGAGTAATTTTTAAATAATTCTAGACTTAATTCTACTCTGCATTTTTCCAAAAATTTTAAGACGCTTTGAGACGATTTTTTTTGACTGACTTCGTAGAGAAACATTAAATTTTCATACTGAGACGTCTTTAGTAAAATTTCACTTATTTTGGTCCCAAAATTAATTTTACTAAAAACAACAAATTAGAAAATTTAAATGAATTTTGCCCTCGATTTTGCCTGATTTTGTCCTAAATTAGAATCTCTCTAAAAACTTAAAAAAATTCTATTAGACAATGTTGGCAATTTTAATTAATTTTAGATCTGCGTATTTCAAATTATACTTCGAATTAAAATTCCAATTTGCATTTTTAGACGCTTTAACAAATTTTCTTGCAATTTGGTTCTATTATAGTACGTATCCTGAGTTTTTAAAAAAATTGAAAATTTAATTTTTACACGCTTTGAGTCAATTTTAACGATTGTTTGGGCTGTTAACGATTGTTTGGGCTGACTTCCTCAAAAAACAATAAATTCTCATTTTGGGACGTCTATAGTAAAATTTCACTTATTTTTGTCCAAAAATTTATTTTGCCACCAACCACAAATTTTAATATTTAAATTAATTTTACCTGATCGTGTTCTACAATAGAATTTCTCGAAAAACATCAAAAATTGCATTTTTACGCGATGTTTTTTCTATTCTACCCTGCATTTTTCCAAAAATATGAAGTTTGCATTTTTAGATGCTTTATCTCATTTTTTTGCCAATTGGTTCTGTTAGTAGGTACGTACGAGTTTGTCAAAAAATAAAAAATTGTTCTTTTACACGCTTTGAAATAATTTTAACGATTTTTTGGACTGACTTCCTAGAAAAACATTAAATTTTCATATTGAGACGTCTTTAGTAAAATTTCACTTATTTTCGTGCCAAAATTAATTTTCCTAAAAACAACAAATTAGAAAATTTAAATAAATTTTGCCTGATTTTGTCCTAAATTAGAATTTCTCTAAAAACTTAAAAAATGTTGGCAATTTTAATCAATTATAGATCTGCGTATTTCAAATTATACACTGCGTATTTCAATAAATTCAAATTTGCGTTTTTAGACGCTTTAATTCTTTTTTTGCAGTTTGGTTCTATTACTACGTATCCTGAGTTTTTCAAAAAATTGCAAAATTTTATTTTTACACGCTTTGAGTAAATTTTAACGATTTTTTGTACTGACTTCCTCAAAAAACAATAAAGTCTCCTTTTAGGACGTCAAAATTTCATTATTTTGGACCCAAAATTAATTTTACCAAAAACAACAAATTGGAAGATTTAAATATATTTTGTCCGATTTTGTCTTAAAATAGAATTTCTCCGAAAACATAAATAGAATTTCTCCGAAAACATAAAAAAATTCCATTCTTAGACAGTGTATTTCAAAAAAATTGAAGTTTGCATTTTTAGACGCTCTAGGTAACTAATTTTTTTTGCAATTTGGTTCTATTAGTACGTATCCTAATTTTTCAAAAAATTTTAAATTTTATTTTGACACGCTTTGAGTTTTATTTTAACTATTTTTTGGACTGATTTCCTCAAAAAATATTAAACTCGCATTTTAGTACGTCTGTAGTAAAATTTTACTTATTTTTGTCCTAAAATTAATTTTGTCTCTAACAATAAATTTGAAGATTTAAATTACTTAATTTTACCTGATTGCGTTCTGAAATAGAATTTCTGTACAAACATCAAAAATTGTATTTTTACATATTGTGAGCAATTTTTAAATAATTTTAGACTTAATTCTACCCTGCATTTTTCCCAGAATTTTAAGTTTGCATTTTTAGACGCTTAACTCACTTTTTTGCAATTTAGGGTGACTATTATTTATTAGGGTGACTATTGTTTGTAACAATGCAATCTACGTCATATCTGGTGTTTTATCTTCAAACTGAAGTTTTACCGAGAGTTTTACTGAGAGTTGTAAAAGTCACCCTTAGTTCTATTAGTACCGAGATTAATACATATCTTGAATTTAAAAAAAAAAAAAATTGTATTTTTACTCCCTTTGAGTCAATTGTAACTGTTTTTTGGACTGACTTCTTCAAAAAATATTACATTTTCATATTGAGACGTCTTTAGTACAATTTCATTTCTTTTGGTCCAGAAATTAATTTTGCCTAATTTGTCCTAAAAAAATACTCTGCAAACTCTTTTAGTTTATTTAGAATTATTGATGGAGCAGACACACATAATATATTGCTATTGGAAAATGAAACCAAATTCTTCCTTATTTGATAAATATAAAATATGGATTATTTCGACCGTCACCTTTTTTTTAATTCTCGTTTCTCCTCAGACCACATAGTTAAAACCCAGTAATTATCAAAGCCACAAAATGTCAGCAAGTTGAAGAAAAAAAAATTGGAAATGAAACTTATTCAAACACAAATTTTATTTTATTCTTCAAGTAGGTACTTAAAGTGTCTGTGGAGATTAAAACTTTTGTAAAAATTGGTCTAATTATATAATACTTTGCTGATGTTTGAGCCTGGATACACCAACAACACAATTGCGATGAATTTTACGGAATAAGTTTGGTCCTGCTTGGGGTTGGTTTTGGTTGAATTGGTGAAGTCATAATTATGGTATTTGTTCTTGGCATGTGTGGAGCTGCCCTAGCTGACATATTTGCCCGTGACATTTGTGAAGGGCTTTTAGCTAAGATATGTGTTCTTGACATTTGTGAAGGGCTTTTAGCTAAGATATGTGTTCTTGACATTTGTGCAGGGGCATTAACTGAGATGTTTGTCTTTGACATCTGTGCAGGAGCCCTAACTGCGGTATCTGTCTTCGACTGGCTTTGCACGCTCCTTTTCAGCACTATCGTCCTATCATTATTACTTTCCTGAATGTTTATATTAAAGTGGACTTGAGATTTTGGCTTCATAGCACTGGTCAATTCGAGCGGGCTGGGTAGCTCCAGACGTTTGAATCTCTCTTGCTCTGCATCTTCTCTAAAATCTAAGATACACTTTAATGATAGATTCTAGATGACATAAAGTCTCTTATAGTGGCTACCCACTAGACCCCACTTTTAAACTGAGTGTCCTGGCAGTTCATTCAAACTAATTATGAGTGTCCTGGCAGTTCATTCATCTACCCCTTGTTCATTAGAAAAAGTCATCTAGAAGGTTATTAATTCATGGACTTTTGTTGCTTTATCCTTTTCTTTTGACATTTCGCAGCCAACTAGAAGACGTTTTCAAATGAACGTCTCTTATCTTTCGAGCTTACCTGGGTTAACAAGGGTAGGAATTTGCTTATATGAGGGTTTGGTGCTTATTAGCTGAGCACTACTCTCTTTTTCCGGGGTCATTTGGTCTAAAGCAACAAAGGATGGATCAATATCAGTTCCGGAGAATTCATGGTGCTGGTTAGCGGCCATAATCATACCGAATCCTTGATCATCCATTGAAACCGGACTTGAAGTGCTAAAGACCCGGTAAAAATATTTAATCAAGCCTAATCCATGAAAGCTGCACCTTACCTTACAGTTATCGGTTGGTTAGGACTGGCTCGAATGCTGATCCTGCTTTTCGTTTCTCCACCAGGCATGGGAATTTCTTCCACTGTCACCTTAAAGTTTTGGTATAGGTTGTCCTGGGTGCTGATATCACTGAGGTCACTGCTGAGTACCTCGGGGTTACTAGAACAAGAAAAAACAGTTTTCACATGGTTAAAGCCTTGAAAAACAAGTTACGTTTGAGGAATCACCATTGGTTCATCGTTGAAAGCGCTGTTTCTTCTACTACTGGTGGATGGTGTAACGTGGGGATCTAAGATTTCTTCCGTTCTAGAATTATACATTTTGGTTATGATGTTTTCTGGGTGTAAGTGTGGTAGAGGAACGCACCCGGGATTATTAGCGTGGATTTTTAGCTCAGATGCACCACCTTTCTTCGTTCCAGGTGGACACGGTCTCATGGTCTGTTTTGCCTTATTGGGATTCATGCTCTGTCGAGCGTGAGGACTCATGCTCTGCCGAGCGTTAGCATCTATAGCGCACTCCGTGGAGCTTGAATAGTCACTGTAATCATCATAGAACGTCCTAGAACGATTCATGCTTGGAGAGTACATGCTAGGTCTTGTGACATCAGGAAACATGCTCGGTCTGCCGTCAGCTGGGTACATGCTGGGTCTACCCATACTTAACACATCTGCGGCATCACGTGCACTATAAAACCGTAAAATATAAATATGGCTATGGTTGTCATTGCTCTTCAGCATACGGGGTGTTCATGTTAGTTCAGGTTAGCAGGCTATGAAATTTTGACAGACAAGGATGACATAATCAAAATAAATGGACTTTTGTTTCTTCATCCTTTTCTTTTGACATTTCACAGCCAACTAGATGAAGTTTTATAATGAACACTCCATACTTACTTAACGCAGTAAGAGATAGTTCCCGCGTCAACATATATCGGTTGTTGTCCAAGCGAAGTGAATCCTGCCATGCTTTGAGCGTCGCCGTAAAATCCAGCAGGGTCTCCAATTGACGTAGGTGCCATACTCGGACGACCCATACTCATTGCGAATTCACTCATAATAGCACTGGGTGCAATGCTCACACGTCCAGGACTCATGCTCTGACGCTCACGATAGGTCGCTGGTGCCATGCTCTGTCTTTGAAACATACTAGGGCGGGCCGCAGATGCGCCAGGAGCCATGCTCTGCCTTTGGAACATGCTAGGTCTGGCCATAGAGGCGGCGGGCACACCCCGACTTTGGTACATGCTTGGGCGCGTAGGCATCATGCTCGGACGGGTAGGCATCATGCTTGGACGAGTAGGCATCATGCTTGGCCGAGTGGGTTGCGTCATGGTTGGACGAGTAGGCATCATGCTTGGACGAGTAGGCATCATGCTTGGCCGTGTAGGACCCATGCTTTGGTATGGAGCAGGTTGTGCCATGCTTCGAAAAGTGCTGGGATGTCCAATGGCGCGGGGGTTCATGCTAGGTCTTCCTGCACTTGGTGGCGCAACTAGAATTTCGATTAGTTTTAGAAGTGACTGTTAAGCTGATATAGAACGTAATAATAGGAAGAGATATTATAAATAAATACCAACACATTGGGTCTAAGTAGCTGTTGTTTTCTGCGTCTTCAGCCATGCTTTGCCCTCCGGGGTCTTCATTAATAAAGTCATCTGTCTCACCGTAACAAGGATTGTCGATGTAGTCGTAGTTTTCGTCTGCGTGAAAGCAAATATAATAGTGTAGTAGATAAACATGACCTTTCTAGAATATATTATTGATAAAGGTTCTACATGAACTTCGATTTTCGAATTTCATTGTTGTCTCACTTTTTTTACTTTTTCCTCTAGAGTAACAATTTCAGTTTTTTCCTCTTTATCGCCTTTCTAGTTATTATTACTAGTCTTTTGACAACTTTTTTTTTAAGTCTAAGTAACCAACCAAATACCAACACAAAATTTACTGTTACAAGGGATTGTTCCCCTTCAGCCTACTATAACTATTTCCGTCTTTTGTTCCCTGTCGCTTTTTTCTTAATTCAAGCTTTTTGTCTCATTGTTTTTTTTGTTTCATATCTTTTTATTATGTTTTATAATCTTTCGTATAACTTTTTGCACGTAAAATTTTGTTTTTTCTACAGTCTAAATTGCACTTTTTTTTCCTTCTCTTGAATTAAACTTATATTGTCATGTACGTATATAGATTTATAACAAGACAAGATTGGTCCAAAACCGAGTCCAAAACTGTGTTTTTATCTATTAATATTTTGGTTTTAGCCCGAAATACATCTTTAACAATATGAGTCAAAAACGAACATAAATTTTGAAAGTAATGGTTGAAGTTAAACAAAGATGGATGCCGTTGTGTCAATTTCGCGACCTTTGTCGCTCTTTTAGTAGTGTCCAAGAAAAAAGTGTGCCTTTTTTCGTATTTTCTTTACGAGAAAACGTTAAAGCACTAAATTGATAAGAAGGAAACATGTTTTTATGGACAATCCAATTCTGATGCAAAGAAATCTAACAGCGACATGTAAGGCAAATTGGCTGGCAATGGAATATCATTGTCTAGGGAAAAAGCGTCAAAACATTCGGAAAAGTACTGTATCATTGAAGAATTTTGGTCTGAAAAAGTATCTTTTTTGCAAAGTTTTGAAAGTTTTACAAGAAATATTTTAAATTTGTGTTTCTAACTATTTACCTCTTTTGAATATAATTTTCCTCGTAATTTTATATAATTTTTTCTTATTCGGATGATTTTTTTGTTTCGGTGCTTTTCATAATTTTTTATTTTTTTCTCATTCATTCTTTAGAGGGACATTTGACTCAACTTTAATCTTTTTGAAAGAAAAAAACTGTAATTGTAAAATTGATTTATATGCATTTTTAAATTAATGATTCTTGATATTTCTTTTTTTTCTTCTATTATTTAATTTTTTTTTATAGGATTTGTAATTTTTATTGAAAATAAAACATTTCTCATTAATTTTTACAACATTTTCAATAATTTTTATTGAAAATAAAACAATTCTACACTCAATTTTTTGACACAATTTTCTACACTCAATTTTGTTGAGAGAATTTTGGTCCAAAAAGAATTTTTTTTCTAATTTTTAGACTTTCAAACTTTTAGACGATTTTCGCCTACAATTAGAAGTATTTTTAATTTGCACCTCTTACTTTTTTTGGGACACATTTTCTTTATGATTTTCAGATTATTTCACTTTGGATAATTTGGAATAAATTTAACACACAAGTGAGCTTTTTCAACGCAACAATTTTGGCCCAAAGCTGTGTTTTTTTTTATCTTATGAACGTTTCAAGTTCTTCTACACTTTTGGAAGATTTCTTGCCAGAAATAGAACGTTCTGACCAGATTTTTTAACTAGGTATCGGTTCTTGTTGTCGTTTTTTTATTTAAAATTTTTTTCATTCTTGTATTGTTCCTGAACGAAAATCTGACTGACATTTTTTATCTATCTTCTTAAAATGTGCAACAAGTATTAAAAAAAATAAGTGAATGCTAGCAAATATCTGGTTATAATAAAAGTGTGCCCCAAAAGTAAACATTTTATTGAACTACTAGACAAACACATCACAATAGACAAATGGATTCAGCAAAGCACCAAGTTATTGATACAAGACATATTTCAGCTTTCAGTGAAACGTGTTTTGGCGTTGAATCACGCCCTTCCCGATTCCCATAAGATTCCTGGATCGTACAGCAAAGGGCAGGGCGTTGGGTCTGCATATTCTGCAACTACTGGGATGAGTGCAATATGGCGATTTTTGCCGATCCGGAACCTGGACACATAATAGGTGCATCGGCTTTTTCTCCCTGATGCTCACATTGCTCTTTGAGCGTCTAGCCTGAAGATTGTACTGGGTACTCCTGGAAACAAATGGGTTCATGTTTTGGTACTTAGTGCCTAAGATACGACTTACTTGCAGACTTTCGGAAAAACTCGACCCGCGGATTGAGAAGCGCACACCCTGGTAATGGACTTTTGGCAACTTCTACTTCGACTTGCAGGTCTGCAAATTCTCATCTGCATTTGCCTGCTGCGGGGTCTTTTCTGTTCATCTTCCAAAGTTATGGAATAGTGGTCAGTTTCGTCGCCTGAAGATTGGCATGCAGGAGGTGTCACACACTTCACGTTTTTCCTAAACATCCGTGGATAAATAAGTTTTGAAACTTTTGAAGATACTTACTTTACAGACTTCATGCGGCGCTCAGGCTTAGACATAAAAGGCAGTTTAGGCCGAGATTTCGTTGTTGGAGGTGGCAACTGACCAGGCTGCACGCAGTAAGAAATGGTTCGTTTGGGTTGGTTGGGCGGTTTCCAAAGGAACTTAAACTCTTCCTTGCTTTTTGCTGGAACGTAAACATAATTCTCTCTAAAAAAATGCATTTTTTCGGTTTATTTGTCTTTTGCTGGGAAAAGTTTTATTTTGGCAATCTAAGAATTTGTAATAGTTTATTGAAAATTGCAAAAACTTTATTTGCAGCTGCGAGAGTTTTCAAATTCTTAGAAAGTGTCCAACTGCAAAGACAAAATTTTAATTTTCTGAAAAGTGTAAGTCACTTACCTTAAAGTAAACACTTAAAAAGTAAGCACTGGCACTTTCTAAGAACTTGAGCAAACTTTGAAAAAGAGAGATATGAAAGTATTATTTCCTTATTTGGCTCTCAAATGCAAAGAGTCAGTTTGAAATAAAAAAACGCGACGAAAAATAGGAGTTGTCCCACCCGTTCCCGGTTGACTTTTTATAGGATTGATATAATATTTATAAAGAGCAATTTTTAGCTTTCAATAAAACTGTGATTGTTAAAAGGTTCCGTACAATAATATAGATAACCTCTTGAACCCAGAACCTTGCAGCCACACTTAAGCTGAATTAGTCGGGTATGGTATTTAATTCGGATGAATTGCTGTTGTTGCTCTGAACAACATTGCTAACCTTATCGATCTGGTCAACACAATTGTTTAACGGTTTCGTTCTTGGTGACATGATTTTCACCAAACGCAACTTCTCCAGAACATGTCAGCATTAATTTAAATTCTATATCAATCTCTCGTACTTGAGCCCTTCTAATATACCTTGGTTTCTATATTGATCCGCACATGTCAGGGGTATAAACCATTCACTTATTATTATCGTCAAGTAAGCGCTGGAAATCTGACATTTTTATCGTATTTTCTCATGTGCCGAAAAGATATAGGTATAAAAAAAAGAAGATTTCAAACGTAACCAGACGCCAAAAAGAAGTGAATGGGGTATACTTACCACACTAAGTACGTCACCGGCAAACTTACCTACCCTGCTTTTTTTCTTTTCAACGTGAGTCAAAGTGTTGAGTTGTCTTGGGTCATTTTTAAATGATTTTGGCCCTAATTCCAATTTGCATTTTTTAACAAACTCTTAAATTTGCATTTTTAAACGCTTTCAGTAATTTTTAAGTGATTCTGGCCCTAGCCCTAACCTTAATTTCCCCAAACACTTTAAATTTGCGTTTTTAAACGTTTTAAGTTGTACCTGTATTTAAAAAAATTCCAAATGGACATCTTAATACGCTTTAAGCGATTTATTAATTTTTATCTTTAAGTAATTTTTATCTGAATTTAATTCGGCATTATTTTTATATTTACATATAATTCACCTTAAATTTCATTAAATTCCAAGCAAAATTTCCTTAAATTTTACTAAATTCAACTAAATGTCACTAAATTTCCGCAGCTGCTGCGGTGTGTGGCTATCAAACTCAAACAACAATAAAAGCATTAATTTTATCTTTAGGGTAAATAAACGGTGAATTTTGAAGTGAAGAAAAAATCTAAAACGCCAAAAATTCCATATAAATTACCTTAACTTTCTCTAATTTTACAATGTGTTTACACCAAAATTCACCAGTGAGTCATTTTTAACCCACTTAGGCCTTAGTACTAGCCTGAACTTTGCGATAAAAACTTTTAATTTGCATTTTTAGACGGTTTGTCGTTTTCAGCACATGATATAACATGATATAACATGATTTTTTTTATTTCATATTTGCATTTTTAGAAACGTTAGGTATTATTTACCCGACTGGAGTTTATCGTAATCAATTTTTTAAAAAAACTTAAAAAAGTTTAATAATTTTTAATTGATTTGGCAATAATCTTAAAATTAATTCTCCCAACATTTAAATATTTTGGGGCGTTTTGAGCCCAAATTTCATTTACTTTAGCCCAAAAGTGTAAAAAGTGTAATTTACCAAAAAAAAAAAAAAAAAAAAACAGAAAGTTTTGACTACTTTAATCTAAAATGGACTTTCTCCAAAAAATTGCATTTTTAAAACATCGGGGTAATTTTTAATCAATTTTAGCTCTAAATCTTATCTGCATTTTTTCAATTTGTTTTTTTTGACGCTTTAAGTCGTTATTTAGCCTATTTTGGCCCTAGCCATGACCTAAATTTTCCCAAAAACTTCAAATTGCATTTTTTATCGCTTTGAGTTATTTGAAGGTTTTTTAGCCTTAATCCTACCCTGATTTTCTCGAAAAACACACCCCTTTTATTTTGAGGTATTTTTTACCAACGTTTATACATTTTGATTCAAAAAATAATTTTTCTAAAATCAACAACTCAAAAGATTTGAATCATTTGCCTGATTTGCTTCCACAAATGGGTTTCTTAAAAGACATCAAAATTTGTGTTTTTAGACAATGTTTTGTGACATTGTTTCAGCCCTAATTCTAATCCCAATTTCTTCAAAGGCTCAGCATTTGTATTTTCTGTCGTATGTAAAATTTTGAACCCATTTTGGTCTTAATCAAATTTTCATAAAAATTCCAAATATTTATCTTTAGACGCCCCAAATTATTTTTTAACAAATTTTGACCCTAATCCTGACTTAGACTTTTTTGAAAATTTTTACTTTATATTTTTTAACGCATTGAGTAATTTCTAAATGATTTTAGCCATAATCTTAATCTGAATTTCTCCAAACACTCCAAATTTGCATTTTTACACGTAAAACAATAAGTCAGAAGATTTGAATCAATTTTGACTTTAACCTAAAATTGAATTTCTCCAAAAATATCGCACTTTTAAAAGATCTGGGTAATTTTTAATCAATTTTAGCCCTAATCTAATCTGCATTTTTCCAAATTTGCATTTTTTGTCGCTTTAAGTCGTTTTGTAACCGATTTTGGCCCTAATCATGACCTGAATTTTTTCAAAAACTTCAAATTTGTATTTTTTTATTGCTTTTAGTTATTTTAATAGTTTTTCGCCTTAATCCTACCCTAATTTTCTCGAAAAACACATCATTTTTATTTTGAGGTATTTTCAACCAACGTTTATACATTTTGATTCAAAAATTAATTTTACCAAAATCAACAACTCAGAAGATTTGAATCATTTGCCTGATCTTGCAAAATTGAGGTTCTCCAAAGAGACATTAAAATTTGCGTTTTTAGACAATGTTTTGTGAGAACGTTTCAGCCGTAATTTTAATCTCAATTTCTTCAAAGACCTCATTTGTATTTTCTGTCGTATGTGAAATTTTTAACCGATTTTGGTCTTAATCTTAACATATATTTTCATAAATATTCCAAATTTGCATCTTTAGACGCACCAAGTTATTTTTAACCCTAATTCCGACTTGAACTTTTTGGAAAATTTTTAATTTGCATTCTTTATTGCTTTGAGTCTAAATGACTTTGGCTATAATCTTAATCTGAATTTCTCCAAACACTCCAAATTTGTATTTTTATACACTTTGGCAGGCCACATTCTTTATTGTGGCCCAAAAAATTTTATTTTACAATTTATTTAAATCAGTTTTGGCCCATTTGGTTCTAAAATTTATTTCTTGAAAAACATCAAAATTTGCATATTTGCACGACCAAAGTCGAGGAGGTTGAGTCATTTTAAATCGAATTTAGGTTGATTGATTTGAATCAATTTTGCCTGATTTTATTTTAAAATTGAATTTTTCCAAAAATATAAACATTTGCATTTTTAGACAATGTGTTGTGACAACGTTTTAGACCTAATTCTAACCTAAATCTGTCTAAAGGCTTCACATGTGTATTTTCTGTCGTATGTAAAATTTTAATAGGATTTTAGCCCTAATCTTAACTTAATTTATTTCACAAACTCCAAATTTGCATTTTTCCTAATCCTGACCTAGATTTTTTTTAGGTAAATTTAAATATGCACTTTTAGACGTTTTGAGTCATTTTTGATCGATTTTGACCCCAATCCGAACTTGAATTATTCCACAAACTTCAATTTTTAAGTATTTTTAAATGCTACGAGTACTTTTCCAAAAACTTTTTATTTGTATTTTTAGACGTTTTACGTCATTTGAGTACACCAAAATTCCGTACAATTCACTAAATTCCAAGCAAAATTTCCTTAAATTTTACTAAATTCCACTAAATTTCCGCGGCTGTTGCGATGTGCGGCAACAAAACTCAAACAACAACAAAAGCAGTAATTTTACCTTTAGGGTAAATTAACGGTGAATTTTGAAGTGAAGAAAAAAATCTAAAACCCTAAAAATTCCATATAAATTTCCATAATTTTCTCTAAAGTTTCTATGTGTTTACACCAAAATTCACCAGTAAGTAATTTTTAACCGATTTAGGCCTTAATCCTAACCTGAACTTTGCGAAAAACTCTTAATTTGCATTTTTAGACGATTTGTCGTTTTTACCCATTTTTGGTTCTAATCGTAGGTAACCTGTTTTTTTTTTAATTTCTATCTTGCATTTTTAGAAACTTTAGGTATTATTTACCCGACTTTGGAGTTTATTGTAATCAACATTTTTTCAGAAACTTTTAGTTGGCATTTCTAAATGTTTTGTCATTTTTAATTGATTTTGGCCATAATCATAAAATTAATGTCTCACAAAGTTTCAAAATTTGCATTTTGAAGGGTTTTGAGCCAAATTGCATTTAGTCCAAAAGTGTAGTTTTACCAACAAGAATAAATCAGAAGATTTGAATCAGTTTTGACTTACTTTAACCTAAAATTGAGTTTCTCCAAAAATAACAAAACTTGCATTTTTAAAAGATCTGGGTAATTTTTAATCAATTTTAGCCCTAATTCTAATCTGCATTTTTTCAAATTGGATTTTTTGAGGCTTAAAGTCGTTATTTAGCCGATTTTGGCCCTAGTCTTGACCTAAACTTTCCCAAAAACTTCAAATTTTATTTTTTATCGCTTTGAGTTAGTTGAATGTTTTTTTGGCCTTTACCCTACCCTGATTTTCTCGAAAACCACATCATTTTTATTTTGAGGTATTTTTAACCAACGTTTATACATTTTGATTCAAAAATAATTTTTCCACAATCAACAACTCAAAAGATTTGAATCAATTGCCTGATTTGCTTCCACAAATGAGTTTCTTAAAGGCATCAAAATTTGCGTTTTTAGACAATGTTTTGTGACAATGTTTCAGCCCTAATTCTAATCCCAATGTCTTCAAAGGCTCCGCATTTGTATTTTCTGTCGTATGTAAAATTTTTAACCCATTTTGGTCTTAATCAAATTTCCATAAAAATTCCAAATTTGCATCTTTAGACGCCCCAAGTTATTTTTTAACAAATTTTGACCCTAATCCTGACTTAGACTTATTTGAAAAATTTTAATTTGCATTTTTTAACGCTTTGAGTAATTTCTAAATTATTTTAGCCATAATCTTGATCTGAATTTTTCCACACACTCCAAATTTGCGTTTTTACACGTTTTTGCAGGCCACGGTTCTTTATTTTGGCCCAAAAAAATTTATTTTAGAATTTATTTAAATCAGTTTTGATTCTAAAATTTATTTCTCAAAAAACATCGAAATTTGCATATTTACACGACCAAATTTGAGGAGGTTGGGTAATTTTTAATCGAATTTAGTTCTGAATTTCTTTAAAACCTACATTTGCATTTTTAAACACTTTCTGAAGATTTGAATCAATTTTGCCTGATTTTGTTCTAAAATTGAAATTTTCAAAAAATATAAAAATTTGCATTTTTAGACAATGTTCATCATGTGACAATGTTTTAGACCTAATTCTAACTCAATCTGTTCAAAGGCTTCACATTTGTATTTTCTGTGGTACGTAAAACTTTAATCGGATTATAGCCCCAATCTTAACTTAATTTATTTGACAAACTCCAAATTTGCATTTTTCCTAATCCTGATTTAGATTTGTTTTAGGAAACTTTTGCCTAGTTTTAGGAAAATTTGCCTTTTTACGTGTTTTGAGTCGTTTTTGATCGATTTTGACCCCAATTTTAACTTGAATTTTTTACCGATTTTGGCCGTAATCCTGACATGTTTTTTTAGAAAAATTCCAAATTTGCATCTTTGGACGCTTTAAGTAATTTTTTAGCGATTTTGTCCTTATTCCTAAGTTGCATTTCTCCACAAACCTCAAATTTGCATTTCTAAACGTTTTAGGTTATTTTAAGTAGATTTCTAATCTGATATTCTCCAAAATCGTCAAATTTGTATTTTTTTAGCGGCTTTGAGTCATTTTTAACTGATTTTGGTTTTAATCCTAACCTGAACTTTTCCAAAAACTTTTGGAAAGTTCAGGTTAGGAGAAGAATTTTTTTTAAATTGTATTTTTAGACGCTTTAAATCATTTGAGTACACCAAAATTCCATGTAATTCACCTTAAATTTCACTAAATTCTAAGCTAAATTTCCTTAAATTTTACTAAATTCCACTAAATGTCACTAAATTTCCGCGGCTGCTGCGATGTGCGGCAACAAAACTCAGTACAACAAAAGCAGTAATTTTACCTTTAGGGTAAATTAACGGTAAATTTTGTGAGGTGTGAAGAAACAAATCTAAAACCCCAAAACTTTCATATAAATTACCTTAATTTTCTCTAAATTTTCAATGTGTTTACACCAAAGTTCACCAGTGAGTAATTTTTAACGGATTTAGGCCTTAATCCTATCCTGAACTTTGCGAAAAACTTTTAGTTTGCGTTTTTAGACGATTTGTCGTTTTTAACCATTTTTTGTTCTAATCGTAACTTGATTTTTTTGGATTTTGGGGTTTATTGTAATAAAAATTTCTTCAGAAACTTTTAATTGGCATTTTTAAATGTTTTGTCATTTTTAATTGATTTTGGCAATAATCTTAAAATTAATGTCTCCCAACATTTCAAAATATTTTGAGGGTTTTGAGCCAAATTTTATTTAGTCCAAAAAGTGTAATTTACCAAAAACAATAAAACAGAAGATTTAAAATCACTTTTGACTTACTCTAAACCTACAATTGAGTTTCTCCAAAAATATCAAAACTTGCATTTTTAAAAGATCTGGGTAATTTTTAATAAATTTTAGCCCTAACTAAATCTAATCTGCATTTTTCCAAATTTGCATTTTTGACGCTTTAAGTCGTTTTGTAACCGATTTTGGCCCTAATCATGACCTGCATTTTTTGAAAAACTTCATCCTTGGATTCTTTTTTTCGCTTTAAGTTATTTTAATGGTTTTTGGCGTTAATCCTACCCTGATTTTCTCGAAAAACACACCATTTTTATTTTAAGGTATTTTTAACCAACGTTTATACATTTTGATTCAACAATAAATTTTTCCAAAATCAACAACTCAGAAGATTGGAATTATTTGCCTGATCTTCCAAAATTGAGGTTGTCCAAAGACATTAAAATTTGCGTTTTTAGACAGAGTTTTGTGAGAATGCTTAATGCCGTAATTCTAATCTTAATTTCTTCAAAGGCTCTGCATTTGTATTTTCTGGCTTTTTTGGTCTTAAGCTTAACATGTATTTTCATAAAACTTTCAAATTTGCATCTTTAGACGCACCAAGTTATTTTTAACCCTAATCCCGACTTAGACTTTTAAGAAAATTTTTAATTTGCATTTTTTAACACTTTGAGTCTCAATGATTTTGCCTATAATCTTAATCTGAATTTCTCCAAAAACTCCAAATTTGTATTTTACACGCTTTGACAGGCCACGGTGTTTTATTTTGGCCCAAAAAAATGTAATTTTACAATTTATTTAAATCAGTTTACTCATTTATTTAAATTAGTTTTGGGGCTGATTTTGTTCTAAAGTTTAATTTCTCGAAAAACATCAAAGTTTGTATGTTTACCCGACCAAATTTGTCGAGGTTTGGTCATTTTTAATCGATTTTAGTTCTAATTTTAAGCTGAATTTCTCCAAAGACTACATTTGCGTTTTTAAACACTTTGTGCCGTATTTTAACCGATTTTGGTCCTAATCCTGACTTGGACTTATCCATAAATTTTACATTTGCATTTTTAGTTGCTTTAAATCATTTGACTATAATCTTAACCCGTTTTCTTTTTCAAAAAATTTTAAGTTTTCATTTTTAGACGCTTTAAGTCATTTTTGAACAATTTTTGGCCTTAATCATAACTTAAAATTCTCCATACATTCCAAGTTTGTATTTTTACACGTTTTGAGTAATTTTTGACACTAATGCTGTCTTTCTAAAAACAGCAAGTTTGCATTTTGCAGGGATTTTGAATCAAATTTCACTTATTTTGATCCAAAAATGTTATTTTACCCTTGAACTGAATCAGTTTTGCCTGATTCAGGTTAGATTCGTGGAATTGAATTTTTTTAAATATATAAATATTTCCATTTTTTGGCGAGATTGGTTTATTTTTTATTCGATTTTAGTCTTAATTCTAAGAAGTTTCTCCAAAGACTCCACATTTAAATTTCTATACGTTTTGCCATTTTCTAACCGTTCAAATAAGCTGACCTGGACTTCTGCAAAAATATCAGTTTTTAAATGGTTTGAGTCATTTTTAATTTCAGCTTTGTTCCCAGAAGAATGTACAATGTATAAACTGTTGAAGAACTACCTCCTGGAGAATCAATTCCATGATGTCACGAAATATTGCAACTGGTAGCATATTTGCATACCATCATATCCCTGTATTTAATTTCTTGCTAACGTCAATGTCTCACGACTGTAATTGCCTCTATAATTGAATTTTTTAAAAATATAAAAATTCGCATTATTTTGCGAAGTTGGATGATTTTTAATCGATTTTAATCTTAATTTTTGAAAAATTCCCTATTAGCATTTCTATACGTTTTGCCTTTCCAGGTCAACCGTTCAAATAGGCTGACCCATACTTCTCCAAAAATATCAATTTCTAGATGCTTTGAGTCAATTATAAATTCAGAATTTTGTTTGTTTCCCGAAGAATGTACAATGTATAAACTGTTAAAGCCTCCTGGAGAATCAATTCTATGATGTCATGAAATATTGCAACTTGTAGCATATTTGTACGAAGGCGTAGAAGGGCCAACAAGATTTTTTTTCTTAAATTCCGAGTTCAAAGTCGGAATTTAGTTAAATTCCGAGTTTAAAGTCGGAATTTAGTTAAATTCCGAGTTTAAAGTCGGAATTTAGTTAAATTCCGAGTTTAAAGTCGGAATTTAGTTAAATTCCGAGTTCAAAGTCGGAATTTAGTTAAATTCCGAGTTTAAAGTCGGAATTTAGCTAAATTCCGAGTTTAAAGTCGGAATTTAGTTAAATTCCGAGTTCAAAGTCGGAATTTAGTTAAATTCCGAGTTTAAAGTCGGAATTTAGTCAAATTCTGAGTATATGATTGACAAATCAGTGGCGTAGACGCAAGGTTAATAAAACATTTCTATTCCATGTTGTACAAGAACGACAAAATATTCTTTGTGAGATGGATCAATATTTTGTTAACTACGACGTCCTTTTTAAGACTCCTATTGTGATTACTTTTAAGAGCTATGATCGATATCTCGGAACGTTTTTTGCGGGAATACCCGCGCCAATAAAACACATAGGCTTTAAAAGTTAATTGATTTTAAAATCATTGGCGTATATTGATAGTTAATAATGAAAAAAAAAAATAAAATTGTAGAGATAATAAAATAAAAAAGAAAACTGCTAACATAAAAGTCGATACGACATAATTTCTCGTAATTTTGAAAGCGTTTTATCTCAGAAACCACTTATGATAAATTCATAGTTTAAAAAAGCTCTGAAGGAACGTTTCTTCTAGAACTAACTACCTTGGGCAATCTTTAATTAAACCAGTTTTATCAATGTAATACGGTATAAAGCTTTAAAGTTGAACTCACTCCATTTGAATGGCGTTGGGTAGAAGAACATTTGCACTGGGGAATGGCAGAGTGGAACAATAATTGCATTTTTACAAATGAATGTAGATTTTTGTTGTATGCATCAAATGGACTTATTTTAGTGTTGAGAGGCCAGAATGAACGAAACCTGCAAGAAGATATAGAACCCAGAGTGCCATTTGGGGGTGAAAGTGTCAGCGTATGGGGAGGCGTAATGGGAAATGGAAAGATTGACTTAGTGGTTTTGATTGGTTTTAATTTTAACCTGAACTAACCTGAACGCAGTTAGATATCGATATTTGTGTATGAATGAAATTGTTATTCCCTTCGCTCAGAACTTTGGAGATGGTTTTATCTTAGTTGACGATAATGCATGGTCACACCGGGCTCAAATTGTTAATGAAGTTCTGAGAGAGAATAGCATCGAGGACATGAATTGGCCTGCTAGGTCGCCCGATATGAATGTTATAAAGTGATGAGCAGAATGAAACTAAAACTGAAAGAAAGAGAGCAAGAATTTCAAAACTTGGATGAATTCGTAGTGGCACTTAGAGAGGAATGGGAAGCCATTCCCCAGGAGTTTATCAGAAATTTGGTGGAGACCATGCCAAGAAGGGCGGCTGAGGTAATGCGAGTTTTCGGTGGGCCCACACATTATTAAGTACATAAATTCGTAGATTTAGTTTACCTCATTAAATTTTTGAATTGCACTCGTATCTTATTTGAGACCACAAAACAAACATCCCCAAAACCGTTCCGATATTTAGCAAACCTATTAAATAATACTTCACTTAAGTTAATAGTACATTTTTGAAGTTACGGCAAAGGAGCTGGGAAATCATTAACAGTGATGATGTCACAGAAGTAATATTAAAGTTTTGCGAAAACATCCGAAGCAATCTTTATGAACTAGAGTTCTACGTCACTAATTTTGTACTTAATAAGCTTTTAAATTTAGTTTATATCATTAAAATCGGGTGACCTACAGTGTTATACCGAGCAAAAAATAAAAATACTTCAAACTTTTTGAAAATACCCTGTAACTTTATCTCGAGCAAAAAAACAAAAACCGCCGAACATGTCCCGAGATATCTACCAAGCCTATAAAATGACATGACAAAGTTGAAAAGTTAAGATTTACCGTAGCAGATATCAAATAATGCAATCAGTTCAAATTTTACATTTTTGCGCCGCATCACAATGATAAAACTGGTTTAGTTAAAGATTGGTTCAGATAGTTAGTTCTAGAAGAAAAGTTCTTTCAGAGCCTTTTTAAACTATGAATTTATCCTAAATGATTTCTGAGATAAAACGCCTTGAAAATTGCCAAAAATTAGGTCGTATCGATCTTTTTTGTTAGCAGTTTAATTTTTTATTTTATTATCTCTACACTTTTATTTGTTTGTCATAATTAACTGTCAATATTCGTCAACGATTTTCAAATCAATGAACTTTTAAAGTCTATTAGTTTTATTGGCGCGGGTATTCCCGCAAAACACTGTAATTTATAGAAAGGTGCAAAACTTTTTGTAAACGTCCCGTAACTCTTCTTGTCGACAAAAAAAAAACAAAAACCGCAAAAAACGTCCCGAGATATCGATCACAGCTCTTAAATGTAATCACTAGAGGAGTCTTAAAGTTAGGACACCCACCATGAAGTCGTAGTTAACAAAATATTGATCCGTCTTTTAAACATTTTTTTGCCGTTCTTGTACAATATTGTTCTTGCGTCTACGCCACTGATTTGTGAATCATATGTAACTAAATTCCGACTTTAAACTCGGAATTTAACTAAATTCCGACTTTGAACTCGGAATTTAACTAAATTCCGACTTTAAACTCGGAAATTAACTAAATTCCGACTTTAAACTCGGAATTTAACTAAATTCCGACTTTAAACTCGGAAATTAACTAAATTCCGACTTTAAACTCGGAATTTAACTAAATTCCGACTTTAAACTCGGAATTTAACTAAATTCCGACTTTAAACTCGGAATTTAACTAAATTCCGACTTTGAACTCGGAATTTAAGAAAAAAAATTGTGTTGGCCCTTCTACGCCTTCGTATATTTGCATACCATCATATCACTGTATCTAATTTCTTGCTGACGACAATGTCTCACTACTCTAAGGGCCCGTTCACATTAGGCCGCTAAGGTGCGCCACTGGTGGAAAAGCATTGAGAGCAATGGGAGCCTTCACACTGCGCTGCGCCGATACGAGCGTGGCGCTGCCACCTTCTGCCGGTGACTTTTAGTAGCGACTAGCAGCGACCGGCGCGCGGCGCTGCTTCTTGATGCCGTATTCACATTACGCTGCTGCAGCGGCGCTGCTTGACTTGTCCTTTTTTCAATTGTTTTGGTCAATTAGCAGAGCCAAGGAAAGAATAATTTGGTGAATTTGCTTTGTTAAATTGAAAACGAGCTAAATTTGAAAACAGCTTATATTTGGCATTAAAAAGCAACCCTCTCAAGAAAGGTAAAAAAACGATTAGGAGGCTGTGATAAGCGAGCGGGGTGACCTTGAAAAGCGTCTTTGGACTCCAGCCGAGTCCGCCTTGACTTCTCCCGTGACCTCGAAAATCGCAACAAACCTTGAACGCGCGGCTTGACCTTGAGAGGCCATGACGCGCGCTTGAGGGTGACCTCTAGTCACCGACCTTGAGCGTCTGCGACATGCGTAACTTTGAGCGCGCGCCTGGACCTTAGAGCTATCCCCCAGAGTGTGGTTTTCAAAACATTGGGACTTTACTCCGATTTTGCCAACAAAACGTCATCGAGGTTCTCTGATTCTATGCGGCGCTGCTTTGCGGCGTATCTAATCGCAGTGCGCTTTTCATGCCGGGCTGCTAAAACGACGTCGTTTGATGACTGATTGACGTGTTTTGCTGACAACATTTGACGTGATTGACGCTGTTTGCAGCGCCGCTTAGCGGCCTAGCGTGAAGCGGCCCTAAGATGTACATAACCATGAACTGATTTGATTCCAACGACCGATATTTTATCTGAAACCTGTTATTTCCTGTTAGATACGTACTTATCTCTTGATGCAGAATTTATTTTTATGGTTCTACAAAATAGAAGTCCTAAAGATTCACGTCAGGGGAGATCGAAGCTTCCTTTAAATGATTGTTGAAACATCTGATAAATACTGCTGCACGGTGAGGTGAGAAACCATACTGCTGAATGCATTCCCCCCACATTTCCCTCATTATCGTGCTGCCAGATATTGTAATGAATTATTACGATAGAACGATATATGTTTTTATAAACTTTTCTTCTAAGAACTGAACTTCAATCAAATCTAAATATAAGAAGAATAATACCCCTTGTTCATTTACCTAGTACTAAACAACATTAATTTCAGTTTTCTAAGTGCTACAAAACATTTTCAAATAAAAAGCAACTAAGCATCTTACCTCCTGGCAATTGGCCTGTCTGACAAAGAACGTGGCATCGTCTGATTATCTCATCTGCATCGAGAGGCTGCCCGTAACCCTGCAAACAAATATCGAATCACACTTTTGATAGACCACCAGGAAGAAGCTAACCTGGTCGTAATACATGTCTTCATTGAACTCGTCGAAAGGAACATCTTCTTCAATAATTACGCAAGACTGGGTGGTCTCACAACCTAAAAGATGCGTGTGTTCTAATTTGCATTCTATGTTTCTTTGTTTTTTTTTTAATACACTGTGTTTCCTACCTTTGTCGATACATCTGCATTCCCTAGCAGTGAAGGCGCAATTGCCATCGTCATCCATGATCATACAGTGCTTGCTGGTGTTGCAGCTCTGATCAATACATCTTAGAAAACACCTAATCAGCTACAAGATCAGTTATAGAAAAAAACTGACAAACCTGCATTCCACTTGGGAATATTCGCAATTGTCCAAGCTGCACAGGTACTCTCCGCAACAAAAGTCTTCACATTTGCAGTTGACGCCTTTATAAAACTCGCATTCGGTTTGTGTTCCCGTGCCCTCGCTGAAGGGGCAGTTTTTAAAATTGGGGCCGCAGACCTTCACTTCGCAACACAGCTGACATTCGTCTGAGGGTGTAAGTTGAGTTAATATTAAGGAAGTTAGGAGAAAACCACTTACTTTTATGGCAATTCGCCCTAGCACCCAAGCAGGCTGGACAGTCGCCCACCCCAGTATCTTTACAAGTCTGCAGTGCAAAGTTCTTGGTATAAGCTTCGTCCTCTTCATCCAGTCCATTTCTTTTGCTTACCACAGATTTGCGCGACACGGAGGCTGTAATATCAAAAAATTCTGTGTAATTCTATTATGGTAAATCTTAATTCATAACGTACGGGCCAAAGTCATCCTTAATATGCCACTTGGCTGGAATATAGACTGGTTCATCTGCGATCTGTCACATTTTGCTAATTCAAATAAAAACATTAAGCAGCAACAAAAGACATGAGTTAAGTTAGTTACCAGGGACCAAAGATCCCCGTGGATTCGAGTAAATAGACATGTCGGGTTGTCCCGAGGGTGGCACCTCGTATTCTAGAGGAAGGATACCAACAACACTGGTGCTTTGCTGAAAATGGGTTCTACCACAAGTGGCACAAGGGGACTGACTGTAGTGGTGATACACGCAAGGGTTGTACCTTCTATTAATGTCAACGATTAAAAGCAAACCAAAGAAGGTAAAAGTTCTATAAAGGTCCGACACGGAAAATGGTGGTTTTAGTGAGTAGTAAACCGGATATTTTGAGAACATTTTCAGGTGCTCTCTTTAATTTAAACTGAAAATTGTACATTTTGGTTGAAAACCTTAAAAAAAAAATTAAGGACTTTTATGAAACTTTTACCCCTCTTTTAAATGTTCCATAAAGGCATGCCACTGAAGTTTGTAGTTTTATCGATTTATGTTATTAAAGTAAGTTTTAAAACATGATATTATGAAAGAATTTTTTAGCGCTTTTAGCGAGTAAGGCTAAGTTGTCAGCCAAGGATAGGTTAGTTATCTCTGGTTACTTCAGGTTAGTTTAGGTTGGCTCAGGTTAGTTCACTTATGTACTTCGTTTAGTTTCCCGTTTCTAATGCCACTTTAGAGCTGTGGTGAGCCTGATATCTACAGGGAGTATTTTTCGATGCTTAGCGAAGTGATAATAGTAATAATCCGAACAGAAATTTCTCCAAACGCTCCAAAATCTTTCATTTTTTAAAGCTTGGCGTTAGTCGTAACCTGGAAAACTTGCAAATTTGCATCTTTAGACACTTTAAGTCATTTTTTGTAGTTAATCTTAACCTACATTTTTACACAAACCTAACTTGCATTACTAAAGGATTTGAGTCATTTTAAACCGATTTTGGCCTTAATTCTTTTCTCAATTTCTCCAAAAAGTTTAAATTAGCATTTTCTAGACCCTTGAGTCATTTTTAGCCGTTTTTTGGCCTTATCGTAACCTGGATTTTTTCAACAACTTTAAATTTACAGTTTCAATTGCTTTGGGTCATTCTTAAGTGGTAATCCTAAAATAAGTTTCTCCAAACACTCCAAAATCTTTATTTTTTTTTACGTTAGAAGTCATTTTAAACCCAAAAATGTAAAGTTGGCATTTTTAGATTCTTGAGTGATTTTTAGTCGTTTGCGGCCTTATCGTAAATTCGATTCTTTCTAAAGCTTTTGATTTGCATCTTTAAAAGCTTTTTGAGTCATTTTAACCAATTTTGGCAATAATTTTAAAATAAATTTTTCCAAACAGTGCAAAAGTTGTATTGTTCTACATTTGGTGTCATTTTAACCTAACCTGGACTAACCCGACTTTCTCGAAAAATAGAAATTTTGCATTTTATCGATTTATTTGAAGTAAATTTCAAAACATGACATAATGAAAGAGTTTCCTAGTGCTTTTAGCCAATAAGGCTAATATTTGTTGTTTTTGGGCAAATTATTTTATAGACGTGAAAGAACCCACTTTTCATATAATTGTAGTGTCTCTCTTGTAGTTTCTCTGGTTAGTTTAGGTTAGTTTTTGTTAATTCAGGTTGTATAGTTTTCGATTTGATTACCTTAGGTCAGTTCAGATTAGTTTAATTATCTGTCTATTAGATAGGTTAGTTTAGTGCTTTGGTTAGTTTAGTTTTTGCAATGGACACGACATTTGTCACTTTTGAATTATGACATAACCTGAAGAGACTAACGAAAGAGACAAATGACTATTTTGAAAAACAGCTGTCCACTTACTGGTGTCATTTTAAAGCTAAGAAAAAAAACTTTTAGATCCAATAATAACTCGGATAGATTTAAAGAAATTGTCAAAATTTGTTTTTCTTTGCCGAATATCTAGTAAGCCATGAATTTTTTTGAAAAAAAAATATTGCTTCTAAATTGATCTTCTAAGGGCGACTTTTACAAGTTCAAGTAAAACTTCAGACTGAAGATAAAACTCCAGATATGACCTACATTGCATTGTTTATCGGTCAGGTAAACAACGCAATGTATGTCAAGTCTGGTATTTTATCTTCCATCTGAAGTTTTACTTGAACTTGTAAAAGTCGCCCTAAAACTGCAATTCATTCCTCATTTAGCTCACTTCGTAACTCTGCTACTTTCCGAGATAGCTTCAATAAACATCGGTCATCAAAAAACTTTTCCTTTATAAAATAAAAAAATTAAAAAAAAAACCAAGCTAACCAAAGCAGGAAAACAAACTAACCGAACAGACAGATATTTAAACTATAGAAACCACCTAAGCTAACTGAAATGAAAAATAGGGCAACCTGAAATAACAAGTACTAATCTAAACTCACACAAACTGACCAGAGATAACCGACTAATGTTAACTAACCTAATATGAAAAGCGGTTTTTTTTTTCAAGTTCATTATAACACTTCATCTAGCAGGCTATGAAATTTTGACAGAAAAGTTTGACATAATCGAAGTAAATGGACTTTTGTTTCTTCGTCCTTTTCTTTTGACATTTCACAGCCAACTAGATGAAATTTTATAATGAACACCCGTATATAGAAGATTTTACGTAAAAAGGTCAATTATTGTATTAGTCAAAAAGTCGGTTTTTGAACATAAATTTAACAGTACAGGTTGGACCCTTTAACTTGAGACAGCCAGATATCTGGAGAATTAGTAGGATAACGATATTCGTTCCAACGGTGGCCTATATTGTACAGGGTGTCCCAAATTGGTTGTCCGAATAGGGTATCTGCGTTATTATTAACGCTAGAAGAAAACCGACCTCGCATGCCCGTAGGCTTTTTTTTAAGATACCTTTAATGGTGCTTTCAGATTTTCGCGATTGTCATTTGTTTTGGCGCTACAGTCAATTTTTCAATTTTGGCCCAATTTGAAAATACGTTGTATTTCGTTTAATATCGCAGATATCGCAATTCTGTAAAAACATTGTATGGGCACTTTTTAAAGCAGAACTTATTGGAGTACTCATATTTTCTGCTTCTTCATATTTTTAAGTTATGACATAAACTTATCTTTTTTTGAATGGTCATTATAGTTGACCATAATGTCTCTAAAAGTCATTTTTTTTTTTAATTTAACGACGTAAGTCATAATGGGTCTAAACAAACTAACTCTTCGAAAAATATGAAATTTTGTTTTTTAGGCATAACTTTACTTATATAAATTAAACACATCTAGATTTGTTAATAATAGTAGATACTGAAACAAGAAAATTAAATTTTTAATTATCTAAGGATTTTTTCTTGAAGATTTCCCATAAAATGTCCATTAGTTTAAATAGGTTTTCCTACGATTCAATAAGAATACCTACTTGTATGGGTCGTCTTGAATTTGGCTCAGTTTATTCTTTTATTAAGCAGTCATTGCCTAAATTCTCACCGTAATTATGCTGTCTTCCTGTGGGTATGGGATGAGTAATAAATGATAGATTTGCAGGATCATAAATATTTTAAAAAACAAAAATTAATTCCTTGCTAATAGAAATAAAAAATTCTATACTCTACTTGACAATTTTGAGAATCCGGAAAGTTAAATCAGTGTTTCGAGATGAGCTTTGGATACTACGAATACTATAATATGAATGAGTGCTACACTCTTAGGAATAAAAATTGCGAAACAGCGGCATAACTCTATTTTGAAAGATATCCAGAAAGGCGACTATCGTGTTTAAGAACATTCAAGAGGATAGAACATAATCTCGTAAATCATGGATCATTTGAAAAACCAAAAGCAGCAAAGTATTGGAAAGAAGATGATGATGCAAAGACTATTGAAATCATTGGAGCAGTTTCTACAAATAACGCCAGTACCTCTCTGAGACAGCTTTAACAGGACACAAATATACCACGATCTACTTCCCAAAGAATATTAAAAAAAAATTGAAACCTTATAAGATACGAAAAGTGCATTCACTCTACCCAGGAGTTAGTTGGCTGGGGACCCCAACTTTTCCAAGAAAATAATTTGGACAGATGAAACACGTGTTACCAGTGATGGAATATTTAATCGAAATAACCATAGGATGTGGGCTGATCAGAGTCCACACGCTATATTAGGAAATCGGTTTCAACAAGGCAAGTTTGGGTTTAACGTTTGGTGTGTTCTTTTAAATAACAAAGTGTTGTCGTTCCATATATTTGACAACGACTTAACAGCAGAAAGATATGTTAAAATATTAACCAATAAATTACAAGATGCTTTTGACGATCTTCCTATCAGAACAAGGTTGGAGTTATATTTCCAGCAGGATGGCGCATCTGCCTATAATGCTCGACGATCTACTGATATTTTAAATGCGCACTTTGGTAATAGGTGGTTGGGTGCTAGAGGTCCAGTTTTATGGCCAGCTAGGTCACCGGATCTCTCACCTTTAGATTATTTTTTCTGGGGTTACATCAAAGACAAAATATATTTAGACCCTTCCAGAACGGCTGAAGAACTGAAACAAAAATTCGAGAATGCAGTAAGAAAAATACCAAATTTGTTCATTTTAAACGCAATGAGAGGTTTACAATGACGTGAAGCTTGCATTGCAGAACATGGAAATCAGTTTGAAAACTTACGTTAAGTGTTAGTTGTGGATGAAAGTAATTTTTTTATAATTTGTAAAGCGACCAATTGCTACATAAATTAAAGTAATATCTGAAAAAAATGTTTCTTATTTTTTTTAAGAGTTAGTTTGTTTAGACCCATTACGACATACATCATTAAAATGACTATGATGACCACTTAAAAAAAGATAAGTTTATGTCATAATTGAAAAATATGAAGAAGCACAAAAAATCTGAGCCAATGAGTTCTGCTTTAAAAAGTGCCCATACAATGTTTTTACAGAATTGCGATATCTGCGATATCAAGCGAAAAACAACTCATTTTCAAATTGGGCCAAAATTGAAAAATCGATTGTAGCGCCAAAACAAATGATAAACGCGAAAATCTGAAAGCACCGTTAAAGCTATCTTGAAAAAATCCTACGGCCTAATGCGAGGTCGGTTTTTTTTTCTAGCGCTAATAATAACGCAGATACCCTATTCGGACAACCAATTTGGGACACCCTGTACAGAAGAGTCTATTTTAGGCACATATTTTTGCGTATGTTAAAATCAAAGGTAAATTAGAAAAGCAAACTTTTTAAATAGGACACGCTGTATTTTGTACTAAATTTTGATAGATATATCTCTCTCTCTCTCTCTCTCTTCCTTTTACTTGGCCCTGAAAATTTGACATGATTTCAGGAAGTTGTTGGGATACCCTGTATGTTCCATTGAGGATTTTTTGATATCTTAGTAGCCTTAGAATGTTCATTCTCTTGCGACCCATCTCCCTTTTGCTCATATCAAGAAGATTGGCAAACAAGGTCAAAGTCAAGTTTTAAAGGCTTACGACGTGTAAAACTTTTGTGAATAGATAACACATAACACATTACTGTTGGCCGATTATGAATTGTATACTCGAAATATTTCTATTATGGTATAATAATCCATCATTCGATTATTGCAATCGAGACATCGACTTATGAATTATGTATACCTATAAGTTATTTTACTAAATACTAAATGCTAAATAATTAACACTTTCTTTCTTTTATTTTATTTCTTTACTAATTATTTTTATTATTCACCACACAAAATAATCGAAATTTACATTTTTAGATTGAGTGGTCAACTTTTAACCGACTTTAGTCCTAAATTTCTCCAAAAACTCCAAACTAGAATTTTTAGAGGCTCTGTGTATTTTTTTAACCACTTGTGACTCTAATTCTAACCCGAATTAGTTTGTTATTCTGCATTTTTGAGTGCTTTGAGTAATTTTCAATTAATTTTGGCCAAAATCATTTTTTTTTTTTAAATTTCTTTTTCGAAACCTCCAAATTTGTATTTTTATACACTTTGTGTCATATTTTATTTATATATTTATATATATAATTTATATATTATGTACCCTGCTGGATAATAGGTTGGAATAATACAAATTTGTAAAATTATTTTGAAAACAGATATCTTCTAGACGATGTGAAATATCAAAATGAATTTTTCAGGACTTTTGGAAATGTCATTGATAGTAACTGGTCTTAATACCAGTTTTTAATTGTGCTTACGAAAGGCATATACAGGGAGTAAATTCAGACCGAAAGGCATATACGGCAAAGGCATATACAGAGAGAAAATCAAAATTTCTTTCTTACCGAAGATTTAGAAAAACCAAAATCGATTTGTAATTTCTATTCTAGGGTAATCTATCCACTAATGGAAAAATACATATTCGCCCGATTTTTGATATCTCGCTTATATTTGAATATACGAGGTTTTTTTTTAAATTAGCACAACTTATCGAACCTCTTATATACCTCTTACTTTTTTTAGAACAATGGAAGTAATGGATTTTTTCTTCTTATCAAACATCCTTGCGTACATGTAACTGTCTTCCTATTCAGAATTGTCACTGTGTATACATGGTGGCTGCAATGTCTAAACGTGTCTCACGAAGAATCCGTGAATTTGAATAAGCTGCCTGCTGTACGCTGTATAATTAAAACGAGTGATAATTTTGAACTTTTGAAACTGTGTAGTAGTATGAAAACTTGGACAAATAACACAAAAAGGTTTTTTAATTTTTTTTAATAAGATTAGTATTACCATACAGGGTGGTCCTCCTAGAACTGCATGTTACGTGATGTTATCGAAAAATTAGAAATGATAATAGTCTGAAAACGTTGTGGTGAGGATACCATAACCAGCCGATGGGGGCACTCTACCTACAAATGTTCAAGACATTGGCACTTTCGGATATACTGGAAACAGATGGCAACTTCTTTATTTTAAATAAGACATCCATTGTTGCATTTTTATATTCTCCTTAAAAGTATAAGATTATCTTCATAGAACGTACCCTATGCTATCTTTTGATCGTTTTCGTTATATTGGCTTTTAACAAATGACACTTTTTGCGTTACTTTGAAACGAATGATACTTTATGAATGAAATTTTTAAACTTTGTATATGAAACACTCACAAAATTATCTCAAAACGATTTTTTGGAGGTTGACTATTACATACCTTTTACCAAATTTTCACAAATCTAATATAGACAAGGCCCTTCTCTCTCATTAGAAATTCCAAGTCATCTGTCTGGCATAACGAACTTGATTATTGCGATATTAAATATACCTCATTGTTACTATGCAGGCTTTTTAAACATTTTATAGGGATTTGCGTGTTGTGTATGTGATTTATCAGTGTCATTTTTCAAACGTCAATATGACGAACACGGTCAAAATCAGCATAGGGTACGATATGTGAAAATAATCTTAGTATTTTAAGGAGAATCCAAAAATGCAACAATATACAGGATATTCCATTAAAAAAATGGAAGTTGTTACCTGTTTCCGGTGTAACCCGCAGCGAAACCACCATCTTGAATTTTTTTAGGTAGAGTGTACAATCGATCGAGTATTACAAATTGATTTTGGTTTTTCTAAATCTTCGGTAAGAAAGAAATTTTGATTTTTTGTGAAGGTCTGACTTTGCACCCTGTATATAAGCTATTCACTTATTATTGTCGTCAAGTAGATGTTGGAAAATTGACTTTGACATTTTTATCGTATCTTCTCAACATGTGCTAAAAGGTGATAGGTATAAAAAAATTAAGCTTTCAAAGGTAACAAGATGACAAAAATAAGTGATTGGGTAATATGCGTTTCGTAAGCACAATGAAAAACTGGTATTAAGACCAGTTACTATCAATGGCATTTTCAAAAAGAACTGAAAAATTCATTTTGATATTCCACATCGTCTAGAAGGTATCTGCTTTCAACGTAACCTTAGAAATTTGCGTTATTCCAACCTATTGTCCAGCAGTGAATTTTGGCTTTGATCCTAGCTTGACCTTTTCGAAAAAAATAAAAATTGTAATATTTAGATGAAATAGGTAATTTTTAAACAATTTGGTCCCCATTTTAACTAAACGCTCTGTCTAACTTTTTAACTATTTTTTACCCCAATCCTATTCCCCAATCCTAACTAAACTTGCCCAGAAGCTGATTTTGGTTTTACTAAGTATAAGCATAATCTTAATTTAAATTTTTCCAATGCTTGGAGATCTGTATATTTGCGTTCCTTGAGTAATTTTTCACCAATTTTGACCTTGATCCTAGCCTGACTTTTTCAAAAAACATAAAAATGTTATTTTTAGATACAATAGGTCATTTTTAAACCATTTCAGTTCTAATTCTAACCTAAATTTGTCCAAATGCTTCAAATTTGCACTTTTGGACGATTTGTGTACGTTTTTAACCACTTTTGACCCTCTTCCTAACCTAAATTTTCCGGAAACCTTTAATTTACATTTTTTGACACTGAGTAATTTTTAATCGATTTTGGCTGTAATCTTAACTTGAATTTTTCCAAAGAATTCAAGTTTGTATATGCTTGCATGCTTTGAGTAATTTTTCACCGATTTTCACCTTAATCAAAAACATTAAAACTGTAATTTTTTGGATGAATTGGCCATTTTAAACAATTTTAATCCTAATTCCAACCTAAATGTCTCCAAAGACATCAAATTTGAACTTTTTGACTCTTTGTGTAAACTTTTCGACTTTTGGCGCTAGTGCTAACCTGAATTTGCCCAGACACTTTAAACTGCATTTTTGACGGTTTTTTGCTGCATTGAGTAATTTTTTATTGATTTTGGCCATAATCTTATTTTGAATTTCTCCAAACCCTCCAAATTTCTATTTTTAGAGAGTTTGAATCATTTTTCACGTCGTATTTTGGCCTTAATCCTAGCTTGACTTTTTCGAAAAAAATCCAAATTGTCAATTTTATATGAAATGGGTTATTTTTAATGCCTTTAATCCTACACCTATCCTGAATTTGTTCAGAGTCCAAATTTGCACTTTTAGACGCTCTAGTAAATTTTTGACCCTATTCCTATCCTGAATTTTCCAAAAACCTTCAATTTGCATTTTTAGACACTTTGAGACACTTAGTCACTAAACAAAATTAGTCCTGTATCTAACCTAACTTTCTCCAAAGACTTAATTAATGTACGATTAAGTAATTACTTAATCGTACGTTAATTCCACTTTGTTTTTTCAATATACTATTAAGTAATTACTTAATCGTACATTAATTCTACTTTGTTATTTCATATTACTTTTAGTCCTGATGATGGCAGAAAAAAGACTGCCGAAACGTTGGTGAATGGTACAATAAGATCAGCATGAAAAGAGATTGTCCAATTTCTCGTGTTTTCTTCGCAATTAAGACTTTACTGGACGCGACTCTATCAACAATAGTATATTACATACCGGGGTGGGAAGTCGTTCATTACTGTCGAGAGATTTGATAGTTTATCGAGACGCGCATCGTCGAGATGAACTATAAAAGATATTTATATTTTTAACTATCTTTTTTAAAAATTATCAGTTAACTATCTTATCTAGTTACTAGGGACACCTTTTTAATTCTATAAAGACGCTAAATTTTAGGAGCCAAGAAATAAGCATGGAAAATGAGGGTTGAAAGAGAGGTAGGTAATAAGCCATTACCGCCCTTGGGTGGTAATGAATACCCATTACCTACGCCTAATTTAGAGGTAGGTAATAGGTAATTTTCCACCTCCTATGACATTTGTAATGATAGCATTACATATATGGTTGGTAATAAATACCATTGTTAACGCTGTTTTCGACCTTTTTAAAAGACTGATGAACCATCATTTCGCAAGCTCTAATTGTGCCGATCCCCAGACTAGTTTCGCCGTTTACAGCTCGTCGGTGAGGCTTTGACATAATTAGAGCTCGTGGAACTTTCGGTACTCAAGACACGTTTCATAGCAGCACCGAGAAAAGTCTCCCGGTGGCGCCATCTGTTTGTTGAACTATCGATTGCACTCGTTCAGTATCAACGTCATTGCCCGGTCTAAGGAAACATGATGCAGATTACTGTGAAATACAGAAATCAATTTTTAGCCGTCGTTACTATGAAACGCTATTTTCGACCTTTTAAACGACTGAACCGTGACCTGAACCGAGTATAGTACCTTTGAGTTTTAACCTGAACCGAGTATAGTACCGACGGGTAAAAATTGTTTTCTGTATTTTACAGTAATCTGCATCAAATACCATTGTTATGTTTAGATAAAATGGGTAATTTTTTAAACAATTTCAGTTATGTCTAATCTAAATTTCTTCAAAATTTTAATTTTTAGACACTCTATGTAATTTTTCAACCACTTTTGTTGATAATGCTAATCTGAATGTGCCCAGAAACCTTTAATTCGTTTTCTTTTGACGCCTTGAGTATTTTTAACTGATTCTTGAATTGATCATTACTGATTCGAACTTTTCCAAATCTTTCAAGTTGCATTTTTACACGATTTGAGTAATTTTTCACGTATTTTGGCTTTTACTCTGGCCTGAGTTTTGCAAAAAAACATAAAAATTTTCATTTTCAGATGAAATGAGTCATTTTTAAACAATTTTGTTCCTAGTTCTACCCTAAATTTCTCCAAAAACTTCAAATTGGCATTTTTAGACGCTTTGAGTACATTTTTAACCACTTTTGTCCCTAATTCTTATCCGAATTTTTCCAGAACTCTTTAATTTAACTTCAATTTGAATTTTAGTTTCTCCAAAACTTTCAAATTTGTATTTTACCCACTTTGAGTCATTTTTACCGATTTTGGATTTAATTCTAGCGTCACTTTCTTAAACAACATTAAATTTTGCATTTTTAGATGAGGTTAGTGCTATTCAATCGATTTAATACTGTAATTTGACTCCAAATGGACATGTTTAGAAGCTTTGTGTCATATTTGTAACCAATTTGGACCTTAAACCTAACCTGAATGTTCTCAGAAACTTTTAATTTGCATTTTTTAATGCTTTTTCTCATTCAAATCAAGTGGATACACCACCTAATTCTAGATTTGACAAATACTGTGGGGAAGAGCGACACAAGGCAAAACTCGAGACAAGCTATAACGTATATAATTAATTTATTTTGTTTTTGATTATGACTGATTTTTTAAATCCTACTTAATCGGATCGAATGATTTTATGGAGAAATTTGAATTTTGATTCATCCGATTAAGAAAATATATCGACAATGATACGTTTATCTCGGGCAGATTGAATCCGCTTTTTCAATCGGATTGAAGTTATACGGAATTTCATCGTAAATATTTTATTTGGATCGAAGAATCGGCCGAGACGATTCGAAAAGATGAAAAAAAGACAGAGAATACAATAAAAAAATAAATGTCATGTGTCAGCTGTCAATGTGTTTTTAGTAATGTTTACTACAATTTCTTTTGATAATTAATATTTTTATTTAGGTATTTGCAACAAAATTTACCCTAAAAAAATGTTTGTTAGCTCAAATCGCCGATTAGTTGCTTATTAACAATTTTAATTGTATCCAGCATTTCAATTTGGTTTTATTTCAGGATTGACTAAGCAATCCTTAATCCACAACATTTATCTCGCCATTTTTGCCGTAGTTTGCTCGATCCGATTGAACAAGCCGATCGAACTTGCCCGAGATAAACGTACTACGTACTGTATGACCATAAATAGAGATAATCGAATTGGGTAATCGAATAATCATTGGAATAATCGACTGTAAGTGTTTTTTTATAAATGATTTTAAAAATTTACTCATAATTGATTAATCGAATTACCGATCATTTCAATTGATTATTTTGATTATTTCGATTATAGAAATAAATCGATTATGCCCATCACTACATGATACCCCATACAAGATACTTTCAGTTTATTTATAGTCCTGTACCAGCTACAAGATCTGTCAAAACCCAGTAAAAAGAGGGGGTGACCTATTTCGACATATTACATTGTATGACGTCACACTTTTCTATGCCACCCTGTATATGTAAAAATATTACATATATTATTATATATATATAAAAACTAGAACTGAACTTACCTGAACTAACCTGATGTAACCTAAACTAACCTGATCAAAAGAAAAACATAACTGAACTAACCTAACCAAAGAAAAACTAGAACTGAACTAACCTGAACCAACTTGATCTAACATAAAGTAACCAGAACTAACCTAACCAAAAGATTTCTCATAGAACAACAAAGCGGCCCTGAGGGGCCGCTTGGCTCTTAGCCTAACATAGACCTTTTTGTACAATATAGGTTCCCGTTAAAACGAAATATTTTGCTTTACTAGTTCTTGAGATATCTCGTTGTCTCAAGTTAAATAGACCACACTGTATAATCGATCAAATTACAGACTTCAGTTACGAATTTTTATGAAACATTTACAAGGGAGATAAATGTTCCATAAGATTCCTTAATTTTTTCAACCTTAATCTATAATTTTTAAATTAAAAAACCCGCTGGATAGCTATCTCGTAATATTACCTTTTATTCACGACCACCCTATAATAATGAACATTATTCACAAGTGAATAATGAGTTGTACCACTGGTTCATTCAAATAGTTATTCTTCTATTAGGGTGTATTGAGACAAATATAGGTTACAGTGTCTCTTTTTCACTAAAAAATGTACTTTTCTCTGAAAAATACTTAAAATAGGCTATAAAATGAAGTAATTTACCGTCTACCCTCGTAGCATTGAAATGAACATGCACGGGCGACTAGGCCGTTACCTATTTGACGCATCAAACGTTGCGCCGTCGGCGTCGATTAGCGAAACCAGTCGTGTTTTAAAATTGTGAATTTTCTTTATGGCACCTATAACCTATCATATTTGGGAAAACCAGGAATCTGGGTCGTGAATAAAGTATACTATTCAACTCTCATTTAATGAGCATTACTCTCTCGGGCAACTTGTGCTACTGGCTTCGCTCGTGGGCTCAAACGTTACCCTCGAGAAAACGACTCTCATTAAATGCTTGTTGCATAATATACTATTAACATCTACTATAGCTATATAAGGGTATAAAATTGAAAATTTTCCTGTCGGACCTTTATGAAGCTGTTACCCCTAAGAACATTGTGGGCCTAACTTACTCTACTCGGGGTGTGGTAATCTCATTGCAGCATTCTTCGTACGGTTTCTGGGGAATCTGCTGACATCTGCAACACTCGCTTTTTTAATGTGTTAGAAATCGTCTTGGGAGACTTACCAGTTTTCGTTGTGGTCCATGGAGACTGGTTGCACCAGCAAAGCATCGGGGGAAGTAATGGGAGATAGAAATACGAGAATTTCGACAGAATTTTGGGCCCTTGAGGGTGAATCCAAACGGTTTCGTTGTCAACTTCAGTACGTGTCAGATTGTGAAGTTGTTGGTGGTATACCTGAGTTTGAATCCACCGTAGATGTGGTATAACAAAGAACAGTGAACATTTTAGGACATGAATTTTTGCAGCACAGAATATGGACTTGAAGTAACGATTAAACAACAATATGATAAAGTTTCAAACAATGAACCCTTGATAGTGGCTTTCATGGCGTGCAAAACACGGCCTGTATGACAGGAGTGCATTACGTTGTCTGAACAGAATCTGAAACACTTTACTTAATGTACAACATTTTCTTTTCAATAAAACTACACTCTTAAAATGGCTATATAAAATTATAAATTTAAAAAAACTAAGCTTACTGGGTAGAGTTTTTTGAACATAAATATCTGTATGGGCATGAGCAAAAGTTGCGTAATATGCAAAGAAGGTCCAAGAAAACTGTATATTACTTCGTGCAGAAACATCCATCCAATTTTGTCTTCGGGTTTTTTTTGCCTTCTGTCACCTGTTTCCGGAGCCGTCGTTAGTGGTGTTCTGACATCTTAATTAAAAGATATAGGACTTAGAGGAAGGGCTAGTAAATATCCCTATTTTACCTGATTAAGTGTTATGGTACTTTCACTAGGAAACTGTTCATTCCCCCTGTTATCTGACTGTGATCTAGACTCGTTGTCAGCCTCCATTACTCTACTAAGCGTCCTCACGGCCCTTACTGTCGTTGATACATTTCTGATTACTGCAGTTTTAAAGATAATTGTCTTTAGGTAATTATAAAACAATTATTATAGCTATTGTTGTGCAATTATGAGTGACTTAATCGAAAAGAAAAATATTGATATTACTAAATACCTATAAATTATAGTTATTTTTTTTTAATACATAATTCACACTGTTATTCTTATATTTTATTTTATTTTTTTATTATTTTTTTTTAATATTCTCCATTTTATATCGTTCATAATAGATATAGGGTTGTTCAAATTTTAGCATTATTTCAAATTTCAATTCATATAGAATGAAATTAACCGATTAAGCACCCGGTATAATTGAAATTTATATTATCGCCGTTATTTAATCGATTTTACAGGATAGTCTTTTTAACTACAGACATCTGGAAAACTAATAGAGTTAAAAAAATCGTTTTAACGGTGTCTTATATTCTACAAGAGATCTTGTTTCAGGCACATATTTTTACATATACAGGGTGGGCCAGAAAAGCGTGACTTTATTTAATGTAATACTTTTAAATAGGACGCCCTTGGCCCTGAAAATTTGACATCATTGCCGGAAGTTGTTGGGATACCCTATATTTCACATTAAGGATTTTTTGCCATGTTAAGCGACATGGAATGTTCATTTTTTTCCTACTTATCTCCCTTT
Source organism: Taphrorychus bicolor (assembly GCA_951812265.1). Lineage (NCBI taxonomy): Eukaryota > Metazoa > Arthropoda > Insecta > Coleoptera > Curculionidae > Taphrorychus > Taphrorychus bicolor. Next base: position 42,646,505 of record OX638298.1, on the reverse strand, counting down.
TGCTCTTGTTAAGAAGATTGGCAAACAATGTCAAAGTCCAATTTCCAAGGGTAACGAGATGTCAAATTATTGTGCGTAGATATTACATGATACCCCATAGAAAATACTTTTAGTTTATTAATGAATTTCTCTTGAACTACTACAAGCAGCGTTGTCAAGTTTTCAGGGTTCAGTACGGGCTATAAGATTTATCAAAATCTGGTAAAAAATAGAGGGTGTCATATTTAAAAATATTACTTTATAAAACGTCATACTTTTCTGAGTCATCCTGTATATGTAAAAATATTTGAAGTTTTTCCTCGTTGAAACTGCTTGTGACAAATGTTTTAAGTTTTTTTATAACCGGTTTTGCCTTAATCCTAACCCGAATTTTTTCAAAACCTAGTAACTTGTATTTTTAGACACTGAGAAGTTTTTAACCGATTTTGGGCACAAGCTTAATTTAGATTTCTCTAAAACCTCCAATGTTCTATTTTTACAATTTTAACCATTTTTCTCTGATTTTGGCTTCAATCTTAGCCTGACTTTTTCCAAAAAACCTCAAAATTTAAATTTTTAAGATGAGATGGGTCGTTTGTAATCGATTTAGTATTAAAATATATTCTACATAATAGAATAATTAAATTAAATTTTATATAATAGAATAAAAAATATAAATTATTCTAACTAGAATTTCTCCAGAGACTCCAAATTTGCATTTTTAGACACGTTGAATAATTTTTAACCGATTTTGGCCAAAATGTTAATTAAAGTTTTTCCAAACCATCCAATTTTCTATTTTTACACGCTTTGAATCATTTTTCACGTATTTGCCGTAATCCTATCCCTCGTCCTATCCTGACTTTTTTCAAAAAAACATAAATATTGACATTTTTAGATGAAATCAGTCATTTTTTAACAATCTTAGTACCTAATTCTAACCTGAGTTTCTATAAAGACTCCAAATTTACATTTTTTGCCCGCAAATTTGCCCGAGTAATTTTTTAACTTTTGACCTAATCCTAATCCTGAACTTTCCCAGAAACTTTTAATCTATACATGTATTTTTATGTGTTTTATGAATAATTTTTCACGTATTTTGACCTTAACTCTGGCCATTACTTTAAAAAAAAAACGTCAAAACTGTAATTTTTAAAGAGTCCAAATTTGTATTTTTAGACGGTCTTTTTCATTTTTTAACCTCTTTTGACCCTAATCCTAGCCTGAATTTATCCAGAAAATTTTTAATCGATTTTTTTCATAATCTTAATTTGAATTTTTCCAAATCCTCCTAATTTGTATTTTTACACGCTTTGACTAATTTTTCATCATTTTATATCGGCCTTAATCCTTACCCTTACTTTCTCATCAAAATTAACATTTTTAATCAATTTTAGTCCTGATCCTTTTGACAATGATCCTAACTTGAATTTGCTCAGAAACTTGGCCTAATCCTAACCTGCATTTGTTCAGAAACTTAATTTACAATTTTAAACCTTGAAAAGGTTTTAGTCGATGTTGGGCACTACCTTAATTTAAATTTCTCTAACAACTTGAATTTTTCGACACGTTGAATGATTTTTACCTATTTTGGCCATAATGTTAATTACAGTTTTTCCAAACCCTTCAATTTTGTATTTTTACACGCTTTGAATCATTGTTCAGGTATTTGCCATAATCCTATCCTGACTTCTTCAAAAAACATAAAAATTGACATTTTTAGATTAAATGATGATAATGGGTAATTTTTTAACAATTTTAGTCCTTATTCTAACTTGAGTTTCTACAAAGACTCCACATTTGCATTTTTAGATGCTTTGTGTAATTTTTTAACCACTTTTGACCCTAATCCTAACCTGAATTTGCCAAGAAACTTTTAATCTATATTTGTATTTCTACCCGCATTGAATAATTTTTCTCGTATTTTTGCCTTGATTGTGGCCTCACTTTTTCAAAACTGTCATTTTTAGATGAAATAGTCATTTTTAAATAATTTTAGTCTTCATTCTATCGTGAATTTCCTCAAAGAGTCCAAATTTGTATTTTTAGACGCTCCGTTTAATTTTTTAACCTCTTTCCATAATCGTAATTTGAATTTTTCCAAATCATTCAAATTTGTATTTTTACACGCTTTGAGTACTGACTTTCTCATAAAACCATAAAATTTACATTTTTAGCTAAGGTGGTTCATTTTAAATAAATTTTAGTCCTAATCCTTTTGACACTAATCCTAATCTGAATTTGCCCAGAAACTTTCAATTTGGCTTTTTAGACACCTTGAGAAATTTTTAACCAATTTTAACCATAATCTTAATCTGAATTTTTGCAGATCCTTCAAATTTGTATTTTTACACACTCTTAGTAATTTTTTACCGATTTTGGTGTAATTTTTTCTAAAAAAATATAAAAATACCCATTTTTAGATGAAATGGATCATTTTTAATCGACTTTAGACCTAATTCTCTAACCTCAATTTTTCCAAAAACTTCGAATTTGCATTTTTAGACGCTTTGTGTACATTTTTAAGCACTTTTGTGAGTAAAAAATAAGTAATTTTTTAACAATTTTGGCCCTAATTCTAACCTGAGTTTCTACAAAGTCTCCAATTTTGCATTTTTAGATGCTTTGTGTAATTTTTTAATCCCTTTTGACCCCAATGCTAACCTGAATATTCCCAGTAACTTCTAATTTATATTTGAATTTTTATGTGTTTTATGAATCATTTTTCACGTATTTTGGCCTTAATTTTGGCCTGACTTTTTCAAAAAAACATCAAAACTGTAATTTTTAGATGAAATATGTTATTTTTAAACAATTATAGTCTTCATTCTAACCTGAATTTCCCCAAAGAGTCCAAATTTGTATTTTTAGACGCTCTGCTTTTTTTTAACCTCTTTGATCCTTATCCTAACCCGAACTTACCCAGAAAATTTTTAAACGATTTTTTCCATACTCTTAATTTGAATTTTTCCAAATCCACCAAATTTGTATTTTTAGACGCTTTGAGTAATTTTTCACTTATTTTGGCCTTAATCCTAACCTGACTTTCTCATAAAACATCAAAATTTACATTTTTAATCAATTTTTTGTCCCAATCCTTTTGACACTAATCCTAACCTGAATTTGCTCACAAACTCTCAATTTGGCTTTTTAGGCACTTTGAGTAATTTCTAATCGATTTTAACCATATTCTTACTTTGAATTTTTAACAACCTTTCATTTTTTACCGATTTTGGCCTTAATTGGTGCCATATAAAAATACTAATTTTTAGATGAAATGGGTCATTTTTAATCGATTTTAGACCTAATTCTAACCTGTATTTCTCCAAGGATTCCAAATTTGCACGTTTAGACGCTTTGTGTACATTTTTAACCACTTTTGGCCCTAATTCTAACCTGGATTTTTTCAGAAACTTTTAGCTTGCATGTTTAGACGCGCTGATAAGTGTGTAACCGATTTTGGGCACAATCTTATTTTAAATTTCTCTAAATACTTGCATTTTTCGACATGTTTAATTGATTTTGGCCACAATGTTAATTAGAGTTTTTCAAATCCTCCAATTTTGTATTTTTACACGCTTTGAATCATTTTGCACGTATTTGCCTTAATCCTGACTTTTTCAAAAAACCTAAAAGTTTACATTTTTAGATGAAATGAGTCATTTTTGAACAATTTTAATCCTAATTCTAACCTGAGTTTCTACAAAAACTCCAAGTTTGCATTTTTAGATGTTTTTTGTAGGCTTTTAACCAATTTTGACCCTATAATCCTTACCTGAATTTGGCCAGAAACTTTTAATCTATGTTCGTATTTTTACCCTGTTTTAATCATTTTTGACGTATTTTGGCCTTAATCCTGGCCAAACTTTTTAAAAAAACATCAAAATTGTAATTTTGTAAATGAAATGATTCATTTTAGAACAACTTTAGTCTTCATTCTAACCTGAATTTTCCCAAAGAGTCCAAATTTGCATTTTTAGATGCTTTGTGTAATTTTTTAACCACTTTTGACCCTAATCCTAACCTGACTTTCTCAAAGAACATCAAAATTTACATTTTTAGACAATGTACTTTTGGCCGTGAACCTAATTCTCATTTTTTTCATAAACTTTTAGTTTGCATTTTTAGACGCGCTGAGAAGTTTGTAACCGATTTTGGGCACAATCTTAATTTAAATTTGTCTAAAAACTCGCATTTTTCGACACGTTGAATAATTTTTAACCGATTTTGGCCTTAATGTTAATTAGAGTTTTTCCAAATCCTCCAATTTTGTATTTTTACACGCTTTGAATCATTTATCACCTATTTCCCATAATCCTATTCTGACTTTTTGAAAAAAAAAATAAAAATTGACATTTTTACATGAAATGAGATATTTTTTTAACAATTTTAGTTCTAATTCTAACCTGATTTTCTACAAAGACGTCAAATTTGCATTTTTAGATGCTTTGTGTATTTTTTTAACCACTTTTGACCCTAATCCTAACCTGAATTTGCCAAGAAACTTTTAATCTATATTTGTATTTTTACCGCTTTTGTTTTAGATGCAATAAGTCATTTTCGAAACATATTTAGTCTTCATTCTAACCGGAATTTCCCCAAGGAGTTCAAATTTATATTTTTAATGTTCAATGTCCAAATTTGTAATTTTAATGTATCCTGTTTAATTTTTTAACATCTTTTGACCCTAATCCTAACCTGAAATTACCCAGAAAATATTTCATCGATTTTTTCCATAATCTTAATCTGATTTTTTCCAAATCCTCAAAATTTGTGTTTTTACACGCTTTCAGTAATTTTTCACTTATTTCGGCCTTAATCCTAACCTGACTTTCTCATAAAACATCAAAATTTACATTTATAATCAATTTTAGTCCTGATTCTTTTGACACTAATCCAAGCCTGAATTTGCTCAGAAACTCTCAATTTGGCTTTTTAGACACTTTGAGTAATTTTTAATCGATTTTAACCATAATCTTAATTTGAATTTTTCCAAACCTTTCAAATTTGTATTTTTGTCCCCTAATAATATATTGATATTCAGCTTGTTGACAAAAGTTAAATAGGGCTCATATAGCGTCAGAGGGATATATGAGTTGAAACAGCGGGAATAATATCATTATTCCCGCTCGCCATTTAAATTATATATGTTGCCTTGGCAACCAGTAGGAGTAGGCAACAACGCAATATCAAACGTCGCATCGTAAAAAATGCATTGTTGGCACCGGTTTTGCCGTCAAACGCGAGTGTCACTCTGACATTTCAATAATTTTATTTACACTACTTATAGATTTTATAATTTGTGATTATTAGACAAAGGCCGTGGACAAAGTATAGTATTATACTCGCTTTTTATGGCCATTATTCCCACGGGAGACTTGCGCCCCTCGCCTGCGGCTCGTGACGCAAACGTCCCCCTAAGGGAATAATGGCTGTCATAAAAAGCTCGATTAATAATATACTATTAGACACTCCAAATCATTTTTAGCGATTTTCGCCTTAATTTTTATAAAAAAAAAAGTATATATAATAATACTAATTTTTAGATGAAATCGGTAATTTTTAATCGACTTTAGACCTAATTCTAACCTGAATTTATCCAAAAACTCCAAATTTGCACTTTTAGACGATTTGTGTACATTTTTAACCACTTCTGGTCCTAATCCTAACCTGCATTTTTTTAAGAAACTTTTATTTTGTCTTTTTAGACGCGCTGAGAAGTTTGTAACCAATTTTGGGCACAATCGTAATTTAAATTTCTCTAAAAACTTGCATTTTTCGACACTTTGAATAATTTTTAACCGACTTTGGCCATAATGTTAATTAGAGTTTTTTCAAAATTCTTTTTTACACAATTTACATTTTTAGATGAAATGAGTCATTTTTTTGTTAACAATTTTAATCCTAATTCTAACCTGAGTTTCTACAAAAACTCAAAATTTGCATTTTTAGATGCTTTGTGTAGAATTTTAACCAATTTTGACCCTAATCCTAACCTGAATTTGGCCAGAAACTTTTAATCTGTATTCATATTTTTACCCTATTTTAATCATTTTTGACGTATTTTGACCTGAACTAACCTGACTTTTAAAAAAAACATCAAAATTGTCATTTTTGAGATGAAATAAGCCATTTTCAAATAATTTTAGTCTTCATTCTAACTTGAATTGCCCCAAAGAGTCCAAATTTGTATTTTTAAAGGCTCTGCCAATTTTTTTAACTTCTTTTGACCCTAATCCTAACCCGAATTTACCCAGAAAATTTTTAGTCGATTTTTTCCATATTCTTAATTTTAATTTTTCCAAATCCTCCAAATTTGTATTTTTACACGCTTTGAGTAATTTTTCACTTATTTTGGCCTTAGTCCTAACCTGACTTTCTCATAAAACATCAAAATTTACATTTTTAATCAATTTTGGTCCTGATGACCTTTTGACATTAATCCTAACCTGAATTTTCTCAGAAATTCTCATTTTGGTTTTTTAGACACTTGAGTAATTTTTAATCGATTTTAACCATAATCTTAATTTGAATTTTTCCAAACCTTTCAAATCTGTATTTTTTACACACTCTAAGTATTTTTTAACGATTTTGGCCATAATTTTTCAAATTTGTATTTTTGTCCACGACCACCTAATAATATATTGATATTCAGCTTGTTGACAAAAGTTAAATAGGGCTGATATAGCGTCAGAGGGACATATGAGTTGAAACAGCGGGAATAATATCATTATTCCCGCTCGCCATTTAAATTATATTTGTTGCCTTGGCAACCAGTAGGAGTAGGCAACAACGCACTATCAAACGTCGCATCGTAAAAAATGCATTGGTGGCACCGGTTTTGCCGTCAAACGCGAGTGTCACTTTCACATTTCAATAATTTTATTTACACTACTTATAGATTTTATAATTTGTGATTATTATACAAAGGCCGTGGACAAAGTATAGTATTATACTCGCTTTTTATGGCCATTATTCCCACGGGAGACTTGCGCCCCTCGCCTGCGGCTCGTGACGCAAACGTCCCCCTAAGGGAATAATGGCTGTCATAAAAAGCTCGATTTATAATATTTTAGCGATTTTGGCCTTAATTTTTATCAAAAAAAAGTATATATAATAATACTAATTTTTAGATGAAATCGGTAATTTTTAATCGACTTTAGACCTAATTCTAACCTGAATTTATCCAAAAACTCCAAATTTGCACTTTTAGACGATTTGTGTACATTTTTAACCACTTTTGGTCCTAATCCTAACCTGCATTTTTTTAAGAAACTTTTATTTTGTCTTTTTAGACGCGCTGAGAAGTTTGTAACCAATTTTGGGCACAATCGTAATTTAAATTTCTCTAAAAACTTGCATTTTTCGACACTTTGAATAATTTTTAACCGACTTTGGCCATAATGTTAATTAGAGTTTTTTCAAATTTTGCAGCACAAAATTTGCGTTTTTAGATAAAATGAGTAATTTTTTTGTTAACAATTTTAATCCTAATTTAACCTGAGTTTCTACAAAAACTCAAAATTTGCATTTTTAGATGCTTTGTGTAGAATTTTAACCAATTTTGACCCTAATGCTAACCTGAATTTGGCCAGAAACTTTTAATCTGTATTCATATTTTTACCCTATGTTAATCATTTTTGACGTGTTTTGATCTGAACTAATTTGACTTAAAAAAAAAACATCAAAAGTGTCATTTTTGAGATAAAATAAGTCATTTTCAAACAATTTTAGTCTTCATTCTAACTTGAATTTCCCCAAAGAGTCCAAATTTGTATTTTTAAACGCTCTGCCAGTTTTTTTTTAACTTCTTTTGACCCTATTCCTAACCCGAATTTACCCAGAAAATTTTTAATCGATTTTTTCCATATTCTTAATTTGAATTTTTCCAAATCCTCCAAATTTGTATTTTGACACGCTGTAACGAAGTTTTTCCCTAACTCACAGGTAATGACGTCCCAATTAACATTTTCTTTATATTTCATCACCCAACTCATTACAACACCTTTTATTTAAATAAAAAACGGGAATTCCCCATATAAAAGCAAAGACAATGGCCAAAACGGCCGTAGGTCCGCGAGTCCGCCCATAGATGGCGCCACCTGTTTGTCGCGCTTAACAAGCCGACAGAATTTATAAAGACTTGTAAAATGATTCGAAGATTTCGAGGTCGACGGTCGCATCGAGTCAAGGACTGGGTGAGTTAGTACCGGATATCTGACCTAGGGGGCCGACGTTGCTGCTTCACGTTTCGGCTCCTGACGTCATGCTAGGCCGCTAGGGTCTTACGCCACACGAGGGGTGGATTTGCGATTTCCCGGTGTAGTTGGAGTTGTCGCGCTCCGCCGGGGTACTTGTGACGTTCAAATGACGCAGGTGCCATGCTGATTCTGGCCGCGTTCATTTTGTTCCTCACAGGGTGCGTTCATATGTAACCCGGGAAAATCGCTAACACACCGCTCACCGTACCGCTTCTTTCGAAACCGATTTGGGACCGATTCCGTCACCGACCTGTTTTACATCCTGGGCTTCCCGTAGCACCGAACTTCAAAGCCAGGCTGGATGTGAATAAACCGAAACCGACTATATCCGATTCCGAATTATAAAGTACGCTTCCTCCGAAACCCCAGTTTCCAGTGGTCCCAAAGCTCCGTTACCGTTTCATATTGTTGTTACTGCTTGTACGCAATATTGAAGTTTCCGACCCCGACCGATCCAGTACAGAGTATACTGGTTTATTACCGAAACCCCAGTTCCCAGTGGTCCCAAAGCTCCGTTACCGTTTCATATTGTTGTTACTGCTTGTACGCAATATTGAAGTTTCCGATCCAGTACAGAGTGTACTGGTTTATTACCGAAACCTCCCGTTTTCCCTGGTTCATCAGAATTTCGTCTACTAAGTAACTAACTGTTGCTCCACCCCTCTCGCTGTTATTAATTGCATAGTTTTAGGATGTGTTCGTATGTAGTTATAGAGAGTCACTAACAGTCGTAGTACTAGTAGGTGTTTGGATGTTGTTGTACCGTAGTTTAATAGACACCCTATTATTGTTCCTTACTCCTGGTGTTTTAATCTAAAATCCCTGGAATATTTCTCCTCTGTTTAAAAGCTACCTTGTAGGCAATAGCGGTCCCTTTGTCGCTTTATAAATATCAAAGGGTGGCGCCCGAGACTCAACGAATTAATTAAGTATCAGCGGACCTGAGAAAGAGCGTCGCATAATTTTGGCGCCCGAGCAGGGACTCTTTTCTTTTGTTTAGATTTAAGGGTCCAGGGACTCTGTTGTTATTTTCTTACGCTGTACCGATTTATCCGAATCATGGAAGAAAACACAGACTTCCTACCGCACCCTAGCCTCTTACCGATACCAAACCAAATACAGCCTTCACCTGAAATTACTGGTTCACCTATGACGTGGCCATACCGAATGCCGCCCGAAGTTTTCGTTAGGGAAACTTGTGATGTATATAGGGATCCACAAGGTACCCTATCAGACTTACGAAACCGATTCAGAGCCAGACTCGTTGAACATCAGGAAAACGCGTCAAGCACTGATGTAAGACAACTACCGGTTGTTATACCACCGTTACCGACACAACCAACCGCCCCGACCGACAGTATATCCCAGCCATCATTTATTCCGCCATCATATAATTCCGACTATCCTACTCAGCCGCCTTTTCAGCAAATAACACCTCAGTCACTCATCAACCCATACGAGTATCAGGAAAATATAACAACAGCTGGTGTAAGGCCAACACCATCTGTAATTCCACCGCTCCCAACACTACCGACCACAACTACAGCCACTACCGTGACTTATACCACTGCGACCGCAAGTAGGCCCAGTCCAGCAATCTTACCATCTCAATACCATCCTACCACATTTAGTCCTACACCATGTGAAGCGAAATATTCGCCACCGATGGTCCGATATGTCACACCTCCGCTGAAACTACAAGAATGGGGAATAAGCTTTAATGGAAAAACTGACCCTGTAAGTTTTATTGAACGCTTACTGGAAGTCACCGAAGCACAGGGGATAACACCGAATGACCTGATGCCTTATTTATCAGTCTTACTAAGGGACGAAGCGTCTTTATGGCACCGAAATAACCGTAGGAATTGGGTCACGTGGGATGATTTTCTTAAGGATTTCCGGACCTTCTATTTTCCTATGAACTACGAGGAGGAATTGGAGGTTGAAATAAGTCGAAGAATTCAAAGAGCAACTGAGCCAGTGAACCGTTATATAACCGACTTACAGACATTGATTCGCAGGCATGGACGAATCAACCCAGAGGACGAATTGAAATGGCTGTACCGTAATTTGCTACCAGAATACCGACAGCAAATCCGAAATACCGACTTTTACGATATAACCTCGTTCTCCAATGTTGCACGAAGAGCGGAAGTACTCTTCGCCGAACTACGCCGCTCTTACCGACCGACTGAACCCTCTTACCGACCGACGGAACCAGATAGACCTACCTACCCAAGAGAAAGACAGGAAAGATCTTACCCCCGAAATAACCCACCAGTACAAACTCAACCGAAACCCACAACGCCTATCGTTTGCTGGAGATGTGGTGAGAATGGGCACTATAAAACGAATTGTGGGAAGCCGGCTAAATTGTTTTGCTCTCGTTGCGGGAAAGCTGGGACGTTAACCCGAAATTGTTCTTGTGCCCGGCAGGAAAACTGGAAGGGGGCTGTACTGAATTAGAGACAGTGCAGCCTGAAAAGATATCAAGTCAGAATGAACCGCTATTTGCTCATAACGCAAGCTCAAACCCGGACAACCGTCCGCAGATAGTAGTAAAGGTACTTAATAAAAGATTTTTAGCCCTTCTCGATACCGGAGCAACTAGTTCATATATAGGAAACGCCGTCGCTTCACTGTGTGAACAGAGTTCTTGTCCTAAAGTTGTTTCAAGTTTACAAGTCAAAATTGCTAATGGAAAGACGGTCCATGTGAGAGAATGTTATCAAGTACCGTTGCAAATTGGGAAAGAAAGAGTTACCGCCTTTTTCAATTACTTTCCACACTTAGCTGCGGATATTATTTTGGGTATGGATATTCTGGGAGAATATGCTGATAGTCTGGACCTACAGACTAAAACCGTAACATGGAAATTTATTGAAACACCTTCTACTGACCAGCATTGCAATTTGTTAGGAAGTGAAGAAAGACCCAGCCTTACACTCTCTGAAGATGAAGAACGAAAGTTAAAATTGTTTTTGGATCAGGAGCTTCCAAAATTTAAGAACATCCAAGGTACCACGCCGTTAATTGAGCATACCATAAATTTGGAAAAATTGGAGCCCATCAAGCAACGCTACCACCCTCGCAACCCAAAAATGCAGCAAGTGATACACACCGAAGTTGAGAGGATGCTGAAAGATGGAATTATAGAGCCCTCCACCAGTCCATGGAGTTCTCCGGTGGTAATAGTCCGTAAAAAGGATGGTACGCCCAGATTTTTTATTGACTTTCAGAAAGTAAACACCGTTACTCGCAAAGATGCCTACCCACTTCCTTACATCAATGCCATCTTAGATAAACTAAGGAATGCCCGTTATATTTCCAGCATAGATTTAAAACAAGGCTACTGGCAAATTCCGCTGAGCAAAGAAAGTAAACCGATAACCGCATTCACTGTAGAAGGGATGGGCCTTTTTCAATTCCGAGTAATGCCTTTTGGTCTACATTCCGCCCCCGCAACTTTTCAGCGTCTCATGGACCAAATAATTGGCCCTGACTTAGACCCGGTATGCTTCGCCTATCTTGATGACATCATAGTCTTAGGAAAAACTTTCGATGAGCATCTACGGAATTTGCATGAAGTTTTCCGTCGCCTCCGAGCTGCTAACCTCCAGCTAAACCCTGAAAAATGTCAGTTTGGTCGACGTTCCCTCCGATACCTAGGTCATGTTGTCACTCCCGAAGGAATAAAAACTGATCCAGACAAAGTTTCCGCGATTAAGTCAATGCCCGCCCCTGTTAACGTTCGAGGATTAAGACGCTTCCTTGGAATAGCATCCTGGTACCGTCGTTTTGTTCCCGACTTTTCAAGAATTGCGTCACCTCTTACCCGCCTACTCAAGAAAGCTTCAAGATGGACTTGGTCCAAAGAACAAGAAGATGCATTTAACCGACTTAAAAAATGTTTAACCGAGGCCCCTGTTCTGGCTTGCCCTGACTTTACGAAACCCTTCATCCTGCAGACTGATGCTTCCGATCAAGGCTTAGGTGCTGCACTGATCCAGAATGGATCCAAAGGCGACCACGTGATCGCATATGCAAGCCGCACCCTGAGTGTCAATGAGAAAAAGTTTTCGGTCACCGAGAAGGAATGTCTCGCGATTGTTTGGGGAATAGAGAAAATGCGTCCTTATTTAGAAGGGTACCGATTCACTGTGGTAACCGACCATCAGTCCTTGAAATGGCTTCACACCCTTAAAAGCCCGTCTGGTAGACTAGCTCGATGGAGCATGTACCTTCAACAATTCGACTTCGACATTAAATATCGCAAAGGAGTGTTGAATAAAGTAGCTGATGCTCTATCCCGTAATCCTGCACCGAACCAAACCGTAGAAAAGGAACAAGTGTTTTTATTAGCTGATTTTGTGCCATGTTCGTGGTATCGAAATAAGAAGATAGCCGTTGAGAATAATCCGACTGCTTTCCCCGATTATTGTATCCGAAACGGTCATTTATACCGACATTTCTGGGACTACTCAGATCCGACCGAACCCGAAATGACCGATCCATGGAAACTGTGTGTTCCAAAGTCTGCCCGCGCTACCGTACTAACCGAAAATCATGACCAACCGACTGCCGGACATTTGGGAGTTGCAAAGACGATTGCCAAAATAGCCTCAAGGTATTATTGGCCAGGAATGTTTAGAGACATAAACCGTTACGTCCGTAATTGCCCATCTTGTCAAAGGTATAAAACATGCCAACAGAAACCCGCGGGGAAAATGAACCCAATCCGAAATAGTCAACCTTGGGAAGTGGTGTCTACAGACATTGTAGGACCATTACCACGTTCTTCTAAGGGAAATTCTTATTTGCTTGTGTTCCAGGATCGTTTCACGAAGTGGACACAGTGTAAAGCAATCCGTAAAGCCACTAGTCGAGTTGTTACCAAAACCTTGTATGATGATATCATTGCCCGTTTTGGATGTCCCACTACTGTCATATCCGATAATGGTTCCCAGTTTACTGGACAACCGTTTCATACGTTTCTACGTGAAATGAACATCAAACACCGTTTGACACCCCCGTACACCCCACAAGCTAATCCGGTCGAAAGGACCAATAAAACTCTCAAGACAATGATCGCTCAGTTCTGTGAACTAGACCATCGTAAGTGGGATGAACATTTGTCCGATTTCATGTTTGCTATAAATAGCTCCCGGCACGAATCTACTGGGTTTTCTCCGGCATTTCTCAATTTTGGGAGGGAGATGGTTCCCCCACATGCACTAAGTCGCAGTGCAGATGTTGCCCCGTCTGAATCCGATTTTGTCCCAGACCCTGAAGAGATTCAACTATCTGAGCACGCCAGCAAACTTCAAAAGTTAAAAGAAATTTTCCGTTTAGTCCAGATTAATTTGGGTCGTGCCTTTTCCACACAGAGTCGGCATTATAATCTTCGTCGCCGAGAATGGCGATGTACCGTGGGAACCCGAGTCTTTAAGAAGGACAACCCTCTGTCCCACGCTTTGCAGGGTTTTGCAGCAAAGCTCGCCCCAAAGTACTCCGGTCCATATACGGTAACAAAAGTCGTATCACCAGTCGTATACGATCTCCGCGATTCCACCGGTAAACTGCTGCGGCATATCCACATCAAGGATTTAAAACCAGCCCATGAGGACGGAACCGTGTAGTGTCAAAAAAAAAATGAATGGAGAAAAGAACTAACCAATGAATCTTTTTCTAGAGAAAACCTTTTCGTGATGGACCGAGTTTCGGAAGGTTACGAGGCGCTCCTAGAGCAACATTATGCTCAGCCTTTCGCCCCTTTAGGAGAAGACGAGGTGTCTGGGGGTATCGCCTCCTTACGCAGTGTCTCCTCGGTTACAGTTGGTGATACCGCAAGTTTCACCGCTCTGACCGAGGAGCAGCTGGCCGCTTGGCTAGAAAAATTTACAAACCCCGGACAATGGTCTCAAGAGATGAGGAGAACGCTGTTCCGACTGCGACCGGAAAACGCCCCCAAGGGGAAGAAAATTCGTAAACGTTTTCGGGCCCAAAATGGCAGATACATTTACGTCACATTACCAGCCAAGGACCCCGATAGACACTGAAAAATTAAATTCGTCTTAGTTTGCTCGGTTCCTGATGGACCAGGGGATATAAACGGGGTGGAGCAGAAAAAAAATGGTAGTAATTTGAAATTCTTGTTATCAGGAAACATAAACTCCCGCGACCTGGTACGACAAGCAATGAACATGGAAGACCTTGAAAGCCAATTAATGGATCAGGATATCCTAGAGCTAGAAACGGACTTGGAATTATATTTATCAATGTCGATAGAGGAAGAATTATCGGAAGTTAAAGCCAACGATGCTCCACTCACAGACAAATGTCAGACTAGCACTCATGAGCAAACCGAGGAGAAAGCCACCAGCTGTAAAGAACCCACAACGAAAGTCGCCATTACCAACGACACTTGTTGGAGATGTGGAAGTTCTGGACATGACAGATACCACTGCCAAGGGCGATCCATCTTATTTTGTTCCCGTTGTGGCAGAATTGGAGTGATGTCGCGTCGCTGTTCCTGTATCCTGGACCATAGGAAGAAGACGCCATATCTGCTAAGTAAAAAACGATACCCTCAGAAATCTGAAAGAGCAGAGACTAGAGAGAAACCAGCTCCAAAACCAGACAGAAGCCAAAGACTGTTTTAGTGATAGTGTTAGTTTTAGTATTGTGAATTAATTTTAGGTTGTAATTTTTGTATTGTATTCTTGAAAATGTTAAGTTGTGAAGAAAAATAAGTAACTTATTTTTCTTTACGAAGAAGAGGGGGTAATGTAACGAAGTTTTTCCCTACCTCACAGGTAATGACGTCCCAATTAACATTTTCTTTATATTTCATCACCCAACTCATTACAACACCTTTTATTTAAACAAAAAACGGGAATTCCCCATATAAAAGCAAAGACAATGGCCAAAACGGCCGTAGGTCCGCGAGTCCGCCCATAGATGGCGCCACCTGTTTGTCGCGCTTAACAAGCCGACAGAATTTATAAAGACTTGTAAAATGATTCGAAGATTTCGAGGTCGTGGACGGTCGATCAAATGGGAGGACTCAATGAGTTAGTACCGGATATCTGACCTAGGGGGCCGACGTTGCTGCTTCACGTTTCGGCTCCTGACGTCATGCTAGGCCGCTAGGGTCTTACGCCACAAGAGGGGTGGATTTGTGATTTCCCGGTGTAGTTGGAGTTGTCGCGCTCCACCGGAGTACTTGTGACGTTCAAATGACGCAGGTGCCATGCTGATTCTGGCCGCGTTCATTTTGTTCCTCACAAGGTGCGTTCATATGTAACCCGGGAAAATCGCTAACACACCGCTCACCGTACCGCTTCTCCGATTTGGGACCTATTACCGATTCCGTCACCGACCTGTTTTACATCCTGGGCTTCCCGTAGCACCGAACTTCAAAGCCAGGCTGGATGTGAATAAACCGAAACCGACTATAGCCGATTCCGAATTATAAAGTAGGCTTCCTCCGAAACCCCAGTTTCCAGTGGTCCCAAAGCTCCGTTACCGTTTCATATTGTTGTTACTGCTTGTACGCAATATTGAAGTTTCCGACCCCGACCGATCCAGTACAGAGTGTACTGGTTTATTACCGAAACCCCAGTTCCAGTGGTCCCAAAGCTCCGTTACCGTTTCATATTGTTGTTACTGCTTGTACGCAATATTGAAGTTTCCGACCCCGACCGATCCAGTACAGAGTGTACTGGTTTATTACCGAAACCTCCCGTTTTCCCTGGTTCATCAGAATTTCGTCTACTAAGTAACTAACTGTTGCTCCCCCCCTCTCGCTGTTATTAATTGCATAGTTTTAGGATGTGTTCGTATGTAGTTATAGAGAGTCACTAACAGTCGTAGTACTAGTAGGTGTTTGGATGTTGTTGTACCGTAGTTTAATAGACACCCTATTATTGTTCCTTACTCCTGGTGTTTTAATCTAAAATCCCTGGAATATTTCTCCTCTGTTTAAAAGCTACCTTGTAGGCAATAGCGGTCCCTTTGTCGCTTTATAAATATCAAAGGGTGGCGCCCGAGACTCAACGAATTAATTAAGTATCTGAGGACCTGAGAAAGGGCGTCGCAACGCTTTGAGTAATTTTTCACTTATTTTGGGCTTAGTCCTAACCTGACTTTCTCATAAAACATCAAAATTTACATTTTTAATCAATTTTGATCCTGATGACCTTTTGACATTAATCCTAACCTGAATTTTCTCAGAAACTCTCAATTTCGTTTTTTTGACACTTGAGTAATTTTTAATCGATTTTAACCATAATCTTAATTTGAATTTTTCCAAATCTTTCAAATTTGTATTTTTACACACTCTTAAGTCATTTTTAGCGATTTTGGCCATAATTTTTGCAAGAAAAATTCAAAAATAATTATTTTTAGATGAAAATTTTAATTTTTAATCCACTTTAGACCTAATTCTAACCTGAATTTCTCCAAAGACTCAAAATTTGCACTTTTAGACGCTCGTGTACATTTTTAATCACTTTTGGCCCTGATTATAACTTGCAGTTTTTCAGAAACTTTTAGTTTGTGCATTTTTAGACATAATGTTGAATTGTGAATTTTTTCAAACCCGTCAAATTTGTATGTCATTTAAAATCTATTTTTAAATCCCTCGTCACAATATCGACCATGTCCATAACTAGAAATAATACCTATTTATAGAGCTTATTTTCTTTTTAGTTTTTTGTGGAGCTATTTATTAATTATTTTATTGTCTTTTAATCAGCATGCTAAACTATATTGTTGCGAACTCGGGGTTCAAAAATTCCAGTGCAACGATTTAACACGAAAACACTATTTATTTATTCCACAAATATACTCGACTACTAAATAACTCACTACTTAACACTTTATAGCCTTCTATTATCGCTTCGTAACTTTAGCTTACTTATAGCTCGCTTAAAATAATACTACTCTACTCGGGCGCTCTATGCGCCTTTTATATACAATCCTAAAATTACAGAAAAACCTAGAAAGTTCTTTATAAGAATTCTTGAATAATCTCATAAAAAAAAAACGGTTGTAAACAACTGCCTTCTAGATTAAGCCAGACGAGCAATAAATCACTCGTGTCAGCCATGACGCAGCGCGGATAGGTCGCGAAGCTCCACCAACCAACACGCTCCCATGCGTTGCCCCGCCTCCCATGCGGCGTTGCTGCGATCGTAACATTGCCCTCCTCCTAAGTCTGTTCGTCCCGAACAGATAGAGTTCCATGGTATCGTGCTAATCGATCCAAATGAACGACCTTCATCTTTGACCTAGGGGTCCGCTGGATCCTATACACCACATCATTAATCTTCTTTATAATTGTATAAGGTCCTTCCCAATTTTGGCTAAGTTTGGGCGACTTCCCCACCTTTCGCCTCGGATTGTATAGCCACACCAAATCACCATCCTGGAAGCCGCGGGAGTTAGCTAGTAAGTCATATCTTGCTTTGGCTCGATCACTGGATATCCGCAGTTTATTCCTGACTTGCTCATGAACATTGTTCAGCCTCTCCTTAAGCTCCTCCACAAAATTCTCAGAGCTGAGCGACTCTTTTTCTGGTGTTCCATACATCAAATCCGCAGGAAGCCTCATTTCCCTCCCGAACATCACTTTCGCCGGAGTATAACCAGTGGCTTCATGCGTAGAGCCTCGATATGCCATCAACATGAGAGGTAGATGTTGGTCCCAATCACGCTGATGATCTGCCACCATTTTAGACAGGTAATGTTCCATGGTCCGATTAAATCTCTCTACCATCCCATCCGACTGTGGATGCAAAGGAGTTGTCCTGGTCTTGCGAATTCCGAGAAGTTCCATGACCTTCTGGAAAACAGCCGATTCAAAATTTCGGCCCTGATCAGAATGAAGTTCGAGAGGGACTCCAAATCTGCAGAACATTTCATTTACTAGCACCGTTGCCACAGTCGTTGCTTCTTGATTAGGCAGGGCGTATGCTTCAGGCCATTTAGTGAAGTAATCCATGGCGACCAAGATGTATTTATTGCCCGACTCAGTCTGAGGAAACGGTCCCGCGACATCAATTGCTACCCTCTCGAATGGAGCACCTACAGTGTACTGCACCATTCGGCCGCGTGATCTTGTTCGAGGTCCTTTTGTGGCACAACAAACTTCGCACTTGCGGCACCAAGATTCGACGTCTTCATGATAATTCACCCAGTAGAACCGCTCTTTAATTTTGGCCAAGGTTTTATTGACCCCAAAATGACCTCCACTGGTTCCGTCGTGCATTTCCTGTAGTACGTCGGATTTTCTGCTTCCAGGAACAACCAACTGACTGACTACGGTCTTGCCATCCGGACTCTCCCACGCTCTCTTCAGTAATCCATTTTCTATTTTAAGAGAGTGCCACTGGGCCCATAGCGCCTTCAGGTTTGGACTTTTACCAGCAATTTCTTGCCATTCTGGTCTCTTGTCGTCAGTCTTTGCAGAGAGGATGAGTCCAATATCTGGATCATTCATTTGTTCTTCTCGAAGGGTCTGTGTGGTCCAGCCATCGTTTATTTCTACCGACGTTCTCCTTACCAAAGGAAGTCCCTCACGCTGCTCAGTTCTTTGACAATGCCGACAATCTTCTTTACAAGGCCGTCTAGACAATGCATCGGCATTTCCGTGAGACCTTCCTGGTCGATGTTCAATTTGGAAATCGTACTGCTGCAGGCGCTCTATCCATCTGGCTATTTGACCTTCAGAGTTCTTCATCTGTAATAACCATTTCAAGGCTCCATGGTCAGTCCTAATCAGGAACCTTTTTCCATATAAGTAGCGATGGTAATGTTCGACTGCTTTAACGATGGCCAACAGTTCCTTTCTAGTGACGCAATAGTTTCTTTCTGGCTTATTTAAAGTCTTACTGTAGTATTCAATGACCTTCTCTTGCCCGTTTTGTCTTTGAGAGAGTACTGCACCTAGACCACAGTTACTTGCATCCGTGTCCAAAATAAAGAGTCCGTCCTTTATAGGGTAAGCCAAGATCGGACTAGAACACAGGGCAGCTTTAAGCCTTGCAAACGCCTGACTGCATTCGTGGTTCCACAAGAACGGTGTTTTCTTTTCCGTTAATTTGTGCAGCGGTTTTGCGATGTCGGCAAATCCCTCTACAAATCTCCTGTAGTAAGTACATAGTCCCAAAAAGCTCCTTACTTCGTGTTTGTCTCGGGGAACTGGCCAATCTTTAATGGCAGATATTTTACTATGGCTAGTTTTAATGCCTTGTTCTGAGATAGTATGCCCCAAGTACTCGACTTGCTTCTGGAACAGGCTGCATTTCTTGTAGTTTAACTTCAGGTGAGCATTCCGTAACTTGTTGAAGATTTCTCTTAAATTCTTCAAGTGCTCGTCGAAATCACGTCCCATGACAATTATGTCATCTAAGTATACCAGGCAAGTTTTCCAAGTCAGCCCCCTCAAGACAAGTTCCATTAGTCGCTCGAAAGTTGATGGAGCATTGCACAATCCAAAAGGCATAACAGTGAATTGGTATAGTCCAGAACCAGTAGAAAATGCAGTCTTTTCTTTGTCTTCGGGAGCAATCTTTACTTGCCAGTACCCACTTTTTAAATCTAGAGTGGAAAACCACTTTGATCCCGATAAAGTTGCTAAGGTGTCGTCTATACGTGGCAATGGGTAGCTGTCTTTCTTGGTTACATCATTAAGTTTCCTGTAATCAACACAGAACCGCGTTGAACCATCTTTCTTCTTAACAAGAACCACAGGCGACGACCATGGACTAGATGATTCTTCTATGACGCCCTCCTTTAACATTTCATTCAGCAAACTGTTAACTTCCTGTTGTTTAGCCAGAGGGACCCTTCGTGGATGTTGTCGTATTGGCTGGGCATCTCCTGTGTTGATCTTATGGACAACTAAATCGGTTTGACTGTCGTTGCTCTTGAAGTTAAACATATCAGATTCATCCATGGCAAATTTTATAGCAGACTGAAGTTGTTCCTTTGACAGGTGACTCCACTGTCGCTTAAAAGCATCAATAACTTCTGGGGAAGCTTGGTTAGAAGATATAATTTTGGATGTCTCTGCTTCGACACAATTGCATACCCATTGTACAGGCTCATAATTGGCAAGAACTGTTCCTTCTTTTAGCTTGATGGTCCTTTCTCCAATATTGGCAACTCGTACTGGCATAGTCTTCTTCGTGTCGGTCAAAGTTCGGGCTACCATGATTTCAGTCGTCAAATCCAGGTTAGGTTCTATAAGTCCTATGGACCACCCAGGATCATTTTCAGAAGTCACTGTGATAATTTGTTCTGAATTTGGAGGAATTTTTACATCTTCCAACACCAGTAGACGGATACTAGTTTCCACATTTCCATTGGTTAATGCAAACTCCTCATCTCCAAACGTGAGAATATTCTGTTTGTGATCATAGGAGAATCCATGTTTCCTGATGAGATCCATTCCCAAAATAAACTCGTCTTTGATCCTGGCAACCAACACTTTATGCCGAACTTCAAGTCTTTCTCCAATAATGATGGTGACATCGGCTTCTCCGTCTATAGGGCAAGATTCTCCAGTGACTGATTTTAACATAATAGGGTTGGGCAATGGTTGTATGGTATATCCGAAAAGTTTATCTGGCCTTACAATGGTCACATCTGCTCCTGTATCGATGGTAATCTGGATCTTCTGTCCTTTAATGCGTCCGGCCACTGTGAGACTTTTGCCACCCAAATTATTGACTTTAAAGATCCTGGGGGTCTTAGCGGCCCCGGTCAATTGCCCCCTTGCATTGACCGGAATTAGTTTTCCTGGGAGCTAGGGCGGTCTTGGTCGCCGCTCGGTCTTCTAAACGACGGCGACGGACTTCTTGCCCTATTACGGCAGTTACTCTTGATGTGACCCAGTCTGCCGCAGTTAAAACATTTTATGCCCCGATTGTCTGTTGATCGAGGCGTCCTTCCCAACAGGGCTTGTATATTGACTGCCATATCCTTAATCGTTTTATGTAAACTGGCCATGGATTCAGTCCTTGACGTATCCTCCTCGTCATCGCAAGTTGCCATTCTTACATGTGGAGAAGAACTAGATGACACTCGTGACGCCTCGAATTCCAGGGCCCGAACTAGTGCCTCGCTGATATTCCTGGGCCTTACTAGACGTAAGTGGTATCTCATGTCACTATCTCGAACTCCCTCAATGAACCTTTCGGCGGCAAATTGCGTTTGAAAACATTCAGGGGCTGATGGGTATGCCAGGTGAATTAGTCTGTCTATGTCCGCCTCAAATTCTTGTAAGGATTCACCTGACTTCTGCTGTCTCATCCTCAGCTGGGCTTGGAACACGGTTTCTTTGTGCTCGTTTCCAAATCGTAGTTGCAGAGAGTGTACTAAAACTGCATAATTACTTTGATCAGCTGCCGACAGAGATTGGAGTAGTTCAGCCGCTTTTCCACGAAGTGCTACCACTAATGATGTAGCTTTCTGGGGCTCGGACCAGCCATTAGCTTTTGCAGCTGCCTCAAATTGTGTTTTATAAATTTCCCAGGCCGTAGTACCGTCATAATCGGGAGGCTTAATTTTAGCGTTGGATGTGCTAAAACTCTCTGTAGACACATTGTCGTCCTCAAGTTGTTCCCGGAATTTCTTTTCTAGCTCGAGAACCCTCTGGTTGACAGCTTCGAGTCCTTCGTTAACGCCGTTAATGGATTCGTTCACGCCGTTAACGGATTCGTTAACGCATTGCATTATTCTTTCTTCCAATTGTTGCTCCCTAGCTGCGAGATGGTTCATTAATTCTTCTTTGAATTGTTGATGACGTTGCTCCTGTACTTGATCACGTCTTTCTTGTACCTTTTTTTGTTCATTATAACGTTTCTCCTGTTCTAGATAACGTCGCTCCTGTATTTGATCACGTTTTTCCTGTTCTTCTTTTTGTTCTTTATAACGTTTTTCCTGCTCTTCTTTTTGTTCCTTATAACGTTTTTCTTGCTCTTCCTTCTGTTGTTGCATAAGGGACAGCAGGGCGGCAAGTTGATCCTCCATCGCTTGATGCTGGCTTCTGGTCACTGGCATAAACACGTAATGTCCGGCAATGAAGCACTCACTTACAGTTCAGCAATATTAGTTTTCAAGTTCCCACTGGAATCGCACTTCTGACACCAATTGTTGCGAACTCGGGGTTCAAAAATTCCAGTGCAACGATTTAACACGAAAACACTATTTATTTATTCCACAAATATACTCGACTACTAAATAACTCACTACTTAACACTTTATAGCCTTCTATTATCGCTTCGTAACTTTAGCTTACTTATAGCTCGCTTAAAATAATACTACTCTACTCGGGCGCTCTATGCGCCTTTTATATACAATCCTAAAATTACAGAAAAACCTAGAAAGTTCTTTATAAGAATTCTTGAATAATCTCATAAAAAAAAAACGGTTGTAAACAACTGCCTTCTAGATTAAGCCAGACGAGCAATAAATCACTCGTGTCAGCCATGACGCAGCGCGGATAGGTCGCGAAGCTCCACCAACCAACACGCTCCCATGCGTTGCCCCGCCTCCCATGCGGCGTTGCTGCGATCGTAACAATATTTAGGATTTTTTTTCTTTTAGTCAGATTAATATTTGATAATATTGAGTTTCCTTAAATTTATTAATTTGGAAGCCTAATTTTTGGTTCTTTGGGTGTGATTAAATAGTTTAAGACAAAAAAATTAATTTGTGGAATTAAAGATATAAATTTTATTTTTGAGTTTAATTATGGAGATATTCTTTATTAGAAAGGAATATTTTATTGAATTCAATTTAGTTTTTAGTCTCGTGGAGTTTTAGAAATAGTCTTGTTTTTGGATTGAAAATCTTTTCTTTTAATAAGATTAGTAATATGTGTTTCTAGTTTGATTTTTAGCTATTTAAAAGAATATCTATTGAGGGATATACATGGTATACAAGAGTTGGTAGTTGGAACTTTTTATTTTATTTCTTGGAGATAAAGGGGATATTAATTGTTTCTTTTTTTAGGTTTAGTTGCTATTACCAAAAAGTGTCCAAATTCCTTTTTCTTCGTGATTATGAGAGTATTTTTATGAATGATTTTGAACAAAAAATATTCTTAATCCATCAATCGAAAATCCATTTATAATCGATCAATCGAGTGATCATTCGAATAATCTATTATAAAAGATTAAAAAAACATCTGTTGAATGATCATTTGATTATTTGAATCGACAATTTCGATTCACTCGATTATAGATATTTATGGATCATGCCCATCGTTAATTATAGCATACTTCTTGGAGTCCCCAATCTTTCGATATTACTCCTTGGTCGACCATGCTCGCTAATTTGACGTATAACGGTGGTAGATCTTCTGCTGCAGCGTTCTCTTGCAGACACGCTCACGTTTTTCTTTGTGCAGTACTGGATGGGAGTGCTACTATCGTCGAAGCTAGATACCTGACCTGGAAGCTATAGACTTCGTTTTCATTACCAGAGGTTACGCCTTATTTGTTATTACCAACCGTGGTAAAGCTGCTGGGGTTTTGCAGAATTTCCGGATCTGACATGTATCCCAGTTCAAGATCCTGTTTTCGAGGCCGCGATTTAGACGGGCAAGTTGAAAATCTGATTTTTCCCCTCTTCTCATCTATCAAAAGACTTTGCTTTAATATGCTAACGTAAAAGAAGATTCTTTTTTACTTCCAGATTTACCTGCAAGGCACCCACAAGGTAAGTGCTTCTGAGAACGGTAATCTCCTTCGGCACCCATCTCGTCCTCTGAAGAAGACTTGCTGATCAGTTCAATCGCCCGCCCTCTTTCATCCCAGAATATGGATTTTTTGTATTTGCTTTTCTCCAGGGGTTTGTCCGACCACTGTGCCGATGAGTCCTTCTTGTGGTGCCGACATTTAGTACACTTCGAAGCTGCAACCTCTTCTTTGTCACACCAAAGCGTAAATAAAAAATTGCAAGTTAACCTAAACTTCTGTGCAGCGCTTCCTTATTATCCACCGACGTCTTGTACATGCTGTAAGCAAACTGCGACTTTCTGGCCGCCATAGATTTTCTTTTGCTGACGGCCATCTTGCTGGCCATTATCATCGAGGGACTGCCAAGTGTTGCGGTGAGAGCATTGTGGGTCCCTCCAATTTTTGCAGCCATCTCTGGGGGAGGTGCCGATAACTTGATATTTGACTTGGATGGCGCACCCATTCTGGACGGCGCCATGGACATTCTTCCCGTCATGGTCTGTCTCATTGCGGGTGTCACTGCGGAGGCCCTAGTCGGGCTCATTGATTGACCACCCAGTCGACTTGGAGAAATATAAATGCTAGGGGATACTGATTGCCTAGCTGCCATGGTAGATTTTCGAGCAATGTTCGCTTGCGATTGGGGCATGAAAGTAGACTTTCTACCCATTGACGACTCGTAAGGATCACCAATCATCGATGGAGCTCCGAATATTGATCTACCCATAGAGATATTTTGTCCTGGCATACCGTCTACACAATACCGCCCCGGAGTAGCAGGTGAACAGAAAATTCTATCCTCCGGATAAGAGGCTTGCACGAACATGCTTTTCCTTTTCTCCTCGATGCTGTCCCGGCCGCTCATTGTGGACATCATTGACTGCCCGCCATCATAATCATCATGTTCTTCGGCGACCACAACTTGTGCAGCACATTCGCAGCATTCGCACGGCGGTTTTCCTATTAGAAGCGTTCAAGCTTTTGAAGAACAGATCAAGTGAAGCTGGTTTCTATACCTTTCTTGTCAGCTCCGCATCCGCAGGTGGTGTCTGGGTCGTCGCACGTGCATGGCTCACCCCAGTGTTCACCGCATCTGCATATAGGCCTCTCCACTAAAAAAACAATCATTGACATGAGTTATGATGGTCTTTCGATGATACCAAGAGTGTACCTTCTTCTTCTTCTGGGTCGTAATCAGCGGTGCAAACGCACTGGTCCATTTTATCAAATTTCCGTTTTAGAACCCAATAGGGTACCGGGAATCTTTTCAAAGATCTAAAAAGTATATTTACATAAAGAAACTAGGTCATCTATAATAGGTATATAAAATAAAAATTGTCTACCATCGTCCAAGTCCTCGATTTGTCTTAGGGCATTGGCGGATAGAATAGACCGTTAAAAAAAAAAGCTAATTTTTGACAGAGAACAAACGAGGTAAGAAATAAGAGTCACGTTCCTTCGACTCAAGTTTGACAAAAAGGGCACTGTTGTAGGGCCCTGGAAGTAACTCCTGCAGAATATCCAAGGATGCAAAACATAAGAAATGTAGTGAAACGCTCTCTTTAATACGTTGAAAGATCCAGCAAATCTTATTTAATTTCAAGCTGAGTTACTTATCTGCTTTAATATTTCAAGCAGAGATCCAGGTGGAGCTCAAGAAGCTTCAAGGGCAAGAGGCGTCAGGAAGATTATCTATCGAGAATCGTTACCTTCTCTGTTAAAAAGCAGTATAAAACTAGTCTTATTGGAGTTTAACTCTAGCAGCGAGTCCAGAGACCGTACTCCAACCTCATCACTGACAAGCAAAGACAATAAAATTATAACAAAATAAAATCCTAAAGTACTCCCCTAGGAGGTTACCCAGGGCCATTTTTAGTGCAACTAAATGATATGATATAATTGGGTTTGATCCCATATCTCCCAATTGTTTATTATTCGGACTGGTAAAATCCTTGGAGAAATGAAAGTATATTCCTGCCACCTTATAATCGCTTTCAGACTTCACACGTTAACGACGGTACATTTATAAGCATGAGAAATGTTTAGTTCGTTGCTGGTGATCGTGGACAAAGATAGGCGTGGTTGTTACTTAGGATCTTATGTTTGTTAAGAAGATCAAATACTCAATTATAAAAATAGCTCATTTGGGAAATGGAGGATACAGTGATGTTGATGGGTAGTTCCCATCAACATCCTGGGTTGTGGTGTTGGCAGATCATATTTGAGGTTATTTCTGGATGGATCACTGGAATCACTGAATTACTCCTTGTTCATGCTTCTAACATTTTGATACAGAAAGATGACTCTGTTTCTCCCCGACGACGTGGTCTGCCGCTTCTGTTAAATTAGGTACAGTACAGTTTGGTGATTTTGAAGTTGATTTACATTTTTTGTCTCCATTGAGAGGCTTTATCTGTAGTACAGAATTAAGAACAGCAGCCTTTTGTCCAGAAGTTTGAATCAACTCCGACCATCAAAGATTTGCTTGCAGAACTCACACTGTTTACTTTGGACTTCACTCTCCACAAGTTCTATTTCTTTCTTAGTTAGATATTTCCCAGCTGTTGCTTCACCAATATTGCACTTCACCTCGGCAGATGCAATTCCATACTGTGCACTGACTCCTCATTAATGCCTCCTTCTAAGGTATTATTCCTCCTTTTTTGAGAAAACCTTCGAATCTCTTTGTTTGTTGTAATTCTCTTTTGCTTGTTGGCGAGATGAGCAGCAGAGTTGAGAGTTCTTCCAGCTTGTATCTGTGTAAGCAATGTCTCCCTAATGACTCTTTGTAGGTCAGTCCTGTCTTCAGAGTTTGAATCAACTCCAACCATGAAAGATTTGCTTCCTGTACTTTTGTTCTTTACCTCACACTAATTACTTGATACTTCAGTTTCAGGAAGTTCAACTTTCTTCTTAGTTAAGTATTACCAAGTTATTGCTTCATCAATAGTAACCTTCACCTTAGACAGATACATGTTCATAAACATTCACTGACTCCTCATTGAAACCTCCATATGTTCCCATCCTTCTGAGGTATTATTCCTTGTTTTTTTTTTTTAAGAAAGCTCTCTAATATCTTTGTTTATTGTTATTTTCTTTTGAATTTTGGCGAGTGCCTTGATCAAAATGCGCTTTGGTTTCTTTACTATTGTGTTTCTCTTTCTAGCCTTTCTTATGGTGGGTTATAAAGTCGATGTTTTCTACGTCTTTGTCACTTATATGAAAAATAATTTCTTCTATAAGGAAAACTTTGGTGGAATTGAATGATGGCAGACCACACAGGAACTTTCAGATGAACAAACGCACAAACCAGACATTTGACCCATACTTTTCGCAAAAATTGACTACTATTGTGTTTCTTTGTTCAGCCTTTCTTATGATGCGTTATAAAGTCGATGTTTTCCACGTCTTTGTTACTTATATGGAGACTTTCTTCTGTAAGGATAACTTCGATGGAATTTAATCTTGGCTGGACCACACCGAAACTTCAAGATGGACAGTCGCACAACCATATTCGCTCAGTAGCTTTCGCAGAAATTGACCACTATTGTGTTTCTCTTTCCAGCCTTTCTTATGATGGGTTCTAAAGTCGATGTTTTCCACTTTTCGTCGCTTATATGAAGGAGACTTTCTTCTGTAATGAAAACTTTGATAGAATTGAAGGATGGCTGGACCACATAAGAGCTTCCATATGAACCAAACCATTACCCAGACATTCAACCCATACTTTTTGCAAAAATTGACGACTATTGTGTTTCTTTTTCCAACCTCTCTTATGATGGGTTATGAAATCGATATTTTCCAGGTCTTTGTCACTTATATGAAAGAAATTTTCTTCTGTAGGGAAAACTTCGGTGAAATTGAATGATGGCTAGACCACACAGGCATTTCTAGATGAGCAAATGCACAAACTAGAGAATCGACCTATATTTTTTTGCAAAAATTGACAACGACGACTATTGAATTTCTTTTTCCAGCCTTTCTTATGATGGGTTATATGCATTCCAAATTTTCCATTTATGTTAAGGAGACTTTCTTCTGTTAAGAAAACTTTGGTGGAATTGAACGATGGTTAGACCACACAGGTAGTTCCAGATAATCAAACGCATCTAGACATTGAACTCATACTTTTGGCAAAAATTGACAATAAGAGAACAGAGTGGCGGGATGCCGCTGATCCGAAAATGAACGTGTGGCTCAGTGAAACTCTCTTAAAATTAGCTAGTGAAGAGATCATGGCAGGACCGTAGTCACAATTCGTTGTTCCTGATAGCAAGAATCAGATGTACTAAAGGGCAACGGAAGCATTAAGCATAGCGAAACAAGTCGTGCTTACTTTGGAGTGATGAATAAGATTCTGGCAAAAATCAAAGAGTGATTTTATTGGGTGAATTATTATGAAGACGTCGAGTCCAAGTGCGAAGTCCCAATCATACAGTATACTGTAGGTGCCCCAATTCAGAGAGTAGCAATTGATGTCATCGTATCATTTCTTATCCAGAGCCTGAAAGTGGGAAAGTCGCCCAATCATAATAAAAATTTGGAAAGTTTTTATACCATTATAAATAAGATTAGAAACGTGGTCTACACTATCCAGTGAACTCCCAGATTAAAGCTGAGGGTTGTTCATCTGAATCGATTAACAAGATACCTTGGAACTGTCTGGGAATGTCGGGACAAACATCCTTTAGTGGAGAGAATTGCGGGAATCGGTGCGGGCCCCTAATCAATATCGCTTATTAATGCTTCTTTGATGCCTTTTTGTTGTGTTATTCAGATATTCACGCATAATATTTTATTGTTTTCGTCATTTTACGGAATTTTAACCCCATGCAGTGCATTCTTATCTTGGACACACTGTATATTAAAATTGATAAAGCATAAGCATACTCACATTAACATACATATCATATCCCCCAGAAAAACGAAAGAGGTGATACAGCCAACCACAATGGCGACATAGGCCATGATGCAGTTTGAGGTCAACAGGATACAGCCTGCGTACAACAGAAAGAGCAGAAAGCCCCCCGCCGAGACCATAATCCATCCAAAATATGTGATTGGTCTGAAAAACAATAACCCATAAAGTAGTCAAGACAAAGAACGTCGATTCTTTGACAAAATATTTTCTTGGTTCTTTGTTAATAATTTGCATGTTGTATAATGCAAAAACTAAATAGCTACCTTAAGCTGTGCCATGACACCAAATCAATATAAGTGAGGGTGACGAACACGCCTGCAATTGCCAATGGTGCCGGAGGTTCCAAAATGTACCTCGCCGACCTAATGCGATGTTGAATTTGATATTTGTTTCTATATGATTCCATGGAATGGTAATAGTAATAGGCCAGGCCGAAACAGATCAGGCACAGAACCTGCAATCGTTTTAGCCCAAAGAACTTGATGATTACGTGCGTGAAAACGGCCACTTACAAACTCGGTCACGGTCATGCCGATCATCGCACACCATTTCCGAGCCTTGGCTCTCTTTTTCTTTTTTTCCTCTTCTTGGAGCTTCTTGATTTGTTCTTCATCCTGAACCCCTCTGCTTACTCCCCGGGCGTTTCTGTAGGGCATTCAGTTTGATTTATTGATTTTTGAGAAAAAATTATCGGCGAATTTTGGCACAGGTTATTGTTCTTTTAGATAGTTGTGCTGTCACTATATTGTCTAAACGACAATATCAAAATTATCTACCTGGACGAGTGAAACTTACTGAATCATGTGTGCAATATTTCTTCTCATAAGTAAAATCTTTTTTTCAGGAATTAGGTTTGCAAATAAGCGATGCCCAAATCAGAGAAATGGAGTCGCATGTTTGCGACATAGATTTCAAAGAAGCAGCCGAAGAAGAAAAATTGACCAGGCATGACGTTATGGCGCACGTCCACGTGTTTGCCAAACTGTGCCCCTCAGCGGCTCCAATAATCCACTTGGGTGCCACTTCCTGCTTCGTGGGGGACAACACTGATCTGATCATACTCAGGGATGGGTTGGAGATGTTGCAGCAAAAAATAGCGGCAGTTATCTACAATTTAAGCCATTTTTGCGAGGAACACAAGTGTGTATAGTTATAAATGTCATCAAAGTGGCTGTGGATTTTTGACAGGAATATGTTTGCTCTAGGGCTGTTCCTGCACTTGGATTCACCCATCTCCAACCGGCCCAGTTGACTACTGTGGGAAAAAGGGCGACCTTGTGGCTATTTGATCTATTGCTAGACGAAAGGGCTTTGCGCAGAGCAGCTGAGGACCTAAGGTTCCGGGGTGCTAAAGGTACCACTGGTACCCAAGCCTCTTTCTTGCAGCTCTTCAACGGAGACGGTGAAAAAGTTAAGGCGCTAGATAAAAGGGTAGCTGAACTGAGCGGATTTAGCAAAGTTTATCCAGTTACCGGGCAGACTTACAGCAGGAAGGTTGATCTGGAAGTAATCTCAGTTTTGTCGTCTTTAGGTGAGCATTTATATTTTTGAATGACAAATTAATCACAATTATAATAGTAGCGTTATGCTTGGATCTTTGGGTTGTGGTCCTTTGTTTATACATGCACGATGCAAAGACGTTATTCCTTGGTGTTGTTTATTGATGTTTCGGCACCAAATTGTGCATTCATCAGAACACATCTTTAAACCAAAAAGTTCTTTTGTCATATCTCCCGATCTCTTGTTAGGTTGTTAAGACATTTTACAGCGGTCTTCTGCCAATCCTTTCAAAAAATCTATCTTTGATAGATCGAGTGATATGACAAAACACTTTTCGGTTTAAAGCCATGAGAGTATTTTGTGCTCTGATAAGTGCCCAATTTGGTGCCGAAACTTCAATAAACAACCAAACAGTAACTTCTTTGCAACCTGTATGTTTATATCGAAGACTAACTAATCCAACCATAACAATGCAACAATGGTCCAAGAATACCAAAAACGTTTCAACGTTCCAATCATATAAGAGCAGCGTATTACAGTAATTTTATTGAAATAGTTTATTTCCGGTTGTGGATAAGAATAAATCATTTAAAACAATTATTATTGATTTGACCAATCTCAAGGTTTTCCAAAAAGTGAATATTGCCTTGTGCAAAAAACCTTAAACCATATTTCAGAAGAAACTTTAATTTCTCTTTTATGCTATATTTTTTTGCTTTATTCTATAGCACTTTCTTGTATTTCATCTTTGCTTTTATGTATGTCTTCTATAATATTTAAGCTTTGAAACAAATGGTATAATTCAATGTCGGTAGGGGTATTAGCCCTCGAAGTAGATGTTTCTATTTTTTTCCTCCTTATGTATAACTACAAGGTTTTGAAAATGCCGAAAGAAGACAAGTTTTGAAATTTCCAAATTCTAATTATACTTGTGCAATTTTCGCATATCTTAATTAAACTTTGGTTCTAATTCTTTGCAAAAAGCTTAATTTTTTTTTTGGCTTTTTAGCAGTGATTTTTATATTACTTTATTAATTCATTTTAATATATTTTTTGGTTTATAAAATAAGCTTTCAAACAAACAGTGTAATTCAATGTCGGTAGGGGTATTAGCCCTCGGAGTAGTTATTTCTGTTTGTTTCCTTCTTAACAGCTGCAATATTTTTGGAAATATTGAAATCAGATATGTCTTCAATTTCCAATTAGTAAATATTGCCTTTTTGCATATTTTTGTGAGTATCATATAGTTTTTGAGTTTTCTGTGAAAAAGCTAAATTTTTTGATCACTAAAATACTTCGCAGAAAATAAATTTCTTTCAACTTTTTTTTAATAAATTTGGGACAATTTTTATTTTTTTTTAACTTAAATTTTTTTGTGGTTTTGATTTTTGGGTTGTGGGATCAGGGGTGTTATTTAAAATCAGTTATGAACTTGTCGACGTTTCGCCATATATTACAGCATCTTCAGGACACTAAATGTTGTTATAAAATCATTTAAATAAATAGAACAATACAGTTAAAAAAAGGGGGGACGAAACAAAGGCCACTTTAAAATATACACAGCTAAACAGTCACAATTCAGATAGATTTTGACAGTCATCGGCTTTTTAAACATTAAGTACAAAGGTGGACAAAATACGAATGACTATTGGCATCGACAGCGACAGTAGCACGAGCAATTCAGCGTATGTGGTCGGAGTCATGGGACCAATTGAAGGAGGTATGCTAATATTGCTCAAGCATGCTGTAGCTGTACCCGAAAGTATAGGGCGGTTGAGCAAATCAATCTGTGTCTCTAGATAAGAGTGAAAGTAATTATGCGTGCTTAACCCTGCCAAGAATTCCAAAGTAAACGGTGCTTAAATTTTGGATGTCTGTTCGTTTATTAACACTTTCCTTCTCCGTTCTTGTCAATATTATTTCGCTAATGAGCCTCTTTCTATAGTTGGGTTGGGTGTCCAGAATGGCTACATCATCAAAGTTAAAATTATGGCCAGTTTATGTTCCACCAAAGCTGTAGGGTTTGTTTTTTATGGGCATTTTTTGGTCATTTTGATGTTCTTTCATTCTAATCTTGATGTATCTGCTAGTCTGTGCCACGTATACCTTACTGCAAGTTGAGCACGGTATCCTATACACAACGTTCGAACAAAGATCTCTTTCTGTTTTTGATTTAAGTTTGGAGCAAAAGTGCTTTTTGATAGTGTTTTTACTTTTAAATGATGGTAAAACTTGTTTGTTATTTTGTGTGGTGTATTGATGAAAAACTCTCTTGAGGCCTTCCGAGAGACCCTCAATATAAGGCAACTTGCGGTATCTTTTGGGTTTGCTGTGCCATATTAGGTTTTATATGCGTTTTATCTATATCGTCAATCCTCTTTAGTGGACTCTGGAGTATTTTATCAACTAAGGATGTAGGATAGTTATTTATTTTTAAATATTAGCAATGGTTGGCAAGTAGACTTCTAGATTCTTAAACCCTTGTGGTTATATGGCTGGTTGTTTTCTTGGTTTGTGGTCCTTTTTTTAGCTAAATAAGGTACAGCGGGTGCTTCGAACTTCGTTGTTTATTGTGTGGTAAGTCATTGTCACCCTCACATTTCCTCCTTTTCTTACCTTTCTTACACTTTTACCCCTTCTTAACCTAGCACCATATGCATCGTAGGTTTCACTTTTGACGCTCTTTTGCTTTGAGTTACCGACTTTACTCTTTTACGTTCATCATCTCTCAATCTTTTATGTTCAGCATTTTATTTGTTTACTTGTAGTAATCTTTATATATTTTTTTATGTTCACTAATTTATAATTTACCTACCTGTTTCTTCCTGCTAGTGTACAGATATAACTTTAAATTAAGTATTCCGTATGTTGTAGTACAAAACTCTGATGAAGGCACCAATTTCTGTCGCCACGTCAAGCCTATAAAATAAACAACGAAGTTCGAAGCACCCGTTTTACGTTATTTAAATAAAAAAAGGCCCACAACCCAAAAAAACAACCAGCAATATTAGCAATGTAGTTATGATTAATTGAGTGGTATTTTTCCGATGAGAACATTTTTTGATGTAGAGAGGGTTCTGAGGAAAAGTTAATGGCTGAGGAAAAGTTAACGCTATGGTGACGACATAGTAACAGCTGTACCAACTGACAGAATTGAAGAGGTGTTTAATATATTTAATGACTATCACAACAAGTTAAAGTTCACAATTGAAGGAGAAAAAAAAATGTCTGTTCCATTTTTGGACACGTTGGTTATAAGACAAGAACGTGGAAATTTGGAATTTAACTGGTCCCACAAACCAACTTTCTCAGAAAGATTTATTAACTTTTCCTCAGAACACTCTCTACGTCAAAATATCAATATCATTAACAACCTCAAATTCAGAACATTTGATGCTCTCATCGGTAAAATACCACTCAAGTAACCTTAACTACATTGCTAATATTTAAAAAATAAAAAACTATCCTACATCCTTAGTTGATAAAATACTCAAGAGTCCACTAAAGAGAATTGATGATATAGATAAAACGCATATAGAACCTAATTTAATGGACAGGAAACCCAAAATATACTGCAAGTTGCCTTATATTGAAGGTCTCTCGGAAGGCCTCAAGAGAGTTTTTGATCAATACACCACACAAAATAACAAACACATTTTTTCCATCATTTAAAAATGAAAACACTATCAAAAAGCAGTTTTACTCCAAACTTAAATAAAAAACAGAAAGAGATCTTTATTCGAACGTTGTGTATAGGATACCGTGCTCAACTTGCAGTAAGGTATACGTGGGACAGACTGGCAGATACATCAAGGTTAGAATGAAAGAACATCAAAATGACCAAAAAAATGTCCATAAAAAAACAAACCCTACAGCTTTGGTGGAACATAAGATAAATACTGGCCATAATTTTAACTTTGATGATGTAGCCATTCTGGACACCCAACCCAACTATAGAAAGAGGCTCATTAGCGAAATGATATCGATAAGAACGGAGAAGGAAAGTGTCAATAAATGAACAGATAACGAAAATTTGAGCACCGCTGACTGCGTTTACTTTGGAATTCTTGACAGGGTTAATCACGCATAAGTACTTTTACTCTTATCAGAGACAAAATTCGATTTGCCCACCCGTCCTATACTTTCGGGTATAGCATGCTTGAGCGATATTAACATACCTCTTTCAGTTGGTCCCATGACTCCGACCACATACGCTGAATTGATCGTGCTACGACGTTGTCGATGCCAATACTCATTCGTCTTTTGTCGACCTTTGTACAGTTGTGCTCATAAAAAAGTAGTACAAAATTTTAGCAGTGTGAATCTGTCGCTAATTTTCACATGTTCATAAAAAACTAGTACAGCAATGCTTCCTGATGTTGTGTTATAACTCGTAGTATATTTCGGAGAAATGTAATATAAAATAAATAATAAGAATCAACGAGTACCTAATTTATTTATTAATTAAGACTATAATTAACTTCAACCTTCAACTATCTTATATTTTATGAAGAACAGAAAGATAATGCAATACACTCTGTATCCAAAGCAACAAGGCGTGCTAATATTTTGTCATTGCCCCATCTCGTTGAAGACGCTCTTGCGGCCTGCGAGATATAGAGTTATGCAGATTCGCCGTTAAATCAGGAACTTCAGATAGTTGCTCCCAAGCTTCTTCGGGGAAATTTTTCGAGTTCGGCTCTGTTATTGGGCCTAAAGTTGGCAATATATATATTTTTTTGTTATTAATTCCCAAACATTTTCGATAATATTAATAACAGGACTTCTAGAAGGTCACAATAACACCTCGATATTATTACCATTAAACCCTGTGGTCATGGACAGGGCAATTACCTTGTTGATATGTATAATCGTTATTGGGAAAATGTTGTTCCACACCGGGAAGTATTATATTTTCTAAAATATTTCGGTAATTTGGTGCTGTAAATCTATCCTCCATAATACAAAATACTCCCAGGCCTCTACAGCTGATAGGCGCCTACACATTCACAGAAAAACGTCCAGATTTATCAGAATAATTGACGTATTCTTCATCAAATCAAGTTCCATAAAGTCGGTAAACCCAAATATGGCCATTGTATGTCGACTGGAATGTTTTTTTCATCCGTAAACACTACTCTACCCCAATTCTCTCTCAGCCTATTATTATGAGAAAAAAAATATTCGTTTCTGTTTTCGTTCTTCATTTAGAAGAACCTTTTTTGCAGCCACTTGGTTCTTCAAATGCGATTCCTGAATTCTTCGAACAGCTGTTACTCTGGATGCTGGAAAATTGGTGTTATTGATTTCCTTACGAACGACATCAAATGGATTGCCATTCAAATATCCAATAACAGCCTCATCATTACCTTGAGTAGTGCACTGAGGTCTACCGGAGGGTTTGTTGTTCTCCAATATCCCGGTAGTTTTCCATTTTCTCTTAACTTTGTGGATTGTGCATTTATTTCTACCCATTATGTGCGCAACTTCTGTTATGGACAGTCTATCTCTAGATAATTAATTACTCTGGCTTTATAGACGGGGTTTAACTGTGGCATAGTGATTTATTATATTTGTTATGAAGGAAAGATTCAAAGTTTGCAAACAAAGAAAGTGATATTGACTATGACGGACGTTTCTAAGACAGATAATTTACACGATACAAAACTAGCTGTACTATGGATATATGAACACAACTGTACTTAATGTTTAAAAAGCCCATGACTCTCAAATTCTGAATTGTGAGTGTTTAGCTGTGTATATTTTAAAGTGACCTCTGTTTCGTCTCCCATTTTTTAACTGTGTTGTTCTATTAATTTAAATTATTTTACAGGACTTTATAAGAACTTTTAGTGGCCTGAAGATGCTGTAATATATAGCGAAACTTCGACAAGTTCATAACTGATTTTGAATAACACCCCTGATCCCACAACCCAAAAATCAAAACCACATCTGAACAATAAACTGGATCAAAAAATCAACATTTAATTTTTGTAGTGATAATTTTATTTTTTTCTACTACAAATTAGGCTCTACCATTCATAAAATGTGCTCCGATTTGCGCCTACTGGCCAATATGAAAGAGATCGAGGAGCCCTTTGAGAAAAGTCAAATAGGCAGCTCCGCCATGCCTTACAAAAGAAACCCGATGAGATCGGAGAGATGCTGCGCCCTAGCCAGACATTTAATGGCATTGTTTTCCAACGCTGCCAACACTCACAGCGTCCAATGGTACCTACATTTATAAAGCGTGTTTATAAAAAAAAATCTCACAGCAAGCCATAGAATTAAAACGATTGTTTGCGATAAGTTCATAAAAAGAATGACAATCGGAACATTTTATGACATTTCCGACTTTCAATTTTTTTTATGATCTTCAGATCAGACCTTCTGTTCTAATTCCATGGCCTACTTGAGGTTTTTTTTTAAATAAACCCATGGTACATCGATTTTTTGTGTGTTTTAGGATGGAGCGCACCTTGGATGACTCAGCAAACCGCAGAATTACCTTAGCAGAAGCTTTTCTGAGTGCCGACGCTGCCTTGATAACCTTGACAAATATAACTCAAGGGTTAGTGGTCTACCCCAAGGTGATCGAGAGGAGAATAAACCAGGAGCTTCCCTTTATGTCCGCAGAAAATATCATCATGGCCATGGTGAAGAAAGGTGGCGACAGACAAGTATGCAGTCATCTTCAAAATTAATTGCAGTCGCTTGAAAAATGTCTTCTATCTAACTAGATTTGCCATGAGAAAATCCGAGTTCTATCTCAGGAGGCCGGCAACCAGGTGAAAGTTCATGGCAAGGAAAATGACCTTCTAGATCGAGTCAGAGCAGACACGTATTTCGTTCCGATTGTTGGGGAGCTGGACTCGATTTTAGATCCTTCTACTTATATTGGAAGAGCCCCTGACCAAGTAACCGAGTTCCTGGAAAGTGAAGTTAAGCCGGTGCTGGCTTTGTATAATGTAGAGAAGTTACAAAAACCAGTGAATCTTAGCATTTAGAAAGAAGTTGTTTTTATGGTAAGCAGATTATATCTTTTTCATGTTATTATTGGCAGTTTGTTTGCTTTCGGCTCGGTTTTTCCTATCAAGCCATGGGAGGTTAGCGAAGCAAAAGAGCGAGCTGGCAGAAATTCTACGGAGACATGGACTCCCTTCCGGAAAAGGCCAAGCTAGCCAAATTGCTGAGCTCAGAAAGAGGAAACCAACTAGGTACAATGAAAAACACGGCACGTGAGAGGGAGCGGGGAGACCAGGGAGAGACCCTAGAGATTCTCCTGGAGACCCACTTCCCTGTCGCTACAATGTCGCTAAATCGTTTAGACTAGATCCATAAGTTTGAACTTACCACGAACAAAAAACGGGAAACGGCCAGGCACGTGTTCCCTGAAAACTACGAACCAATGCCCCATAAAAAATATCCGGCGCGCTTCGATACATTTACAATGTCAGAACTATAATTATAAATGCAGCAGTTTACAAATTAAAATTAGGAAAGGCACCAGGCACAAACCTATCCGGATGTAACTCTTAGAACCATCAACCAATTACTTTAAAACAATTGAAACAATTAAGCTACTGAAAAACCAAGAATTTACAAATAGATGGAAGCTAGCTAAGCTTATGCTAATAAATAAACCAGGAAAGGATCTTGACTTACCTAGCTCATACAGGCCTCTCAGCATAGCAGACTCCACGGCAAAGTTATACGAGCATCTCATAAAAGCGAGGCTGGAAGCAGATATAGTCGAGAGGGCTCCTCTCAGTTGATTTTCAGTTCGATTCTCAGTTCAGCTTCAGAGCGAAAAAGTCAACAATAGACGCTTAACTGGTAATGGATAAGGCAATCCACACTAAACTTAGAGGACAAGGAGAAAGATGGTGCGCTCTGATGATCACCTTAGACGTTAGGAATGCTTTTAATAGTGCAGCATGGCCGGATATTCTGTGAGAACTGGAAAACTGTAGAATATCTGAATGTCTCTACAACGTAATAAACGACTATTTTCAGAACAGACGAATCCAAATCTAGAAGAACCAAGAGTTCTTTATGTCTGCCGGAATCCGCCAGGGTTCCGTACTAGTCCCACTATTGTGGAATATCATGTACGAACCAATATTAAGAGAAGCGTCATCAGAGAGGGTCCTACCTGTGGGCTATGCCGACGACATTGCATTGGTAATAAGCGCCAAAACTAGACACCAGCTGATGGAGGTGAGAAATACAGCAATCTCTAGATGTGAAAACTGGCTTCGTGAGCATTCACTAAGCCTTGCACCAAATAAAACAGAGGCGGTAATTCTAAATGGCAAAAAAGACAAAAGATATATATCTTTTAGAGCGAGAAATATAGAGATAACACCTAAAAAGAATATTAAGTATCTAGGGGTGCTTTTCGGAACCAACTTGTACTTTTCAGAACACGCTGCGACAACGAGACGAAGCAGTCTAAGGGAACTAGGATCTTTACAAAGACTAATGCCCAGCCTGAACGGGCCATCGCTGCAGAAAGGACCAATGTTGTACGGGATGATCCAGTCATCTCTACTGTACGATTTGGGGAGGCATTATTGGTAAAAAAAATATTACACTATGTTCATCAGCGCCCAAAGGAAGGACCTGGTGAGAGTGCAGCAGCAACTCAGGTCATAGCGGGAACTCCGCCCATAGATCTAGTGATAAAGGAAAGAACTGGGTTGTACGGGAGGCAAGTTATCTCAGAGGCCAAAAAAGAAGAAGCTAGAAAACGCACTTTAGAAAAATGGCAAACAAAATGAGACGCCACTACTGACAAAGGACAGTGGACGAAGAAACTGATACTGCAGAATATTGAAAAGTGGGAAGAATGTAAACACAGAACCTCGAACTATTATTTGACCCAATTTTTAACTGGCCACGGCAGCTTTAGGGCATATGGGCTTTAGAGCATACGGCAGAACACTGCTTCTTCCACTGCCCGCGCTTTGTACTTCATAGAGAGAGACTGTCAGGACTGATTGAAAATCTATCCCCAGAAAATCTCATAACGAAATGCTAGAAAACAGGGAAACTTGGCAGACAGCAAACAAGATCATTCGGGAAATCATGAAGACCCAAGAAGTTAAAGAAAGGGAATAGCAAATATGCGTTCTAGCTTACATAGAAATCTCAGCTAAAGTAAAAAGTGCTTATCATTTGAGAAACCTGTAAAAAACTACGTGAGAAAATGTCATAAATACAAGACTCCCCCTGGAGCTGTGATGAATACTCTGACGAGTGCTGCCACCGCTCCCAGGGCCACTCTCGTAGAGTCGAGGATGTTTTTAGTGGGGAGGCGTCTGGTACCGCCGCTGCCCGTGACGCACTGGTTCCTCCTTGGTGGTCGAGTGCGGCAGGGGTGCTCCATGCCAATCCCACACTACCCGGTCGCCAGAACAACAGATCAGGTGTTTTTTGAAGATTTTTGTTACCTCGTACAAATAAAAAAAAAACATAAGTTTGACATCCTTTCTAATGACAATGTTAGAAAAGATAGTCGATAGGTACATTACAGATGTAATTTTAGTAAGACACCCATAAACGGTTCTCTGGGAGATCACCGAAATGACATCGAGGTCAAGGACTGGCGTCCACAAGGCAGCTGCTTATCATCTCGACTGTAGTGTCTCTTAGTGGACGGTCTTTTGGAGACACTGCAAGCCGAGAGGTTCAGTGCGCAGGCGTATGTGGATGATGGACTGGTACTGGAATACCAGGAAAGTTCGTCGGAAGCGTTTGTGATCGAATGCAAAGGGCATGCAGAATAATAGAACAATGGTATACCGAGACGGGACTATCAGTCAATCCTGTCAAGACAGAGCTTGTGCTCTATACCAAAAGGAGGAGAACTACAGGGTTCCGGTCACCCAGGCTGTACGCGGAACCTCTGCTTCTAAATCCTGAAGCTAAGAACCTGGGGGTGATCATCGACAGCGAGCTGACCTGGAAAGTCACGTAGAAACGGTATGCAATAAGGCAACAGCACTGGTATGGCAATTGCGCAGGGCAGTGGGAGGTGAGGTCTAAAGCCACACGTCCTGCACTAGCACTACACTGCAGAAATCAGACCAAGGATATTGTTGTATATCCGAGTCCGGATGTATTGGACTACGGAACTGCCGTTAATGAAAACCCAGGAGTCTACTGACAAACTGTTTGTAATGGTACTATAAACATCTAATTACATACAAATTACTGAAAAAGATAATATAAAAGCTTTCTGACAAGAACCCTGTTGGTACATACTCTATTGTTACCAGTTCTCACCTGTATCGATGCCAGTGGCATAATAGTCATAACAGATATTCTATGGGTCTGTGGTCTGGTGGACAGCAGTGGATAGGGCCTGCTATGCAGTCATGTTGAGGTTGGCCAGACTGCAGAGAACAGTCTGCCTAGCCATACTGGGTCTGCCAGAGCTTCCAATCAGGATGAAGATGGAGCCGATGGCTTGCTGCAGATGCATGCATTGCTGCGGCCGGTGGAAGGAAACACTCATGGGAGAACATCGAGGCGAACAAAAAACTGTTGGATTTACTCAAATCGGTAAACTCGTGTTAAGTTATAGGCCGTGAGTGTTGGAATTTGAGAAAAAAGAAGGCATACCCCCTCTGTTCTTTTGAAAAAAAAATTTTGGATTTTTTTTGCTTTTTTTCTAAAAATGAGACGATTTTATTCCCCTATGAATCTAACAAATTTAGTACGAGTCAAGAGTACTCCCGAAAATGATTTCTTGAAAAGTAGTAAAAAAGTCCATTCTTCCATTCAAAATTCCCAAAAATCGGCCACCGAAGGGGGTGTCTCTGATATTAATGTTACGGTGAGGGGTATTAATGTTACAAACGCTGGGAGGCGGAGCGACATTGGAGGTTGGACCTTCGCGGCTCCAGCCTATCTGGGCGCTGCCGCATGGGAACTGTCACGAGTGATTTATTGATATGTTTATTTAGAACGCAGTTATTTATGACCTTTGTTTATGTGTCTCTTATCAATTATTTTTCTTCTAAGACGGTTCTAGGCTTTTCTGTATTTTTTATATTTTGTATAAAAGGCGAATAGCGCCACCGTTCAGAGTCTTAATCTCGTTAATTGAGCTATAGGTAAGCTAAAGTAGCGCTAAGCAAAGCGAGTAAAACCAAAGGATACTAGAAGGCTATAAAGAAATACGAATTGTACTTGTGTATTTGTGTAGTGTATTTGTGGGATAAATAAATAGTGTTTTCGTGTTAAATCGCTATACTGGACTTATTGAACCCTGAGTTTGCAACAATTGGTGTCAGAAGTGGGATTCCAGTGGGAATTTGAGGACTAATATTGCTGAACTGTAAGTGAGTGCTTCATTGCCGGACATTACGTGTTTATGCCAGTAACTAGAAGCCAGCATCAAGCGATGGAGGATCAACTTGCCACCCTGCTCTCCCTTATGCAATAACAGAAGAAAGAGCACGAAAAACGTTATAAAGAACAAAAAGAGGAACAAGAAAGACGTGATCAAGTACAGGAGCGACTCAACTAGAACAAAAGAAAGAACAGAAACGGTTCAAAGAATTAGTGAACCATCTCGCAGCTAGGGAGTAACAATTGGAAGAAAGAGTAATGCAATCCGTTAACTAAGGACTCGAAGCTGTCAACCAGAAGGTTCTCGAGCTAAAAAGGAAATTCCGGAAACCACTTGAGGACGACAACGTGTCTACAGAGAGTTTTAGCACAGCCAACGCTAAAATTAAGCCTCCCAATTGTGACGGTACTACGGCCTGGGAAATTTATAAATCTCAATTTGAGGTAGCTGCAAAAGCTAATTGCTGGTCCGAGCCCCAGAAAGCTACATCATTAGTGATAGCACTTCGTGGAAAAGCGGCTGAATTACTCCAATCTCTGTCGGCAGCTGATCAAAGTAATTATGGCGCTTTAGTACACTCTTTGCAGCTACGATTTGGAAATGAGCACAAAGAAACCGTGTTCCAGGCCAAGCTGAGGATGAGACAGCAAAAGTCAGGTGAATCCTTACAAGAATTTGAGGCGGGCATAGACGAATTCACCTGGCATACCCATCAGCCCAAGAATGTTTTCAAACGCAACTTGCTATGACGAGGAGCATATGTATATGGCTGAATCTATGGCAAGTTTACATAAAGCGATGAAGGATATGGCACTCAATATGCAAGCCCTGTTGGGAAGAATTTCTCGATCAACAGATAATCGGGGCGTAAAATCTTTTAACTGCGGCAGACTGGGTCACATCAAGAGTAACTGCCGTAATAGGGAAAGAAGTTCGTCGCCGTCGTTTAGAAGACCGAACGGCAACCAAGACCGCCATAGGTTCCCTAATTCCGGTCAATGTAAGGGGGCAATTGAACGGGCCCGTTAAGACCCTCAGGATCTTTAAAGTCAATAATTTGGGTGGCAAAAGTCTTACAGTGGCCGGACGCATGAAGGCCAGATAAACTTGTCGGATATACCATGCAACCATTGCCCAACCCTATTAGGTTAAAATCAATTAGTGGAAAGTCTTGCCCTATAGACGGAGAAGCCTATGTCACCATCATTATTGGAGAAAGACTTGAAGTTCGGCATAAAGTGTTGGTTGCCAAGATCAAAGACGACTTTATTTTAGGAATGGATCTTATCAGGAAACATGGATCATAAACAGAATATTCTCACATTTGGAGATGAGGAGTTTGCATTAACCAATGGAAATGTGGAAACTAGTATCCGTCTACTGGTGGTGGAAAATATGAAATTTCCTCCAAATTCAAAACAAATTATCACAGTGACTTCTGAAAATGATCCTGGGTGGTCCATAGGATTTTTAGAACTTAACCTGGATTTGACGACTGAAATCATGGTAGCACGAACTTTGACCGAGACGAAGAAGACTATGCCAGTACGAATTGCACATATTGGAGAAAGGATCATCAAGCTCAAAGAAGGAACAGTGCTTGCCAATTATGAGCCTGTGCAATGGGTATGCAATTGTGTCGAAGCAGAGGCATCCAAAATTAAATCTTCTAACCAAGCTTCCCCAGAAGTTATTGATGCTTTCAAACGACATTGGAGTCACCTGTCAAAGGAACAACTTCAGTCTGCCATGAAATTTGCTATAGATGAATCTGATATGATTAGTTTTGTCGAGCATTTGAAGAATTTAAGAGGAATCTTC
Organism: Taphrorychus bicolor; assembly: GCA_951812265.1. Lineage (NCBI taxonomy): Eukaryota > Metazoa > Arthropoda > Insecta > Coleoptera > Curculionidae > Taphrorychus > Taphrorychus bicolor. Next base: position 42,602,909 of record OX638298.1, on the reverse strand, counting down.
AACAAGTTACGGAATGCTCGCCTGAAGTTAAACTACAAGAAATGCAGCTAATCCAAAAGCAAGTCGAGTACTTAGGGCACACTATCTCAGAACAAGGCATTAAAACTAGCCAAAGTAAAATACCTGCCATTAAAGATTGGCCAGTTCCTCGAGACAAACACGAAGTAAGGAGCTTTTTGGGACTATGTACATACTACAGGAGATCTGTAGAGGGATTTGCCGACATCGCAAAACCGCTGCACAAATTAACGGAAAAGAAAACACCGTTCTTGTGGAACCACGACTGCAGTCTGGCGTTTTCAAGGCTTAAAGCTGCCCTCTGTGGGTCTCGTCCAATCTTGGCTCACCCTATAAAGGACGGACTCTTTATTTTGGACACGGATGCAAGTAACTGTGGTCTAGGTGCAGTACTCTCAAAGGCAAAACTGCCAAGAGAAGAACCTATTGCGTCGCTGGGAAGGAGCTATTGGCCATCGTTAAAGCAGTTGAACATTACCATCGCTACTTATAAACAACATATAGAACAAAAAAGGTTCTTGATTGGAACTGACCATGGAGTCTTGAAATGGTTATTACAGATGAAAAACTCTGAAGGCCAAATAGCCAGATGGATAGAGCGCCTGCAGTAGTACGGTTTCCTAAATGAACATCGACCAGGAAGGTCTCACGGAAATGCCGATACATTGTCTAGACGGCCGTGTAAAGAAGATTGTCGGCATTGTCAAAGAACTGAGCAGCGTGAGGGAATTCCTTCTGTAAGGAGAACGTCGGTGGAAGTAAATGATGGTTGGACACAGACGCTTCGAGACGAACAAATGAATGATCAAGATATTGGACCCATACTCTTGGCAAAGACTGATGACAAGAGACCAGAGTGGCAAGAAATTGCTGGTAAAAGTCCAAACCTGAAGACGCTGTAGGCCCAGTGGCACTCTCTTAGATTAGAAAATTGATTACTGAAGAGAGCGTGGGAGAGTCCGGATGGCAAGACCGTAGTCAGTCAGCTGGTTGTTCCTGGTAGTAGAAAATCGGATGTGCTACAGGAAGTGCACGACGGAACAAGTGGTCATTTTGGGGTCAATAAAACCTTGGCCAAAATTAAAGAGCGGAATTATCATGAAGACGTCCAATCTTGGTGCCGCAAGTGTGAAGTTTATTGTGCCACAAAAGGATCTCGAAGAAGATCACGGGGCCGAATGGTGCAGTACACTGTAGGTGCTCCATTCGAGAGGGTAGCAATTGATGTCGCGGGACCATTTTCTCAGACTGAGTCAAGCAACAAATACATCTTGGTTGCCATGGATTATTTCACTAAATGGCCTGAAGCGTACGCCCTGCCTAAGCAGAAAGTAGCGACTGTGGTAGCGGTGCTAGTAAATGAAATGCTCTGCGGATTCGAAGTCCCTCTCGAACTTCATTCTGATCAGGGCCGAAATTTTGAATCGACTGTTTTCCAGAAGATCATGGAACTTCTCGAAATTCGCAAGACCAGGACAACTCCTTTGCATCCACAGTCGAATGGGATGGTGGAGAGATTTAATCGGACCTTTCATGTTGATGGCATTTCGAAGCTCTGCGCATGAAGTCACTAGTTATGCTCCGGCGAAAGTGATGTTCGGAAGGAAAATGAGACTTCCTGCGGATTTGATGTATGGAACACCAGAAAAAGATTCGCTCAACTCTGAGAATTTTGTGGAGTAGCTCAAGAAGAGGCTTAATAATGTTCACGAACAAGTCAGAAATAAACTGCGGCTCTCCAGTGATCGAGCCAAAGCAAGATATGACCTACTGGCTAACTCCCGCTGCTTCCAGGATAGTGATTTGGTGTGGCTGTACAATCCGCGGCGGAAAGTGGGGAAGTCGCCCAAAATTAGCCAAAATTGGGAAGGGCTTTACACAATTATTAAGAAGATTAATAACGTGGTGTATAGGATCAAGCGGACCCAGGTCAAAGATGAAGGTTATTCATCTGGATTGATTAGCACGATACCATGGAACTCTATCTGTTCGGGACAAAGCCTTAGGAGGAGGGCAATGTTACGGTGAGCGGGCGCTGGGATGCGGAGCGACATTGGAGGTTGGACCTTTGCGGATCGCAGCCTATCCGGGCGTCTGTCACGAGTTATTTATTGATCTGTTTATTTAGAACGCAGTTGTTTACAACCTTTTTTTTATGTGTCTCTTATCAATTATTTTTCTTCTAAGAAGGTTCTAGGCTTTTCTGTATTTTTAAGATTTTTTATAAAAGGCGAATAGCGCCGCCGTTAGGAGTAGTGAGTAGTCTTATTTAATCGAGCTATAGGTAAGCTAAAGTACCAAACCATACTAGAAAGCTATAAAGTGTTAAGTAGTGAGTTATTTAGTAGGCGAATTGTACGTGTGCCTATTGGTGGGATAAATAAATAGTATTTTCGTGTTAAATCTCTACGCTGGATTTATTGAACCCTGAGTTCGCAACAATATTGAATCAATGAGACTTGTTGGACGTTGATGGAAGGTGAAAGATAACATCCAGGACAGCAAAAAACCGTTGGACTCACTTCAGTCGGTCCACTTCTAAAGTTATGGGACGTCAAATTTTCAATTTGAGGAAAAGAAAAGCATGTTCATATAGGTTATTTTCAAAAAGTTTTGGATTTTTTTTTATGGTGTTTTTGATTGAAATGAAACGATTTCCAACCCTTATTAAAGTAATAAACTCAATACTAGTAAGAGTAGGGACTACTCTTACTATCACGCATGTGAGTTTTTTAAAAGTAGTAAAAAGTCGATTCTAAAAGTGTACCCAAAAATCGAACTTTGACATCTTCGAAATTATTGAAACAAAGAAATTTTCGTTGGTGGGAGGTGGAAGAGGTTACCGAGAAGAATCAAAAACTGTTGGACTCACTACAATCGGTTCACTCGTTTTTTGAAGAAAATAGTTTTTTGTTGCTGTTTTTGTAACAAAGTTAATCTCTTCAATGCTACAAAATGTTATAAATTTATAGTGTAGACAAGACATACACACTAATCACATTTACCAGGTTAGTTCAGGTTGTAGTAATAAATGATAAAAATACATATCACATTTATTTCCCAATGCTTGCTACCAACCTGAGGATGTTTTCTATTGATCCTACATGACCGTACATCAAATTTGGGCGCTGCTCTTGAGTTTTATTACAAATCCACGTTTCAATTGGATGACTCTGATACCGATAGCATCGAAAATAAGCCATTTTAGGTAGTCCGAATGTATATTAACAGAATTCAGACTTCTTGTTAATTCTTAGATATTCCAAAACCATCACAAGTGTCTCTTTCCTTTTATTTTAATGAAGCTGAAGCAGCACGCATCAAATGCAAAAAAAAACATTATTGCTACGTTAGTGCAAAGAATGATGATGATTGATGCAAAATCTAGCTAAACTTTAACGTTTATATCAGGTTAATTTAACTGACATTAAAACGAGTTTTGTTGCATTGATGTTAAAAAAACATTAGTGCATAAGACATCACTAAAACTTTCTTTTATAAATGTGATTCAATAGGTTAACTGTTACATTGATAAATAATAATATTTTATTAAATATAAATCTACATAAAATTACTTACAAAACAGCAAAAACACTATATTAATTCATAAGACGACTTTTTCATGGGTTCAAATTCGCATTCGTGCAGCACGCTTCCCGGTAGCATCCCTGTCTCCTCATAAAAAGCGCAATTAGACCTGGAGATGGAACAGTTTTCGGAAGACATCTCCAGCGATATCTTCTCCTCGGATATTTGGTCCAAGCGTCCCAAGTCGGCAAAAGTCGTTTCTATCCTCGAAGGAGAGTTTCCTTCGGACCTAGAAGGTGGTTTCCTGCCTCGCGGTGAAGTTTTGGGTGACGTCCCTGATGTGGCTCCTCCGGGTGTTATGGGTACTAATTCTTTGTTGACTGCGAATGTACCTTTTTGAAAACTTAGTTGAGTAAGATGTCAAATATATTGGTAGCAGTGTACCACTGTAAGTAATCGGGGTCGACATAGAATTACGACGCTTTTTGCTCGGTGTTGTACAAGTCCAAGGGGATTTCTTCCTACGCTCTTCTTCGAGGTAAAATGGTGCCACTGTGGAAGTACCTACGGAGGAATCTATCTCTGATTTAGCATCAGAGGCTTAAACCAAAATTATTTACCTTTGTGCTCTTGAGGCCGAAACATTTGAACAACTCTCGGTCTGCTGCTCACCCTCTCGCTTGACAAATCAAGAGTTGATTTGTTTGTAGTCTTGGAATCGCCAAAATTTGTGGTTTGTATCGATCTGCTTCGACTAACGCCTGCGAAGGATTAGTAAGAGTGCTGTTATTGAATTTTGGGTCTCTAATAAGAGCACCTCACCTCTTTCAGGAGTGGTACAGCCATCAGCCGGTGGGTTGTCCGGTAAGAACGGAGGTTGGTTTTTACCAATTGGAAACGTTCCTCCATAGGTAATGGGTGTTGGTGATAACGAAGCCCGTTGCAGCTTATTTCGTGCTTGTATTGGGGATGCTGAAACAGGTGCTAGTTCAATACAACTCCAAAATATAATTTCAGATTTCTTACGAATGTAGGCGGTGACTCCGACATCCACTGTGGACTTAACTCTAGTGATTTGATACAGGTATGTAGATATTCTAGAACAAACTTAGTATACTAGTGATTATTGTCCAGATCTTGTAATGTAACCGTACATAATTTTGCAAACAAACTCAACCGTTAATGTCATAAAACTGATTCCTTCCAGAAAGAGCAGGATTTTCGTAAGGTCGTGACTACTGCTCGCGTTGTAAATTACTACGATGGCTATGACATAGAGCATAACATTGAAACCTGTTCCTAAGATTTGCAGTAGCAAGGGAAGAGTCCTAAAAAGTGAATTTGATGCAATCGATTTCTTATGGTTCCAACAAGGATTAACCCGTTGAAGTAAGGATAAGTAATTTCCATCAGCGTTACTACGCTGCTTATGGAGCTCAGAGCAACGAGGGCCCACTTGTCTAGAGTGGCTATGTTTGCGAAAGTTATGACTGGAATCGTGAAGCAAAGGCACAGTAAAGCTAGAATCTGCAAGTACTTTTGTAAGGAGAAGGTTTTTTAGGGATAATTGACACACACCAGTTCGAGCCATTTGATAAAGGCGAACGACCTTTTGGTTTCTTTTTGCACAAAGTAGATTCGGGCACGAGTTTTACTGGGGATTCTCAGTTTACTTCTGACGGGCAGTAGTGTGTCTTCATACATTTACTTTTTTCTGTACACATAAATTAATGTTTTTCAGGTTTCCTTTGGCCCCATGTGTTATTTTTGGCAAGGTATAGTGACATTAGCTTTAATAGTCAATACTGACTTAATCAATTCGATCAGTAGCGGGTGTAACATAATATTAAGCCTGTTCCAACAGGGAATTTAATCTATTCGCAACCATTCACGGTTACTGCGCAGATTTCTGATAGTCCGGGATTGGTTTAAATCTTTCTTGGCTATTGTGGTAAAAAATAGTAGAAACAAGCCGAAGCACCCATATTCACATTTTCTCTGCTTCTAAAGCCTTCATCTTCTAAATATAATGTCAAATTACTGGAAATGCTACATCAGTCAAGTACTATTTATATTTAAACGCCCCATACTCTTCGTACTACAAGGCGTAACTGCCAAGGAATAAACTTTTCAAAAAAAGCCAGAAACACGTAAAGTTTGTTTCTAGAGAAGTCAACTTTTCCAATTCCAAAACGTCAAATTTTGTATTTCCAAAACCGACAAACATTTCGAAGGGGCTGGTACAGTTGAGGGAAGTCGTTATTACTAATTTTTTTCGAACATTTTCTTCAGGAATTAATAGAATGGACAAAATAGAAAATTATAGGTGGTGGTAGAACTTAAAAACATTTATAATAATATCATTTTTTAGAATAAATATAATAATAAATTTCGCTTACCTGAAACAACGTATACAATAAGAGTTTGTCACCACAAACCTTTTCAACAAGTGACATTTTTGAGAAACTCCGGGTAGCCTTGTAAATTATATAAGTAGATTATCTTGAAAAATACGGTGAAACGCACTACTTTAGAGTTTTTTTTTTGCCATACAGGCTCACGTCGCTATCAGGGACCAAGCGGCTCTAGCTTTGTTTTTCTATGAGAAATCTTTTGGTTAGGTTAGTTCAGTTATGTTTTTCCTTTTCATTTTCCTTTTCAGGTTAGTTAAAGACTGGGTAACCTTGTAAATTATGTAGATTATCTTGAAAAATATGATAAAACGCACTGCTTTAGAGTTCAGTCGTTTCTAATCCGAATTAACCTAACCAAAAGATCCATCATAGAAAAACAAAGCGGCCCTAAGGGAGTCTTTAACTAACCTGAACATAGGAAAAACATAACTGAAAACTTACCTAACCAAAAGAAAATAATAACTGAACCAACCTTTTTTTTTATTATAGCGGATTATTTCCAGATTTTATTATTTTTTTAAATGGTCAGAATACGAATAGTAAACTACTGCAGGGTAGCATTACTTCAGGGGGGTGGGAACTCTGTAGTTTCAGTACATTACGCCCCAGCTTTCCTTCTCACTTTCTCCTTTTCCTTGAACATCATGATTGTTCTCACACACTTGGCTATGCTATTCCATATTACTTCCTTGCTTAATAGTAAAGTAGCTACGTTTTCCTTGTTAATATGGATGTTGCAAGTTTCATACCGGGTGTCCAGCACAACCCTGGACATAGGAGATTAACATGGGAAATCGGTTTTTATTTTTTTGCGCCTGTACGGTTGAATTGATTGAACAACTTTTAAGAGTACAGTTGTAGTGCGTATGGTCCGCTATCATCCTGTAATTTTTTCAATACCCCAGTTTGGGCCGTTTTTTGAAAAAACGCCTCAAAAAGTGCAAAAATTTCAATTTGGCGCGTTACCCCCGCCATGCATGTGACATTTTTTCGCTTAATTTTCACTGCATAATCACGTTAATTACTACATGATAGTCCATCAAAATAAATAAGAAGGGAAAATCGGCTCTGACTCTGACATAAGAAATTATTATGTTGGCGATACTGCGCATGCATGGCGGGGGTGACGCGCCAAATTCAAATTCTTGCACTTTTCGAGGCGTTTTTCCAAAAAACAGCCAAAACTGAGGTATTGAAAGAATTACAGGATGATAGGTTACCATAAGCTCTACAACTTTACTCTTAAAAGTTTTTCAATCAAATCAACCGTACAGGCGCAAAAAAATAAAAACCGATTTCCCATGTTAATCTCCTATGTCCAGGCACCAGTATCGTCAGTTCGTGTCGGCACTTTTGATATTTCCAAAACTAAAGGGTGCCGCAACCGGCAATTTTCTCGATTAGTTACGAGGGGACAAATACATGCGATGCACTGCCCATCCTCCAGTCCAACTCGAAGTATCTGATAGTAGAATATATTCCACAGCGTGGGGCCGAGCACAGATCACTGTGGAATCCCACTTCCCACAGGCACCGTTTCTCCCTCAGACGATACTATAAGTCTCTGAGACAGGTAAGATTCAATTATTCTAAGGGGATAGTCAGAAACCCCTCCCCCCTTCACAGCTCCAATAACCATTTCCCAATCCGCCGAGTTACACGCGTTTTCTATGTCTAAAAGAACCATCACGCAGAAATCCCTGTTCTTAAAAGCTTTCAGCTTGATCTCATCCACGAGCCCCAACACCTCTGCAAGCGCCCCAACTATTGAACGTCCTTTCCTAAACCCGTGTTGATTGTTATGGATAATCGCTTTTTGTTCTAGTTCCTCCAGCAGTCTATTGTTCACCAGGATTTCGAGTAGCTAGACAAATAGGTCTTTAGGACGCCTCCTCCTGAGTTTGTTTCCTTGGTTTCTCGATCAACACCAAAGACGCAACCTTCCATATTATCGAGAAGTTTCCACTGAGAAGACAGTTGTTGTATGTGGACCGAAACGCCGTCAGGTTCGTTCTACCACAGGATGAGATCACCTCAGGTAAAAACCCATCCGGCCCGGGCGCCTTTCTGGGTTTCATATGCCTGATGGCCTCTTGAAGTTCCCGGCACCCTAAAAGTGGTACCCCCGCATGATAAGGCAGGGTGACTGTCCGCAGAACTTCCCTCCTAACGAGGGTCGATTTGTTGCCGATTTGCTGCTTGGTCACATGAGCGCTCGGTGCGTGCGAGGTTCCGAGTTTCATGCTTTTGGTTATTATTTTATAGGCTTTACCCCATATATCATCATCCAATTCATCACAGAGTTTTCTCCAACTCCCCTCTTTGCTACGAGTGATCAGCAGTTTCATCTCATCTAACTTGAACCAACCTGATCTAACCTTTTTTTTTAAGAGGTTGGGAAAATGCCTTTAAGCACCCCAGGTGGTTGTTGGAGTTGTTAGCGACCTGGGAGTGTGGGACTTGGCAGCGACTTGCGCAATACCCACTAAAAACCCTTTCCTCTCTTCACTCCTCGTCCACTCCGGAATCCGCCGCTAGGCATTTCGTCAGGTGGGGGGTGGGATTCTTTTGGTCCCAGATCTTTAGGGTACGTGAAGTCTGTTTCTCATCCACTCCTCCGCTTCTTTATCCTTCATGATTTCTCTGAGCATACTGGTTATACTATGCCAATTTTTTTCGTCCCCCAATAGATGTTCCGCAATGTTTTCCTTTGTGATCGTTTCACGACTGTCTGTTAATTTCACTTGCCTCCTAAGATCCGCATACTTTGGACATGCAAATATTGTATCTTCCGGGTCATCCACTTGGCCGCAATGCCAACATGCTTCGGTCTATAATTTTTGAATTCTTTTCAAGTAGGTTGAAAAGATTCCATGGTCGCATATGGCTTGTGAGATGTAATAGTCTACACCTCCAAAACTTATCGTTACCCATTTTATGACATCCGGTATAAAAACCTTTGCCCAGCCGTTGTAGGTCTCCCATCTTTCCTGCCATTTTCGATACAGGGATTCTCTAGCCGCATGTCGATATTCTCTTCCGTTTTTATATATTAAAGATCTTTCCTCGATCAGAAGATCCATCGGTGGCAGGCCTGCAATTACCTGCACAGCCTCCAAAGACACAGTTCTGTAAGCCGACGCTATTCCTATTCCTAACCTTCGGTTTATTCTTTCCAACTTTTTTAGTAGAATATTGCCCTTTGTTGTGTTGCTGGTATGTTACAAATAAACCTGTACTGGTGGCAAGGTTGTTGAAAAAAAAAATAGGTATTGGTGGCGAGGTTGTTGAAAAAAATGATGGGAGAGATTTGTCATAAAAATTTGGTAGAAAAGTCTCCGTCATCTTACATAACGATTATCGAATAACGCCCCTAATTAGCCGTTTTCCTGTTTGGTCCGTCTCTTGTGAGAACTCTAGTCCAGAGCCCTACCCAATCTCCTTCCAAGTCCCACTTACCCTTCTAGTGAGCTCACTGAGTGAGCTCGGAAGCTTATATAGTAGCCTGCAGGTTTGAAGACTCGCTTAGGGAAGGAACTTGTGTTTCTAAAGGAGGTAATTAAATGTTAAGAAATTTTGATAGTGAAAGCTGAAGTCCTACGGAAACTGAGCTTGAGAATAAAGCGTGAACATTCAAGCATAAAGTGCACGAAACCACGAAACCACAAACTTGGTGAGTCATTCTTGAATCATTTTTTGTTGTTTGAGCTTCACTTAATTACCCCCCCCCCCCTCCAAGGGGAAAGAAAAAATTTGTTGAACTTTAATATGGTATATCATTGGATTTCTATTATTGTATTAGATAATAAGAAGATAGTTCAGGTTATCTGTTTTTCATGCTACCTCTGAAGAACTGAGAATTCAAGAAAAGGACAGTTATTTAATTACGAATATATAACCGTGGAATTAACAAATTTGAATCTATAGTGTTAACTATTGTTAGTAGTAGTTTAATATTTCATAAAATTCTTCTTTTCATCTGGGTACCCAAACTTCCAAGCATAATCTATTCTTTCATAAGTTGTGTTTTCATCATGGGATTGTGTTATTAAATTTAATTTCTATGCGGTCTATTTTCTTCCCTTCAATAGTAATTTGTCCAGATCAAAGTACAACCAACCATCCAACAGGTAATGTTTGAATTTTGACTGAATGACTAAGAAAAAAATATATAAAGTCGTAATTTTACAACTTGGGCCTGACGTCAAAAGGTATGAAAATTACGTATGTCGCAGAGTTATTATAATAGGTATGATATACCTATTATCGTAACGTAACCAACATTAGACGAAAGCTGCCAAATATAAGGCCTCAAACACAATCAACTATTAAACTACTGTAGCAAATACTTATTTTTGGTCAATTCTAAAAATCGAAATAAAAGCTTTAAACCTTTTTCTCTTTGATTTACAAAAGTAATGTGTTAGATGGGTATGAACTTTAGGATGGGTAAGATTCTATTAGAATTATATATGATAAGTATCGGTCAGATATAGTAAGAAAGTAAATTGAAAAAGAAACAAAAGGACTCCCACTTTTTAGTGTCTTTATGGTTTCAGAATAATGGATGATCAAAATTACCTACTTACATAAATAATAATGTAAAAAGACTTTTTTACGGTCATGCGGATAACGCATGAGCTTTCTAATTTCCTCTTGAATCGGGGAAAAATCTTAGCTAAGTAATTAAGTAAAAGTATACGCACACCTTTACTTAATTTATAGTATACGATTCTTCATAAACTCGGCTCAGGCAACCCTACCGGGTTTATCGGCGTGAATATTATACTAACCTGAATAATTATGAAGTTAATGTGTGTAACTGACTCTCTATTTATTCTTCTTCTTCTTGTGGTTCCTATCCGTTACGGATGTTGGCAATCAGCATGGCGAGCCTAACCTTGTTTACGGCAATGCGGAAGAGTTCGGTTGATGTTTTTCCGGTCCACTTCCTGAGGTTATGCAGCCAAGATATCCTTCCTGGACCTCTTCTTCCATCGATTTTTCCCTGGATGATTGTCTGGAGTAAGGAGTACCTGGAGTCGTTTCTCATGATGTGGCCCAGATATTGCAGTTTTCGGATCTTGATGGTGTTCATAATTTCTTTTTGTTTATTCATCCTTCTTAGTACCTCTTCATTAGTGATATGTTCGGTCCATGATATCCTCATCATTCTTCGATAGAGTCGCATTTCGAAGGCTTCTATTTTCTTGGATGTGTTTTCATTGAGTGTCCAAGATTCCGTCCCGTATAAGAGGATAGAAAAGATGTAACATCTGAGAAGTCTCATTTTTGTTTCCAGTGTAAGATCATGGCTTCTGAAGAGTTTGCTCATTTTGTTGTAGGCGGCTGTGGCTTTGGCGATTCGTGATTTGATTTCTTGAGTTGCGTCCCAGTTCTCGTTTATACGTGTTCCCAGGTACGTGATGTGTGGTACTCTCTCTATTGGTTGGTTGTTGATGGATAACTGGATGTTGTCGATCGATCTCGTTTTTGCTAATGACCATAATTTTGGTCTTTTATATGTTTATGTCCAAGCCATATTCCTTACTAACTCTTGCTATTTTGTTGATAAGTTGTTGTAGTGCTTGTGGGCTATCTGATGGTGTCGTCCGCGTATCTTATATTACTCAATTTCTTCCCATTTATTGAGATGCCCTCCTCTTCTTCGTCGTCGAGCGCTTCTTTAAAAATCTGCTCGGAGTAGATGTTAAATAGCAGGGGTGAGAGTACACAGCCCTGCCTCACTCCTCGCATTATTTTGACGGCCTCAGTTGTTTCTCCGTCGACTCTTATTGTTGCCGACTGGCCCCAGTACAAGCTACTTATGATATTCAGGTCATTGGTATCGATCCCTGTCTTCCTTAATATTTCCATCATTTTGCCATGTTGAACCCGGTCAAATACTTTGGCGTAGTCAATTAAACAACAGTAAACGTCAAGGTTAACGTCTCTGCATCTCTGGACAAGGACTTGGACAGCAAAGAGTGCTTCTCTGGTTCCCATCGCATTGACGAACCCGAACTGGTTTCGAGAGATTAGGTTCTCGCATCGATTGTATATTCTTTTATGGATGACTTTGAGAAAGGTTTTCAGCAGGTGGCTCATCAGACTTATCGTTCGATATTCTTCACATCGTTTTGCGCCTTGTTTCTTTGGCAGTGCAATGAACTCTGAGACTAGCCATTCTTGTGGTATTTTACCTGATTTGTAGATGTTGTTGAAAAGTTTGGTGATCTTCTTTAATCCATTTTCGTCTAGAAGTTTCAGGAACTCTGTCTGGATGTTGTCAGGTCCTGCTGCTTTTCCTTCTTTGCTCTGCTCTATAGCTGCTCTCACTTCTGATTCCATTATTTCTGGCCCACTCTGTGCATTACTCCGGGGATCTGGGGGGCTCTCTCTATTATCCTCAAAGAGGTGCTCTACGTACCTAGTCCACATCTTCTTCTTCTCTTCCATGTCTACAATGATGTTCCCATTAGCGTCAACTAGTTTCCCTAAGTTTGTATTCCTTCTTTGTCCAGTGACTTCTTTCACCTTCCGGTGGACGTTAAAGTAGTCATATTTCAACTGCAGTGCCTCTATCTCCTCACAGTTCTCTTTCTGTTCCTTTTCTTTAGCCATTCGTATTTCGTTCCTTATGATGTTGTTTATCCTTTTGTATTCTATGGTGTTATTCTTGTTCAATCTTCTCTCTTCCATTAGGTTTAATATGTAATCTGTCATCCAGGTTTTCTTCCTTACTCTTTGTCCGTTTTCCTTTAGAATAGTGTTCTTAATGTGTTCCACTTTACTTTTCAGGTGATTCAAGTGTTCTTCTACTGAGCTATCTTCTGTTGTTTCTGCCATTGCTGCATTCAGCTCTTTCTCTACACATTCTTTGATCTTCCCGTTTTTCAGCTGTCTTAGGTTAACTTTTAATGGAGCAGCTTTCTTTATCTTCTTCATAACCACTTCGAATCTTCCGATAACTGGCAGGTGGTCGGTTCGCATATCTGCTCCCGGGAAGGTTCTCATACTTAAGCAGCTGTTTCTGTACCGCTTGTTGACTAGTACGTAGTCTATTTGATTCCTGACTATTCTCCCAGGTTTATCAAGGGGCGATCTCCATGTGTATAAACGCCTCGGTGGTTGTTTGAACTGTGTGTTGAGGACTACAAGGCCGTGTTCGTCTGTAAATTTTTCGAGCATATCTCCTCTCTCATTCCTCTTTCCCAAACCGAAAGACCCGATGAGCTCGGTTTTTCCTCCATCTCCCAACTTTGCGTTAAAGTCCCCCATGATGATGTTAACTTCTTTTTTGGGTAGCCTCTCGAGTATTTGGGTGACATTCCTGTATAATTCTTCAACTTCCCCTTCATCTTTATCTGCAGTGGGGGCATAAATCTGGATGATGTTTAGATTTACTGGTCGGGCGTTAATCTGTATTAGAAGGACTCTTTCTGAGAATGGGACAAAGTTTATGACACTCTGCGCTATCTCCTCTGAATGGGGTAGACAACAATGCCTACCCCATTCAGAAACTTACCATCTTGTGTTCCTGCATAGTACATTCTGTGTTCGTCCACATCCACCGAACCCACTCCCGGCCACCTCATCTCACTAATTTCCATGATGTTTACTTTCATTCTTCTCATTTCTTTTGTTGCGTTGTTGATATTTCCAGCTTGTGCCATCGTTTTAACATTCCAAGTACCAATCCTTATCTCCCTGTTCACTTTCATTACACTGCTCAAAACATTTCCTCCCGGAGATCCGATCGAGGAACTATTCCGGACCTGTTTTGTTGTGAGCCTTGCCATGATGATTTTTACTAGGACTTATCCATTCTGGATCTTTAATGAGGTGGTTTGTCCAAAATTCTTCCTCATCCTTATGTCGTTGATTACTTGATTGTAATTCATCCGCCTTTGGGGCCGATTTCTCAACCCCAGGACAATAGGGTGCCCTTACTCTTGTCGGCTCATCCACCCGAAGCTGTTGGCTGACAAGAGGGGATTACTTATACCGGTAATCACTCGGTCGACAGAGCCTCGTTAGTTGTCTAGCAGGGTGCACCACGTGCAGGTGAGGTTGTCAGTTGGTTAGGCTTTTACATTGTTCTACCTACCCCTTACACCCCCTTATTTTAAATTACACACCCCCATTTATAATTAAATAAAATGATTTGTATTTATATTTAAACTAGACTTACAACCATATATATTTTACAAACTAATTCAATTTGGTCCTTAGAGGTGGAGAACGTGTTATACAAATAGCTCCCACTGCCTTGAAAATTGGGAAAAAGCTACATTAAAACTAATTAAATAACGTGATATTAAATCGGACAGAATACCTATTTGGATAACAAAGCTATGAAGCAGAAATTAAATAGAACATATATAACTGATTTTATGAAAAACAAAATTTAAGACATGTAAGTTATGTTTGCAATGATCATAATTTAGTAAGTCTTTGACGAATTAGTTATTAAAGTACAAATAATTGAGAGTGCACATAGATACTAAGGTAGTTACTAAGATAAGTAAAATACTCTCTACAAAATACACTCCGCAGTATTAAACTCGGTATCCGAAACATCGAAATGGTCCCCTGGCGAAATTATAAGCTGAACAACATCCGAGCAGACAGTAGTTTTCATTGCCTCCTATCCTTGATGATTTTGTTCACATGGTCAAGATATTTTTTCCAATTGTCCCCTGCTGTGACTTGTCCTACAACATTTCTTCACGTAACCAGCACTTTCTCTAAAGTCCCTTTTGAATTTTCAATTTGTTGATCATAAATCCTTTTACATCGCGACCACATTTCTATAGCGTTATACTGACAATGGTAAGGTGGCAAACGTAATATTTTATGTCCAGAAGGTTTCACATATTCGTCCAATTCAAATTTCTTTTCTGGTAACGAATAGCCCAAATTTCGTCTTTCATAGCCAGTCAATTAATTTATATTTTACAGGATTTTTTTGGAATTTCCTAACAAAGGCCGGAGTGGTGAGAAGCGTTATCCATAATAATTAAAGATCTTGGAGGTAAGTTTGGAACTCGTCGGGTTTTAAACAATTTTTCGAAATTGACTCTGCTCATAAAATCATGGTAATCACCCTTCTTGGAACCACTTTTAAAAATTAATCTGGTCCCTTTAAGAAAGCCGTGTTCATTGCCGGCGTCCACCACTATATAACGACACCTAAATATATTTTTTTTAGATATTACTGAATACATTAAAAGAAACATTAACCACAAACCATCGCAACATTGTTAGATTTTTTCCATTTAAACCCTCTATACACTATGTCACCGCTGAGCAAGGGCCGAAATAAAACAAGTGAAGAATCCACTTAGTTCTTCAAGGAGATGTCTTCGAAGGTTTGCAATGGTTACATATTCATTTCTTGCTAACGTACGGTAAATAATGTCTCGAATTTTGTTCTTCATAAAATCATTCTCATCATCTCATCATCACTTCAAAAATTATTTTGGTTTTATTTACTTTTTGCTTCATAGACTTGTTAGCCAAATAATCGTTGTCGATCTGAACAACACGTTTTTTCATTCATTTCAACGTAGTTTTCCCATTTTTCAACGCATTTGAGGCTGTTTGCAACACGTTCCCACAATCGATTGGAACACCATTTGCTAATTGAATCTTCTCCATCTCCAAGAACGCCAAAACGTTATTTAGAATTAATAGCTGTGCGTGCTGATTGTAACGTTGTGGAGCCATAATAGTGGTTTTCAAAGTTTTTTGAGTTAAAACTTTTGA
The DNA here is from genome assembly GCA_951812265.1 of Taphrorychus bicolor. Classification (NCBI taxonomy): domain Eukaryota; kingdom Metazoa; phylum Arthropoda; class Insecta; order Coleoptera; family Curculionidae; genus Taphrorychus; species Taphrorychus bicolor. The sequence goes on along the minus strand of OX638298.1, from coordinate 42,587,178 downwards.
CAAACATGTTTGACGTATTCTATCTTTTGACAATATTCGATCAGGTAAAAGGTACAGACATTTATTTAAGACCTGCTTTTAATTACTTTATTTTTCTTTTCATCCATTTTACATATGTTAAACAAAGCAAGAAAAAAAAAGGTGAAGGGTCCAAGTTGTAAAATTAAGACTTTACATACATATATTTTTCTACAAATTCTATTAATTGTAACTCCAGCGGAAGTGCAAGTTCCGTTTCGTCGGTTTCTGAGTTTCCGGCATTCGATTACAAACTCAGTGGCATCCCTAACATTTGGTGAGTATTTTATTTCCCTTTGATTTATCTTAGGAATAAAACACTCCCGGTTCTCTGATACTACCCTATTGTTTTTTTTTTATTTACCATGTCTCAAAGCTCTAGGTCTTCTCGTAATAGCGAGATATGGGAAATTGTAAATTCTTTGAACCAGCGTGTTGGCGAACTATCTCGCTCACTGCCTCCAAAGAAGTTACCTTCTGGAGTTCAGACACAAACCCAAATTGTTGGGCCTCGAGTTCCAGACGATTCCAAGAAGACCGAAAAATCCGAGTTGATTCAAGGTGTCAGAGAACTCGACATGGTCCCTTGTCGTAACCCCATTTCTGTGTTTTGTTTGGCCACTGCAAGTCCCATGTGCTCCAAAGTGTATATGACAGTCTTTACCGCATAAGTAGCCGTATCTTCAAGCGCCTGTTTTGTTTTGGCTCTAATAACAATTGCCAGGTCATCGACATACGCGATGAGATTTACTCCTTTTTTTACGTTAATCCGGAGGACTCCATCTTAAAAGACATTCCACAATATTGGCCATAATAAGGAACCCTGGGGGACGCCGCAAGACACTTGGTAAGTACTTCCGTCTTCTGAGATTATTTTCCTATCAGTGAGGTAGGACTGCACGAGCTGCACAATATAATGGCTTATGCCCTTTGCCTTCAGAGAATTCACGATTCCATCCCCGGAGCGCTGTTAAAAGCGTTCTGTATGTCGAGAAGTACCATGGTATAAAAGTCCTTTTTACAGCCTTGGTTTTTATTTCCTCCGCTATACTCTTGACCCTTTGTAGTGCATCCAACGTAGATTTACCTTTTCTAAAACCGTACTGGTCGTCGGAAATCGAGTTTTTTTCATTTAGTTCTCCTTGTAAGCGCTCTCCAATCAGACCTTCAAAAAGTTTCCCTGCAGTGTCAATCAAGCATATTGGCCTGTACGAGATTACATCATTTGGTGCTTTCTTCGGTTTTTCAATTAACACAAGCTTGGCTATTTTCCAGCATGAAGGAAAGTGTCCGCTCTTTAGGTACGTATTAAACATATCCAGAAAGATGCCGCCGTGCAGTTTAGCACAATTTATCAACATTTCCGGGGTGATTTTATCCGGTCCTGGAGCCTTTTTTCTTTTTATCATTGACAGCGCAAGATTTAACTCTTGCGCCTTGAACTCGTCCGCATTCTTCCAGGTCTATACTTGATCGGGCCATATATTCTCTGTCTTATTGGAAAGAGCTTGAAAATTTTTCTCCTGATCGTTTCGTCACATTGTTGTTGTCGCTTTCCCAGTTTCAGTCTTTTTGTAACAATCTGGTACGCCTTGCCCCAAACATTCTCCTCCAATTCATTACAAAGATCCTTCCATTTCTCAAGTTTGCTTTTATGAATCTCCTGTTTAAGATCCTGTTTTGCCTTTTTGTACGACGCTTCCATTTCGTTCCGCTCGGCTTGTCCCGGATTTTTCGCCTTTAAACGCGTTAGCTTTCTTCTGACATAAATGCACTTTTTCTTTTTTCCATTATTTCCTTGTTCCACCAGTACACTCCTGGACGATTAAATGCAGGGTTTTTTGGGTTAAAAAAATGCTTAGTGCCTAGGTCTCCTATTTCGCCCATTATGTTCTCGGCTGTAGGTTGCATTGTCGCTAGAAACAAGTTGGGGATATCCCTGTTAAAAGCCTCCATCGCCTTTGCGGACACTTTCCAGCTTCCGTGGTCTGATTCTCGTTTCCGTTCATTCTTTGCGGATGTATAGATCTCGAAACGAATTCTATTTTAATGCGAAGTGTAAAGTAATTGTTAGTCTATATTCTATTGTGCGTATTTCATATATTTTTATATCTTGCACTTCAAGTTATCTGTTGTTTTGCTACTTGTTTCACATTTGCGTTTTTTTTTTCGAGTTGATGACGTTTGGCAATTACTGTAAGGATGTTATATTTTATGTGGATGTAAATTTTATTTTCCTGTGGGATGTAAGTGAGGAGATTTGCTTTGTCTATGAGCACCTGCTTCGACATTAAAGCTTATTTGCTTTGATTTGATTTAATAAGATTTTAAAAATAATAAAAAAAAAATTTCTCAGTGCTGCAGTTTTTTTTTAAATAAACTGCTGAACATACGAAATGTACCACTCAAATTCGACTACCATATTTGAAATTATATAGGATAAGCTTACTTTTTGATTAATTTACAACAGTAATTGTTTACGTTTTGCAAGAAAGCTACTACAGGGCGACAAAAAAAGCCATGATTGAAACCAACAAAACCACGTTGTTATTAAAGTTCTTCGAGAAAAGACTGTTACAAAAAATTCCCAGGCCATTTTTCAATAGGATATCTGATTCAAGAGAAATATCATTTTATCGAAAACATCAATTTTTTCAACATTTTGGTGAGTTACGAATATTAGCCATTAAAAAAAAATTTTAATCTGAGAAATTTAACTATTTAAGACAGTTACCCATCAGATAGATAGGAGGTGCCACAAATGAAGAACAATACATTGGAATGTGGCTTAATAATTTATTAATTATTATATTATGATATGAAACTAAAGTACAATACAATATGTAAAATTAATAAATAACTCTTATTAAAATTCTTTACAGTTGCAAGGACGGATTTGATAAGACCTTACCCTATTAGAAAGCTTGCGCAAAATATCTTACGTGCCCAGGTAACTTGTTTTTGTGTAAATACATACATATACCTTATTTACATTAAAGAAATTTTCATTCAGAAATCTTCCTTTAAAATTAACGTGTAAATACCGTCACCAGCAAATATAACTGCGTTTATAAAAGCAAACAGCGTGGCAGTGGTTAGCATGCTGATTAAATGCGCTTGAACTTCCCAATAGCCCTGGAATTTCTTCTTTCTGTCTACCAGGAGTAGAATTCCAGAGACCAAGAATAAAACCGCCGCTATCAGCGAAAAAAGTGCGGATATCCTATAATTGAAAAAAATTGACAGTTTTCTAAACAATAATCAATCAAAATAACATTATGTAGTACCTGAAAGGAATTTTGTCCTTTATAAACCGTGCTGTAATAAAAACACCATTAATCAGTAAGTAGCCAGCGAACGCCAAAAGGATGACCGACACTTGTTCCACATAAATTCTGGACATGTTTGCTGATTGTTTTGTAGGTTCGTAGAACAGTCCTAGGCATAAAGCACATATTGCCTAAAACAAATTTGCTTTAATTCGATAACAAATAGATTTAGTTATAATTTGCATTACCAATTCCACAAACTTCAGTATCAATTGCCAGTGCTCCTTAATACTGTCTCTTAAGGACTTTTTAGGCCGTTCTTTCAGCTCTGCCGCGGATTGTTCTTCTGCCTGAGGCTCTTGCACCTCCTCGTTGTTTTTCTCTTCCCCCTTATCTTTGTCATTATTAGGTCCGGAAATGTCGATTATTCGCACCTGAACTTTTTTCGCTTCTGTGCTCGACATTGTCAGTTTCTTTGGAACGTCGTACAAGGACTCTCTACCCGCCACTTTGAATCCGTTTTTCCTAATCAGCTTTTAATTATCTTGTTTACAAAGTATTGTTATTAATCCCTTACTAAATAAACTTACCTGTTTCTAAAAAAAGTGGGCACCTCCAGAAGAAAGGCACGACTTATTGTTTCATCTCACAAAGAAAGCTGATGTTAGTTTAGCGATGTCGAGTGATTAAATGAACCTTAGAGCGGTCTTTAATTGGCCATGATTAACCCTAATATAACCTTTGGATTAATAGTTCGAATTCTTACACCTACGTGTGTACGGCCCCTTGGATTACTCATCCACTGATGGTTTTAAACTTAACAATGAACCATTTTGCATTATTGTTTTGTTTACTCTTTTGCAAGCTTGAATCAAGGAAGTAGATGAGAGATAAATCTTTAGAAAAAAAAGAGAGGTTAGTTGAAGTAGAAAAAAAATAACCTATATAATAACATGATGAATTGTTAGAGTTTTTTTTTCAGTATAATTTATATCTATACATTTCTCTTCTGTTAGTGGGTACTTGTACATAAATGAGTGACGTTGTGTGCTCGATAACAAGCTTTAATTTATCATGGGCTCTTGCTTAAGAACAATATCGGCGTGTAAGAACAATAAGAACGTGCGAAAGCCATTTTCAAGGTACAGGTCGTTGGTTGCGAAATAGCACGCGTCTCGGATTATGACCTTTGATGGTTGTATTATTATTTTGTTGAGCGGGCCCTATAGTTCATCGTTACGTGGACCGTGAAGTTCTTTTATTATAGTTAATTGTTTTTGTTACAAATTGTTACCAATGGCTGGTTGTTATCTTGGGTTCTGGTCCTTTTTTTGATTAAAATAAGTTGCAGCGGGTGCTTCTAACTTCGTTGTTTATTTTGACGTGTCGACACAAATTGGAGCATTCATCAGAGTACCCTTCAAACCAAAACAGTACATCGTTTTGTGTACTCTGATGAACGCACCAATTTGTGTCAAAACGTCAAAATAAACAACGAAGTTAGAAGCACCCGCTGCAACTTATTTTAATCAAAAAAAAAGGACCAGAACCCAAGATAACAACCAGCCATACAACCACAAGGGTCGAAGAATCTAAAAGCCTACGCGCCAACCAATCGTTACCAATTGTATATTGGGATGAAAAAGGCCACATAACTAAAAAACAAGTATCACAATGCAGATTCGGTATTCAGCTATTCAATTCACTTCTAAAAACATTTGTGAACTTTCTTGCGCTGGGAATTGTTAAATATAAACCGATAAATAACTCTCGTTGCTTTTAATCAGAAACATGAATGAATGTCACAAATTACGGGGCAAAAAGGGTCTCGGGTTACTCCATAATGATGACCGAGTTTTTAGTATACAGGGTGGCGCATTGAAAATTATCTACCCCATATTTCTTCTGATTGGGTGTATACATTGAAAATTGCCCGAATAACCGCCTAACTTAGAGCCTGTAGAGTTTACAAATTTGTGGCCGCATTTTGGATTGATTTGACCAAATGACATGAAATTTGTTAAATGCATAGACCTTCAAAACGAGTTATATCTCGACTGCTCTTTCCAATTAAAATTTCAAGGTCAATGCGCACCTCCACCCCCTCCTTTTAATTGACATGTGAAAATCTTCATATACACAAAATTGCATCTGCAGAATGAATTTTTTTTTACTTGTTACAAGGGAATATCTCAAAAACAGTTTCAAATATGTACATAAAACTTGCCTGAAATTATTGGGAAGTGAGAAGTCACATCATATTTTGGTTTTTGTCTCACTCTGGATTTTTAGTGGTAGGGTGTGACTCTGACATTTGAAATGAAATGGTATAACTTTTTAGTGCACCTAAAAACCTGCATTAATTTGGGGCACTGGTTAGCAAGTTAGGATTTATTAGATACCAAAATAAATAATTAATTGACTAGTCAAAATTGGCTTCCATCTTAATGAAAAGCTGAGATAATATTTGCAAAAACGTCTTCACTGATTACGTAAGTAATAATTAAGAGCTTCGTGGAAACGAATAATAAAAAATTGTTCAACTTTAATCAACTTTGCAATGGAAAGGAACCATAATTTCTCTAAGTCTTCATAATTTGGTTTAAAGCAAATTTAGTCGGGAGGGCAGTTTCTACTGACGACCAGATTCAAGGAGACCAATTTTCCTTTTGAGGATAATTTTTGCAAGAGAACTGTTTTAAGAATGTTTTTTTGCTTAAACTGTGTCTGCGGGAGAGCATTTTATAACAAGTCCCTTTTTGAGAGCAATTCCTGCGGGACAACAGTTTTAAAGAGAGAACAAGGTTCTCCCAGGGGACAATTTCTGCGGTAGCAGTTTTACGGCACAACAAATGTCTTCTTCAGGCTTCTGAAATACACTATCAAGAAGAAAGAATTTTTCACTGTTACTTCCAGAGGCATCGGAACCGAAACTTCGCGTCTTAAGTTTAGGCTATTTTCTTTCTTTGGAATGTTCTCTTCTTCGATTGGCAATATGAGGAGCAATCTAATGTGTTTTCCGAGCTTTGAAGCCATGGTCCAATGGAAATTCATCCTGACGTTTTGCCTACAGCTGCGGCACACTTTATCAAAGGCGATGAGGCAATGAACGAAGTGATCCCTTATGCTTCCCGATGTTGACTGATTCGACTGTGGTGAGCTCCTTGGTATTTATTTCCTCGCCGTCGCGTTGCAATGGAGCTACGGGGGTGGGGGTAATGGTGGCGCGGGGTTTCGGCGCACTGGAAGTATGTCATAGAACTTGCTTCCAGTCTACATTTAGGAACGTAATTTCCTCCTTTTTGTTGAAATTGTGGTCGTGTTTAACGATCTCAATGGCCTCTCTCGTTAGTCCCGGATAGAAACGCTGCGATTGATATAAGATATCCACCTCGTTGAAAAGGATGTCGTGACCATCGGAGAGAACGTACTCCCCTATTGTTGACTTTTGTGTTTGTTCCAGCTCCTCTTGTGTATCCGTATCCGCTCCTCCGTAATCCTCGTGTTGACATTGCGATTTGTGGTGCCAATGTATACTGAGCCACAGCTGCATGGAACTCGTTAAACTCAGGGTGCCTATGGGGGACCTCTGCGGTCTTTGGCCCATCTCAAGCTCTGTTGTATTGTACGAGTGGGTTTAAAGACAGTTTTAACATGTCAAGTAGCCTGCCGATCCTCGCCGTTACTTTGTGGATATATGGTAGACTAGTCAATCCGCGCTTTTCTTCATCTTCTCCCGTTGTTCCTTCCTGGCGCTTTACAATCTTTGGACGGACGATCCTATCGAACTCGTGCTTGCTGTATATATTCCAAGCAAAGGCAATTTCCGGATGCTGCATTTCAGATGCTCCATTTCGAATTCGAACGCGAAATGGAGCATATGGAAAGAATCTTTGGTTTAAATGGATACAGCGAGTACGAGTTCGATAGGGCCGTCCTTCCAAGGAATGTAGAGCGCCAGGATGGAACAAATAAAAAGAACTTCGTCTTCCGGTAGATTTGGTGTACGGGTCACCAGAGGAACCGATGCAAGATATCCTGAACTCTACAGGATTTACAGCAGGTGACTTGGTGTGACTGTATAACCCAAAGGGGCAGAAAGGAGAGTTGTCTCCAAGTTGGGAGGGTCCACATACAGTTATCAAACGGATAAACGACGTGGTATACAGGACCCAACGTACCCCTAGAGCAAAGATGAAAGTGGTTCATGAAAGGTGAAAGACTTACAGTCGGGGAGATTTCTCTGATCGGGACGATCACTACTAGGAGGGGTGCAATGGTACGCCCGACCGTCGGTCCACAGAGATTCGGGCCGAAGCGGCAACGCCGAGCGCCCACCGCTACCGCGGAAACCCATCTAGACTAAACGAGAACCGGGCACAGTCGCCTCCGTTCTCGAAAGTACGAGAGTGTGTTCAGGCCGGGAATATAAACCAGCGAACCGCGCGAGATCGATCGAATAGATAGATAGATAGATAGATAACATCATTTATTTAAAAAAAAATAATTACAAGTAATTATTGTGTTTAAACACGTCAACAGTATTACATACTAATCTCAAACATTTCTACAATTCCGGAAATAATCAATAAAATTATATGGTTCCATATCAACGAGGAACTTGAAAAGATTTTTTTAAAGGCATCCAGACCCTGTGTCTCACGAATCTCCCTCGGCAAATGATTAAAACACTTTATGTACAAATATGTAGATTGTTTATCTATTAAAGTCAATCTGTGTTGTGGGTAATTATACATATAATGACTGCCCCTGGTACTATGAGAGTGATTAACTGCATAGCGTTCGAACAGAACCGAATTTCGTTTTAGGAACATGAGATGCTCAAATATTGAAATGGCTGGGAGAGTCAATATTGAGTTTTTCCTGAACATAGTTCTACAGCTAGTTAAGGGGCGTGAGAGATTATTCTTATCGCAACTTTTTGATTTGTGAATAAGATGTTTATGTTATTGGCATTTTCCCGGAATGCTATAGCATACCTTAGGAAAGGATATATAGTTCCGTAATAGGCGTTTTTTAATGTACCTATGTCACAGTGCTTAGCCAAGACTCTCAAGGCATAACATGCGATGACAGCCTGGCATCCAAACTCTCAATGTGTGAGCAGTATGACAGGACCCCATCCAACTGTAGGCCCAAGAGTTTGGTAGTATTAGTTGACAATATATCCTTCTCCTTAAACGTTATACTTTCTACAAGTGACAACTGCGCGTTAGTAGTTTTGAAGCAAATACATTGGGTTTTATCAACATTCAAGACTAATCTATTTTGAGAAAACCGGTCCTCTAACTGATCGAAATCTTGCTTACATAGTTGCTCCAATGAATTAATCAAAGTAGTGTGGACCAAGCAAGTTGCATCATCTGCATAGTTGACCAATTTACAATTTTGCGATGTGATTGACGACGAGATTGTGGAGAGAAGTGGCCCAAGAATTCAGCCCTGTGGGACACCGCGTTCAATGGAACTTTCACTGGATCTAGCCTGCTTGTTAGTATCATTTATTTTTACACTTTGCGTTCTACCTGTTAAGTATGATTGTATCCATGAATACGCGGATCCACATATTCCGTATTTATTCAGTTTTTTCAGTAGTACACTGTGATCTAGGCTGTCAAAAGCCTTGAAGAGGTCAAGAAAGAGGCCATAAGCACCCTCTCCCCGCTCCAAAGCTTCGACTATAGCCTCAATAAATTCCTGCAGGGCAGTATCTATCGATCTTCCTTTTATAAAACCATGCTGAAAGTTATGAAGTAGATCATTTTTTTAAAAATATGTGAATAGTCGGTCTTACATGGCCCTCTCAAAAAGTTTTGAGAATGTTGATTGAATACTGATAGGTCTATAATTGGATATTACATTTTTATCACCCTTTTTGTAAATTGGGGTAACAATGGAGTGTTTTAAATCTGTAGGGAAGATACCTTGTTTTAAAGATATATTTATTATGTCCTTAATTGGATGGCATATTTCACTTATAGAAGCTTTCAATAAAGAAGTAGGCACCTCATCTTCACCGGCGCTTTTTTTATTTTTGAGATGGTGAGTTATATTGAAAATTTCGCTTATGGTAATCGGGGGAATGTAGATGGAGGTGAGAACCGAGAAATCTGTACATAAAGATGGTACGTTGCCAAAGTCTGGGGGTTCAGAACACTGGATAAAGAATCATTGAATTGGTTTGCCAAGTCAGATATGTCTCCTTCTGGGAGCGTATTTCTATGAGGCGGATACTGATTGGTTAATTCACTGATTATTCTCCATGTGGTCTGTGCCCTATTGTTGGAATTATTCAATCGTCTGTTAATTAAAGAATTTTTCGATTCATTCAGAAGTAGTGTATACTGTCTTTTTAGCTGTAGGTAACGATTTTTAAATTGTGCGTCACTATTTGAGAGGACGAAATACAGATCCAACTGCCTCTTACAATCTATTATCTGTTGAGAGTTGAGATAATTAATTTTTTTAGCAGGATAGAATTTTGTGAGGGGAAAATGTTTTTGGAAATAGTATATAAAAGTATCTCTAAAATTCTTCCATTTGCAATCAAGACCAGTTGCACCATAAACAGAAAACCAATCTTCATTTCTAAGGTCTGTCAAAAAATTATTTAAATTATTTTGATTAAAGCTTCTTGTAATTATATATGCAGGAGCTTTTGCATTCATTGATAATTTTAGCTATATTAATTGACCTAAATGATCTGAGATATGGCCATTAACCAAGGCAGTTGAGTAGACACAGGACTTGTTGACTATTATATTATCTAGACAAGACTGACTAAGTAAAGATATACGAGTAGGTTCATTGATTGTAATTTTCAAATTAAAACTATTAATTATTCTTAAGAAATCGGTTTTCTGTTTTGAGTCTGTAATAAAGTCTATGTTAAAATCTCCTGGAATAACAATGTTGGGTGTTCTGGAGAATGTTTTGCTGCATGCCATCTGGAAGACGGATAAGAAAGCTTGAAGACTCGGTGGCCGATAGAAACAAATAAATTCATACTTTTCAGAGGATACCTTGGTTTCGATAGCTGCACATTCAGCAAACAAATGGTATGGACAATTCCATAATATCTTGCTGGTTTTTACACTTTATTGAGTTTTTTACATACATTGCCACATCCCCATGCTGATATTGTTCCCGACAAAACGAAGATCTCAAGACATAGTTGGTCAAGATATGTTTATGAATCTTGACTCTGTCCAGCCAATGTTCACTAAAACAAAGGATTTCGGCTGGATAGTTCTTTAGGAGGTTTTCAATTTCATTAATGGAGTTTTTTAGTGATCTTGCATTCTGATGTAAGACTGCGAATTTATTTGTCAACTCTCTTGGACGTGTGGAGCTCCTCGCATCATCTGTAGGATTTGTATAATTATCGGCAGTCGCATGATTTATGGAAAAAATTCTTTTGTTTTGCTTAAAAAGTCTTGATGTTTTTGGAAATCAAAACGTCGTATGCCCACATTCTTAGGCCAGAAATCAGTCGAGTATAGCTCATCTTTCTTTTCCAAAGGGGCGACTACTACAAATGCCTTCAATTTATCTTCACCCATCGGGAGTTCTTTAACGATAGTAGTTTCATTGTTAAATCCTGGCTTGCTTCGAATATAGGTTGCTATCATGCTTTCGGTCGCAGTCTTTTTAACCCTATATATGTATAGCCACACTCGCCGGTCGCCACCCCCAAACCCATTGCTATCTGGGTCTTTGGGTTCAGCGCCAGTACCTAGTTTTTTTGGTTTTTTAAATCTACTTGATTCACGAAAGCCTTGAAACTCATCAGTTGGTCCTTTGTCGCCATTTCCTAATTGATTGCGTAATCTTCGAGAGTTATCGGTGAATTCAGAATACGCGGAATTTGATCTGTGGTATGAAGATGATTTATTTTGGCGAAGTATGTCGGCATTATATGCATTTAAAGGTTGCTTGCGATAAGAATCCATTTAGGGGCAGAATAGATAGTGCAGTGTAGAAAATAAGCGGACAAGCGAACAAGGCGAATTGTTAGTAGAGTAATTGTGTTTTAATCGTGTTGTAATAGTTAAAAGTAAATAAAAGTGTGTGTTGTTTTTTTGGATCGGAATTATTGGAACCCGTATCCCGTAACAATATATTGGATTTCGTAAAATTTGCCAGTGTTGACTAAGAATGCCAAGAGTACTTTTTATTCTACGTCGTGCCCTACTAAGTCCGTAATTAAAGATATTTTTCCTCCTAAATTATTGCCAGGGGAACGTCTAATTATATTACTACGTTGGCTGCATCGGCCCCACGCAGCAAGGGTGTTATACCACTATTTTTAAATATAGTGGAATCATGGTTTCCACCACACGCTCCAATATCCACCATAATAAACCTATGACACCCATCATATGATGCCATCAGAACAAGACTGAATGACTGCCTATAAATGCAGACGTCCGATCCAGTTTTTTGAAGTCTAATGAAAACATGCTCCCCATCAATTGCCCCAATACAATTGGGAATATTCCATATTTTAAAGAACTCCTCACTAATCTGCCTAAAGTCAGCGGGTGTAGGGATGCAACGTACTGTGGGACTTAAAACATCCGATAAAACTTTGCAAGCTTCTACAATTATATTTCTAGCCAGTGTGACATTTCCATGCTATTTCCTGCATTGAACATCCTTCCGAAAGATATAGCTACATTATCATGTTAAAGCATTAATAATGTTATTTTCATACCACCTTAGATATCTAGTGTACTTACTGCAGAGTCATGATTAGCCTTTGTTCAGTAGGTATGTGATACTTTTTGGAGTTTTTTTGAATAAGAGGAAGCATGATTTTATGTAAATAGAATAATTGATTCTTTGTCAAAATATCGGAAACATTGTTCTTCGTCCCATTCTGAATGCAGCATATCTTTAATTAGCGTCACATATATACATTCGACATTCCTTTTTCTATTAATTGGTACAACTGCAAAGCGCCTTTTTCTACCCAGATAATGAAACTCTCGATAATAAGAAAACCAGCCGTTAATATGATAATTTTATTTATTTTTTTGATAAAATTCAGTTTTCAAAAGTAATAAGGCCACTTTTTAAGAAAACACGACTGTTCTATAGCTCTACGCATGCGCTATGAAATATTTCCTTAATTCTTAATTCGTAATTCGTAAAAAATTAAAAGTTGGGAACTTTCAAGGTTATGCATTAGCAACGAAAATTAAGAACTTGAATAAACAGTATTATTAAGGGATACGGGTTCCAATAATTTATCGTCAATTAACTACACAGTTTTATCTACTTTTAACTATTGCAACACGATTAAAACACAATTACTCTCTACTAACAATTCGCACTGCTACACTGCGCTATCTATTCCATCCCATCTCGCGCGGCTTGCTGGTTTATATACCCGGCCTGAACACACTCTCGTGCTCTCGAGAACGGAGGCGACTATTCCCAGTTCTCGCTTAGTCTAGATGGGTTCCCGGGGTCGCAGTCGGCGCTCGGCGTTGGCGCTTTGTTCTGATCGTCCCGATCAGAGAGATCTCCACGACTGTAAGTGTTTAACCGTTCAAGATGAACCACTTTCATCTTTGCTCTAGGCATCCGTTGGATCCTGTATACCACGTCGTTGATCCGTCTGATGATTGTCTATGGACCCTCCCAACATGGAGCCAACTTGGGAGACTTTCCTTTCTTCCTCTGTGGATTATACAGCCACACCAAGTCACCTGCCTTAAATCCTGCAGAATTCGCCCTTAGGTCATATCTGGCTTTCATCCTATCGCTTTATCTTTGCCCTCACGTTTCTATGGATTTCCTTTAATCTTTCTCGAAGTTCATCAGCATAGTTCTGGACATCTTGCACCGGTTCTTCTGGTGATCCGCAACACCAAATCTACCGGAAGACGAAGTTCTTTACCAAATATAACCTTGGCCAGAGGATGTCCTGTCGTGTTATGTACTGCATCTCTGTAAATCATCATTAGAAGAAGCAGACATTTGTCCCAATCTTTATGGTGGTCCGCTACCATTTTGCAGAGGTACTGTTCCATGGTTCTATTGAAAGGCTCGACCATGCAATTTGTTTGTAGATGGAGCAAAGTTGTCCTTTGTTTTGCGGATTCCCAGAAGTTCCATGATTTTCCTGAAAAGTTGCTACAAAAATCAGGTAATTTTTATATCTACTTCATGTTTGACTTGATCCACCTCTTGTTTGACTTGATCTACCATCTGTTAATGCTTGAAACAAAGCAGCTTGATTTTTTCTTTGTTCCTTTATCTCTAGTTGCCTTTGTTTTTCCTGTTCCTTTTTGTCAAGTTGCCTCTGTTTTTCTTGTTCTTCCAGAAAATTCCTTTGTTTCTCTTTGTCCTTCTTCAGCATTTCCATTAGTGCTGCCAGTTGTTCATCCATGATTTTTGTCGTAGATCGAGTATATGGCATGTAGAGAACACCAAAGTTGTTGCACTATCCTTACCAGGCAAAATTCCACGCGCGCGACTACTCATTTGACCGGACAGTCACAAATTTGACAAAATCTATCCCAGTTCTGACACCAGTTATTACGGGATACGGGTTCCAACAATTTATCGTCAATTAACTATACACTTTTATTTACCTTTAACTGTTACAACACGATTAAAACACTATTAATTTCTACTAACAATCCGCACTGTTTGCTTGTTCACTTATTTCGCTTATTTACTACACTGCACTATCTATTCCATGCGACGCGCTGGACCGACGGTCGGGCGTAACAGTATCATTGGTAAATGCACTTTTTAACTCCTTAAGAATTAGCTATTACAAATTAAGAATAAAGAAGTTGCATAAACCCGGCCTTAGATTATACATTGTCGACGACAATATCTGCAGTTACTAATTTTGAAATATTCGGATGGTAATATTTGCTCCTCACATCTCTAGTCATATTAGTTGTCAAAACGCAGTTAATAACAACATTAATAAATTGTAAAAAAAAGGTACCGCGACTAAAAGTGTCACAATCTCGCCACACCTATTGCAAAAGTTTTGAAAAATCGTGTACTGTGTGTTTGTTCTGCGGCATGATAAAAAGAACACCTTTATTAGTCCGGGTCTGGAAATTTTTGTTACCTTCTTCGGTTTGTATTCTCTAACCTCGCACATGCAATTTGAATTCATTTCTGCAAAATGTCTGGGAAATACGATTAGCTTTTCTTTTTGAAAACATTTATACAAAACTTGTATGTCAGTAGGAAATGAGTTTCGAACTTCTCTAATACTGATTATGTGCTTGAAAAATGTTCCTTTCGTCCCGAAACACTCTGTATATTATTATGATTTGTTACCTCATGTGGGTCATATTTTAACCTACCTTGACCTAGTGATAATTTTTTTAAACTACTTTTTTCTTACTAATAATAATTCTTCTAAATTACCTCATGGTCAAGCGTGCATATATGTTTTAAGTACCATATTTTCATAATGCCTCCATTCACCTTACCTAACGCATACCATACGTTCTGCACATAGTCATGTTTGTTTACAATTTATTTTCAACAGTGTTAATACTACAAGGATAACCGCTTCCCCCCACTGACCAGTATCGGTCGGATCGCTCGTAAAGCAAATTCCCAAGCGCATAGATAATTGTTTGAAGACAAAACTTGGTACTATTATCTATCGATGCGGTACCACCGCGGTAACAAGTAATCGTTTATTATATACCTGTCAGAAATAGGTGTATTATTGTTGTGGGTAATGCGTAATCTTTTAGCGTGTTTCTAGGGCAAAGTAAAAGTGTTGGGTCGAAGAGCGCGCGTTTGAAATTCAGTGCGGTCGTCCGCGTGTTTGGTACCACTTTTTATTCTTATGCTAATAGCTAAAAGAATTCCAAGAGTTTATTTAGTCAATTACCAAATCAGTTGGGTGTTAAAATCAATTTTACGCTTGGATTTGTAAGAGACTTATTGAATAATAAGATTATATGCGGCGGTTAGTAATAACTCTTAAAGTACCTCCGATTAACTGACTTTTTATTTGGTTTGTGTAAAGAGCGGTTTTGCCCAGAGATGTGGACTTGCATTCGCAGAAATTGCAATTGTTTTTATTAACAATATGCTGAGTGAAAAAAAGTGCTTGTGGTTGAGAGTTTGCTGACGTCAGCGCACTTGAAAGATGGGAAGATGTGACAGATGGACTATCTTGAGAATTGTTGAAGTGGTAAGTCACCCTTGTTTAGTATTTTTGTAGTGTTTTAATAATTTAACCCAGTAAGTAGAAGCTTTTCTCTGGTGGCGTTCTAAATGTGATCCATTTCAAATAAATATTCATCTAGCAGGCTGAGGAATTGACAGATTCGTCCTATTCAATCTATGTAAATGTGTCAATTTCTCAGCTTATAAATGAATATCTATTTGAAACGGACTCTATTTTCGTATGTACTTCTTTCTAAATTTACGCACACAGATTTATTAAATAAACAATAAACTATAATAGGTGGTGATGCAAGAGATCCATTCCTAAAGAGAAAGTGTTGTTTTGATCGTGAACAATCTATATACAAATATTGTTTTCGGCCCAGTATTATCTGTGTCATCTTGGTTCACCTTGTTCTTTCAAAACGGATGTAATTAAACTATTAACAGTCATTGAAAAACAAATTATTTTAGTTCATTATTGAAAGGTTCTTCCACGTTTTGTTTAAATTGATCTCATATTGTAACAGTAATGTGCTCTTAACTTGATAAAAAAACACTTAATAAGGGGGGATTATACATTTCCAAAGTAATAAAAATGTACTATAAAATAAAAATAACATGTTTTGAAATGCACTATAAATTTAATAAAAGGTGAATTATTATTATTATTTTTTTAAATTCTTTTTACACAAGGTTTTCTTTTTTTTTCTGAGAAACTTTTCGTTTTGCTATATCGTCTCATGGCACATAGCTCATTCCTATAAAAAATAGACATTTATGGTACGATTCTGTAACTCACTATAGGTACTAAAAACCTTCCGTCGAAGTAAACTTGGAGGCTATTCTGTAAACTACATTGCGCTGTAAGATAAGCTTACACCCACTGTAAATTTACAGCGGAAAAATCGGCGATGTAAAAATAGTTACGTTGTCATTGCCTTCTTGTTGTTGTCGATAATTCTTTGTAAACCGCGTAGCGAATCACTCTTAAAGTTGTATATATATATAACATCTTTATTTCCAGGGAAATAGGCTATCGACCATTTGGTCTTTCTGCCCATGTTATAATATTACACAAATGAATTCCATATACAAATATTACAAACTTAGGGAAAGGAAGAAAAGCGACTCATTTCTGAGCTTGGCACTCTACGTTTGGAAATGTTCCATTAGGGTGGTTGTAGGGAAAACGAAGCGGGACTGTCTATTTTGTCTTGTTAAGCAAAGTGGGTTCAGTAGAGTCATATTGTGTGGGTTGTTTTTCCATTTAGTCTGAAGTTGTATCAGTCTTTCACTTATTTTTGTCATGTGTGTGCGTTCGTAGAGTAGTTGGTTGGAAGGATTGTGCAGCGGGTTTTCGGGGTGTCTTATCTTGGTTGTCATTCTTAATGCGATTTGTTCTGTTGTTTGTCTTAAAGTTGTATTTTTGTTAAATCATAAAAATTATCTCTATATGTATGTGTGGGTGATACAAGATGTATGTAACAGCTCAGCGTTTCCACAATATTTATTTTAAAAATTTGAAATTTGGATATGTGATAAATGAGTCGTAAATGTGCTTCCGAACCCCTTTCGAGCACTTATATAGGCACGACTATCGGTTTAACCAGAAGTACCGCCATATTTCATTTTTTAAATGGTATATTAAAATTTGTACCCTGTATATTAAAATTTGTTCATTTTCGGATTCCCTGTCGAATGATGAAGTTCTTCTTTTTCTTATGACGCCATCTTCCTCTGAAGGCAGGCGATCCAACTGTCTCTAATGGTGCACGAAACTGCACCCCTGGATATCTCAATAGACGTTCGACCAAACCATCTTCTCAGATCCTTGAACCACGAATTCTGCCCTCTGAAAAGAAGAGGCTACAGAACAAAAGCCTGTCTCACTCCCCTCCGAATCTCCACTTCTTCAGATATTTCGCCCTCCATTCTGACTTCTGCCGTCTGATTCCAATATAGTTGGGTGATAATGTGCAGGTCTCCCTCGTCAACACCAATGGATTTGAGGATCTCAGCAAGTCTCTGGTGCGAACAGCAGTCTAAAGCCTTACGGTAGTCAATAAAACTCCATTCCTAATCTCCGTCAATAAAAATTCCTTTCCTAAATTCGAAGTTCGTGCTACCAATCTGTCTCTCGCATCTGGCATATATTCGTACGTGTGTGGATGATACGGAGGAATACCTTGAGGACATGGGACATCAAGCTAATCATGCGGTAGTCATCGCACTGGGAAGCATTCGGTTTTTTGGGAATGGTAATGAACGAAATAGATTTTAGCCAGTTCACTTGTATTCCTACACTCTGATATATACAGTTAAAAAGAGAGGTGAGGAGGGCTAAGCCCTCCCCATCTACATTTTCAATGAGTTTGAGCGCTTCCACGTGCACCTGGTCAGGTCCCTCGGCCTTTTTTGAAGCATGATAGCTCGTATTACTTCCTTTTTCGTGATTCCAGGGCTGGACTCAATAACAGCGTTACCTCTAGGAGGTTGGGTCGAACATCGTTAAAGAGGATCTTCACATTCCTCCCATCGTTTTCTCTTTTCTTCAGCGCCCACCAAAATTCTTTTATCGGCATCAAAACCCTTTGCTGCTGTTTACGCTGCGTGTTGGTAAACTCCTTGATTTTTTTTTGTGGAGATTGAACAGATCGTGCTTATCTTGTGGTGCCTCGATTTCAATGCACCTCGATTTCTGTTAACTAACGCTTCTTTGCCTTCCGGCACTTTGTTCTCACCCTTCGATTCAGTTCTTCGTAACGATCTCCGCCTCTGGCCTTTTCTCTTCTTCTGTCGTCCATAAGTCGTAGGATGTCATCCGTCATCCACCGCTGCCTGGCAGAGCTCACCGTATAGCCTATGTCTAGCTCCTGGGTATCTGTAAGGGCCTCCTTAGGCATACTCCATCGGGGTTCGACATCACTTCCGTCAAAGTTATCGGCTGTTTGTAGACGCATCTTCAGGTTCTCGCTAGCTTGGATTCGCACCTCAGGGTGTCCAAGCTTTTTGATATTTATTCGCTTCGATCTGATTTTTCCCTGAACCTTTTTGAAGTAGCCAAGCTTAAAGTCTATCACAACAGAGTTGTGGTCGCCGTTGACGTCGGCACCCGGGTATATTTTCGCTGTAGTTATGAATTTCATGACGTAGTTTTTAACGAAGATGAAAACTATTTGATTTCTAATTATACGGTTATCGCGTTTAACCGGAGACCTCCAGGTGTAAAGCCGTCGAGGGTGCTGTTTGAAAAAAGTTTTGGTAATTGATAGATGGTGTTGTATGTAGAATTGTGCCAAACGATCTCCTCTAGCGTTTCGTGTTCCCACTCCATATTTTCATGTTATCTCGTCTGTAGTACCACTCCCGATTTTAGCACTAAAGTCGCTCAAAACCATTGTTATTTCTCCTTTTTTTTGTTAGATTTAAAGCGTATTCCAATTTGGAGTAGAACTCCTCCACTCCCTCATCAGGTTTATCAAAAGTTGGAGGGTAAGCTTGGATTACATACTACAACATAATGTATTATACGCTTATCTCTTACCGTTTTCGAGAAAATCGCGCCGGAACTTTCCATGTCATCAATAATAAATGTGGATTTTTATGGAGACAAGTGAACATCGATCAGCCCTGATTTCATAGACTACCGTTTCTTTAGACTCTCTATCAATAAACATTAACAAATCTTTTCAACTTGTCATGGAAAAAATGGAGAATTGATATTTTGAAGACATTTATCTCCATAACTTCCAATGTAAACTTCTATTTTATTCAGGTCACGCCTTTTTTAAATAAATCTACACGATACATCTAAATAGTTGACAATCGAGTCATCCATAAAAACAATTGAGCAACTGTAGAGGTCAATAAATCCATTTCTTTAAGAGAAATTAGTCAAAATATTGGTGTTAGCAGGGAAACCGCAAGAAGGGTACTGAGAATCAGTACTGATCGATGTTCGTTTGTTTCCATAAAAATCATATTTATTATTGATGATATGAAAAGTTCGGGCGCGATTTGCTCGAAAACGGTAAGAGATAAGCATACATTATATTAGATGTTAATAAAGACGGGGAATCCGAAAATGAACAAATATGTAGGCTGTTTCATTTAAAAAAATTAAATATGGCGGTACTTCCGGTTAAACCGGAAGTCGTGCCCAAGCCTTGAATATTCCAACCTCCAACTTTCAAATTTTTCAAATAAAATCTGTGGAAACGCTGGGTTGTTACATACCTACATCTTGTGTCACCCGGTATAATATGGCGATAGTTAACTTTATTCTCGATTTGTTTGAGGAAGACGATCGACGGTAAGAAAAAGAAGCAAAGTATTACCACTTTTTTCTCAATTCTCAACTTTGACCGCCTGTAACCAGATTCCAACCGATCGGAATGAATCCAACTGTTTGTTTCCCACTTCTTGATATCCTCTTTCACCCTCCACCATCGCAAGATTCGTAAGTGCAATATTTTCGGAGATAAACCCCTTCGGAGGTCGATTTTTAAGCACTTGTCGCAAAACACACACAATGTCGTCAAAATGAAATTTTTCAGTTGTGCGTTTGCGTTTAGCAGTCAGCCAAACAAAAATTCCAAAGAAATCTAAAGAGTCGAAAAAAAAAGGAGGGTGGGCGATCGCCCTTTTTTTGATGAATTTCTTGATCAATAAGATGTTTAAATGAATAGTAATAAACAACGAATTTTAGACGTTGCAAACTTTAATTTTTGCAGGTATTAACAATATTTTTCTTTCTCGCTTTCTTTTAATAACATATCAGGTTGAACATAGTTTTATTTACTTTCCTTGCAACTTTTAATTTTGGTATATTGTGGCACAAACATTTTTTCTTGCGAGAGTATTTTCACACTTTTTTCAAATTTTATACCGGAGGCAATCAGTGTCAGATCTCCAATGTCCTCTTTGCCGAAAACCTTTATGAAACGCACTTAGTCCCTTAATTTCTGCACTTCTAGTACACTTCAAATTGTTGTGGAGCAGTTCACTTTTTTTCTTTCGTTTTTCTTGGTTCTTTACAGTCACTATGATGTCATGCTTTTTGCCTTCTTTTTCTTTTACTATTTTTTTTCTGTGTGTTTTCTTCTCTTCTTTCAATAAAATCTTAAAAATTAAATATTATTATTAAAAATCTTTTAAATTTGTATTTAAAATATTTTAAAATATTAAAAATATTATTAAAAATAATCCGTCAACTTGACCGCGAATTACGACGATTTGAAAAAAATACTATCGAAATTTTCAAGAATATTTTGTTTCCCTCAGTATAAGCTCCAATGCCTTAAAAGCAAAAGTGACAAAAACGTCTGGAGATATTGATGTTGGCTACCTGCGACGGCATCACTCAATTTTCCTTTGCCTCTAGACAGGGTATTTTATTTAATATTGTTTTTATAAGTTGTTGGTGAAGTTAGCAGGATTAGAACAAATAATGCACCTCTTCTTTATTCGAAAATGGCCGACGTTTCGACTATTTATTTAGTCTTCTTCAGGGCTATTCTTACTTAGAGAGGGTAGTCAGTTAAAAATCTATTCGTGGTGGTTAAAATAGCAAACTCCATTCGATTGCTCGGTGACCCTGGTATCTTAGGCTCGACAAACCACACGCCCGCTGCATAAGGTAAAAAATTCGCGAATAATTCACCACGGATAGATTTTTAACTGACTACCCTCTCTAAGTGAGAATAGCCCTGAAGAAGACTAAATAAATAGTCGAAATGTCGGCTATTTTGGAATAAAGAAGAGGTAAATTATTTGTCTTAATCCTGCTAACTTCACCAACAACTTACAACTTAAGGACGCTAATTACAACAATGAATTGTTATTATAAGTTTCACGTATCAAAAATAATGGTGTCATATTTTTTTAATTCTTTTGCACTAGAAAAAACTGCACTTATTTTAAAACTCTTTGAATGGAGAGTAATCCGCAGAAAATATATCAACGACTGAGGAAAAACTCATTAAGATTCTTCACCGCGTTTCGGAACTACGACGATTTAAAAATATCAGAAACAAGAATGTTGCACATTTTATGATTGGCTCTGTATAAAAATTCAGAGTGCTTTAATAGAAAAATCTTATTTCTTACCTAAAAACGAAAAAAATAAAAGAGAAAAGTTTATTGCAAAATGGCAGAACATCAAAATTTTGCCATTTGTTTCACCCCTATATAATGAAGATAATGTCAGTTTTTGTTCTTTAATTATCGGCTTCCTTAGTCTAAAGGAAATGAGGTTTCAGACCATGCAAATTGTATTTATAACAATTCATTGCTTAAAAAGTTACAGTTGATTGAAATTCACACAAAAAATTGCTTGTGCAAACTCTAAGTTGACCAGTTTACTTGGAAATATGAAAAGTTTTAAAATGAAGATAAACCTGACAGATGATTGTAAACATTTCATCCTACAGGTATTAAACAACTATAAAACGTTAATATAACAGTTAAAAATTGACCAATTTTTATAGTTTTTTTCTTGATAAATTTAAACTTTAAATAAACTTTTTTTATGTTGTGAATACGCAACTGGCTCGTTGTTTTCTTGAAAATGTTGTATGTATTTAGACTGCAACAAAATCGTTTTTTTTGCGGTTGAATTACGAATTGTTTTGGAGCTATTTGCAAAATATGGATAAATAAGTATAGGGTGTAAATAAATTTCTGCGAAAAAATGTAAAGGGGAGATTCCTTGGCGATAAAAAATTTTGTGTGGTGCTTACAAAATTAAAAAAAAGTAGTTTTTGATTTAAAGGAGCTGCAATAAGCTGCAAAAATGAAATTTGAGGGACACTTTAAGCTATTGAAAAGGCATTTAACAAGTAAATTGTTGGTGTTCCGCCTTGTGGGCAATAGGTATAAGTCACCCTTAAAAGGTTTATATCAAACACCTCTCCGCTCCTTACACATATTATTTTCTTTATAAAGAGGCGTTCTGAGGAAACAAAAAAAAAAACACAGTGTTTTTTCCTTTCCTCAAACTTCTAATTGTTCTAAACGTTTCGATACCCTATAGCATTTTCATCATTAGAGGTTCTTAAGTTTCGCTATTTTGGTGCTAAGGCTCACGGACTGCTTCATCATAGCGGAAGTGACATTTCCATTGAAATTCTTCTTCACCTCCGCTATGATGAAGCAGTCCGTGAGCCTTACGTCCTCCCAAGGCCCTCTAGCCCGCACTCTTCCCTAATTTCGCTACTCCTTCTTTGGTCCCAAAGTGTGTTCCCTTTGATCATTCTTAGTATTCTCATTTCGCTGGTTCGTGCCATCCTTTTTGTCTCCGCTGTGTCAGCTCGTGTTTCTGTCGTGTATGTCATTACGGGCCTACCACATGCTTTATATATTCTAACTTTGGTCGGGATTGATTTGCATGTTTTTTCCATACGGTTGTTCGTAGATCTCCTGCTATCCTGGCTGCCTTGTTTAACTGGTTTCGTACACCAGTTTAGAGCAGATATGAATTCAGAAGTCTGGTCTATTGTTTAGTTGTGGTTTGCATCTGCGTGGTTCCCTGGCGATCACCATGCTTTTTGTTTTGGTGGTTGAAATTTCCCTGTTGACCTTTTCGGCCTCTTTCTTAAGTGCCAGACAGAGCCAGTGCAGTTCGTTTTCCGGGTCCGCGAATAGCGTTACGTCGTCTGCGTAACATATTATCTTAAGTTATTGGTTTTCCATATTGTATCCCTGGTCTACCTTGCGCACTTGCTCTATTATTCTGTCCATTATGATGTTGAACAGCAGTGGGCTGAGGCTGTCTCCTTGTATGCTCTGCTCTATTTTTTTCTGTTGTTGTTAATTTTTATCGTATTGTTGTGGTGTTGTTTGTGTTGAGCTCTGTAACCGTCTCCATGATGCTTGGGGGTATTCCCCTGCGGTTCAGCTCGTTCCTAACGTCCTCCAGCCTTCTCATGTCGAACGCTTTTGTCAAATCTATAAATCACTCTATTGTCTTCTCTATAACCTGCCTGATAATGACCACTGCGTCAATCGTCGAACGGTTTCTCCGAAAACCTTGCTGCTCCTCACTTATTGTGGTGTAGCTGAGAATACGTTGTTGTAGCATACGGGTGAATAATTTCATGGCCGTGTCTAGAAGCGATATTCCTCGGTAGTTCGCCGGATATGGTTTCTTGAGGTCTTGTTGGCTATGTATGTTACTTGGGTTTTTTTCTTTTCACGGGCCAGTATCTTCCCCTCTGGTTTGAACCATGATTTTTTATTTCTGCATTTTGTCGTTGCGTTGATTGTTCTTTTGCCTAGAGCCTCTTCTACTGCTTGGTTTATGTTGTTTAGTAGGATGTCCCATGCGCGGTCTACTGTGTGTTGCTGGAGGATGGATTCCCTTTCAATTTTTGGGATATGCGCTGTTTGTACAGATCCAGCGTACTTTCTGTTGTTAGCGACTCGATATTGAACTATGTTGTTGGGTTGTCCGTTTTTTCCCTGTTGGTAGTAAATATGCTCATTACTATGTTATGGTCTGATCCGATGTTTGCCGATGTTAGTGATCTAATATCCTGTATCTGCTCTGGCTTATTGGCTCTATTCATTATTATGTAGTCTATTGTGGACGTTACCCCTTTATTGCCCTGAAGATCCTGGTAAGTGCAAAATTCAACAAGCTTCCTGCTTCTCACGTCGCTCGTTCGCTGCCTGCAGATTTAATCTATTCTTGACTCTAGTCGCCTTTTATTATTCTTTTCTACTATTCTATTCTATGTCTACTTTTATTATTCTGTCGTTTATGTAAGTGCGATTATGGAGTCCCTGAATTTTTGGTTGATCAGCATTCCAACTCGCGACGCTGCTGTTGTGTCTTTTGGTTTGCCTGAGTAAATCAGAAAGTAGTCATCATATTTTTCTGTTCCTTTTCCTCTCTTTTTTTTTGTTTCGGATATGGTACATTTGTCTATTTTATGGTGCTGTAGTTCTAGTATAATTTCCTTATCTTTTCCATTGAATGATCTTACGTTGAAGCCTTATCTGCTTTTTGTCTTTATTCCCTCTCATTTTTCTTGTTCTCGCTCGTCAACATTGAGTCTGTCCTGTTCCGAGGCAATGCTTGGGTTTTATGAGCATGGCAGTTGTTTTATGGAGGGTAGGTTGCTAGCCTCGCCCTCCAACCCTCCTCCTTTATCCGGGCTTGGGACTGGCAGTAACACCATCTGAGCTACTCAATGACCTCCGCCTGGTTTATCACTCAGTGATAAACTAGGCGGAGTTTCACTGGGTGAAATTGAAATCACACGCCTTTATTTAAAACCACAAGAAAATTTCACATAGAGAGAATGATGAGAATTGCAAATTATACAGGGTGTCCTATTTAAAAAGTGTAAGGTTATGTCCACTGCTAAAAAACGGAAATCTATCGTAAGAATTTACTAGTATTATATAGAACTTCAGAAAAAAATCATACAACTTCGTTATTGAATGGTATTTCTATATCAAGAAACAAAGAATTTTAAAGCTTTGAAAAATGAGACAAAATAAAATGGACCACTGTATAAGTTGGGAATTTCGTGATTGAGTCGAAATGATTGGTATTTAGTGAAGATTAGTGGTATTTAGTAGAAATTAGTGGAACGTATCAAATTCTATGTTAAGAGGTACAGTTCTATGTTATTCGAAATTATTAGAATTCATCGAAGAGACACGAAATGCTCTTGTCGCAGTTGATTAAAATAACTTTTGTGATTGTATCGCCTGTCATGTTTTAATAAAAACTTTAAAAGTTCAGGAAACCTTGCAGGAAATTTATTTGTTTTCTAATTCATATTTTGAAATCTATATTTTCATATTTTTATTAATTGTAGATCTTTGTAGAGTTAAAATAAAACTACATCTGGTTGAAAAGAGTGCTGTGTAGTTAATTAAAAGATTTTTACCCATAAGTATGTTAGTGATCGAAATGTTTAGCTTTTTCGCATAAAACTCCAGTTTAAAATATGCAAAACACAATATTTACTGTTTGGAAATTGAAAATTTATCTGCTTTCTATATTTCCAAAATTTTGTAGCTGTTAAGAAGGAAACAAACAGAAACAACTACTCCGAGAGTTAGCACCTCTGTCGGCATTGAGTTACACTGTTGATTTCAAGGCTCAGTTTTTAAAGCAAAACATATATATATTGAAATGAATTAACAAAAGAATAAAATACAAATTATAATATTATAAAAGCAAAAAAATATTAAGCTTTTTGCAAAGAAAATAGAAACACGGTTAAGAAATGCGAAGATTGCACATGTATAATTACAATATTTCGAAATTTGAAAACTTATCTGCTTTCGGCATTTCCAAAACCAGTGGCGTAACTATCATTGTTCCGTGGGTTCCAAGAACATGGGCCCGTGGTTTCCATGGGGCCCGGGTGGGTGTGGGCGTAAAAAAAAATATTTTTTAATGAAAATAAATTATTGCACAGATACCAACGTATTGTAATTGAACAAAGTGGAAGTACCTATTTATTTATATATTTAATAAATTAAACATGATTCTATTAGATTAAGAGAGTGAGGCAAAGTCAATAAGAGTTTTACTGAGGTATGTTAATAAATTTGTATGTAGGTAAATAGTGAATACCATATTTATTTGATTTTTTTTTTCAAATACAGTACCTTAGTACAAGTAAAGGGACATCATTTTAAGTGTCTCACCCAATTTGCTCCTTTCCTATTCCGACTTGAAACAAAGTTTATTCGCGCTTCCTACTTCGGCCACGAGTGGACGCCAAATCTTTATTTAGAAAATGTTTTATACGTCAAATATGACAGTTGTGACGTAAGGTTGATTTTTCTTAAATGGAATGATACATAATTTTTATGCCAAATCCATAAAGCCCAATAAGGTGATTTCAAAAATACTTACTTTCATATACCTAACGTCAATGGTTTCCAATCTACAGGGCGACAAACTAATTGAATGTCTAGAATCATTTTAAGTGTCTCACCCTATTGGCTCCTTTCCTATTCCGATTTGAAAAAAAAGTTTATTCGCGCTTCCTACTTCGGCCACGAGAGGACGCCAAATCTTTATTTAGAAAATATTTTGTACGTCAAATATGACAGTTGTCACGTAAGGTTGATTTTTCTTATATGGAATGATACATGATTTTTAACCTAGATAGATAGAGCTAGAGAGCCTGATTTGAAAACTACTTGTCTTTATACAGGGTGTTACTTAATGGTATGTCGTAAATCTTAGGAAGGATTCCTGATCGCAATTCAAACAGAAAAGTTAATATAACCTTGTGTTCTAGAGAGTCTGGTTTTCAAAATGTTTGGTTCAAATCGTCAAAGGAATTGCATTCAAGATTTAATTTTAATAGTTTTTGATATGCAATAAATTGGTTATTAGTTTTTTGCTCGAAAACAGAGTGAGATATGATATAATCACAAGAGATAAGAAAGTTGTATCTTTAGATGCTCAATCTAAAGAAAATACAAAACTTTTAAAAAAGTCAGTGGTGTACACTTCTTTGTCGATATTATTGGTATAACTGACCCCTCGGAACGCAACTGGAAGTACCAATTACAATCTAGTTCGCGCTAATTTAGTGCCTTATTGCAGTGAACAAAAAAGCCAAATTCCAACCAAACCATGAATCGGCACATGAATCTTTGAGATTTTCTTAAAAAATCAATATTTTTTTACCTTAACACCCTGTATCTTGGAAACCAAACTCTCTATGACACAAGTTTATATGAACTTTTCTCTTTGAATTTAGATCAG
Organism: Taphrorychus bicolor; assembly: GCA_951812265.1. NCBI lineage: Eukaryota > Metazoa > Arthropoda > Insecta > Coleoptera > Curculionidae > Taphrorychus > Taphrorychus bicolor. The sequence continues at coordinate 42,559,956 of OX638298.1, read as the reverse complement.
GAATATGCTCTGAGAGTTACGAAATGTAATTAAGTAACACCCTGTATATGTGTCATATACCGGGTGTCCAGCACAACCCTGGACATTTTATTATTTTGCGCCTGTACGGTTGAATTGATTGAAAAACTTTTAAGAGTAAAGTTGTAGAGCGTATGGTCGGCTATCATCCTGTAATTTTTTCAATACCCCAGTTTTGGCCGTTTTTTGGCAAAACGCCTCGAAAAGTGCAAACATTTGAATTTGACGCGTCACCCCCGCCGTGCATGTGCAGCTACCATAGCTCTACAACTTTACTCTTAAAAGTTTTTCAATCAATTCAACAGTACAGGCGCAAAAAACTAAAAACTGATTTCCCTTGTTAATCTCCTATGTCCAGGGTTCTGCTGGACACCCGGTATAAGATCAAATTGTCCATCTTTTGACATAAAAAAAGACTACTTAAAATGTCAATATGACATTTGCTGAGTCATATGACATTTGATGAGTTTAAGCCATTTTCAATTATTTTTGTATGATGTATCATTTCATTTAAGAAAAATTAACCTTACGTCACAACTGTCACATTTGCCGTACAAAAAATTTTCTAGATACAGATTTGGCGTCCTCTCTTGGCCGAAGTAGGAAGCGCGAATAAACTTTGTTTCAAATCGGAATAGGAAAGGAGCAAATTGGGTGAGACACTTAAAATTATGTCGCTGTGCATCAGGATAAGTACTTATGGTTTTCCTTTAGATTATAGATAGGATCCCAATGAGAAGCCCGGGCTGCCAACACGGGCCCGTCAATCCGTTCTTACGCTACTGTCCTAAACCTTGTAGCTGATACACAAAGAAGGAAATAAATAGAAAGAACTACTCCGAGGACTTATACCCTTACCGGCATTGAATTATATCATTTGTTTCAAAGCCCAATTATTATAGAAAACATACATGAAAGCAAAGACGAAATACAAAAAGGCCCACAAAATAAAACAAAAATATAACATAAAATAGAAAATTAAGTTTTTTTTAAATGTGGGTTAAAGTTGCTAATTGTAAATATGTTGACCAGAAGTACTTACTACTCTCTTTTGGACGGATTAATTGCGTAATTACTTAAGTAATTTAGAGAATTTTCTATAATTCCTTTTTTTGCTTTGGTTTTACGATGAAATTAAGTTCGATGGTCTTTTAATTTTTTGGTTAAAGTTTTTTTTTTAACCATGTTTTACACTCGGTAACATCTAAGAATATTGTTAAAAAAAATCCCGAAATTTGTATTTTTTTACACCTATAGAGTTACTTTGACGTACTTTTGCTGCATAGACTGAAATTCATTGAGTGTCAATTTATTTTATCTATTCCTGCTTTACCTGCTTCATCTAGTGTCTACTGATCGCTTTTTAACCGCAATTTTTCCTGATACTACATCGATTATTATGGTGTGCTGTCAACTGTTCTATTTTGCTTTCGTTGCATCCCTTCTTTGTGATTATACACCACTGAAGCTTACACACCACTCGGTACATACACCACTCTGTAACATCTAAGAATATTGTTAAAAATAATCCCGAAATTTGTATTTTTTTACACCTATAGAGTTACTTTGACGTACTTTTTCTGCATAGACTGAAATTCATTGAGTGTCAATTTATTTTATCTATTCCTGCTTTACCTGCTTCATCTACTGTCTACTGATCGGTTTTTAACAGTAATTTTTCCTGATACTACATCGAATATTATAGTTGCTGTCAACTGTTCTGTTTTGCTTTCGTTGCATTCCTTCTTTGTGATTATACACCACTGAAGCTTACACACCACTCGGTACATACACCACTCGGTAACATCTAAGAATATTGTTAAAAAGAATCCCGAAATGTGTATTTTTTTACACCTATACACGTACTTTGACGTACTTTTGCTGCATAGACTGAAATTCATTGAGTGTTAATTTATTTTATCTTTTCCTGCTTTACCTGCTTCATCTAGTGTCTACTGATCGGTTTTTAACAGCAATTTTTCCTGATACTACATCGATTATTATAGTGTGCTGTCAACTGTTCTGTTTTGCTTTCGTTGCATCCCTTCTTTGTGATTATACACCACTGAAGGTTACACACCACTCGGTACATACACCACTCGGTAACATCTAAGAAAATTGTTAAAAAGAATCCCGAAATTTGTATTTTTTTACACCTATAGAGTTACTTTGACGTACTTTTGCTGCATAGGCTGAAATTCATTGAGTGTCAATTTATTTTATCTATTCCTGCTTTACCTGCTTCATCTAGTGTCTACTGATCGCTTTTTAACAGTAATTTTTCCTGATACTACATCGATTATTATAGTGTGCTGTCAACTGTTCTGTTTTGCTTTCGTTGCATCCCTTCTTTGTGATTATACACCACTGAAGCTTACACACCACTCGGCACATACACCACTCGCTAACATCTAAGAATATTGTTAAAAAGAATCCCGAAATTTGTATTTTTTTACACCTATAGACGTACTTTGACGTACTTTTGCTGCATACACTGAAATTCATTGAGTATCAATTTATTTTATCTATTCCTGCTTTACCTGCTTTATCTACTGCCTACTGATCGGTTTTTAACAGTAATTTTTCCTGATACTACATCGATTATTATAGTGTGCTGTCAACTGTTCTGTTTTGCTTTCGTTGCATCCCTTCTTTGTGATTATACACCACTGAAGCCTACACACCACTCGGTACATACACCACTGGGTAACATCTAAGAATATTGTTAAAAAGAATCCCAAAATTTGTATTTTTTACACCTATAGAGTTACTTTGACGTACTTTTGCTGCATAGGCTGAAATTCATTGAGTGTCAATTTATTTTATCTAGTCCTGCTTTACCTGCTTCATCTACTGCCTACTGATCGGTTTTTAACAGTAATTTTTCCTGATACTACTTCGATTATTATAGTGTGCTGTCAACTGTTCTGTTTTGCTTTCGTTGCGTCCCTTCTTTGTGATTATACACCCCTGAAGCCTACACACCACTCGGTACATACACCACTCGGTAACATCTAAGAATATTGTTAAAAAGAATCCCAAAATTTGTATTTTCTACACCTATAGAGTTACTTTGACGTACCTTTGCTGCATAGACTGAAATTCATTGAGTGTCAATTTATTTTATCTATTCCTGCTTTACCTGCTTCATCTAGTGTCTACTGATCGGTTTTTAACAGCAATTTTTCCTGATACTACATCGATTATTATAGTGTGCTGTCAATTGTTCTGTTTTGCTTTCGTTGCATCCCTTCTTTGTGATTATACACCACTGAAGCTTTATAACTATAGGTAGCTATATGTAGTGTTGCTTTGACATATATTCTTCCTTGTCTTTTTAGTATTTCTATTTTGTTTTTGTCTTATAAGAACTTTAACTAAAAATGCCTACTTAGTTCTTATGGGTTCAATGTGCCTATATCGTTGTTTTTAAAAGATAAATGTTATAGCGAGCAAGGCATAATATTCCTAGTATTTCTAATCACACCACTAAGGTAACACTTAGATAAAGCGAATGGCAATTGAAATGTGCATAATGATAACATTATTGACTATATTTATATTAGATATTCACAATAAGCATTTTCTTTTCCTAGGATAAGCGATCATAACTATTACTTCTTCTATTTCTGTGTTCTTTTTGTAATTAGTACTGTTAAAGTGGCTAATAACAATTTAAAAGCAGTTTTGAAATATTTTACTATACAATATGAAGAATAACGTGTTGTAGCTAAAACAACTGTCTGCTGTTTCTGAGTCACTCTCTATTCAATTGTCTTTTAATTGCGTATTAATTACCAATAGACAAACAGGATTTGTGTCTCATTTTCTAAATGAACAAGTTTATTATTGCATTCTTGACTTTAGGTTTATGTATAAATGTTTGCCAAACCGTAACAATACTATTAGAGGTCTTTATTAAACTAACATTGACGTTATTGTTGTTCTTCTTCACACAACAAATTGTTTGTTCTCCTCTAAGGCTTGCTGTGTTTACACAGATTGGTTTGCTAGGAGGACAAGGTCACCGACTTTAACAAACCCATTCAATAATAATGAACACGCAAATGACGTTTTCGGGCGACTAAAATTGACCATGACATCTGCAGCGAATCGAATCGATACGGTATAGCGGAATTTGTCGTGAAATTGATCATTCTTAGAAATATTAGAAATAGATTAAACAAAACTCTTCGAGTAAAGAAAATAAAAGAGTTAGTTGGTACCTCCCACTTAGCATCTGACAAGAATATGCCTTCGAGGAGATAGAATGTGATATTCAGGTGAAAAATTATCATTTGGAACTTGAATATCACATGAGAAGAATGTGTCCCGCGACCTCCTTTTCAGGTTCTCAGAACGTGTCAATTATGTTCCGGGTCTTATGATTATTACGTGATAAACACATTCTTTTGTGAAATGATAGGTTTATTTGGGTCATTCCTAGCACCTGACAAGGATAAGCCTTTCAGGAGAAGAACATGTGATATTCATGTGAAATAATATCATACTTAAAATTCACTTCTATTATCACTATTATTTTTTATTTATTGGTAATTTAATAAATGGGGTATAAATGTGTTACTTAATTGAGTAAGTTACTTTAAAGAATGTTATTATCATATTATTCACAGAATTTCTTTTCAGTAACCTCCTTGTCATGTGATATTATCATGCCGAAAAGTACGTGATATGTGGGGTCATGACAAGAACGTACTTTTTGCACATTCTTCCAGAGAACATTACATTCATGCTACCTTCATATTACTTAAAGAATGTTCTTTTTGGGTAGCTTGAGGGAATGTGATAGGAACGTGAATATTCTTTTAATGTTATGTGGGCTTTAGACATAAAAAAAATTCTTTTTTTTTTAGTGGAACTTACCACTGTCAAGTGTACTTATACTAAAATGCAATTTACCTATTTCAGATTTTGGTCATAGCGTGCCTCGTGTTCAAACGAGTGACCGATGATGAGGCGCGCAGCCTCTTCCTCTACCTTCAGAAGCTCTCCAGAGAATGGAGTTTGCTGACCAATATCACCTGGGATCGCGTGGGCAGCTCCGTGGCGGATGCCACCTTTGGTGGGTATACCATTATCACCATCGCCCTGCTGCTGGGGAAAATATTCGGGGAGCTTCCCACCAGGAAGAGGGTCATGGAGTGGACGTTCTTGTTTGTGGGGGCGGTACTTTTCATAGCAATAGGTGAGTATTTTGTGGAATCTTGAATGTAAAATTGGTGAAGACTGCATATCCGATATTTCGTCCGAATAATTTTTAACAATATTAAAATATTCCTAATGATTAGTCTAAAGAGCTTAACCTCATGACATGTATGAATCATCTTCATAAACGCACCTCTAGCTCATTAGCAGTCATAATGTAACTTAATAAACCAGTCTGTCATGTGAACATAATATTATAGTTAAAAGGATATGTCTCACATTCTAATTGTAGGCATCTCAAGGAAATTACATACGGTGACGGCGTTTTTTTTTTCTGGTTCTACACTGGGTGGATTTTATTGCGAATCAAAAGCAAACAATACAAAATAAATAAGTGGATGCCACCCATTCTTGGAATCATAATCGAGGTCAGAGGCAAGCCCTCACGCATATTACACCTTATAAAAAGTTTTTTATATATGAATAATTGCATAATTGGATCGTTTATATTGCAAGCAGATGACACATAGCACCTTGTAACCTTCGGAGTGTTAAATCTAATTATTATTGTTAGTCAGTGCAGTCAGTGACCAAGCTTTAAATTTTAACCAAGTATTTGATAGGATTAGATAACCACAGTATTATAGATTATCACTCTTTTTCTAGGTAGCTTAGCTTTTGCCTCCATTGACTCTATTCCCCGAGACCTAATAGACAACGCTGCCATCCTGGGCACTTTGGCTTTGGTGACAGGAGCCCTTTTCCTCGTAGACATGGGCTCACCCAAGAAAAGAAAGCCTCTGCCGCCTGTTCAGATTCAAGAAGTACACCACAAGGACACAGTTGACACGAAGAAGAAACTTCCAGAACCAGATATTAGTGCCCAAACTAAAGAAAAAAGCCCACCCCGGAAGAGGAGCATTACGGAGCAAGTTTACAACATAGAACGTGTGAGTTACAATAATTATTAGCATTTGTATGAACAGATTTTTTTATTTTGCCAATTTAATCTATCAAGGTGTAGATGGGTGGGGCAAGGTGTAGATGAGTGGGACAAGGTGTACAGGGTGTTACAAATTCGATGCACTAGCATTGATATCTCGGAAGTATGAAGGATAGAGAGTTAATTAGATGGAGGCTACCAGCTCTATTTTACGGCTGCTTACTCTGATTACTAAATGAGTTCCAAGTCAATTTATTCGATAGAATTGTTAGCTGAATCGTGAAACTCCACCAGGGCTCTCATTCCCTCCACGAGTCGACCCGTCCCTCTATGAAGGAGAGTATCCCGTTCCATTTCAGAATCGGAAGCTCCTCTCGATGAAGAAAAGCGGGTCCAAGTGTCCTATGGCGCAGTCGCGCCCACCTATGGCACACTCCCAGAAAGTGGTGTGACGACTCTTTCCGTGCCCCATAGTGGGTGCAGAGTGGTGCATGTTCCTGTTTAGTCTGCAGTGTCCCGTAAGGATTCCTATAAGGTCTCCCAGGCATTGCCGGCTTCTCCCAAGAAGCCACAAAGCCTTGGATCTATCCGGATTAGGGTAGATTTCCTTGGTCTGTTTACATATTCCTGACTGTGACCAGTTTGTCCTTGTATTCTTCCATCCCCACTCATTCAGAGTGCGAGAGACGTACCTTTTACTTACATGGCTCTGGTCCAGTAAAGCATGTCTGATAATCCCGCTTGGCCGATTCGTCGGCCCGCGATGCCCCTATGTCCAGGAACCCATCCCAAAGTTACCATTTTTGTTTCTAATAGTGACTCTCTAGAGCATCCCTGCAGTCCTGACTGTCGGAATAGATATAGGTGTACTGCTCTGCTGTCTGACTTCTGTTCGTGTGGCCATCTCGAGTATGGAAAACACCTCGGCCTGGAAAACCGTCGAGTGCCTTCCCAATGGGGAGCCCTCGCCCTCTACATGGCCTCCTTTGTATATTCCTGCTTCTGACGACTGTGTATTAGCTATTCTTGATCCATCTGTATAACATACCTCATTATTCTCAGAAGCTTGCTGAAGCAGCTCTTCTTTGAACTCGTCTCTTGTTGGGATATTTATCCCAAATTGCTATTTCAGTCTCAGCTGATCGCGTGGGCGCCCCTCCTGCGACAGGACAATCGGGATGTCCCGCTGAATGAGGCTGGCGATCTGTGTGTGACCTCTTCCCATAGCTGTGTCCTTCCACTGGCCGCAGCAATCCATCCTCCTGCAGGACGCCATCGCCTCCCTCTTAACCCAGTTTGGAAGCTCCGGAAGACCCAGTAAGGCATTGAAAAGCAAGCCAGACTACCTCTACTTTTTGCCGAGAATATCGGTGGACTTTCTATGCATCAAATAAATTGTCCCAAAACATATTTCAAAAGCGATTCAACGAAATTGTTATCCATCGTCGACATCAATTCCGAAATACTTCAGACTTCAGTTACCCGGTTCACTGACCATCAGACCCAGAGAATTCGCGTCACACGATTTCTTCAGTCTTTCGTAGTCATCTGCCACAGGAGATGCATACGCTTTTGGCGTTATGTAATAGAAGTCATCTGCAAGGAAAATGCATCTACCATAATCGATCATTGATGGAAAGTCATTAACATATAAAGAAAAAGGACTTGGAGTAACACTAGGATCTCATAAAGCCCGTGGGGCCTCTCTAAAAAGAAGATAAAAAAATTAAGAATGGAGGCAAAATTCCGCCTAAAGGAAAAACAGGAACAGGAAAGGCGACATCGGGAAACAGGAAAGCACTGTATGTACAGAACAGAAGGTGTATGAAGAATTATATGCCATTCGAGAGGAAATTATAAGAATAATTGAAGACCTACTTACTATTATAACCACTGAAAGGTACGTCATAGGCCTCCAAAATTAGGTCTGATTCCCTTTGCAGATCGACTTAACTTGATTGCAAGTCTCTTGAACTCCTGAAGCCCTGAACCACAAAAGTGACGTTAGCAGGAACTGCAGACGTCTTAATGAACAACCAAACAACTGCTCCGAATCGTTACGGCGCAGATTTATATTTCAAACGATGCAGATGACAGCGAAAATATGGATGCCGCTGAGTCCTTGATAAAAATTTTTGACGCAAATGATGAATCGGACGAGGACAACGACCATAGTTGAAATGCAAGGAAAACTGCAAGTTTTGTAAAGCTCCTAATGCGAAAGAAGGAATATGGAATTGACGTCATAATTCAAGTAAGAGCGGGAACTATCTTCTGTTATCTATTGGACCATTATTAACAGTCAATAAATTTTCTTGTTGTGACATGATGTGGTTACAATAGAAATGTTTGGGTAAAAATCTGAACAGCCAGAGCAGAGAAGGATGAAATATAAAACTAAGGAAACCCTAAGAGGCAGCAGCTGCCAATTATGGCTTCGGCAAGTTGACCTACATTTTTGTGTAATCCCGCCTAGTAAAAAGCAGATATGAACAAGGATGATGAGTCTTAACATTTTTGAATTTGAAAATGAATAACCTCTCACCACCCTCTCGACCTCGTAATTCTCCACCATTTTGTTTCCACCCTCGAGGCCATATTGATCGTAATCGTCGCCATTTTTGGTATCTTCTACCAAGATGACCTTTTGATTTCTGCGCAGCGTCAACTTATCTGAGTATCGCAAGTACATTAGGCCCCCAGCTACACAAAAAGTAGAGGATGTATCTAGTCTTAAACACCGTCACCGGCTTGATCACATTGATGGTCTGGGGTCTTCTGGTGGTAAGTTGGTTCTTCTGTAAAAGTGTTGAAGAAGAGCAAAATCAATATGCAGATAGGCCAACTGCATGGCCAGTTAACAAACCTTAATTTTTCGAAAGTTGCGTCAGAAAACCGAAATTGCCCACTGTAAAATCATTTTGTGACCCCAGACCTTTGACTAATAATTCTCCAGAGAATCATTGGAAGTCTCATGTATCAGAGATTTTAAATGTGGCTAATTGCCTTGCTCAAGGCTCTGATCTTCAATTTCAATAGAAAAGAACATCAACTATGTCGGTATTCCTCAGGAAGTACAAAGAAAAAGTTGGTGGCGGGGACAAGCTGCCATTACTTACCTGTTGTCGAAGTAATTTTGATTCTGTCACTCACGGGGGTGTACAGTGTCACTCCCTACTCAAAGTTGTAATTTCTGGCGCTGCGGTCGTGGTAGTCACTTTTACTCTTCTGGATGGTACTCTCTTTTAGGCACTGGCAGATACTCTCTAGAAGAAACCTGAGCCTCCACCTTCGATGCTTTGGTCTTTATTTTCACGGTCAAAGACCTTGACCAGAGTGGTCACTTCCTGAGCTACAGAGTACTCTGCTGCATTAACTACTCTCGAATAAGAAGTAGTAACAATTCTTGGAGTGGAAGTAACTGGAAGATATTTCCCTCGTGAGCCCCAAAATTTAATGTGTCGTAATATTAAGAAATAAACGAATATGTTGACACGGGTTTTCTAGTTGTAGAACTAATAATTTCAGACACTAAAGTTGAAGTAAATCTGCTATTGTAAATGGTAACTGTGGTAGGCGTCACTGGCTACAGCTTCTTTGTAGCAATAGTTTTAAGCGTAGAAATATAGGTGTCTCGTAGGCAACGACAATATGTGGGTGCTGATACGTTGGTTTAGCCAAGATGGCGGGCGAATCAGACGGCGATCCGAAGCTAGTGCTAAGGAAACAAATTTAGGAGGGTTCAAGTATTGTACTAAGAAAAGTTGCAGTGTTTGCGTGTGCATCCAATGTTTCTCAACTTACCACAAAAGTTGTGTCAAGACATTGGGCAAAATTAAGGTACAAATACACCAATCAAACATCGTATGTTGTGATCAACAAGATCCTAACCTCAAAATACCTAGTCAACTGAATGAACTACAAATATCAAAAAGGGGAATGGAAATTGCACATTTGAAAAGATTGCTTGAAGAGCAAAGGGAAAAGAATGATTTACTGAAGCAAAATAATCAGTTACTTGTGGAGAAGATGGTCTGCTTTAAAAATGCGGCAATAGAAGAGACAAAGGTAAACAACCCTGGCCTTGACCATGGAAGGGCGTTTTACAGCAGCAAAGTTGGGGCTTTCTCTGACAGACGAGACCAATCGAACAATCAAACAACTCGGGTGACGCCACCTTTCAGTAAAATGACTGAGGACCAAAAAAACCCTTAAATAATCCCAAGGCCAATCATATTAGACTAATTAGTGAGCACAGAAAGAATCTCAATGAAATCATAAATTTGGAGACTGATTTGAAGCAAGCAGACTCAAAATCAGGTCTGTCATCTGGAGAAGATGATAATGCTGAGGACTACCGAGCCGTCCAAAGAAGGCCTCGTACAAAGAGGCTCGGAACAAAGCAAGTGGACTCAAATGTGGGCAATGGTTTTATTGGTGGGGATAGAAGAGCCTGGATTTATTTGTATAGAATAAAGAGGCATGTAACATCAAAACAGATTGAAGACCATGTAAAGAGTCAACCTGGTTTTGAGAATGAAGAGGTCTCCATAAAGAAAATTCCTAGTGATCCATTTAGTCTAAAGTCTTTTGTATTGACTGCACAACTGAGAAGGAAAGATGAACTCTATGATCCTGAATTCTGGCCCCAAACTGTAGGCATCAGACGTTTTAATCACAGCCTGTTTAGCAAATATAAGCCGGGTGGTGATTTTTTTGTCCAAACCAATCAGACAGGGAAATAATAGATGTAAATCTGCATCAAGGCGAGCATGTTCTGAGATTGGCCCACCAAAACCTACAGTCAGTGAGGAACAAGGTTGATGAAATTGATATCTTTCTACACATGGAAGATATAGACATTTTGTGTATTACCGAAATGTGGTGCTCTAGTGGTGATATGGATGTTCTGAATTTTCCAGGTTACAGCATTGCCAACTACTTTAATCGAACTGTAAACATTCATGGAGGCGTGTTGATATTGGTAAGAGACAATATTAACTACGAAACTGTAAGCCTAACCTCTGATTTCTCCCTCGAATTGATCTTTGAATGTGCTGGTATCCAGATTTACAAGAAAAAGGAAAAAATTATTATCCTAAGCATATACAGATCCCCACTGTATATGCTTAGGATATAGGAGCAAAAGGCTGATTTTTTAAAGCAATTTGAACAATGTATGTTGCAGATACATAACTCTTTTCTTGATTGTCGAACTGTGATAACTGGTGATTTTAATATCGATTTCTTACTTGAGAGCTCATATAAATTTGAACTTAAAGATATTCTGAACTCATTCAATGTAAGTCCTGTGTTTGAAATGCCAACACGTGTACATGGAAACTCATCCACTGCAATTTATTATATAATATGCACCAATTTTAATTCACACCTATTTGACAATAAAGTTGCTGAAAGCGGGCTGTCAGATCATACTTTCCAATTAATTAGTTTACACCAAACCTTAAATGAAAACTCACAATTTCCTTTGGTTAGATCTTTCGCAGAAAAACATAAAAAATACTTTAGGGATTTATTGGGTACAGAAAGGTGGACAAATTTGATGGTAGACAACGGTGACATAAATAGTAAAATGCACATCTTCTTGAATATATTAGACAGTTATTACACCACTTTCACATGTAGTTTAGAAAGTATCATGTGTATTTTAGAACAGTCACTTGGATTTTAGAACAGTCACTTGGATTTCAGAATATATCACTTGTATTTCAGAATAATGATTTTGATTTTAGAAATCGTCAGTTGTATTTCAGAATTGTCACTTGTATTTCAGAAACCTACACTTGAATTTCAGAACAATCATTTAGATTTTAGAATATATCACTTGTATTTCAGAAGGCGTCACTTGTAGTTTAGAAGATATCACTTGAATTTCAGAAAATTCTTTTGGAAACAAAGTTTGTTATTTGCATTTATGTGGAGTTCTTAAAAAAGGTAAGTACAGTGCGTAAGTGAAGGACTGAAAAACCACTCCAACACAATATATTTTCTAAACAATTGGACTTTATTTGCACAACTTAGCATTTCTCTTAATGCTGCCGTCTTAGTAATGGAAGATATACCAGTTGGACTAAATTTTATATTTGCCAAGAGTAAATTGTTGTCATTGTTAAATTTTATGTGTATATCAAGTATAATTTATACAATATAAAAAAAGGAAAATCTGTTGTAGCTGCATCGCATGCTTTTTCAATCCAATTCTGAAGATAGTATGTAATTTATTCATGTTCTGAAATTTAAATGACAAATTCTTAAATACATCTGAACTTTTCTGAAATACAAATGACAAATCTAAATTCCAACTGATGGTTTCTAAAATACATGTGACGCTTCTAAATTTCAAATGATATTTTCTAAAATTCAACTGACTATTCCGAAATGCAAGAGATGATTTCTGGAATACAAGTGAAATATCTGAAATCCAAGTGACGTTTTCTAAAATACAAATAATACTTTCTAAACTATATGTGAAAATGGTGTAGTACATACGAAGCAATATGATGTAAATGCAAATAAAGTGTTGCTTAGAACAGGTATACGAACGTCTTCAAAGTATCTAGGCAAGATGTCTCGACAATTAAAAATTGGTGAAATAACTTTGGGTGTATATAAAAAATACAAATTTATCTATAGGAGAACTGTACGCTTAGCCAAACGCAAATACTAGGTATGATGATAAGATTTCTTCTTCTACAAAAACATCCAAAACTGTTTGAACTCTTCAACTAAATATCACAAACCTAATGAGATAAAGTGCATTACAACACACAACACTGAAGTAATTGATCCAATTGAAATAGCAAACCACTTCAACTCTTTCTTTGTAAATATGCCTTTTTCACTGCAATATAATTAAATCCAAAATAATGAACCAGTAAACCATTACCAACCTATCATAAATTCCAAAATAGAAAACAGTATCTATTTATACAAGGTAACTGAACTTGAAGTACTCAAAGTCATAAATAACTTAGAAAATACAAACTCCACTGGCTCTGATGAATACTCAGCAACACTAATCAAATATGAATGCTTCTCAGAGGCGGTTTATCCAAATTACTTAAAGTTAGCTGAAGTAATTACTTTGCACAAAAGAGGAATCCAACAGGCATGGAAAATTATTGGCCTATTTCATTAATCTCAGTTTTCTCAAAGATATTTGAGAGAGTTCTTGCAAATAAAATGTTAAAGTTTCTGGACACCCACAGACTAATATCAAGCACTCAACATGGCTTTCGTAATAAAAGGTCAACTGTATCAGCGGTATGCTATGTTCTCGATAAGATTTACAAGCACCTGGATGGCAGTGAAAAAGTGACAGCTTTATTTGTGGACCTAACCAAAGCTTTTGACTGTGTGGATCGTGCACTGCTTATGAACAAACTATGTGCATATGGAATTCGGGGAAATTGTCACAAACTACTAAAGTCATACCTAGCACAACGTGAGCATTATGCATTTTGCAATGGAATTACATCTAACTGGTTGAAGGTGGATGTTGGTATCCCTCAAGGTAGTGTACTTGGTCCTCTGTTATTTTCTATAAACGACATAACTGATTACTTAACAACTCTGCACTGCGAGTTTGCTGATGATATCACATTGCTCTCAGTTAGTTCTGATGAGGAGCGTATGAGGGAGTCTTTAATTATAAATCTGTCAAATTTATCTCATTACTTTAACAAAAACAACCTTACTCTAAATCAAGATAAAACATTCATAATGCCATTTTTCCCAGTACGAGCAAACTATTTGAAAAGTCACTATATCCCGTTGGAGGGCAAGTTCATTAAACAGGTCTCTTGCTTTAAACTGTTAGGGATAGACATTGACAAGTCATTAAATTGGAAGGAGCATGTAAATCATGTATGTGGACAATGTACAAGAAACTGTTTTGCTTTATATCGCCTTACACAAATAACCAGTAAAAAAACAAGACAAATGTTCTACTTCTCATGTATTGAATCTAAGATCCGGTATGGTATTATATTGTGGGGTGCTTCATCTGCATCTAACAGAGTGTTTATCAATCAAAAAAGGGCTATCCGTATAATGTTCAACTTATCATTTCGTGAATCATGTAAACCGTTTTTCATATTCGAAAAAATAATGACGCATCCATATCTTTTTATTTATGAAGTAATAAAGTTCGTCAAAAATAATTCAAATGCTTTCCAAACCCTAAATTTGCATCATGCTTATGACACCAGAATGGGAAATAGCTATCAATACACTTTACATAGACTAGAATTATACAAAGCAAATCCGCAATACATGGGGGGGGGGGGGGGGTAATTTACAATAAGTTGCCAGTGAGGGTGCGACAAATGTCACATAATAAATTTATTTCTTATATCAAAAATCTTTTACTGGACAAAGCGTTCTATTCAGTGGATGAGTTTTTAAAGTTTTTTTGAATTCCTTTTATATATGTTCTAGTCTGTAAGAATATGTTTCCAATTGCTGCTATGTGAGTGTTATTCACAGTGTTGTTCAACTTATTGTTGGTATAAGAGCCAGTACTTTAGCATTACAGTTTTGGCATTGTAGTTTTGGTATTGTATTGCCATTTTGTCTTCCTACATCCTTTATTGTGATATTTGGAATATATATATTTGATTTGATTTGATTTGATATAGTACGCGATCTAGACTGACTTTGTCATAGTTAGGATCCTGGAAATTGTCAATCACCTCTTGACCAAACTGCTTGTAATCTTCCTGGTTGTCATAACTATAACTTTCCCGATGATTTTGTAGATATTGGCCAGTAACGTAGGCAGTTTTCTTTACGAAGGCCTCCATGCGGACCTGCTGAGGCTCTGCTTTCTATTTCTAATTCTACTGAACGATTCCGGGAATTGTAGCCTTTGCTGGGCTGTTGATGAAAGTAACGGGTTACTATAGTTGGTTTAGGCTGTTTCACCACAACAGACTTTGGTATCGAATATATGCCGGGGCTTTATCTTCCGTCCTTCCAATATTGTAATGACTTGTAACTACAGCTGGCTGCACTGACTGTGTTTTTCCACAACTACAGTTCTCTCAAAGATTGGGGCTAAGTAACTAGACTGGCTGACAACAGCCGGTCTTGGCGTTGAATACAATACTATCGGTTGTGTGCTCTCTTGTCGTCCAATGTTGTAATAGCTTGTGACGACTGCTGGCTGCAGTGGTCTGAGTTTAACTGGTCTGGGGTTTAAAAGTGGAAGAAAACTAACTACGAACCAATCAGTCTACAAGAAGCCACTAACTACAGTCGGTTTAGGGGTCGTCAAGGAGTGTAGTTATGCATTGGGATCTGTTTAACTTCCAAGAAAGGATTGACAGGTTTTGAAGTGGAGTAACTGTATTCAACATAATTTTGCTCAATTTTATCTGCCGAATTAGCTTTAGAAATTCCGGGTTGAAGTATTTTCAAACAACAGGCTTTGGTGGTTTCACAAAGTTTACGCTTGGTTGTGGATAATTGTAGCCTTCCACAGCAACGGGGGTGTCGTAGTGATATGTTTCTACAATAAGTCTAACCGTAGTAGAAATTGATCTGAGGGTGGAGTAGGTCATTGCCGGATTTTTCTCAAATTTAAGCGTTGGTTGTGGATAACTGTAATCTGTCGTAATAGCTTGTGACGACTGCTTGCTGCACTTGTCTGTACTTCTCTGCTATAATTGGTCTGGGGCTAGATGGTTGAAAATAACTGTAGCTACTAACTACGGTCGGTTTAGGAGTCGTCGAGGTGACATAAGTGTAGCTAGGTCTTGGGGTCTGTTTAAGTAAAGGATTCATAGGTTTCGGAGTAGAGTAACTGTA
This sequence comes from Taphrorychus bicolor, assembly GCA_951812265.1. Classification (NCBI taxonomy): domain Eukaryota; kingdom Metazoa; phylum Arthropoda; class Insecta; order Coleoptera; family Curculionidae; genus Taphrorychus; species Taphrorychus bicolor. The sequence goes on along the minus strand of OX638298.1, from coordinate 42,543,998 downwards.
TCCAACAGAGTTTTGCTGTACTGCAGCTGCCGAGTTAGATTTAGAACCTTCCAAGTTGAAGTAACTTGAAACTACAGGCTTTGGAGCTCCTAGAAAGTTTACCGCTGGTTTTGGATAACTGTAGCCTTCCACAGCAATGGGGGTGTCGTAGTGATATGCTTCTACAAAAGGTCTAACCGTAGTAGAAATTGATCTGAGGGTGGAGTAGGTCATTGCAGGATTTTTCTTAAACTTAAGGGTTCGTTGTGAATAACTGTAGCCTCCCTGCTGACGTTGCTGCTGTGCCACATTTTGCACTTCAGCCTTTGAGCTCACCAAGTTAAAGTAACTACACCATTTTCACATGTAGTTTAGAAAGTATATCATTTGTATTTTAGAACAGTCACTTGGATTTCAGAATATATCACTTGCATTTCAGAATAGTGATTTTTATTTTAGAAATCGTAAATTGTATTTCAGAATAGTCACTTGTATTTCAGAAAACTACACTTGAATTTCAGAACAATCATTTAGATTTTAGAATATATCACTTGTATTTCAGAAGGCGTCACTTGTAGTTTAGAAGATATTACTTGAATTACAGAAAATTGTTTTGGAAACACAGTTTGTTATTTGGATCTGTGTGGAGTTCTGGAGACTCAAAAACCACTTCAACACGATATATTTTCTAAAAAAAATTGGACTTTATTCGCACAACTTAGCATTTCTCCTAATGCTGCGTCTTAGTAATGGAAGATATACCAGTTGGACTAAATTTTATATTTGCCAAGAGTAAATTGTTGTCATTATAAAATTTTATGTGTATATAAAAACGAAATTCTGTTGTAGCATCATCGCATGCTTTTTCAATCCGATTCTGAATATATTAAGTAATTCATTCATTTTCTGAAATTTAAATGACGAATTCTGAAATACATCTGAACTTTTCTGAAATACAACTGACTAATCTAAATTCCAACTAATGGTTTCTAAAATACATGTGATGCTTCTAAATTTCAAATGACACTTTCTAAAATTCAACTGACTATTCTGAAATACAAGTGATGATTTCTGGAATACCAGTGATATATCTGAAATCCAAGTGACGTTTTCTAAAATACAAATGATACTTTCTAAACTACATGTAAAAATGGTGTAGACACAATTGCAGGTTTAGAGTGTTGAATAAGTCACTGGAGTTTCGAGAAATTGTACTGCCGGTAGTTGGTAACCGTAGCCCACTTGGACTACCACAGGTTTTGGGGCAGTAAAATGACTAATAAGTCTTAGGGGACGGCATAAGTGACAACTGGTGTGTCTGCAAATTTGGTGGCAGGTTTATTTCAGTATTTGTAACTCGTTTGTTGTATGAATGACTTTGAACTTACTTTGGAGTAGATTACTACAGGTTTTTGATAAACGTAGTGGTCTTGAACTATAACTGGCCTCGGCGTGGATACTTCAACAACTGGAGATGTTGTGATGAAAACCTTCAAGAATATTAAAAAGCAGGCGATCTTTATAATTAAACATATTTATAATTAGATATTTTTTGTTCTTTTAGGAGGTTGAAGTAGCTGAGCGGACTACTAGACCCCAAACAGATTTTAATCATCGTCCACCGGATTCGCCAAGAAGTCGCGCGGAAGATAAGAGGAAAGTAAAGAAGGAAATTAAAAACAATGGAATTCGAAACAGTGAACACAGAAATGGAAGTGCGCACAAAATTATTGAAACAACTACCTTAAGACAACCAACCACACCGACACCGACACTGCCTCCAGCAGAAAGAAGTAAGATATTTTGCCACTTTCGGTACCTTTATATTATATAATAATCCTTCATCTATCATCTAGTTGCTATCGTTTAAGTCTGCAACCGCAAATCTTTACGATACCTACTTCCGACAATAAATAATATACTGGATGTTCATTAGAAAACTTCATCTAGCAGGCTATGAAATTTTGACAGGAAAGGATGACATAATCAAAGTAAATGAAATTTTGTTTCTCTATACTTTTCTTTTGACATTTCACAGCCAACTAGATGAAGTTTTCTAACGAACACACCGTATTAGTACTGATATATTATTGTGTGTCCCCTCACAATGTGTCACAGTCTAAAGTCTTACTTATTGTCAAAAATTAAGAGCATGATGCTAAACACTAAAGTTGCAGAATACGCTTTACGGCACAATTTAAAACTGTACCAGGATTTTTACAGGGTGGCTCAACAAAAGTAGCACATATGATATACATATGTTTTTTAAATCTTCTATACCTATATTTATGTGTTTCCCTATTAAACAGCGTCAAAACTTTTAAATCATTGTTTGCTAGATAGACGAAACTGTTTGCACACAATAATGTTCCTTTTAAGGCAACCAAATTAAAAAAAAAAAATAAAAAAATAAAAAATTTGATAAAACCATCGAACACTCAAATACGAAGGATCAAACATTTTCATACCTCTCTACTTTAAACCGGGAAATTGTGTGGTAAACCGTATGCTGCAACTTTCGTATTTTGTTTCTTGCTCTTAAGTCTACACTAAATAATTTACGCTTTCAAACATTGGGACAAAATGTATGTTTATAATAAAGAATTGACATGGGAAATGAAAGGCTATTACCATAGAAAATTTGTTTAGGTTACATCGGTTATAAACCCATGCGAGAAGACGAAGTGGACTTCCCCAGAAGGTTCGGAATTTACGGCAAAGACGTCACGGACTACGCGGGGGACACAGACGAGACTGCGAGCATCCCTCCCAAAGTCGAGCTGCACACCCCCGTTTGGGGCAACGTTCGCAAGGGTAGAGCATCCAATTATGGGGTGATTAGTTATAGGTGATTGGCATTTTTTGTTTGTGCTACTGACACGTGTTTGTTGGTCGGACTTTGCCTTTGCGGCAACGGCATTTAAGTTATGTTTTAGGGATTAATTAACAGATTCCAACTAATCCAACTTGTTTTAACGTAATTTGCTATACGATTTTAGAACTAGTGGTGCAAAGTGTTGTGCCATGTGTACGCCTTGTATACGTAGATGCTTTAGCGTCCAAGTGTGCTTTAGTGCGAGCTAACGAGTCGAACGTTTAAAAACATTTTCAAGCATTCATGGGTGGGCCATTGCGCCTAGCAATATACGGGCTGGTTTATACTAAAAATAAAATTAAGTTTCCATTTATACCAAATTTACTTTTATCAAATATAAACGTCAACTTATAGATGGAGTCGTTTATGCTTTCTACTACGTTCTCCACTCTTGAAATTGAATTCGAGGCATTGTTCCCCTTTTTTCCAATATAACCAACCATCTCCGTTATCCAAAAGGCTACTTTGAACTTCACCTACAACTGTTTCTCTAGCACGATGTGGACTTTGCAGGTCTTTTAGTTCCTGCCTAGCTTTTGACTTTATTATAAAGGCCAGGTAGGCAATCTTAGTGACACCACGCTCACCTTCCAGATGAAGAATTTTGTTATAGAACAGATTCTAGAGGGTGGTCCTTGTGGTACCCGGTTTATACATTTATTTCTTCTACATCACACTGCATTAGAATGATTCATTCTGACGACTACTACTTTATACTTTTAATCATATATTAGCTGTGCTTGTTGAGTGCTTGCAGGATTTTCTCTGAGTTTACGGTAGAGCAAAACTCCTTACTTTTCTAACCTGATTTCCTCCTTAATATCTAGCATTTCTGCCAATGCTCCAATGGCCCTATTCCAATTGCCCCTACTTAATTCGTACTGTTTCTAGTGTCAATACCCTCTTACTATTTTCTTCTGCTTTTTTATCCTTCTTGTTACGATTTGGTAAGCCTTGCACTAGATGTCTTCCTCTAACTCGTTGCAGTGTTTCCTCCAGCAAAGCTGCTTACTCTTTTTGATCAACGTTTGCTACTTCTCACTCTTATTACGTTATATTATGCGAGTTCCTCGGTTGCTACCATTTTCCCTTCATTTGCCTTGGCTTCCTCATTTCGTGCCTTACCTTTAGGACTTCTCATTAAAATACTGTCGAGTTCTACTGTGGAAGTCGAGAAGTCTTTATATCAAAACCACAGCGGGCAATTGTGCCATATCCAGTCGAGAGGGCAAAAAGATGGCAGCAAGATGACATAGATCCCAATTGTCTACAATCCCAAATCTACAAAAGTATTGATGTACAAGAAGTGTGAAAGTTAGAAGCAAAGATTAAGAGCGAGACTACGAGAAAGACATCAAGAAGTCGGGAACGAGTTGCCCACCAACGACTCTAGACAGTACAGGGCAGCTCACTGCTATTTAAGCGATGTGGGCCCAAAATGATGACGTAGGCATAGTGCGGCCTTGCGAGCGATGTTACCACGTTTCGTGTCACGGTTCTCAAAAGCTGTAATCTTATAGGGTTTTCGGGTGGCCAGAGCGCACTGAGAGTATTCCCAACCTTTGTGTTCTCAGTAAGAATGTAAGGATACTCTAGAGCGGTCACCCGAAAACGCTGTTAAAATCATGGCAATTGTGTCAATTGCAAGCGCATTGTCAATGCAGTTATTGTCATCATTAGGGTGCGCGCTCTAGAGCGCTCTGGGAGTATTCCCATCTTTCGTTTTTCCATTAGAAACTAAACGATAGCACTCTGGTCACATATTTTATGACCAGAATATCATTGTGATGTTACGCCTAGAGTACATACATCGAGAGGATTAGTCTAGTGTCTTTTGTTTCTCACAGCCTATTATTAACAGCGAGCAGTGTTGCCAGGTCTAGTGAAATTTTATCAGATCTCGTGATTTATGATGCTGTTTGGCGATTTAGTAAAAACTTTTAAGAAGAGACACATTTTATAAAGTAAAGGTAGTGTTAGAGAAAGCATAGCCTACAACTCATATGGAATGGTATCTCACTCTTTCTCGAGACCTTAGAATAACAGTAGATCAAACTATTCCTACTTGATTGAGTGGGCGATACAGATCAGAAAAGTTGAATGAACCTTTACTTTTATCCAACTTTCTTAAACTCTATAGCCTAATCAATGACAGTTTTAAGTATGAGAATGAATACTTACTTTTAAAAACGCTTTTGTGGTAACCTGTAGATAGGGAAGTTTCGCTTTAATTTGTATATCACTCAGCTTAAACCATCTGCTTTGAAACTAACATTTACCATATAACTATTTGTTGCAAAATAACACACTATTATTGATAACATTGTTTCTTTAAAGTGTCATTCAATGAACAAAGCTAATACTTATGTAAATCTTCAAGGATAAACCTTCAATGATTCTTTTAGTGCAGTACCACTGGTGTTTTCCATCGAACGGAAATTATGTAAAAATAGGTAAAAGTCAGCGTTTTACATTGCCAACGTTTCGCAGTATTTTTGTTGCATCATCGGGACACTATAAATTTAATGATACTAAAAATACGTGTATGAAACGGATAATTCTGCGAATTAGCTGGTAGAAGCTAAATACTTACTAACTACAATAAACTTTCCTTATTTTAAATATTGTTACGGGATACGGGTTCCAATAATTTATCGTCAATTAACTACACACTTTTATTTACTTTTAACTATTACAACACGATTAAAACACAATTACTCTCTACTAGCAATTCGCACTGTTCGCTCAGTTCGCTATTTACTAGACTGCGCTATCTATTCAATCCCATCTCGCGCGGCTCACTGGTTTATATATCCGGCCTGCACACACTCTCGTACTTTCGAGAACGGAGGCGACTGTTCCCGGTTCTCGTTTAGTCTAAAAGGGTTCCAGGGGTCGCGGGCGGCGCTCGGCGTTGCCCCCTGACGGTTGCCGCTTCGGCCCGAATCTCTGTGGACCGACGGTCGAGCGTAACATTGCCCCCCTCTTAGTTCTGATCGGCCCGATCAGAGAAATCTTCACGACTCTAAGGTTTAGCCGTTCAAGATGAACCACTTTCATCTTTGCTCTAGGGGTACGTTGGATCCTGTATACCACGTCGTTTGATGACTGTATATATGGAGCCTCCCAACTTGGAGATAACTTGGGAGACTTTCCTATCTTCCTCTGTGGGTTATACAGCCACACCAAGTCACCTGCTTTAAATCCTGCAGAATTCGCTCTTAGCAATCTGGCTCTCATCCGATTGCTGGCAAGCTTTATCTTTGTCCTTACGTTTCGATGGATTTCTTTTAATCTTTCTCGAAGTTCATCACCATAGTACTGGTCTTCTGGCGATCCGTACACCAAATCTACCGGAAGATGAAGTTCTTTACCAAATATAACCTTGGCAGGGGTATGCCCTGTCGTGTTACGCATTGCACCTCTGTAAGCCATCATTAGAAGAGGCAGAAATTTGTCCATATCTTTCTGGTGGTCCGTTTTGCAGAGGTATTGTTCCATGGTTCGATTCAAACGCTCGACCATGCCATCTGATAGGGGATGGAGCGGAGTTGTCCTGGTTTTTCGGACTTCCAGAAGTCCCATGATCTTCTTGAAAAGTTGCGATTCAAAATTCCGTATCTGGTCCGAATGAAGCTCTAATGGTATGCCGGATCTACTGAAGAATTCGTCAACCAACACCCTTGCCACGGTGTTAGTTTCCTGATTTGGTAGTGCATAAGCTTCAAGCCATTTACTAAAATAACCCACGGCAACTAAGATGTATTTGTTGCCATCGTCCGTTTCTGGAAAAGGACCTGCAATTCATTCAAATGAAGCGTCAACATTGTATTGCTTCATTTGCCCCCTAGTCTTTCTTTGGTTTCCTGTTACGGAGCAGTAGGTATCACAATTTCTGCACCACTCTTCGACGTCACCTCGGTAATTCACCCAGTAGTACCATTCTCGAATTCTATCCAGGATCTTATTTACTCCAAAATGGCCTCCAGACACTCCATTGTGCATTTCTTGCAGACATATTTCTGTCTACTTTCTGATACGACAAGCTGGAGCGTGGCACTTTTCTCGTCGGGCCTTTCACAAGTCCTCTTCAGTAAACCATTCTGAATCGCCAAGGTATACCATTGAGCCCACATAGATTTTACTTCCGGGCTCTTATCTGCTATGTCCTTCCATTGACATTCGAACTTGCATTGACGTATTAACCCCACAGCATTATCGGTTGTTTGTTCGATCTTCATTTGTTGTGTTCAGTGGTCCAATGTTCGTCGACGTCAATCCTGGTTCTGTTTTCCAGCTGATGTGCTAGTCCGCCAGATTGTCATCGCGGCGGAGTCTGACTCCTTTCCCGCCGAACGCCACAGCCTCTTTTAAAATGGCCCATTCTGTCGCAGTCGAAACAAGATCCGGGTTCCAATAATTTATTGTCAATTAACTACACATTTTTATTTACTTTTAACTATTAGAATACGATTGAAACACAAATACTCTCTACTAACAATTTGCACTGTTCGTTTGTCCGCTTATTTACTACACTACACTATCTATTCGATCCGTATCGTATCCGTTTATATACCCGGCCTGAACAGACTCTCGTACTTACGAGAACGGAGGCGACTGTTCCCAGTTCTCGTTTAGTCTAGATGGGTTTCCGGGGTGGCGGTCGGCGCTCGGCGTTGCCTCTTCGGCTCGAATCTCTGTGGACCGACTGTCGGGCGTAACCATAACAAAGGATAGGAAGGAGTCGATAATTTTTATTGAAGTTGTTTTGGTAAAATGTCAAAAACAAAATGTATATTAGGATGCAGTTTCAGTTACCTTGCAGTTTAAAATATCTTTAGTTTAAGTCATCGACCATCGCAAATATTAAGACTAATTGTGCAAACTATAATTTGTCCTTATTTACAATCCACGCTGATTTATAAACATTCTACAAACGATGGAAACAAAATATTTTTTCCATGGATCATCGATTACAAGACAAATTCGGAGGTGAAGAGTGTGGTCCAGACTTCCTGAAAGTTTTTCGGGACTTCGACCGTCGATCCGTTGTGATTCCTACGTGATCGGGAGTCGGGCCACGTCTAGAGTGACTGTGGACTTTAACCCTCGATAGTGACAGCAATGATAATAATCCAGATGAGGTAGAGCTCCAAATTCTGACACCTGGATGTGCACGATCATAAGTCGAGTTAAATGCGCCACAAATACTTTATATCCAAACTTTTGACAAAAATTCGGGAATGCGGTGTTAGCACATGCCAGACTTGTCCCAGACCCCCAGCAAGATTGAGATGGCAAATTGCCAGACAGGGGCAGAGCCATCGAGAATCAAACAGAAACAGAATGTTTGAACGAGTTAACTAACTCTGCACGACCGCCACTATCGCCAGTGTACAGTTGACTATAAGACCTAAACACAGTCTATCATATTCTGAATAGTCGAGGCTAGCCAGGTGCCCTTAAATTATCTTGATTTTACCTTTTTGGAGTCGTCTGTTGGTGCACTTTAATATCAGCAACCAAGGGCCGCCAGCACTCTACAATTTAGTATCTTCTGGAAAAATTTTTATAAAAAAACTTAAATGTTCTCTGCAAGGCCAATTTCCGGTTTTTTAGGTGGGAAAATCAATCTAATACTGCTCTTGTTTAATTGAGAAAGTATGGAGAAAACAAATTTTTACGTGTAGTTATAGTTTGATGTTCTTGTCATGTGCATTATTGCATTATTCATTCAATTTATTTATTTTGTGGCATTGAACAATTTTTTAACACTGGTGATGGCAGGAAAAATACTGTCGAAACGTTGTTATGCTTCTGCCAGTTGTGTCTTATCTGTATATATAGACCTTTTGTCGAAGGGCCTGTTTAACCCCATGCCTGGTCCTTATGGAAATTTTACCGCTCATAATTTGATTGGGAATTGGAATGGGTGTGCATACTCAATTTCGATTACGCCCTTAATTTATTCTCTGCCCCCCCCCCCTCTCTCATAAATCACTCATTTTATTGAAATCCGTATAATTTTATTGACGTCTCATTGAGCTCGTCAACCGGTTTATCGGTACCCATCCTTATCAGTTTTAGCACTAACCGAGAGTCAATCAAGTCAGGTATAAATAATGACAACATGGTAGCGTCTTATTGTGCAACAAGATGATGGTGTGCTTAGCAGGTGGAAGATATGATATGAAATATGAGAAAAAATATATATTTTTCGGAAAAAGTTAAGAAAATAACTGTTGAAAAGTTACAAAAGAGTTTACAGAAGGGACATTTTTCAGGTTGAATTCTTTTCAAGTTATTTTGTCATTAATAAATGAAGTCTAAACTTATAGATATTCAAAAGTACACGATTTATTCGTAAGCTAGGCCTCAAATAAGAAACCTCAGGAAGTAACTTGAAGGTGGGGTTTCCTGATACTCTGGAAGGAATTATGAGGAACGCCGACGTTTTGACCATATTTTAGACTTTCTCAAGGCTGTTTGAAGTGAGGTGGTCAAAATAATTGTTATGAGGTCCAGATAGCCTCAGTCCACTGTTTCTCAATCTTGTTCCTGGTTCTTCTTCACATATCTTCTTTCATGTTAAATTTTCGAATAGTTATTTGCCATCTTTATTCCCTTAGTCTGGCTTTGTATAACATTTTCCAGTTCAATAGCTTTAGCTCTAGACAATTCTTTCTTTCGAACCGATGCTTTATTTGGTCCAGGAGAGTCCTGAGTTTAAAGCTAAACATCGTCTCTGTCGGGATACTTTTGGTGATGCAATGAGGCGTGTGTCTAGCATTTAGGAGATATTTTACAAGCAAATTATCATATTTTTAATAATGTTTTTGTAATTTTTTGTCATCATTCAAAGCTTGGACCGTTTGCCTTATTAAAGGTACCAACAGAGTTTTTAGAAGTTCCATTAGCTGGCTCGTGGGATTGTTATGTGCTTGATTGCGTTCTTTAGAAAAAGCAGCTCAGTTTACTAGCAATGACTGATTTTCCATTCTTACTGCAAATCAGCTCATGCACGCCAAAGGATGATTAAGTGTTTTAAGAGTTCTAGCGAGGTCATTGAATGTCTTATCATGACTCTGTGTTTCTACTGGTCTGCTGAGTTTTTAAGCACGCAACACATGATCTGACTGTATTCTCTATCTCTGGATAGCAGACGTGCGACTTTGCTATTGCATAGTTTTGACAATACCCATTTGTGTTGTATAAAACAACATCAGCGCTTCCTTTCTGAACAATGTACTACTCTATCGCTCCAAAATGTTATTCCACGTTCTTCACTTTCACCTTTAACTTTTTAAGAAATAAATGTTTTAAGTCTCCCTGCAAGTAACTGACTTGTGCGGCCACTCTCCCCGGATATTCTCAAAGTAGAGACCCTTATTTGTATTCTCTTTTATTTTGGAGACTTTTTAAATGCCACACGTTTTCTCTGCGATGTTAACGTATCTTGTTACCATATTAGCCTTTGCCAATGTTTCAAATATAAATACTTTATTTCGCTTACCTAATATTCTAGAAAAACAATCAGCTAGGAGGTTACTTTTATTCAACCGTAGAATTCGTTTTGTCTCTCCAAATAGAAGGGACAGTCGCTCCGTTCTCCAAATAGACCTAATACTGGTTTTTGATCACAGCGACAATATGAATCGATGACAAATCAGAAGCTGTAGTAACACAATCCAAAACTAATGCACTGGTGTCTGTGCATGACGGTAATTTTTTTCTCTGAATCTACTAACTCTATCTGAATCTACCAGTAGCAAAGTCGCTGTTCTCGTGGTCCGGGTTATGCGCCATGGACTATAGTGTGTTTGATATCATAGCAAACTGACGTAACGTGTTGTAGTACCCTAAAAATAGTTGGAACCAACGTAGAATTAGTACACCCGGTTTCTAATTCTAAGCAAATTTTAGTTACTTATCGATGCCTGGTTATCGATTTTATTTTTGGCATGATTGTTTTAGAGATTAAAATCTCCAAAACATTGTCTCTAATTCATTGTATACACTTACTCGAAATCTTAATTCTAAAGTTTTGTTCTTTCTTACAGAAATAGTTAGAAAGTACTATATCCCAACGGCGATATTACCACAGCGGGTTATGCACCGGCCGGAATCTCCCCCGGACAGACCTCCCAGTGGACCCTTGGATCCTGGCTTTGTTCATTACACGGCAGAACATTGGGGCGATCGTAAGCACAATGGTACCAAGACTCCCAAACATAGTCCCAACGACAGTCCTGCGGACGTTTAGAAAGCAGAAGTTACCTTCAAGTATCTATAAGTAGTAGGTAATAATTTCTCTGATGATTTATTTTTTTGTGCCTTTAATTTAAACTCTAGCGGATTTTAAATGCAAGATATTTACGGACAATTTTTGTAATATGCGTCAACGAAAACGGACCGTGTAAAGCGGGCTTTAGAAGTTTACACATTGCATTAGGGATCTAGCACAATAATGCACCTGATTGCAGAGCTATTAATAGGTACTGTAATGAACTATATAGATTATATAGTTACGTGTCTGTACAAATATTGGTAAATTTATTAAGCAAAATTCTATTAATGAAAATAACACCAGTTAAATCTCCTGAAAATATTATATTTGAATAAAAGCTGTTTTTAATTTCCAACTCAAAAAAGCATACACGCGTAACAAGATACTCTTCGTACCTTGTAACAAGAAACGAGATCTAGTACAAGATAGTATCAGAATGTAGAAATTTGTTATGCAAAAGTATTAAAATTAAATTAAATCTGACGAAGTACATGGAAAATAATCTAGTAGTAGGTAACAGCTAGTAGCTAATTTACTTCCGGTACTACTTATCTTTTAAAGACATCCTCAAAGACTAACGAACAACCATAATGTTCTGTAACACTGCCATGATCTGTATTATTTTGACTTTCTAACATGTATATTATGTGTGATGCTGTCAATGTTAGCGCAGTCACTTTTCAAAGAAGGTTGAAGAAAAGCCTCAGTATTATTGATTAAGGCGAATTCGACTGGGCTGCACAGAAGCTGGGGAAAGTGGGTCAAAAAGAGACAATTAAAGAAAGTAAGTGATTTTCCAAACCATTCAGGTTTCCATGAAGAAACATAATATTGTTCCCATGTCTGCTGTACGCAACAGATCGCATATTACAACTGTAGCTTCACATGGCAGATTTACCCACCGCAAGGCCAATTCTGCGGCACAGTCGAATTCGGTATGCCGTTAAACTTGACAGATCACGCAACTCTCACACCACTTAACAATGTTCAACTTTTTTTTTATAAATATCTACCTTTATACGGTGTGTTTATTAGAAAACGTCATCTTGAAGGCTATAATATTTTGACAGAAAAGGATGACATAATCAAAGTAAATGGACTATTGTTGCTTCATCCTTTTCTTTTGACCTTTCACATCCAAAAAGATGAGGTTTTTAAATGAGCACTTCCTATAAACTGTAAACTATGTAACGTAGTTCTGTAATAATTAGTATTACTGTTGATCTTTAACAGCCTATTAAATAGCGTTGGAGTACAGGGCTATATTTCGCTCTGCGATGGGTTTTATTAAATAATGTTAAATTCAAAACTTGTAGTGTTATAATAAATTACTCTTTATCGAGTCTTTACAATCAAATTTAACAATAGAAGACAAGCATGTAATAAAAAGAAATAATAAAAAAAGGAGAGGAGGAAGAAATTTAGAGGCTGTTAACATTTAACAGCAGCATTTATTGTGTACTAATCTGTGTTACCGATTTTTCATATATACATATTCTACACAAAATGTTAATGCACCGTTTAGGTAAGATATCTCTTTTAAGTTTGTTGTAACTTAAATCAAATATACGTGCAGAAAATATAAATTGTTTAAAAAATAGTTATTTTTCTATTCGCGTGCGGGAATGTGCACTTTTCAGCAAGCAGTTTAATGTGGAAAGTTGTACTTTTCCGCATTAGTGCCAAAAAATGTAAATTTCCGCAATAGTTCGGGAAAGTATCTGATTGAAATTGCAAAAATGCATCATAGATTAAATACATTCAACGATCGACTACCATAACACCGTAAAAACCACCCTTTATTATTTTTTAATATGCCATAGTCATTCTATGGGGATGTTTGTCACAATTTGTCGAGACTTCAGTTCGTATCCAGTCATAAGAATTGCAAGTAAAATGAATTCTTCCAACGAAGTCATTGAAGAGTTACCTGACAGATGTTGTAGAGGTAGCAGAAGAAGTAAATTTAGAGCTATTACCCGAAAAGTCGAAAGAAAGAACGAGAAACAATATGTTTATTTCTTAGCATGGTGCCGCGGCAATGGAATAAGGACCTTTCTAGAGGAGGTGTTTTTGGCATATTTTGCTGAACTAAGCAAGGTGTCAAATCCAATACCCTTTGGTCGCGGTACTCAATGATAAAAAGTTTAGTAAAAATAAAACAGAACGTAGACATAAGCAGATTTTATAAGTTGACGACCTATTTAAAGAAGCAAAATGTTGGAGTTCGAGTGCAGAAGGCAAAAACCTTCAGTAAAGACGATATTACAGAGTTTATGCAAGCACCAAACAAAGTATATCTTATGATGAAAGTGGCGATTATTTTTGCTCTGGGAAGTGCTTGTCGAAGACACTAGCTTACCAGTATCACATTTGATGACACAGATGATAAGGGCAATCTTATCATCATAAAAATCAGGGATTCTATGAACCATTCTGCAAGATCCTTTGTCATCACCGAAGAAGCAAATAATAGATGCTTTTTGATGCTTTACAGAAAATACTTAGATTTGAGGCCGCATAATACCCCACACCGTCGTTTTTTCATCAAATATGGGAAAGAAAAGTGCACCGTCCAATGTGTAGGTGTCAATACATTTGCGAAAATGCCTTCGAAGATAGCAACCTATTTAAAGCTTCACAATCCTGAACAATATACGGGGCACAGCTTCAGATATTCTTCAGCAACCTTCTTAGCTGATGCTGGAGAAGAAATAAGTCAACTTCTGTGGCTGAAAGTTACCAGGAGGAATCTACCAATCACAAAAAACAACTTGTGTAATAAAATTCTGACTTTGTTCCGTCAACTTCATCTCTTAATTGCATTCTCTACTGTCCCATCTGTACGTTAAGAAACTTTGGATGATTCACCGGTGTCCCGTGATTTTTTGGAAGAAAAGCAGCTCAATTTGACATAGCATTTGACATCAGCAATACATTTACAACATGCTTGTTAGGAAATGCAACTTGTTAGGAAATAGTTATTTTTAGGTTTTTTTTTTAAGTCTAACAGTTGTTTGTTGCGAACGAGACCGAATTGTGCCCCCGCTGTCATATTATGGGCTATGGCAACTCGTTGGTTCTTCTTGTTCTTCATTTTTCTCTTGGCTTTACCGAGGGAGGTATTTAAATTTTCTCTAATTAGAATGAGAAGTAAATCGCGTCGGATATAGGTCCGGTGCTGGTTTGTTTTTAGATGACAACAAAAACTGTCTTATGATTCTGACCATTTTGTTATTGAGTCCACTTCACAAAGTGTGACAACCACTAAAATCACCTCCAATCACTATAAGATGTGAGATAGCATTCATAATGATATTGAAGTCATCTATTGCCATTGTCTCTTCATACCCAAACAGCACAATGACATACAATGGACATACAAATGAAGTCTATGACGGACTTACAAGGACATACACTGGATGCACATTTTGGGTCCATACTTAGTCCAGGTGAAGTCCATTGGACGTCCAATCGGCTATACATTTTCCAATGCCAATGGACATCGACAACCGGATATCCATTGGACATCTACATCTGAAACATACTTTGCAGGTCCAATGGGCATACAAATGAAGTCCATGACGGACTTACATGGACATACATTGGATGTACATTTTGGGTCCATACTTGGTTCAGGTAAGGTCCATTGGACGTCCAATCAGTTATACATTTTCCAATCCCAATGGACATCCACAACCGGATATTCATTGGACATCTAGAACTGAAACATACTTTGGACGCCCATACCTATACCCCTAAATTATACAACGTATACAATTTAGGGGTAAAACGTTTATCTTTAATATAAACACGCAAATTAAACATTAGGATTATTTTATTTTGTATTGTTTAACAAGTCAAATTTTAAAATTAAATAAAAAAACACACTTTATATACTCCACGCGTCCGCTCTTTGGCCCTTTTAAACCATTTTACTATGGTCTTTTCGGTGTCCCTTCTATTCCAACCACCCCAATTTACTGATGCCTCTAAACATTTGTTAAAATTTATATTATACAGGGTGTTTCAGATTTTCCTGGTCAGTTGTCAATAATTTTTGTATAGTTAAAGAATATAGAAATATCAAGTAAAGCAAAAAAACTAACGGCACTAAAATCTAAAAGTATGTCTAAAAAATTCAACTAGAAATTCTTTATTAAAAGCTTTGGATTAATATTCAAGGTGTTGGGAATTTAAATTGACAGAAATAAGCAGCTAACTCACCTCAGTGCCAGTAGAACACCAATGGAACGTCTAATACTACTTTACCTGGTAAATGTACAGTAAGCTCGCCTTGTAACATGATACATATCTGTACTTCAGAGCCAAACTATGTTAAGTCACAAATTCAAGAAATTGTGATAAAAATGTTAAGTCAATATACCTAAAATGGTCTACTAAATTTTTTATTTATTTTTATATTGTTCTGTTAAAAAGATAGTCGCTTTTGAATACATATTTTGATATTGACATAACTATTAAACCAAAATTTCAAAATGCCTCTTCTGTAAAATAACAATTTATAATATAACATAGTTTGGCTCTGAAGCACAGATATTAACTATTAAAAGAGTTAAAACATTCTCATTGAAATATATCAAGAGTTGAAAGCAATTCAGCTTTCGACTCCTCACATTTTTTTAGTAGATGCATATCTGGCACATTTTGATGATATATTTGCCTATTAACTATGGAAATTTTATAGTAAGTACTTGCTTTGAAGCTTGGACATTTCTAGTTTAGATCAGAAAACGGGGTTTTCAAACTAAAATTAAATGTTTTGCTCAAATAATACTTACTGAGTAACACCTGTCTTCGCCTTAATTCACTGAACACTGAACACAAAACACAACACAATATAGTATAGAAAGAGTTTCAGGGAAGGGTCTGATTTATGGTGACTATAGTTCTGATTAATAAATATATTTTGCAACTGTCATGCTCGGGTAATCAAAACGTATGCTTGTGGCCACCTTTTGAGACAGCTTGTGACAATCTATTGCGACGCTCTTTCTCAGGTCCGCTGATACTTAATTAATTCGTTGAGTCTCGGGCGCCACCCTTTGATATTTATAAAGCGACAAAGGGACCGCTATTGCCTACAAGGTAGCTTTTAAACAGAGGAGAAATATTCCAGGGATTTTAGATTAAAACACCAGGAGTAAGGAACAATAATAGGGTGTCTATTAAACTACGGTACAACAACATCCAAACACCTACTAGTACTACGACTGTTAGTGACTCTCTATAACTACATACGAACACATTCTAAAACTATGCAATTAATAACAGCGAGAGGGGGGAGCAACAGTTAGTTACTTAGTAGACGGAATTCTGATGAACCAGGGAAAACGGGAGGTTTCGGTAATAAACCAGTACACTCTGTACTGGATCGGTCGGGGTCGGAAACTTCAATATTGCGTACAAGCAGTATCAACAATATGAAACGGTAACGGAGCTTTGGGACCACTGGAACTGGGGTTTCGGTAATAAACCAGTACACTCTGTACTGGATCGGTCGGGGTCGGAAACTTCAATATTGCGTACAAGCAGTAACAACAATATGAAACGGTAACGGAGCTTTGGGACCACTGGAACTGGGGTTTCGGTAATAAACCAGTACACTCTGTACTGGATCGGTCGGGGTCGGAAACTTCAATATTGCGTACAAGCAGTAACAACAATATGAAACGGTAACGGAGCTTTGGGACCACTGGGAACTGGGGTTTCGGAGGGAGCGTACTTTATAATTCGGCATCGGATATAGTCGGTTTCGGTTTATTCACATCCAGCCTGGCTTTGAAGTTCGGTGCTACGGGAAGCCCAGGATGTAAAACAGGTCGGTGACGGAATCGGTAATAGGTCCCAAATCGGAGAAGCGGTACGGTGAGCGGTGTGTTAGCGATTTTCCCGGGTTACATATGAACGCACCTTGTGAGGAACAAAATGAACGCGGCCAGAATCAGCATGGCACCTGCGTCATTTGAACGTCACAAGTACTCCGGCGGAGCGCGACAACTCCAACTACACCGGGAAATCGCAAATCCACCCCTCGTGTGGCGTAAGACCCTAGCGGCCTAGCATGACGTCAGGAGCCGAAACGTGAAGCAGCAACGTCGGCCCCTAGGTCAGATATTCGGTACTAACTCATTGAGTCCTCCCATTTGATCGACCGTCCACCACGACCCCAAACTCTTCGAATTATTTTACAAGTCTTCATAAATTCTGTCGGCTTGTTAAGCGCGACAAAACAGGTGGCGCCATCTATGAGCGCACTCGCGGACCTACGGCCGTTTTGGCCATTGCCTTTGCTTTTATATGGGGAATTCCCGTTTTTTATTTAAATAAAAGGTGTTGTAATGAGTTGGGTGATGAAATATAAAGAAAATGTTAATTGGGACGTCATTACCTGTGAGTTAGGGAAAAACTTCGTTACATTACCCCCTCTTCTTCGTAAAGAAAAATAAGTTTACTTATTTTTCTTCACAACTTAACATTTTCAAAAATACAATATAAAATTACAACCTAAAATTAATTCACAACACTAAAACTAACACTATCATTAAAACAGTCTTTGGCTTCTGTCTGGTTCTGGAGCTGGTTTCTCTCTACTCTCTGCTCTTGCTGATTTCTGAAAGTATCGCTTTTTACTTAGCAGATATGGCGTCTTCTTCCTATGGTCCAGGATACAGGAACAGCGACGCGACATCACTCCAATTCTGCCACAACGGGAACAAAATAAGATGGATCGCCCTTGGCAGTGGTATCTGTCATGTCCAGAACTTCCACATCTCCAACAAGTGTCGTTGGTAATGGCGACTTTCGATGTGGATTCTTTACAGCTGGTGGCTTTCTCCTTGGTTTGCTCACGAGTGCGAGTCTGACATTCGTCTGGGAGTGGAGCATCGTTGGCTTTACGGATTGCTTTACACTGCGTCCACTTCGTGGAACGATCAATGTCTGTAGACACCCCTTCCCAAGGTTGACTGTTTCGGATTGGGTTCATTTTCCCCGCGGGTTTCTGTTGACATGTTTTATACCTTTGACAAGATGGGCAATTACGGACGTAACGGTTTATGTCTCTAAACATTCCTGGCCAATAATACCTTGAGGCTATTTTGGCGATCGTCTTTGCAACTCCCAAATGTCCGGCAGTCGGTTGGTCATGATTTTCGGTTAGTACGGTAGCGCGGGCAGACTTTGGAACACACAGTTTCCATGGATCGGTCATTTCGGGTTCGGTCGGATCTGAGTAGTCCCAGAAATGTCGGTATAAATGACCGTTTCGGATACAATAATCGGGGAAAGCAGTCGGATTATTCTCAACGGCTATCTTCTTATTTCGATACCACGAACATGGTACAAAATCAGCCAATAAAAACACTTGTTCCTTTTCTACGGTTTGGTTCGGTTCAGGATTACGGGATAGGGCATCAGCTACTTTATTCAACACTCCTTTGCGATATTTAATGTCAAAGTCGAATTGTTGAAGGGACATGCTCCATCGAGCTAGTCTACCAGACGGGCTTTTAAGGGTGTGAAGCCATTTCAAGGACTGATGGTCGGTTACCACAGTGAATCGGTACCCTTCTAAATAAGGACGCATTTTCTCTATTCCCCAAACAATCGCCAGACATTCCTTCTCGGTGACCGAAAACTTTTTCTCATTGACACTCAGGGTGCGGCTTGCATATGCGATCACGTGGTCGCCTTTGGATCCATTCTGGATCAGTGCAGCACCTAAGCCTTGATCGGAAGCATCAGTCTGCAGGATAAAGGGTTTCGTAAAGTCAGGGCAAGCCAGAACAGGGGCCTCGGTTAAACATTGTTTAAGTCGGTTAAATGCATCTTCTTGTTCTTTGGACCAAGTCCATCTGGAAGCTTTCTTGAGTAGGCGTGTAAGAGGGGACGCAATTCTTGAAAAGTCGGGAACAAAGCGACGGTACCAGGATGCTATTCCAAGGAAGCGTCTTAATCCTCTAACGTTAACAGGGGCGGGCATTGACATAATCGCGGAAACTTTGTCTGGATCGGTTTTTATTCCTTCGGGAGTGACAACATGACCTAGGTATCGGAGGGAATGTCGACCAAACTGACATTTTTCAGGGTTTAGCTGGAGGTTAGCAGCTCGGAGGCGACGGAAAACTTCATGCAAATTCCGGAGATGCTCATCGAAAGTTTTTCCTAAGACTATGATGTCATCAAGATAGGCGAAGCATACCGGGTCTAAGTCAGGGCCAATTATTTGGTCCATGAGACGCTGAAAAGTTGCAGGGGCGGAATGTAGACCAAAAGGCATTACTCGGAATTGAAAAAGGCCCATCCCTTCTACAGTGAATGCGGTTATCGGTTTACTTTCTTTGCTCAGCGGAATTTGCCAGTAGCCTTGTTTTAAATCTATGCTGGAAATATAACGGGCATTCCTTAGTTTATCTAATATGGCATTGATGTAAGGAAGTGGGTAGGCATCTTTGCGAGTAACGGTGTTTACTTTCTGAAAGTCAATACAAAATCTGGGCGTACCATCCTTTTTACGGACTATTACCACCGGAGAACTCCATGGACTGGTGGAGGGCTCTATAATTCCATCTTTTAGCATCCTCTCAACTTCGGTGTGTATCACTTGTTGCATTTTCGGGTTGCGAGGGTGGTAGCGTTGCTTTATGGGCTCCAATTTTTCCAAATTTATGGTATGCTCAATTAACGGCGTGGTACCTTGGATGTTCTTAAATTTTGGAAGCTCTTGATCCAAAAACAATTTTAACTTTAGTTCTTCATCTTCAGAGAGTGTAAGGCTGGGTCTTTCTTCACTTCCTAACAAATTGCAATGCTGGTCAGTAGAAGGTGTTTCAATAAATTTCCATGTTACGGTTTTAGTCTGTAGGTCCAGACTATCAGCATATTCTCCCAGAATATCCATACCCAAAATAATATCCGCAGCTAAGTGTGGAAAGTAATTGAAAAAGGCGGTAACTCTTTCTTTCCCAATTTGCAACGGTACTTGATAACATTCTCTCACATGGACCGTCTTTCCATTAGCAATTTTGACTTGTAAACTTGAAACAACTTTAGGACAAGAACTCTGTTCACACAGTGAAGCGACGGCGTTTCCTATATATGAACTAGTTGCTCCGGTATCGAGAAGGGCTAAAAATCTTTTATTCAGTACCCTTACTACTATCTGCGGACGGTTGTCCGGGTTTGAGCTTGCTTTATGAGCAAATAGCGGTTCATTCTGACTTGATATCTTTTCAGGCTGCACTGTCTCTAATTCAGTACAGCCCCCTTCTAGTTTTCCTGTCGGGCACAAGAACAATTTCGGGTTAACGTCCCAGCTTTCCTGCAACGGGAGCAAAACAATTTAGCCGACTTCTTACAATTCGTTTTATAGTGCCCTTTCTCACCACATCTCCAGCAAACGATAGGTGTGGTGGGTTTCGGTTCAGTTTGTACTGGTGGGTTATTTCGGGAGAAAGATCTTTCCTGTCTTTCCCTTGGGTAGGTAGGTCTATCTGGTTCCGTCGGTCGGTAAGAGCGTTCAGTCGGTCGGTAAGAGCGTTCAGTCGGTCGGTAAGAGCGGCGTAGTTCGGCGAAGAGTACTTCCGCTCTTCGTGCAGCATTGGAGAACGAGGTTATATCGTAAAAGTCGGTATTTCGGATTTGCTGTCGGTATTCTGGTAGCAAATTACGGTACAGCCATTTCAATTCGTCCTCTGGGTTGATTCGTCCATGCCTGCGAATCAATGTCTGTAAGTCGGTTATATAACGGTTCACTGGCTCAGTTGCTCTTTGAATTCTTCGACTTATTTCAACCTCCAATTCCTCCTCGTAGTTCATAGGAAAATAGAAGGTCCGGAAATCCTTAAGAAAATCATCCCACGTGATCCAATTCCTACGGTTATTTCGGTGCCATAAAGACGCTTCGTCCTTTAGTAAGACTGATAAATAAGGCATCAGGTCATTCGGTGTTATCCCCTGTGCTTCGGTGACTTCCAGTAAGCGTTCAATAAAACTTACAGGGTCAGTTTTTCCATTAAAGGTTATTCCCCATTCTTGTAGTTTCAGCGGAGGTGTGACATATCGGACCATCGGTGGCGGATATTTCGCTTCACATGGTGTAGGACTAAATGTGGTAGGATGGTATTGAGATGGTAAGATTGCTGGACTGGGCCTACTTGCGGTCGCAGTGGTATAAGTCACGGTAGTGGCTGTAGTTGTGGTCGGTAGTGTTGGGAGCGGTGGAATTACAGATGGTGTTGGCCTTACACCAGCTGTTGTTATATTTTCCTGATACTCGTATGGGTTGATGAGTGACTGAGGTGTTATTTGCTGAAAAGGCGGCTGACTAGGATAGTCGGAATTATATGATGGCGGAATAAATGATGGCTGGGATATACTGTCGGTCGGGGCGGTTGGTTGTGTCGGTAACGGTGGTATAACAACCGGTAGTTGTCTTACATCAGTGCTTGACGCGTTTTCCTGATGTTCAACGAGTCTGGCTCTGAATCGGTTTCGTAAGTCTGATAGGGTACCTTGTGGATCCCTATATACATCACAAGTTTCCCTAACGAAAACTTCGGGAGGCATTCGGTATGGCCACGTCATAGGTGAACCAGTAATTTCAGGTGAAGGCTGTATTTGGTTTGGTATCGGTAAAGGGATACGGTGTGGGAGGAAGTCTGTGTTTTCTTCCATGATTCGGATAAATCGGTACAGCGTAAGAAAATAACAACAGAGTCCCTGGACCCTTAAATTTAAACAAAAGAAGAGTCCCTGCTCGGGCGCCAAAATTATGCGACGCTCTTTCTCAGGTCCGCTGATACTTAATTAATTCGTTGAGTCTCGGGCGCCACCCTTTGATATTTATAAAGCGACAAAGGGACCGCTATTGCCTACAAGGTAGCTTTTAAACAGAGGAGAAATATTCCAGGGATTTTAGATTAAAACACCAGGAGTAAGGAACAATAATAGGGTGTCTATTAAACTACGGTACAACAACATCCAAACACCTACTAGTACTACGACTGTTAGTGACTCTCTATAACTACATACGAACACATTCTAAAACTATGCAATTAATAACAGCGAGAGGGGGGAGCAACAGTTAGTTACTTAGTAGACGGAATTCTGATGAACCAGGGAAAACGGGAGGTTTCGGTAATAAACCAGTACACTCTGTACTGGATCGGTCGGGGTCGGAAACTTCAATATTGCGTACAAGCAGTATCAACAATAT
Organism: Taphrorychus bicolor; assembly: GCA_951812265.1. Lineage (NCBI taxonomy): Eukaryota > Metazoa > Arthropoda > Insecta > Coleoptera > Curculionidae > Taphrorychus > Taphrorychus bicolor. Next base: position 42,521,618 of record OX638298.1, on the reverse strand, counting down.
GAAACGGTAACGGAGCTTTGGGACCACTGGAACTGGGGTTTCGGTAATAAACCAGTACACTCTGTACTGGATCGGTCGGGGTCGGAAACTTCAATATTGCGTACAAGCAGTAACAACAATATGAAACGGTAACGGAGCTTTGGGACCACTGGAACTGGGGTTTCGGTAATAAACCAGTACACTCTGTACTGGATCGGTCGGGGTCGGAAACTTCAATATTGCGTACAAGCAGTAACAACAATATGAAACGGTAACGGAGCTTTGGGACCACTGGGAACTGGGGTTTCGGAGGGAGCGTACTTTATAATTCGGCATCGGATATAGTCGGTTTCGGTTTATTCACATCCAGCCTGGCTTTGAAGTTCGGTGCTACGGGAAGCCCAGGATGTAAAACAGGTCCGGTGACGGAATCGGTAATAGGTCCCAAATCGGAGAAGCGGTACGGTGAGCGGTGTGTTAGCGATTTTCCCGGGTTACATATGAACGCACCTTGTGAGGAACAAAATGAACGCGGCCAGAATCAGCATGGCACCTGCGTCATTTGAACGTCACAAGTACTCCGGCGGAGCGCGACAACTCCAACTACACCGGGAAATCGCAAATCCACCCCTCGTGTGGCGTAAGACCCTAGCGGCCTAGCATGACGTCAGGAGCCGAAACGTGAAGCAGCAACGTCGGCCCCTAGGTCAGATATTCGGTACTAACTCATTGAGTCCTCCCATTTGATCGACCGTCCACCACGACCCCAAACTCTTCGAATTATTTTACAAGTCTTCATAAATTCTGTCGGCTTGTTAAGCGCGACAAAACAGGTGGCGCCATCTATGAGCGCACTCGCGGACCTACGGCCGTTTTGGCCATTGCCTTTGCTTTTATATGGGGAATTCCCGTTTTTTATTTAAATAAAAGGTGTTGTAATGAGTTGGGTGATGAAATATAAAGAAAATGTTAATTGGGACGTCATTACCTGTGAGTTAGGGAAAAACTTCGTTACACTATTAAAGAATTATTTTCAGTATACCGGTCAACGACAATGTTTGACGACTGATGAGCGAATTAAGAGAAGTCGCCAATATTAGAAAAGGCCAGTAATGTCCTTCCTTCCTAGACTTCACTTGTATGTCCACTGGACGTCCAAATATGTTTCAGACCCGGATGTCCAATGGATATCCGGTTGTGGATGTCCATTGACATTGGAAAATGTATAACCGATTGGACGTCAAATGGACTTCACCTGGACCAAGTATGGTCTCAAAATGTACATCCAATGTATGTCCTTGTAAGTCCGTCATGGACTTCATTTGTATGGCCACGTATGCCATTGTGCTGTTTGGGATTATTGATAGCCAATTGCCGAAGTGGGCTATTAAATGGACATCCATTGGATAGGTTGCCATGGATGTCCGTTTAATTATATTTTGTGGACGGCCATATAGTGTTCTTCAATAGACTTGTTCTGGGCCTTAGTTAAAATGTTAAACGCATTGCAGGATCGGCATCGGTTTTGTTTTAATTGTACAAATCGTATGCTCTTACATAACAAATTGCATATTTTTCCTACAAATTACATAAAAACAAATTCCTACACACAGAAAAAATTAAAGAAAATAAAAATTGCGTTATGCAAGTGAAAGTTAAAACAAAAACAGAATAAGCATTTCGAACATTAAGGAAATTATCGGCCTCTTCCAACTTTGGCTACTTCCCTTTTTAATTCGCTCATCAGTCATCAAACATTGCCGTGAACCGGTACACTGGCCTTACTGTTTTTAATACTTGCACTACTATATTTTGGTTTGACTTTCAGTGAACAACCTAATTTAAAATGCTTTCTTTTTTTAAATTTTGGCTGTTGTAGATATTTTTTTTTCTGTAATTAGTAGAAAAAAACGATTTGTACAATTAAAACAAAACCGATGCCGATCCTGCGATATGTGTTTAACATTTTAACTAAGGTCCAGAACAAGTCCATTGAAGGACACTATATGGTCGTTCACAAAATATAATTAAACGAACATCCATGGCAACCTATCCAATGGATGTCCATTTAATAGCCCATCACGGGAATTGGCTATCAATAGCCGTCGCTGGATTATAAATGGACATCCACTGGAATTTATGTGTTGTTTGGGTAAGTATGTAGGGTATACATGTTAACAATATTAATGTCATTAGAAGCGATACTTACCTAAAATTTGTATGTTTTCACGAGGGGCCAAAGGTAAGTTAACCTCTGGTTGTCCAAATTTTCCGGTTGTCGAGGTTTTGTTTTAGAAGCAAGGCTTCCCCTCCATCTACTCTTTCCTGTTTAACAATGTCCTAATGTGGTATTCTTATAACTCACACTTTCCTTAATCAATTACTTCAAACATTCTGTTGCTTGCTTCTTATAAGACTTTGAAGGTTTTCACAGCCGGTCAAAATACAACCTAAAGTGTTTTCCGGGCTTTTAAGCCGTGGTCCAATGGAACCTCATCTTCCTGACGTTTCATCTACAGCTGCGGCGGACATTGTCAAAGGCGATGGGGCAATGGACGAAGTGATGTCCCGACAGCAGATCAATACACCAACCTAATTTCACATGTTCTAACAATTTGCCGATAACAATCAGAGAAGTGGAAAAAACAATAACACAACTACAAGACGGCAAAGCCCCTGGACCAGATAACACATATGCCGAGTTCATAAAGCTTTTTGACGCAAAGGGTATCCAACGCATAACTACAATTTTTAACAACATATACTCAAGTGGGATAATACCAAAGACATGGTTAAAATCAACATTTATTGCTTTACCTAAGAAAATCAGCTCAGAGAGTCTTGTGACGATTTCCGTACGATTAGCTTGATGAGCCATCTCATGCAGCTGTTCCTAAAAATTATACATCAGAGAATTTTTAGGATATGTGAAGAACAAGTCAGCCGTACCCAATTTGGTTTCGAAATAACCTAGGAACAAGAGAAGCCCTCTTCAGTATACATGTGCTCATTAAGAGATACAGAAATGTAAATTGCGATGCCTACGCCTGTTTTATTGACTATCAAAAACATGACAAGCTTATGGAAGTATTAGCAGATATTGGGCTGCATACCTGCGATCTGAGGATTATTGGCAACCTGTACTGGAATCAAAAGGCTTCTATACATATCCAAGCAGGAGATTCGGATGAAATAAAAATTAAACGTGGGGTCAGGCAGGGATGTGTATTGTCGCCTCTGCTATTCAACGTGTATTCAGAGAGAATTTTTAAGGAGGCTCTGGAAGATATTGATGCCGGAACCAAAGTAAATGGAGAATGTATCAATAACATAAGATACGCACTCGATACGGTGGTTTTTGCAGACAATATACAAACAAATATTGGTTAGAGTTGCTGAAACCAGTCAGAGATATGGGTTGTCACTGAACACTAAGAAAACAAAATACATAATTTCCAAAAATAAGATCCAAAGGGAAGGACTGATTGTAAACAATCAACGAGAGAGAGTAAAGACGTATCTTCGAATAACTGTTAATGAAGACGGGGAACACAGGCTTAAAATTAGATGCAGGATAGAGAAAGCAAGAGCTGCATTTCGGAGGATGGCTAGACTCTTTAGATGTCATGATTTATATATGCCTTTAAAAATTAGATTATTGAGGTGTTATGTATTCCCTGTATTGTTGTATGGAATGGAATCCTGGACTCTTTACGGACGCTGCATGTGGAAAAATCGATGCTTTTGAGATATGGCTGTATCGACAAATCTTGAGGATTCCGTGGACCGCTCATGTAACTAATCAACACGTATTGACAAAGATGGGGAAAGATAAAGAACTACTATTGAACATAAAAACATCCAAAATTCAATACTTTGGACACAATGAGGAATAGCCAAATATATGGCATGTTACTTGTTTGTTGAGTTGATTCTACAGGGAAAGATAAACGGTAAACGGGGTCCTGGAAGACGAAGAATTTCATGGCTAAGAAATCTACGCACATGGTTCAACACAACAACTGTGGGCTTGTTCAGAGCAGCTACAAACAAGGTACAGATTGCCATGAAGATCTCCCGTGCTTCTCGACGTTGACTGATTCGACTGTGGGGAGCTCCCTGGTATTTATACCCCCGCCGTCGCACTGCAGTGGAGGGACTGGGGTGGTGGTAGCAGTGGCGCGGGGTTTCGGCGCACATCAAGTATGTCGTAGAACTCGCTTCCAGTCTGCATTTAGAAATGTAATTTCCTTCTTCATGTTAAAATTTTTGTCGTGTTTAAAGATCTCAATGGCCTCTCTCGTTAGTCTCGGATAGAAACGGTGCGGTTGATATAAGATATCCATCTCGTTGAAAAGGATGTCGTGACCTTCGGAGAGAACGTGCTCTGCTACTGCTGACTTTTGTGTTTGTCCCAGCCTGCAACTCCTCTTCTGTTTCGTAATCCTCGTGTTGACACTGCGTTTTGTGGTGCCAATGTATACCGAGCCACAGCTGCATGGAACACGGTAAAACCCGGGTGCCGATAGGGGATCTCTGCGATCTTTGGCCGATTTTCTCAGTTTTAGCAGGTACTGTGCTTTTCCAGTCGGCTGTCGATCCTGTTCGTTACTTTGTGGATGTATGGGTTATCCTCGCTTTCCTTCATCTTTTCCCGTTGTTCCTTCCTGGTGCTCTACATTCCTTGGCCCTATCGAACTGGTGCTTGCTGTATCCAATCCAACCAAAGGCTTTTTTCAGATGCTTCATTTCCCTTCCATATCAGCCGGCTCACAAATTCCTTGGCTCTCACGGACAGAGTCTTATGACTCTCCTTTTCTGTCTGGGATGATGATTTGATCCCCGATCGATTTGATATAGCGTACGCAAGCTTGCCATTCGGCCTCCTTGACTCTAAAACATTCAAAAACGGTAGGCGTCCTTCCTTTTCTATCTCCATGGTAAATTGAATTTTTGGGTTGACAGAGTTGAGGTGTCAAGGAAGTTTTGAAGTTCGCTCGCGCCATGGCTCCAAATAACAAAGGTGTCGTCCACGTATAGGAACCAGCACTTTGGCCTCTTATTTGCAGTTGCCAATGCCTTGGCCTCGAAAATTTCTATAAAATTGTTAGCTCTTACTGGACTAAGGGGCTGCCCACAGCTACACCATCAGTTTGTTCGTAGAAATCCTCCTTCTATTAGTCTTCTAAAAATATGTAGTGGTTGGATGTGTCGGAACAACTTGGCAATATCTTGTGGAAATTCCTGGTTAATATTTTCCATGGCTTCCTTAATGTGAAGAGCCATCGTGAAGAGCGACACAACATCGGAGCTAACAAGAATTTCTCCTGGAAAAATAATTGAAGAATGCACTTTTTCGACGAAATGAATGGTCTTATATAAAGCTGTCAGTATTTCCTATTTTAGGTTGCAGCAGTTTTGTGAGGTGTTTCGCGATTTTGTAGATCGGAATTCCTATAGTGCTCCCAATGGGTCTCCCCCCCAATCCGGTTTGTGGATCTTTCTTTGGCAAACCGCACAGCTTTGGTGGCCAGGCTTCTGATTCTTTAAACTTAGTTATTTCATCCGAAGCCACGTCCTTGATTAAATTGTTGGTGGTCCACAGGATCGTGGTGGGTTCTAACAGTGTCCTGATTTTTCCTTCGTAATCGGATGTTGACATTACTACAGTTGCGTTTCCTTTATCTGCTGGTAAAATGAAAATATTCTTGTCATCTTTCAAGGCTTTCCTTTCTGTAAAGGTGAGATTGCTTTTTGGTGGTTTTGCGCGTTGTAGAATGTGTGACGTCTCCATCTTTACCTGTTCATCCGTCTGAATTGGCAGCTGCCGGATTCCGCTCCTCAGCTGTAGGCGAAACGTCAGGAAGAAATTCCTCTGCTTCAAAGCCCGGAAAATACTTTGACAGATTGTATTTTTGCTTCTATTTGGTAATCTAAGATTAACACTTTCAAATAGCTTGAATTTGAACTCTCATGCTTACAATGGAACATACTTCCGATCATGGTGCTAATCTGGAGACCCCTTCCTGCTTGGCCCCTCTTTTTAGCAGTGGGAACCTTTAAATAGGTGACGATATCCGCCGGAAGTGATATCTCGGTGACGTCATCATGTCTCACGTCAAATTATAGCAAAACAGTTGTCACTCTCATTACTTTTAATATTTCTTATTTCCAATCCACTTGAATACCGAACTTACATCCATCTGCTAGCTAGAGCTCCTAGCCCTTAGCTGACCTAGCTCCAAGGTTTTCTAAAACTTAGCTTCTAACCTAACAGAAACTAAAAACAATCAAACACACGCCATATCCGGTCCCGCTTTAAGTTGCCATGACGCTTGTATGACGTGCGCTGACGTCAACATTACTTCATGGGACCCTGAAGAGTGCGTGACTTCCGGCCAAAAAAAAGGAGATAATTTTTAGGGAAATATCGGCATTAGTTGGCTCTGTTTGTATCTTCTAGGTCATTGCTTCCGATGTTCTATTGAAAGCAATGGAATTCAATTTAACACATGAGGGTAAGTAGCCAAATTCACTGGCTTTCACAAATGGGAATTAACTTTCCCATATAACGTAATCCAATCCCCGGGGGTTCCGTTTGGTATAAATAGAAAATAAATTTTTGAGCGACCCATAGTGGAAACTAAATAAAACCAATGCAAGAATTAATATTTTATTACAGTTTACCACATTTTTAAAGAAACTGTGGTAAATAAGAAAAACAAACGTATTTCAATGGTCTTTATTTGATTAACGTACAGTTTTTGGAAATGTATCAATTTTCTCCAGGCAGAAGAACATTGTTATTTGTACCTCAAAAAGCCAAAAAATATTGGAAATACAAAATACTGCTAAACCAAAGGAGGATTCTGAGAAAAAAGATAAAAGACAGGACTTTGTGAATAACCACTAACACTAATTTAACAGGTAAAATGGGTGGTTTATAATAACTAGTTCTTGAAAAGAAAAAAAAATATCAGCCTCTCTGGCGTACATATCCTCCCCGGTTTTTTCAGTAAAATGCAATTTTTTAAGCAAGGTGATTTAATATTTAATTAAACAATATAGAAAAACTCTTCCGTGCACATGCTGCTCTGAAACGATAACGGAATATAGATATATATAAAAGATATAAAAAAAAAACTCTTTGATACTATTTACAATTCACCTCTGATTTTTGCTAATTCTATCGTTAATTGAAATATTTTTATAGAAAAATATATTTGTGTAATATGATAATAATTAGCGTTACTTTACCTCTAAAATATACTATGGTACTTGCATATTATTAAAGATGAGCAATATTCTCATACTTAAAGCTAACTTGAAGATTAAAGGTTGTCAAAAATCAGCTTATACGCCAGTTAAGATTCTCTTAAAAAACGCACTAGATGAAGCAAGACGGGTACTGAGTTTAAAATGACGTAATTACATTTTAAACAATATAAGTGTATGTTCGAAAGTAAAGCAAACCTCAGTAAAAGTAACCTCAAGCTACATAAATATAGAAGTCAAATTTGTGCAAAAATTAAATCTTGAACAGATTTGACGGAAAATCACTCAAAAAGTGATTTAGGGTGACTTTTACAAGTTCAAGTAAAACTTCAGATTGAAGATAAAACTCCAGATATAACCCACATTGCATTGTTTATCTGTCAGGTAAACAATACAATGTACATCAAGTCTGGTGTTTTATCTTCAATCTGAAGTTTTACTTGAACTTGTAAAAGTCACCCTTAGGCTGGCATACCAACCGCGCATCTGGTATCTGTTTCTAAGATAATTAAAAGACATTGCTTTGCGTCTTTTTACCAAGTTCAGAAAGGTGAATAGCGAATTTTATGAAATTGCCAACGTTTCGACCTTTATTGAGATCTTCCTTGAAAGAGCCCTAAGGAAGTCCTCAATAAAGACCCAAAGTTGGCAATTTCACAAATGTAAAGTGTCATTTATGTCCTACACCCGCTATTCAACTCTTTCGACAATTAGAAGAGTTGCCAATCGGAATTGGTATGTAAGCCGAAATCGCTTCTTAATATTTTTGCACCAGAAACACTCAATTTGTCTATTGCCTACTTATTCCGACTGCTGTACTCCTGCTCCAAGTTGATGTACTGCCTCACCAGTCGAGAAATTTCGTGAGCCTGCTCGGTCTGCAGCCTGGTCACCCTCTGCTGCAGCAGGTTGCCGCACTTCATGTCCAAGAACAAGGCGCCGTCTTCCGAGCGTACCTTCCTGGTACTGATCACCTCAGCGAACGGCCAGTGGTGCAACGTTTCGTGGGTGTTCATATCCAGGAAATGCACGCCGCCCCTGTTTAGAGCCAGGATGTGCTCCTGCCACTGTTCCGGTTCTCCAATCACGCGTTTTACCGCGAAAAATGAGCTTCCTGTGGGAAAAAAGAATAGATCAATAGGGCTTCAAAACGATGTGCCATTGTGAAAATAACACAATATTTTTTAGACCATTTTAAAGAAAACTTTTAAGTTTAAGCCAATTCAAAAGAGGGTAGTTCTTACCAAACAATGGCCAACTGCTCAGCACTTGTAGGACTCGGTGTTTCGCTCTGGAGACTGACAGTCCAGCCGCTTGGCCCCAACTGGTCTGCACCAACGCCAACCATTGTGGAGGCCTTGGTTCTCTCAGACCCAAAACAGGTTTTGGTAACAAGAATTTTACCTCCTTGAGACTAGGCGTGTGTGCTAAGTCGGCAGCTCTGAAAAATTGTCTAATGTATTTGTATCTATACTTATGGTAGTTACTATTAAAATAAAGTTTTTGATTCGCATTAATACATTTAAGTAGTTGTGACAGTAGATGTGATTAAATAAAAATGTAAGTATGTCAGAGAGCGGGACCTCGACTAGTATCTTCTAACCAGAAGATTAGAAGACTGCTCCTTGAAGACAGATCTAACCAGAAGGTAGATAGTAGTAAAGTGAAGAAAGTAACTGCAGTGTAGAGCGAATGCTGGACATGGGGCTTTAGACCCCACTTCCTGTGTAGTCATGTCAGTGATGTTGCCTTGCTGCATGCCTTATTTACTCGACTTTTCCAAGCCAGCCCGCGGTGGTTGGTCACCTTCAAGTACTTTGACTTAGGCTTCAGTAGCAAAGGTCTCCTGTACAGAGTGGATGACCTGCATTCTGCGCCATTTTTTCTTCTGGTGTCGAGCATAAACTCTGTCTTATCAGTGTCGATCGACATTTCTATGTCTCAATATAATGTTGTCCTAGTAATCTGCATGTCTTTCCGGTATCAAAACTAGTCCTTCATCTGCATATGCTTACGCGCTAAACCCTTTAGTCGGAGCATCTCCAAAAAACAGTTCATTATGATACACCTTAGTAGAGGTGGTGAGCAGTTGCCCTGTGCACAGCCGCCCTTGACGCCGATCTGACACAACTTTCCTACTGTGATGGTCTTCCCTGGGCCCTAACCGCCTGGCAAATGTTAGTTTTAGAAGGCCTTTTTTTGCATTTTTTTGTTCGGGTTGATTCACTACGAAATGGAGAGCCGTCTGAGTCGACCTTCGCTTGCTGCAGGATCTTGTGGACTATCCCCAGAATTTCTTCTCCGATGTACCTATCGACTATCTTTATCAACGTTTTCATCAGAAAGGATGTCAAACTTATACGCCTAAACGATTTGGTGATATTGTAATCACCTTTCTCAGGTTTTGGGTTGAAGACCGCGTTAGCAACCATTACGCCTAAGGGACGTGGCCCAGACACGCCTTGAATACCTTGCCCAACCAGCCATGCCAGGAGGACCTTGTCCAGTTTTTCCTGCAGCATTGTTGTAATTATAGCGTCTAGTTTCGCGGCCTAAAATAGCCACAGGCAAAGTTGAGTGGTTGCTTCAATACGGCAAAATCCAATTAGAACTGTATCCTATATACACCTGCGGTAGTATTCAAAACTATTTCTAAGTATGCCGGAACGGTCATGTCTTGGTCCAGGATATAGCTTCAACGGCTCACACTTCTTCCAGCCTAGAAAAATTTCTTCACCCCAACTGCATAAACATTGATACACCTAGTTAGTTTTTCCATCATTCGGCTATATATACCTTTAATCGGAATTGAGGCTCTATCCGATTATTATTGAATATTATTATTGAATATATTGAAATTAGTCGAGACGTCTTTTATTTTAAGAAAGTATACATATACAGTCCATCGAAGAATAGTGGAAAGCCACTATCCCTGTTAAAAGTGGGTAAAAGTGAATAAAGCTTGCCCATATTTTTGATCCTTGACCACCGGATATTAAATCTGATTGATATAAGAAGTGGCGCAGTTGAATTTGAGCACAAATTTGGAGTGATTCACAGATTCAAAAAACAGAGACAGGAAGAAAGTTTGCTTTGACCGAACTGCACACCAAACTTGAGGTTTGCCGAAGCCGATCCAGTCTCCTGTTCGCATTTGGAGGAAAAAGTACCTGGATCCTTTTTGGTTCATCGTAAGTGTTAAAAGTGAAAGTGCAACCCGAGAGTGAACTCTGAAGTGGTAAGATTTTTCCAAGCTTCAGTAGCTGTAGTAGTTGTTATTCTTTGAGCTCTGGGTTGGTAGTTTTGTTTGAGTGAGCTACATTTGACTCTGGATTGACCTCGATATTTGAGTGAATATTTTATACTTGAACTTTTCGTAAAATTTAATGTTTGAGTAAGTTCTCTTGTTCAGGTTCTATTTTGTCCTGATTTTGATAATTATAGTAAAATATTTAAGGAATATACTTAGATAATTAACGGACTCGGTAAAAAGTAAAATATTTTAAAATGGATGCTCTAAAAAGAGATAGAACCCATACTAAATTTGCTAATACTAGGGTTCAAACTTGGATCCATTCTAACTTAGACATAGAGACTAATGTTCATGTTTTTAAAGTTAGATTGGATATGCTGGATAAGGCTTCTTTGAAATATTGTCAGGTTCAAGACCAAATTGAAGATGAAGATTGAAGGCTCCTGTGGAATACTTGGGATGCTGTTTAGTTTTGGAGAATTTGAACAGTTTTCCTTCTCGTACACCAAAGTCAATATCAGTTAGTGTCAACAAAATGAATAATAATTATTCTCAGAATTCATCACATCCATTAACTTCACTACTAACGAACACAAATGTATCTATAAGTACGTTAAGTTGTTATTTCTGTAATGGAAATAATCATAAAATTTATACATGTAATAAATTTAGGAACTTGGATTCATCCACACCACACTTTGTTGCATCAAGGTGAGTGTTCTCCCACTAGCAACGTAAATTTAGCAAGACCTCCATCTCAAAATATCTCCTCTCTTCATATCCAAGAGCGTGGACCTCAATCTCAACAATCCTTGACAAATTAAGGTGCTGTGCCTCGTGGAGCCCAAGGTAAAAATTCACAAAGCCCTTTGGACACATCAAGTTATGATAACGACCCTCTCACTTTGTCGGCAATGTCAGCTGAGCAGTCTCACGTCCTCTTAGCCACTGCTGTTGCAACTTTGTTTTCAGAAAATAATGCACCTATTCAGGCTAGAGTGGTCTTTGACAGTGGAAGTCAAACCTCATTTATCACTGAGAGATTAAGCAAAAGGCTAAATTTAACAACATATCAAATGAATTTGAATGTAATTCGTATTAATCAAAATATTGTAAAATCAAATAGCATGCTTGATATCACCATTGGTTCAAAATTTGATAGGTCTAAAATTTTACACTCCCTTGTGCGATAATGAAGACTATAACAGGTCAGCTGCCTCAAGTAGGTACCTATTGATGCCGCCACTTTGAATATTCCTTCGGGTATTGAGCTAGCTGATCCTTTATTTTTTGTCCCAGGCGATGTGGACATACTTTTAAATGCATCTTGCTATGATTTTAATATTTTAATTTTAATTTCTCATTTTAAATACATGATGTTTGCTGAAATTATTAATTTAGGAAAAAAGAAACCCATTCTCCAAAATACCCACTTGGATTGGATACTACTAGGATCGGCCCCTTCATTACGTCAATTCCCTAAACAAAGTATCTCTCTTTTTACCAGCCATGAATTTTCTAGTTTACATTGCACTAATCCCAGTGCTGATAAAAATCTTCATGAACATCTACACACGTTGTTAACAAAATTTTGGGAATTAGAGGAAGTACCACAAAAATCTATTATTAGTCCTGAAATTGAGTTAGCTGAGAAACAATTTAGGTCGTCTTTCAAATTGCTTGAGGATGGAAAGTGTCAAGTTGATTTGTTGTTGAAAACTCCAGATGAGTATCTGCAACTTGGAAACTCATATTCAATGGCACTCAAACGTTTTCTCAACTTAGAAACGAGATTTAAGCAATCACCTCAACTTTCTGAAGAATATAAAAACTTTATAAAAGAATATTTATCTCTAAATCATGCCGAGATACTTCCTTTGGAAACACAAACTGAAGAAGGCCAACATCGTTATTTCATGCCCCATCAATGTGTATTAAAAGAAAATAGTTTAACAACAAAGTTGAGAATAGTCCTTGACGCTTCAGCTAAGACTTCCTCGGGTTATTAATTAAACAGTGTCTCCTTGAAAGGATATCAAGTGCAACCAGATCTTTTTGATATTCTCTCCAGATTTAGGTTGAAAAAATTTGCTGTTACCGCTGATATTGAACAAATGTATCGGCAAATAAACATTAGTCCTCATCATCGTTTTCTGCAGTCTATTATTTGGAGAGATAGTCCTGAATATCCTCTACAATGTATACAATTGAAAACAGTAACATATGGCACTATTTGTGCTCCTTATTTAGCAACTAGAGCTCTATAGGGACTTGCTGTTTCGTCTAAAGATAAGTTCCAATTAGGTGCAGAAATTCTCTTGACTCAAACTTATATGGATGATATTCTTTACTTGTGTGACAGTGTCCAGGAATTGCAGGATACTTACAATGAACTGCACTCTTTGTTAAATCCCCCGCAATTAAAATTGCACAAATGGACTTCAAACTCAAGGTTATTTTTGGAGCATACTGATGACTCACTCAATAAAGGGTTGGGTCTTTCCTGGCATGCTGAGAGTGACAGTTTTATAATTTCAGCTCCCCCTGCTGTTGAATCTTTTTCTGTCCCTTTGACAAAGCGAAAGGCATTGTCTCTCTTAGCTAGTCTTTTTGATCCGTTAGGATTGGTAAATTCAATAGTGGTAACAACGGTTTACAGAATTGCTTGAATTTATTAAATATTTACCTAGGTTGTCTCAAATTAAGGTTTTCCGTCCCATATTTATGACAAGAAGTAAAATTAAATTCTTGGAGTTACATGGATTTGGAGACGCAAGCCTTAAAGCTTACGGTGGTTGTATCGATGTAAGAGCAGTGTATGTCGACAACTCGGTGAGCTGCAATTTGATTTGGTCAAAGTCGAAGTTTCGTTGCCTAGACTAGAACTTTGCGGTTTGTTAGTTCTTTCAAGTTTCATGGATAGAATTGTGTCCATATACAAAGAAAAACTTCGTATTAGCAGTGTAATGCTCTGGACTGATTCTGAGATAGCGCTAGCTTGGATTAGTTCTCATGCTTCTCGTTGAAGCATTTTTGTGTCAAATCGTGTAAGTAAAATTCAATCTTTAACTGCAAACTATAAATGATATCACGTTCCTACTAAGGATAACCCTGCTGATTATTTATCTCGGGGCACTTCTGTTACTTCTCTCTCTGAATGTGGCTTATGGTGGAAGAGTCCTAAATTTCTGCATCAGCATCCGATTTGTGAGCAAGTTTTCACACCAAAGGCCAAGAAATTAGCTTTACCTGAGGAAAGAAAGATTTCACTAAATGTCTCAATACACCTAAACGTCTAAACATGACTTTTGGACTGACCTTTTCAATCGGTATTCTTTGTTTTCACGTCTTCAAAAAGTACTAGCATATCGTAATAGATTTATTGCAATTAAATGTAAAAAGAAGTTTGTAAGTAGTACTCTTGATGTCACTGCACTTCAAGTGGCTATGAACCTAATAGTAAAAAAACTTCAACTAATGCATTTCAGTAAGGAAATTAAAGAGCTTTTGCAAAAAGAAACCTCGCTCTAATAAGTCTTTGTTATACTTTAAGCCTTTTTTGAATGAATCAGGTTTTTTGTGTGTTGGTGGTCGATTATGCAATGCAGCTATTTCTGAACAGCAGAAACACCCTATTTTATTGCCATCACACAACTATGTTGTCGCTTTGTTATTGAAATATGAACATATTCGATTATGTCATGCGGGACCTCAAACCGTTTTAACTAGTATAAGATTAAAATATTAGCCTCTAAATGGACTATGCACTGTCAAAAAGTTCATTCGGGAATGCATGACTTGTTTCCGGTTTCGAGCTCAGTCTGCGCATCAGCAAATGGCAGACTTACCAGAGATTCGTGTAACTATAACTCGGCCATTCCAACATGTTGGAATATATTTTGCTGGCCTTTTTCTAATTAAATCATCTTCACTTCGTAAAGCAGTTATGAACAAGGTATACTTGGCTCTTTTCATATGTATGGTAACTAAGGATGTACATTTAGAGGTAGTTTCTTCCCCTTCCACTGAACATTTTCTTATGTCATTAAAGCGATTCATTTCCCGGAGGGGAAACCCCACTAATATCCTTAGGGTCACTCTTACAACTATTAGCAAAACTTCAGTTTGAAGATAAAACACCAGTAAGGACGTAGATTACATTGTTGGTAACAATGCAGTCTACGTCAGTACTGCTGTTTTATCTTCAAACTGAAGTTTTACTGATAGTTGTAAAAGTCACCCTTAGTGATAATGGCATAAACTTTCGAGGAGCCAGAAATGAGCTCAACGATGTATACCAATTTCTTATAAACCAGAAAAATCTTGATATTATAAAAGAATATCGGTCTCAAACTTTTATTACTTGGAAGTTTATTCCACCCAAAAGTCCCCAATGGGGAGGATTGTGCGAAGGAAATATAAAATCAGTTAAATTCCATATGAAGAGAATAATTGGTAATTCAAATTTGACTCTTGTACAATTTCAAACAGTTTTGTGTCAGATAGAGGCAGTTTTGAATTCCAGGTCACGTTGTCCTCTTTCTTCTGATCCGTCAGATCTTCAATGTTTGACTCCAGGTCATTTTTTAATTGGAACAAGCCTAACTGCTTTTCCAGAACCTGACTTGTCTGAAGTTCCAATGAATAGACTTTCCGTTTATCAGCATTGCTGTAGATTGCAACAACATTTTTGGCAAAGTTGGAGTAGAGAGTATCTTCAGCATTTACAATCAAGACCCAAGTCACTCCTACTAAAAACTTGCAAATTAATGATTTGATTCTGCTTATTGAAGACCGACTACCTTCACAGTGGCCTCTGGCTAGAATAGTTAAGACTTACCCGGGATCAGATGGTAAAGTAAGAGTTGTGGAAGTACAAACTTCTACTAATATCTTTAAAAGATCCATATCTAAAGTCAGCCCACTTCCTGAATCTAAAATAGGGTGTATCAAGGAAAACTATTCAAAATAACTCTTAGATTGATTTCTCGCTGGTTCGATTGATATAAGTAAATTTTTGCAATAAATATGAAGTTAGCTAAGTTTTATTATTTTAGTTTTTAATTTTAATTTAAGAAAACTAATTACTTCAAAGGTGTTTTGAAGCCAAGACTTCAACGCGGGGGGAAAATGTTATGGAAACACAACAATAAACAGCTTTCTTTCGCTCCAAAAAATGCATAAAAATTAATTTCGCTTAGAACTGTTCCCCAGTCTATTTTTAACTTCAAGGAATTCCAGATGTGTGTTTACAAACGCTCAATAAACTACCCAACACACTCACGTTTAGGTGCTTGTGCGTCAAACAAAGCCACTATCCCTGTTAAATGTGGGTAAAAGTGAATAAAGCTTGCCCAAGCCCTGTAGACTGTGATGGAGTTATGTCAGACCTCACGATGGATCTTGTCGCTATGGTATGAATATTATATATGACTCACACTGCTTTACTTTCAACAACCCCTCAGCGACTATGCTACTTTTGCACTTGCCATGAAAAGCTATAATTTGGAGGCTACCGCTGGCTTTAGCCTTATTACGTTACTAACTTCTTCGACTTTTCGAAAATGATAATCCTGGATCAGATTGATCCCTACAGCTGATTTTCAGGCAACCGGATTGATAACCGATGAGAGGCTAGTCAATCTGATTGATTCAGTTAATAATGATCAACCCGACCCGAATCGTGATTACCGAAAAGAGCTAACTTGTTATATCTGAGGTATATTAGTGTATGCTTACCTATGTAGTAGAGCAGCCACCAAAGCCATATCACGTACCACGCTTGGAGGTAGGTTGGGGTTGCCCAGTCTAAGCAAGAGACCCTCGAGGTAATCGGGGGCCACCTGATTGAACAACACCTCGGTGTAGAGGGGACTAGCATCGTGTTTGAGCGGATGATACCTAAATTTGCAAATTTACAAGTAGAACAAGTATATTGCAGCAATTTTAAAAGGGCAAAGAAGATACAATTGGTCAAGTCTTTATTGATTTTATGTATTCGGAAAAATATGGAGATTAGAGAAAAAAGAGGGAATTAAGAGGAACATAGTGCGACTCTATTACTTACCAAACTGATCTACAAAAGATTAAATAAAACGGTTGAGCGGCCTTATGCAACTCCGTCGTTACGTCCAGAATGTACTCGTCGGCTGCCAGAGGCATTGTGAACGCGTCTCCCTGCACTATGCAGTACAAGCTGAACTCCTGCTGCTCCTGGTCACTGGTAACCCCTATCAGACCGCACAGTTCCTGTATGACGTCGGCCACCACGGTACTGCATCTGGTGTTCACCACACGCTCCGCCCCACCGGGAAGACGGTAAATTTGCCGTCTGGCACTGCGACCTGTAAGAGGTCAAGTAAAAGTTGTTCATTTGTGTTGAGCTTCAAAATTGAACAGCTAACGCCTAACGCAGACAATTGGAAATTCAGATGGTCATTGCGATAACGTCAAAAGGGCTCTTATCTGTAGTCACTGTGGAGATAGCCAGGCCACAGAGTTCAACAACGAGGAATGGGATAGGAGCAGTGCAAGGGCACAGGAACAGCTTGTAACCAGGTTATAGAGCCCACGAATCCTAGTGTCATGCTCAACGGCTGCTCAAATGTGGGTTAAGCTAAGTTCAATTTATGATCTTCATTGTAACCTGTCAGTAGGTACACGTCCTGCAGCAAAGATTTTTTAATCTACAGTATAGAGACTGTAGTAACTGACAAAGTAATGGACAGGAGTATAGACGACTTAGTTTCTGAGATAGATGTTAAAGATAAATTGAATCGTCTTGGAGAGGAGCTCAATGACAAGTTAATTATAATTTAATTCCTAATGTCTCTTTCTGAATTGATAAAGCATTTTGGGTCAACTTCGAGGTAAGGTAACGAGTTAACCTCGCGACTACTTGTGGAAGAAGAAAGATCTTGCGTTGAAAATTCCACCAAAAAGTTGGAATGAAAACTTTAACTGTCAGATGTCTAAATTAGAGTTTGATCGCTCATTCAACGACCACTGTGTGTATATAAAATTTTCTGAGAGCTGTTTATGTGCCTATACAAGGGGATTTTCAAAATTCGTTGTAAGTATGTTGTTTTGTTGACTATTGACTTCTTATGGGTACAAACTCGTTGAAATTTGTTAACAAGAAAAATGATGAGGCTGTGTAGGGTGGAATATATAAACAGAAAATCAAGTTGCTAGAATTTTCACAAAACCTTTATCGAAACTAAAGTTTTGTCATTTCCGAGCATAGATCGATTTTAGTCGTAAAAAAAACTAAATGAAAAAAATGAAAGAAAATTGTATAACAAATTCTTACCTGCACTGACAGCGGTCACTTCTTCCACAGAAGGCACGTTCTTCCTCCCACCACACCGCTGCGTCTTGCGCAAATTTGTCAAGCACACTGCGGCAGTACCATGGCAGATCCTTCTTCTGTCATTGGCCGCACTAGTTAAATGTTCCATCAAGTAGGGAATAAGCACATCGGAGCAAGCAAAGTAGGCTGCCACTATTGACAGTAGTCTCCAAGCCCTTCATTTACAAATTAAAAAAATCATTACCTATAGTCGCATTCGTAGGGTTCTTAACTGGCGAGTCCAAAGTTCACAAAAAAACATTTTGATAGTCTTTGTGTTCTCTGATTTGATCCTTCATCGTTGAATCAATAATAATGTTTACTGATGTAAACAATTATTCGAAGTTAGTTTGTTCAAGTACTAATGAGTAGGTGGTCATCATTTTGTCGATCAACCCATCTGCATACTAGTTTCGGGGTCTACCCCTCATCAGTAGAGCTTTGGCTGGTCGACAAATTGCAGACCGTAAGTTCGTGGCATAAAGCCAAAAATGTAGGGAAGACAATGTTGTATAGAGCAGGAGCAGGCAACATCCCCCATTGTATTAGATCTAATACTGCATGGCAGATGGCTCTCAGTTCGAGAAGTAGCCCATATTGCTCTGAAATCATAACCTGCGAGGTACAGAGCAATATGGACTACTTCACGAACTGAGAGCCATCGGTCATGCAGTATTAGATGTAATAATGTCTCCTACTCCTGCTCTGTACAACATCTCACCGGTCATAAGTACTAATAACAACAAACTTTTCAGGAATCGTATTTGAGTCAACTACTCATAGAATTAGAAGATTACCATGTCGATTCTCCCATTTATTTTTACCTCAGACTTAAAATATAGGGTGTCTTTTTTATGTGCGTTCAGTATTGATATCTCCGAAACGGCTGTAGTGGCGAGGTCGGTTAAAAGTGCAAAAAGATGCTTATTATAGAGCCTTTTAAGAACACCTTTATAATGTTGCCACGTTTTGAGGGTTTCTAAAATATTTAGAAAAATATAAAAAACCAATAATTTCTATTCCAAATTATAGATAATACAAGCAAAAAAATTAAATTAAAAGTTCAAAGTTCCTTTTATTGCTAATGTAGCGGCGTATTACATAATTGGGTTTCGGTAAATTAAATTCGATCCTGAAGGTATTTGATCTGAGTAGGCAACTATTTGCTAATTTAATCGATCTCGTAACTACAACCGTTTAAAATATAGCACTAGTGCCACTTAAAAAATACACTCTGTATATATCAGGTATTTGAAGCTTTTGATCAGTTTCTGTCAGTGTGCGAGTTCACTTCACCAAGAAACTGTCGTAACCATGCTAAAGCACATATTAGAGTTAAGTAATGCAATTAATATCATGTGTTCATTAGAATCCGTCATCTAGCCGCCTATAAAACTCATTTTTTATTTTGCAGCATGTCGTGAATTACTTCCTTTGATATTTTCTTAAGTTGTCTCTATTGTTTAGTCAAATGTCCGGGAATGAAACTCACGGCTCCAGAGCGTTTTGAAAGTACCTCATCCTTTGTTTTCTTGATAACAATGTAAGGATCAGAATACACTCAGACCTGTTAGTACTGCCAACCTAAATGACAGCTAGTAAGTAAGTGAGGAATGTCAAGAAGTGAGAGTGACAAATAATAAATGGCGAATCAAGTTACGACATATGCCTTTATAACTCTCTTCTTTTCTACCAAAAAATTATAGCCAACTAGATGAAGTTTTGTAATGAATACCCCGTACAAGCTCCTTTGCATCTACAGTGTGTCTCTGAATAGGTGAAACGATTAGTATAAAGTCCACAATCTGGACAACATGGAAGTTCCAAGTACAGATTCAAGTCAAAAGGACTATTTGAGGTAGCAGGGTAATATCATACATAGCAGAGCACATAGATGACAATGAAAGAGTTGCTGGGCTCTTCTTTGATCTTTCGAAGGCTTTCGACACAATAGATCATGCTTTACTACTCAGAATACTGCGGGGTTCTGGGATAAGAGGGAACTGTGAGCGTCTGATTGGTTCTTGCTTGAGCCACAGGGAGCAGGGGGCAGGGAATAATAGACATGCGCCTTGCGTCTGAATGCTGATCAGACTGGCTTACTGTCCTCAAACATTCCAAGAAAAACGGAATCGCTTTACGTTTATCACAACGGAAGTGGATAGCATAAGGTTCCTTAGAGTGTATGTTGATTCGTCCCTAAACTGGGGTTCTACAAGGACACCATCAGGTAGTTCTACTTTGCAATGGTGCAGTCTGTCATAGCCTACAGCATCATGTTCTGGGGTTCCTCGGCTGGTGCTCGGCGATTGTTTGTTGCCCAGAAGCGCATCGTAAGATGTCTGCTTAGACTGTGCCCACGTACATCATGCAAACCACAATTTGGGCAGCTTGGGTTTCTGACTGTGCTGGCGCTGTGCTTTCGAGCGTTGGTCGTATTTGTGAGGGAGCATTCTGACCTTTTCCGCACAAATACTGATTTTCACGCGGGGGGGGGGGGGGGCATGTAAGAGCTTACAACCTTCTACCCCCTCATTCAAAAAAGGAGGGCAATCTACTTAGGTTTAAGAGGGATACCACCAGATTCCTGATGGACAAGTGTATCTACACTTTTTTAACTCGTGCTTGTAAATGTCTATTTTAATGAACGGAAAAAGTATTTTAACCTGTGCTTGTGAATCTTTATTTTGATAACTTGTACAAATATTTTAGATTTTTTGATAGGGATGTGTAGATAATTTGCTCTAAGAATTAACCCTTGACATTTTTATTGTCTATTTTGGATTGTGCTGGCAATAATAGTAGATTATGTCACTAGGAGTAAAAGTGGGTCTTTTCGTGCTGAGCCCAGAGATTGACGGCCGAAGCGAAGCTGAGGCCTGCAACTGGGCGAAGCACAAAAAGACCTTTTACTCCGAGTAACATATACTATTTTTTTTTCAACCATGCAAGAAATAATAAATCTATTTAAAAGTGGTTCAGTTTTGCAATTTTCTCTCATCCTCTTAAAGCGGGTCTAGGTACTTACCCAATTGTGAATATTATAAGTAAAATACATAGAATTAGTTAGAATAGTGGTTTTCAATGTTCAATGGTTTTAATATATTAAATAATAACCAACGATTATGGTAAACTAAGAATTTGTAGCATTATTTGACAGATAAATATGATGGACGATAATAACGGTTTCGGATGGTGACTGGTCGGTCTTGAGTGCTCTGAGAGTATTTCTGTCCTTTGTTTTTTCAACAAGAATGTAAAGATGGCAATACACTCAGATCGGTTTATCTGGTGTCATCTATTATTAAAATAATTTTGGTGAATGAAAATCGTTTATATATGCGCCACCATGACACTAGCGGTGACTTTTGACTTTACTTTTACTGCCTAGGACTTTTTTGCTACTTTTTTGGTCTCAGGATTTGAAAGCCCACTTTAGGTGTGCGTATGGAGAAAACAAATGACGTACTTTTAGTCCGCTTGAAAAAAAATAGTAGATTATGTCACGAGGAGTAAAAGTGGGTCTTTTCGTGCTGAGCCCAGAAATTGACGGCCGAAGCGAAGCTGAGGCCTGCAACTGGGCGAAGCACAAAAGACCTTTTACTCCGAGTAACATATACTATTTTTTTTTCAAGCACGCAGGAAATAAGAAATCTATTTCAGAGTGATTCAGTTTTACAATTTTCTATCATCCTCTTTACGCGGGTCTAGGTACTAATTATTATGGATTTAATGGTATTAAATCATAACCAATGTCTAGACGGTTTAGGTAAAATTTGGTAAACTAAAAATTTGTAGCATTATTATCAATACTAAATTAATAAAATATGTCACATTGACAGATAAATATGATGACGCGCATGACATTTCAACAGAAGAACTCAGAAATCGAGAACCTATGCAATTTCGACTAATAACGGTTTCTGGTGGTGCTCACGAGCGCTCTGAGAGTATTCCTATCCTTTGTTTTTTCAATAAGAATGTAAAGATGGCAACACACTCAGATCGGTCTATCTAGTGTTCAAATAATTTTGGTGACTTAAAATCGTTTATCTATGGGCCACCATGACAGCAGCGGTGACTTTTGACTTTACTTTTACTGCCTAGGACTTTTTTGCTACTTTTTTGTTCTCAGGATTAGAAAGCCCACTTTAGGTGTGCGTATGGAGAAAACAAATGACGTACTTTTGGTCCGCTTGAAAAAAATAGTATATTATTAAACGAGCTTTTTATGATAGCCATTATTCCTTTAGGGGGACGTTTCCGTCACGAGCCGTAGGCGAGGGGGCAAGTCTCCCGTTGGAATAATGGCCATAAAAACGAGTATAATACTATACTTTGTCCACGGCTATTGTCTAATAATAATTACAAATTATAAAATCTATAGGTAGTGTAAATAAAATTATTGAAACGTCAAAGTGACACTCGGTTTTGACGGCAAAACCAGGTGCCACCAGTGCATTTTTTACCCTGCGGCATTTGATATTGCGTTGTTGCCTACTCCTACTGGTCGCCAAGTCTACATATATAACTTAAATGGCGAGCGGGAATAATATCATTATTCCCGCTGTTTCAACTCATCTGACGCTATATGAGCCCTATTTAACTTTTGTCAACAAGCTGAATATCAGTATATTATGAAGTGGTCCTGGACAATAGTATATTATTAAACGAGATTTTTATGATAGCCATTATTCCCTTAGGGGACGTTTCCATCACGAGCCGTGGGCGAGGTGCGCAAGTCTCCCGTGGGAATAATGGCCATAAAAAGGAGTATAATACTATACTTTGTCCACGGCCATTTTCTAATAATAATTGCAAATTATAAAATCTGTAGGTAGTGTAAATAAAATTATTGAAATGTCAAAGTGACCACCAGTGCATTTTTTATGCTGCGGCGTTTGATATTGCGTTGTTGCCTACTCCTACTGGTTGCTATGGCAACATATATTACTTAAATGGCGAGCGGGAATAATATCATTATTCCCGCTGTTTCAACTCATATATCCCTCTGACGTTATATGAGCCCTATTTAACTTTTGTCAACAAGCTGAATATCAGTATATTATTAAGTTGTCGTGGACAAAAAATTTTTATTGACAGTATTTTGAATTTTTAGTGTTGTCTTAAATGTGTAAATTTTACTGTGTACTCACGACATGTTGTGTATCATCGAACTAATTTGCCCAAGATATTCTTAATCATATAACGACTTGAGCACTATAAAATTATTTCGAACCTTGAAGATCCATTGAAGTGGTCGTGGACAATAGTATATTATACAACAAGCATTTAATGAGAGAATAACGCTCATTAAATGCGCGTTGAATACTATACTTTATCCACGACCAAGATTCTGGGTTTTCTCAAATATGATAGGTTATAGATGCCACAAAGATAATTTACAATTTTAAAACCACGACCACGACTGGTTCCGCTATTCAATGGCGCGACGTTTGATGCGTCTTGTCGATAGATGACGGTCTAGTCACCCGCGCATGTCACCGCATGTTCATTTCAATTCTACGAGGGTGGACGGTAAATTACTTCATTTTATGGCCTATTTTAAGTATTTTTCAGTGAAAAGTACATATTTTAGGGAAAAAGAGACACTGTAACCTACATTTGCCTCAATACATCCTAATAGAAGGATAATTATTTGAATGAACCAGTGGTAACTACCGATTTTATGTTTAGGGCAGTTTACTTTTTGAGTTGTCAGTTGCCTACGACATGTTTCGTTTCCATGACAACTCATTATTCACTTGTGAATAATGTTCATTATTCACTTGTGAATAATGTTCATTATTCACTTGTGAATAATGATTATCGTTAGTCTTGAGAATGTACAAGAATAATGTGATTATTATAGTATGGTCGTGGATAAAGATTATTATTATAATGCGTCGTTCTTGGTTAGGAATTCACAGCTAGATGTTTAGCTGGCCGATTTTTTCTGACAGACGGGACTCAGCCAAATCCATCAGAAGTTATTTTTCATTAAGAAACGATCTCATGATGTTGAATTATAGTATAACTGCTTTCTGTGCCACTGAATGGATATCCCTGCGTAGATCCAGCTCGTCCAGATGTTTAGCAAATGTGGATGAGGTAACACCGGTCGCAGAAATAAAAATAGGCATGATCTGAACAGTTTCTTGTTTCCATAGCCTCTCAATTTCAATCGCGAGCTCCTGATATTTAGTTTTCTTTTCTGAGTACTTCTTCAGAGTATTCCAGACTCGGACTGTCCGAAGAGACGGAGTGTCGGCTGTACTTGGAGGATGACGAGACGGTTGAGCACGTCCTATGTGACTGCCCGGTTATTGCCAGATCGAGATCCTCACTGTTCAGAAACACGATCATTAAACCTCAAGATGCAAACGCAATGTCGCCCGAATAACTCATCAGATTCGTTGAGGGTCTGGGCATAACGGGTGACGACTAGTGGAACTAGCAGGGGCATAAATTAAATAATTACAATACATAAATTTGGAGCTAGGATGGATGTGTTTTCAAATGTTATTATTACTAAG
Source organism: Taphrorychus bicolor (assembly GCA_951812265.1). Taxonomy (NCBI): domain Eukaryota; kingdom Metazoa; phylum Arthropoda; class Insecta; order Coleoptera; family Curculionidae; genus Taphrorychus; species Taphrorychus bicolor. The sequence continues at coordinate 42,497,224 of OX638298.1, read as the reverse complement.
GAAAACTATCCAAAGTTTGCCAATAACGAAAGCAAGAACTACAGACGGAAATTACTGGTTCAAAGAGAACAAAAATCCTGACAGCGATGAGAGTTGTGACGAGAGTCAGATGACCTATGAGAGTAGAAATGGAGCTTCATAAAATGCCTTTGTTACTCAGTGATGAATCTGAAGTTGTGCATTTGTCAAATATTGGACCTGAAGATCCGTGTATAGATAGGAGTGCAAGTGATCATGTAGAGCTCTGATGCTAAGCAATTTAGACACTAATGTGAACACACACACACACACACACACACACACACACACACACCCACACACCATCACACACACCATCACACACAATCACACACACACACTGATGGTGTAACTCAGGGCAGTTTCCTTAGTTCATTAATAGGCAATTATTTTAGGGAATGTTTCGAGGCCAAGGCGTTGGCAATGGCAAATAAGGGGCCAAAGTGCTGGTTCCGATACGTGGACGACACCCTTGTTATTTGGAGCCATGGCGAGGGCCAACTTCAAAACTTCCTCTTACACCTCAACTCTATCAAACCAAAAATTCAATTCATTAGAGAGCCTTTGGTTGGAATGGACACAGCAAGCAGGAGTTCGATAATACCATCCAAGGAATAATAGAGCGCCAGGAAAGAACCACGGGAGAAGATGAAGAAAAGCGCGGATGGACTAGTCTACCATATATCCACAAAGCAAGGGACAGGATCAGGAACAGGACAGGATCCCAGACAGAAAAGGGGAGTCATGAAGACTCTGTGAAAGCCAAGAGAAGTTATGAGCCGGCTGATTTGGAACCGGAAATGAAGCATTTGGAAAGAGCCTTTGGTTCGAATGAATACAGCAAGCACGAATTCGATAGGGCCATCTAAAGAATGTAGAGCGCCAGGAAAAAACCACGGGAGAAGATAAAGAAAAGCGCGGATGGACTAGTTTACATACATCCACAAAATAACGGACAGTATCGGCAGGCTACTGGAAAAGCACAATGTTAAAACTGTTTTTAAGCCCACTCGCACAATACAACAGAGCTTGAGATCGGTCAAATACCCCAGAGATCTCCTATTGGTACCCGGAGTTTACCGAGTTCTATGCAGCTGTGGCTCGGTATACATTGGCACCACAGAACGCAGTGCCAACACGAGGATTACGGAACACAAGAGGAGTTGCAGGCTGGGACAAACACAAAAGTCAGCAGTAACAGAGTATGCTCTCTCCGAAGGTCAGGACATTCTTTTCAATGATATGGATATCTTATATCAATCGAATCGAAGAGTTTCTATCCAAGACTAACGGGAGAGGCCATTGAGATCTTTAAACACGACACCAAGTTCAAGAAAAAGGAGGAAATTACGTTTCTAATGTATACTGGAAGCGAATTGTACGCATACTTCAAGTGCGCCAAAACCCCGCGCCACCACTACCCCCCATCCAGTCCCTCCACTGCAGCGCGACGGCTGGGGAATAAATACGACGCAGCTCGCCACAGTTGAATTAGTCAACGTCGGGAAGCACGGGAGATCACTTCCCCCATTGCCTCATCGCCTTTGATAATGTCTGCCGCAGCTGGTTACGAAACGTCAAGAAGAAATTCCATTGAATCACGGCTTCAAAGCCCGGAAAATACTTTAGACTGTATTTTCACCGGCCGGTAAATCCTTCACAGAGATATCCTTTTTATAGGGTATTCCTTTCTGGCACAAATCAAGTTGCATTTCACAGAGATGTATGCTTCTTACTTCATGGTTTACCTGATTCAGTACCTCCTAGCAAATAAACAGCTGAAGAATTCGGCAGAAGAGCAGAGTGAAACTTAACAAGATAATACTTCTGAGAAAAGTGTAATATGATGAATGGATGGTGGATGATTCTGAAAACTGTCAGAGTGACTAGATAACACTTATGAATCAAAAGAACGTGAAAAAAATTAGAAAAATTACACATTTTGTTTACTTGTTTTAGCTACTTACAAACTGAAGTTCTATTAGTTCTCTGGCATAAGATATTGTGAATATATTAGGTATCACCGAATTTTGCGTCCAAATGTGTTTTTAATGGATTTGTCGAGTCATATATAGTATAGAGAAAAAGAAAAAATTTGCCGAAAATTGACATTATTACATGAAAAATGTTATACGAGAATAGGCAAATTTCTCTTCAAGCCTACTCTTTGGTTAGTTTTGTTCAGATTATTCAATTGTGGTTTTGTTCAAAAGTTGTTTTTGTATATGTTGTGTATGTTTTCCCTTTTGTTAGTTAAATTGATGAAACTTAACAGAACAATCCAAAAAAAAACGTAATTGAACTAACCTGGACCCATTAAAGAGAAAAACGGAAATTTTTCCCTTTTTTTTTTCTTTATACTAGATTCCACGTAATTGACAAACCCGTGATGATGAACCATTGGACCCTCCAGTTAAAAACTCATGCGACTATACTCTAAAATTCTCTATATGTAAATAAAGGATATCTTCCTGCTTACCTTTGACTTGATTCAGGAGATTCCGACTTATTGCTGGTAGTTTGCTTCATCAGCTGACAATACACCTCGTCCCTCAGTAGAGCGTACTTGTGACAGTGCTGCGAAAGATATTTGATCTACTCTCAACATTGTAAAAACTTAAGCTGATGCTTTGAGTAAATAGTAATTACTATGTCAGTGTGAAATCGCAGGAAAGTTAGGCTAAGTTCAGTTATATTATGGGGTGGTCATTAGAAAACGTCATCTAGAAGGGCCCTTTATCCTCTCCTTTTGGCACTTCACAGAAAAGTAGATCACACATTCAAATGAACACCCCCTACTGCAACAGCAAAGAAGTATAAGACTGTTCTAGTGTAGAGGAAGCAGATAATGTTAATTTGACTACAGTTGCTTACCATTAAGACCGTGTAGACGCACTTCACTTCGGACATTTCTGGGGTGAGGGGTTGGTCGCCGCAATACCGCAGAATGCAATCGAAACACTCGATGGCTAATGGGGTGAGCTCGGGGTCTTCCAGCCTCAATAGAGGGCCATCTATGGGAGTTCCCTGCCACTTAATTACGTCAGTCTGCTGTTTCCACGTCCACTCTTTTGATTTGTTTTTGGTTTTCTGTTGAGACTGTTCCATTCTTTGGTGGTCCAAGCTGAAACAAGAGACACCGTTTTGTGTAGGTACTTCGCTCGCACAATGATCGCCTTACCCGCAGCACAAAAGAATTCTAAAGGTATGTCCCAAACCATTTTTCATATTCTACTATATAATAATGACTGTAACGAAATATTGAAGAAATCATGCAATACAACAACAATGGGCACCGTTTCGTTCATTTTGGTTCTGTTTACAGGTGTCGTTTAAAAACTACAGTCGAGTCTTCGGCAACTAACAAATTGACTCGAAAAGAACAATGGGTCCGCCCTTGTAATGCTTGTCGGGACCCAAAAAAAAAGTCCAAATTTTGTGATAATGCGCATAACAGCACCGTCTATGCTTTCTAATTCCTTACAACAGTGCACTTGCCCGGTGGTTGCGCATCGTTTCACTCGCACGGCTTATTAATGTGGAAGGAGATCTAATAAAGTGTGTGTTTTAAACGGGCAAATTGCAATTTAAGGCGATTACGATGCAGAAATGTGCCTTAGAAGGCTGAGAAATGCCGAGTTTATGGCCAACCGATACCGAGAAAAAAAAACACCGTCGCAAATCAATCGGGAAAATAGGTACTCTATACAAACTGCGATAGGAGATGGATGATGGTGAATGTCGCTCTTAAGAAGTCGTGTTGCGCAACGGAGTTTGTTGACGCAACAAATCTGCAGATGCAGGATGTGTTCAATACTCACTCAGCCAATTGTCTAAAATGTTGCATAGCAAACTGCATAAGCGAGTATTTGCTCGCAGGTGGTACCGGGCTGCTTGGAGACGTGGCACCATCCCTCCCGTCTTCGTCCCTCGAAATGCGCCGGGATGGCGAACTGTCCACCCTTGCCCTGCTGGGGCTCAAATTGCTGGATACTATGTCGGGCCTCTCCAAGTTAGGTGACCTGCTGCGATGCTGCGTTTTGGCCTGAATCTATAACACAGAGAGACAAAAAAAACTGCATTAAATTGTTAATCATTACAAATAATTAAATTTAATTGCTGGTAACAATATGAAGAGCCGCTCTTGAACTGAATTGAATCGGGAAATACTACAGTATAGTGTTATATGGGTCTCAGAGGCGAAGCTCCGTTACTCCACTCGAAAGAGTCGAGTACCGCGGAACCACTCAAGTGGCGTAATTGGCATTACATTATTAATTGGCTGGCCATATTGCAAGGCTGCTTATGGAGTACATGATTTAATTATGCGGCAGTTTAAATGTGTACTGGCCGTGCACGAAAGAGATGCTGGCAGTATGTCTTTGGGAGGAAGTGTGCTTAACAATAACAATTTAATTGTGTTAATTGATTTAAGGTGCTCACGTCCGATTTCATATCATATGAATATCGCAACATGCATTAGTCTTCTGAGCTCTGCTTATTATTGCCTGATTTAGACACTTCTACACAACACAAGAAATGAAATGTAGATTATTCTTAATAATTTTTAGCACGCTTTGCTACGAACATTGGGTAAAAAAGTCAATAAGAAAAATATGGAAGGCCAGGAATTTCCATTCATTAATTAATTAAGTCTCAAATTTATCCATAGAATTATCAACGATGTCTTAGACGTCCAGCATGTACCAACTCCCCAGGAAGCCATCTTAGGGCAGTTCAATAAGAATCTTTTTGGGCAATTCATTATAAAAAGAACCATTCTAGGATAGTTCAGGTTAGGAGGGCAAACGCATGGACCTAATCAACATTGGAAATTATTTCTGAGAGACATGGTAGGTAATATTTTCTTGGCAATAAGCTATTCTGTTAATGTTCAGGTAAAATTAATCCTACTGAGTTAAGTGCTGCTCTATTTGCACTCTGTGCAAACCTTGACATGTAGAGGATCTTTGCTTTCTTCCTAAATCAATCAAACTATTAAGTCAGATTGTGTGAAGGTTTTTAATTGTAAAACAAACTGAGGTTGTATCGATCCTCAAGACAGGTTGTAATCTATAGTGTTAAACCCTTCAGTAATTTATTAGTAGTTAATAGTTTTGGATTCTGCATTCTGCCCTGTGATGTGGTCAAAAGCTACAATTCTGCGAATGTGGTTTTGACCAATGGAAGTTTTGAATATTTTTGATAGCCAAGGAATGTGTCGACACTGACGCTCTAAATCAGTGTTACCAGGTGAAAATTTTTAAAATCACCAGAACTTGAATGAAAAGGTTGCCAGATTTATTAAAACAAAATTCCAGTATGACAAAAATTGTATAAAATATTATAAAAAAAAAACAGGTTAGATAGACAATTAAAATATTACTAATTTTAGGCTATAGTCATCTAAAAACTTACAAGAATTGCGAAAAAATAATAATCTTTTATATCATAATTCTCTTAATAAACATCGATTTTTGCCTCGTTGTGGAACTTCTATTTCGGGCCAAAACTGTATACAAAAAAGTTGAAACATCAGGAATCATTAATTGCAAAAAAAAACAGAATCTGGTGCGGAAGTTGTCTCAGTGGCTCGTTAGAAAAGTTTAATGTTAGACCAGAAAATCTTCGAAACAACAAAAAGTCTAATTTATAAATTAGATAAGAAAAATAAAGAACTCATAAATTCATCGAAACGTGACAAAAGATAGCCAAAATATGAAGAGTAGGTGGTCACTAATTTGGGCGAATTCCAATATTCACCGGGTCATCTACCGGTTAAGCTGGTCATGTGATGGCATTCTAGCAATTTAATGAATTAAGCAGGTGACTGATCTACCCGGTAGATGATCTGGTGAGTTTTGGAATTCGCCCATAGTCGATCCACCCATCTGCCAAGCTACGAAAAGCAGTGAGATGTTGTACACAGCAGGAGCAGGCGACGTCCACCAGCGTATCAGACTAATACTGCATGGCAGATGGCTCTCAGTTCGAGAAGCACCCCATAGTGCTCTGTACCTCCCAGGTGGTAACCAATTTGTCGATCAATCCAAATGCATACTAGTTTCGGGGCCTACCCCTCATCAGCACACCTTTGGCTAGTAGACAAATTGGAGACCGTGAGTTCGAGGCTTAAAGCCAAAAAGCTACGGAAGGGCGGTGAGATGTTGTACAGAGTAGGAGCAGGTGACCTACCAAGGTCACCTGCTCGCATTGGATCTAATATGCTGGTGGATGTCGCCTGCTCTGTTCAACATCTCACTGCTTTTCCGTAGCTTGCGGTCTCCAATTTGTCGACCAGGCAAAGCTGTACTGATGAGGGGTAGACCCGAAATTAGTATGCAGATGGGTTGAAATCAGGAAATATAGAAAAAAACTTAGGTATCAAAAAATCAAAGAAAAAATATACGAAGAACACATTGCACAAACGATGACAAAGAATAAGGATAGAAATCATAAACAAAAAAAAAAGTAGATTTTAAATAGAAAATTACCAAAAGCAACAAAAGAAAAAATGGCAGAAATCAAAAATATGTGCAAACATGTAGACACCCTACAAACTTAATTATTTCTAATTTTAATCCAAAATTGTGTAAAAACTTTCAAAAACTTGAATAAAGGACCCTTTTTCAATCGACCTTTGAATGGTGTAAAAATTATATTTTGGGCCAAAACCGTATAAAAAATTTAAGAAATCAGGAATTATTAATCATAAATGCTAAAATTCAACGTTTTGGGTCAAGATTGTCTCATTACAAATTAATGCACTTTGCAATTGTTCACTCGGTGTAAGTTTAAAAAGAATGAAAATCCATTAATAATACCAATTTAAATAAAAAAATGAATAGAACAAAATATTGACCGAAGTATGACAAAAAATAAAAGAAAGGTATGAAAAATAAAAAAAAAACAACGAAAGGGAAAACTTGAAAGGAAAAGACGACAAGAAAGAGAGAAGACGGAAATAGTTACAGTAGAAGAGGAAGACAAATAACCCCAAACAACAGTAAATTTTTTACTTAGCGGAGGAAGTAATACCTAAACTTCTTGTTGAACAAATTGAAACCCACAAATAAAAACCAGAAAAATGAGTAAACAGAAATGTGTCAAAAAGATTGGTAATAAACAAATAGAAAGGTGACAAAAAAGCCAAAAACTGAGTTGATTCGAACAAGAGATACTGTCGAATAGCTGTTCCCAAAACATTAGAATATCCTTTTCAGGAAGTCCCTGAGCTATAATAGAAGGGTCCGTCATTATCAAGGAAGTGTTCCTACAGTCCACACAAATAAGAAAAAAGTATGTCAAAGAAGAACGAGCACCAGTTTTTACTGTAGGGGAGGCTGGAAAAAGACCACTAACTACAGTTACTGATGAAGAAAAACTTGAAGAAACAGAATATCAAGTTCAAGAACCACCCGAGGATGATCAAGATATAACAGCTTTTGGACACAGAGTACTTAAGAAGCGCTTTGTGAAGAGGGGGGTAGTTACTAACAAGAAGAAGGATCATAAAGAGAAAAAAACCAAAACTGTAGCGAAAAAATATAAAAACTTCAATCTCCGGTCACTGCGGAAGAGAGTCGATCTTCTGTTATTGAAAAGCTACAGGAAGTACAATACAACCACATTTCTAGAGTAATATATTCCAAAGTAAATAAGCGAGAAAAAAACAGTCAAGAAAAATAATAAAAATGGAGAAAAACTGAAATTTTTACTGTTGAGGAGGGTAAGTTACCAGAAGCTAATGTGACTGAAAAGGAAACTAAAAAAAACCCCGTAGAAATTATGACTATATTAAAAAATAACCGAAATTGACTTTTTTCTTTAAAGTTGTTACGAAACCAAACAGTGGGTAGAATACACTAAATCTGGTGAAATTTCTCCAGCCCTGCTCCAAATCCTGACATAAGTTTCTTTCGGATAATTCGTAAGGCATTCTGTCAGGTTTGAAGAAACAGTTTTGGAAATAGGTCTTTTGTTGCCCAGATAGTTATAAGTTTTATATCCCAGACATTGTGTGCCACCAATGTTATAACTGAAGAAAACACCATATCTAGTAGTAGTAGTAGTAAATGGGGGGGCCGAAGCCTAGCGACTAGGCCTTAGAGGCCCATTTCACAGTCCCCCAGTCCATCCACCCCTACTCCACTAGTGCCCTCATTTCCTCCACGAGTCGACCCGTATCTCTAATGAAGGAGAGTATCTCGTTCCATTCTAGAGTCGGAAGCTCCTTCAATGAAGAAAAGTGGCTACAAGTGTCCTACGGCGCAGTCGCGCCCACCTATGGCACACTCCCAGAAAGTGGTATGACGATTCTTCCCCTGCCCCACAGTGGGAGCACAGTGGACTGTCAGCCATTTCTAGGATGTGCCTGTGCCTGTTTAGTCTACAGTATGGAATCCTATAGGTCTCCGAGGCACTGCCGACTTCTCCCAAGAAGCCACGAGGCCTTGGATCTATCCGGGTTAGGGTAGATTTCTTTAGTCTGTCTACATATTTCTGCCTGTGTCCAGTTTGTCCCATGTCGTTTCATTCAGAGTGCGAGAGACGTACCATTTTCTTACTCCTAGACATGGCTTTGGTCCAGTAAAGCATATCTGGAAACCACGCTTGACCCATTCGTCAGCACGCTCGTTCCCGTCGATTACCCCTATGTCCAGGATCCCAGTATTACCCTTTCTGTTTTTCCAGTGACTCCAGAGCATCCCTGCAGTCCAGAACAAGCTTTGAACTCGATCCGCTCCTGCAGATGGCTCGTAAAGCCGCCTGACTGTCGGAGTAGATGTAGATGTCCTGCTCTGCTCCCTGTCTGACTTCTGTTCGTGTAGTCACCTCGAATATTGCAAACTCCTGCCTGGAAAACCCCTGGAGGGCTTCCCAAGGCGAAGCCCTCGCCCTCTACATGGCTGCTTTGTATATTCCGGCTCCTGACGACTATGAATCAGCCATTCTTGGTTCGTCTGTATACCACACCTGATTATTCTCAGAAGGTTGCTGAAGCAGCTCTTCCTTGATTTCGTCCCTTGTTGGCTGTTTCAGTCTCAGCTGATCGTGTGGGCGCCCCTCCTGCGACAGGACAATCGGGATGTCCCGCTGAGTGAGGCTGGCGGTCTGCGTGTGACCACTTCTCATAGCTGTATCTTTCCACTGGCCGCAGCAATCCATCCTCCTGCAACCCTCCAACAGAGCCGGTAAGGCATTGTGTTCTGCTCCCGGTGTTATTCTGAATGCACCCGTTATGGCTAGGCAGACTGTTCTTTGAAGTGTGGCCAACTGCTGGCCGCCAGACCACCGCCCCATAGGTTATTCTCGGTCTGATTACTGCACTGTAGAGCCAGTGCAGGACGTGTGGCTTTAGACCCCACTTCCTGCCCACTGCTCTGCGTAGTTGCCATGTCAGTACTGTCGCCTTATTGCATGGCTTTTCCACGCGACTTTTCCAGGCCAGCCCGCTCTCGATGGTCACCCCCAGGTATTTAGCGTCAGGCTTTAGTAGCAGAGGTTCACCGAACAGCGTGGGTGAGCGGCACCCTGTAATTTTTCTTCTTTTGGTGTAGAGCACAAGCTCTGTCTTGGCAGGGTTGGCTGACAGTCCCGTCTCGGTACACCATTATTCTATTATTCTACATGCCCTTTGCATTCGATCACAAACTCTGCCAACGAACTTTCCTGGTATCGTGACCAGTCCGTCGTCCGCATACGCTTGGGCACTGAATCCCTCGCCTTGTAGCTTCTCCAAAAGACCATCCCTTAAGAGACACCATAGTCGAGGTGATAAGCAGCTGCCTTGTGGGCAACCGCCCTCGACCTCGACTTCCTTCCGGTGATTTCCCAGAGCAGCCGTAACCTTACGATTGCAGAGTGCCGATCTAACACACCATACCTAATAATTGTTAGTTAGTATTAGTAGTGTAGTTTGAATTATTAGAAATATATGAACCTAATATATTATTGACCTTGGTTTATAATGTTTAAAGACTTGTTAATGTAAAAACTAAAGGGCAATAGGAAAAATCATCAAGTTGGTTGTTATTACTTAAATATCTATTAAATAAATGCACTAGAATGGTGACTATTGAATTTCTTCGGAGAGAATCAGTAACTATTTTTTTTACTACAATTTTTGTGTCATGCTGACCAAAGTCACGTACGCTTTTTTACCCCATTTAATCGATCAAAGATCGCAACACAATCTTGGCTGAAAACATAAACATGTATAATATTAATGTAGTAATCATGAATGATACTCCATTTCGGACAGGTGAGATATCTCGAATGTGTTCAATTTTTGTGAATCATGTGACCTTCATTATTGTAAACTAAGTGAATCGTACGATAATTTTATTAACCGGTACGTTCAACTTTTGGATTGGCAATAACTTTTTTAAGGCAATGTGAAAGGAACAATAACTTTAAAGTTCCTTTCGTCAAGAAGTGGCTACCACTACAATGTTCCAGATCCCTGTGGTGGTCACTATCGATCAAGGCTTTCATAACATGATCACGTGCCATCTACTTTAAATACTTTTTAGAACTTGGCGAAAACTAATATAATCACTTCAGATTAACTATGTAAGAGTACAGATAAATAAAATGCCATAAAATGTTCCGATTTTCATTTTTTTTATGAACTTATCTCAGACATGAGTTTTAATTCCACAGCTTTTTATGAAAACACGTTATAAGTGATCCGGTTTGGAGGTAGGTATTGGCGGTAACTCTTAATTTCCATTTTTACATTAATGTATCTCTGACGTGACGTTCATTACAATCTACAGAGTCGCATTAATGTTTTGATGCTCTCTCAAGTTTTTGAGATTTAAAATCCCTTATCTTCAGCATAGAAATATAATACAAAATGTTTTCTAGTCTGTAGTTTTAGATATGGTGGTAAATACTTAAAGGCCACTGAATCGATAAGTTCTTGTAACCAGCATGGATAGATAAAGGAATTTCCCTCGACGAAACAAGACATAGAAGATGTGAGTTTTTCTTCTTGGAAAATTATAAAGTTAAGAAAAAGGTAATGCAATATATATTAGACCCTGAAAAGGAGCTTGAATGGAGTGCAAAATCTATAAACAGATAATTCGATTGTTACTTAATTTCCATTTAGTCCACCTCATAAAGGCTTAACAATTTTTCGAATTCTATAGGACAACCCTACAAACATGGCGGTTTAATAAACCTTGACATGGCTTGACAGCACGGTTACGATTGTGACCGGTTGCCTAGCCAATAGAAATTCGGTTCTTACCTCAAAGGCTACTGGTGAGTTGCAGGCTTATATTTATTGAACCACTAAAGATCAATATTCTGGTAGGTAACTAAATTTTTCATGAAAATGGAAAAATTGGATATAACCATGTTTCAATCATCTGTTATATTTTATTAGTTTCAAATTGAGAAAAGAACTGAAAATTGAAAATTTTATATTTTAAAATATTTGATATTTTACCATTCAACGTATATATTGAAACAAAAAAAGTATGTTGTTTTGAATATTTTTTCCCAGTGTCTTCTTTATTATGTTTTCACTTTGTAGCCTTGAAAAAACGTAGAATTGATGTTAAAGCTCTGGCAATTTCTGCATAATTGTAGAACATTTAATTTGTGCCTTTTGCCTGATAGACTTCTCTTGGAAACAAACATCTACCTGCTGGGTGGGTGGATTAATTAAAATTATTCACTCCCAAATAGGTGTTCAAGTAAAATTGTGACAATGTAACATGTAAGACACTCAAGTAGGGTTTTCATGCTCTCCAAATTCAACTCACTAGTGGAAATTATAGATATTAAATTTCTTAGGAATAATTTGATGCACCAATACCCAAAAAAGTATATCGTATCTTCTAAAAAGTGGTGAAAGGAGATAGGTATAAAAAAAATAAGTCTTTAAAGGTAAAGAGATGGCAAAAATAAGTGAATGAGATATACATATGGTGTGGTCATTAGAAAATGTCATCTAGGAAGCTATGAATTTTTGAAAGAAAAAGATGACATAATCAAGGTAAATGGACGTTTGTTTCTTCATCCTTCTCTTCTGAAGTTTTGCAGCCAACTAGATAACTGTACTAAATAAATATCCCCCATTTGTTATGGCTTTATTGCAAATTCTAGGTATTTGAAAAAAAAAGAGTTCGTGTAAGCAGGAGCACCAATTTAAACTCTTTGCGCAGAAAAGAGAGAATTTTTTTCTGTTTCAACACTTTGTAAAGAAAAAAATTATTTAAAAAAAAGGAAAGAAGTAGTAGGGATTTTGTATTCTTATTTCTTAAACAAAACTCAATTAAAATCGACAAAAACAACAATTTTCCCTGTTTAGTAGATTTTACCATGTTTAGTATTTTCTAAAAGGGTGAATTTTTGAACTAAAATCGGAAATTTTGATACAAGCTGACTTGAAAAAAATGCCACTGTTGAAGAGAGAATTATCACAATCATTTCAAAATAATAAAAAATCTAATATTTTAATGAAAATTGGCAATCTCTTCAGAATAATAAAAACTCAGTTTTTACACTAAAGATTCTCAAAAAATGATGAAAAACGCAATAGTTCCCGTATCTTAAGGGTGCGCTTTGAGCTCTACTTTCAGACCAAAATCGACTAAATAAATTGAATTTCTATGCCAAGAAATTTAGTATCTTCTAAAAGGGTAAATTAGACCAAAATTTGTTTTTTTAGATCAAAATTGATTTAATACCGCCAGCGTAGTCACCAGCGTTCAATTCAAAGAAGAGCTGCTTCAGCAACCTTCTGATAATCAGGTATGGTATACAGACGGACCAAGAATGGCTGATTTATAGTCGCCAGAAGCCGGAATATACAAAGCAGACCATGAAGAGGGCGACAGCTTTCCTTTGGGAAGCCTCACGATGGTTTTCTAGGCGGAGATGTTTGCAATACTCGAAGTGGTCACACGACCAGAAGTCAAACAAGGAGCCGAACAGAACATCTTCATTTACTTCGACGGTCAGGCGGCTCTGCGAGTCATCAGCAGGATTAGGACGAGTTCAAAGCTCGTTCAGGACAGCAGGGATGCTCTAGAGTCACTGGCATAAACAAGAGAGGGTAACTTTGGGATGGATCCCGGACATACGGGCATTGAGGGAAATGAGCGCGCTGATGAATCGGCCAGCGTGGTTCCCAAACGTGCTTTACTGGATTGGAGCCATGTCTAGGAGTAAGCAATAGGTACGCCTCTCACACTCCAAATGAGTGGGCGTGGGAGAGTACAGGGACAAACTGGACACAGTCAGGGATATGTAGACAGACCAAGGAAATCTACCCTGACCCGGATAGATCCAAGACCTCGTGGCCACTCGGAGAAGCCGACTGACACAAGCACATCCTGGAAATGGTGGTCAATCCACTCTGCACCCACTGTGGAGCAGGGGAAGAGTCATTATACCACTTTCTGGGAGTGTGCTACGGGAGGGCGCGTCTGCGCCACAGGGCACTGTGAGCCGCCATCCTCCATCGAGATGAGCTTCCGACTCTGAGATGGGATGGGATGCTCCTCTTCACTAGAGGGACGGGTCTACTCGTGTAGGTAATGAGGGCCCAGGCGGAGTCGGGATGGGTAGGTTGGGGGACTGTGAAAATGGCCTTTAAGGTCTAGTAGTAAAGATTCGGCCTCCCATTGTCTACTACTATTACTACTATCACCATCGTTTAAAATTTTTTACCTAAAATAAAAATAGTGCCATACAGAATTGATTCCATCTCTTAATGCTGGGTTTTGATTCTTATTTTAGACCAAATTCCATTAAATAAATTCGATTTTTGAACCAAGAATTATAGCATCTTTAGCACCCTTCTAAAAGGGTAAATTTTTGGAACAAAATCTACATTTTTTGATCAAAACTGGTTTAAAAAACACCATTTTTTAGAAAAACATCTGTCATAATCTCTTTAACATATTAAAAAATTAATTTTTGTTTACTTAAAATCATCTAAAAAGTTATGACAAATGCCATAATTCGCTTCTCTTAATAGTAATTAATATACCTAGAGCATTATAAGGATAATAACGCATGAGGTCGATAATGTAGAACCCGAGGGCCCCTGGCCAAAATGGTATACTTCGATCGAAGGCGTTATGTCCTATAATGCTCATGGTGTCTTCAACGTTTAATGTCCGACTTCTTGTACGTAAAACAATTTACTTTTATGTATTATGATTTGATATAAATTATAGGTGCCTATACCTGGCCGGGCATTTATCGTGGCAAGACACAACAATGATTATTTTGATTTATAAATAATTTACTTATCAAATTACTGTCAATGTAAATTCATAATGCCCAAGGGCGTTATTTTTTTTTGTTTATGCGCCCTTGGGCATTATTTTTAATATAAATGACTTTGATAGTAATATAATTGACTTGAAGTCATTTATTATGAAATAATAGACCGGTCGGACATTAAGGTTTGTTTTAAACTTGTTAGATCAAAATCGACAAAATAAGTTCAATTTTCGATTCAAGAACATCAGTATCTTTAGCTTCTTCAAAAATGGCGGCATCTCTAGCACCTACCAAAAGGGTAAATTGTTGGAATAAAATCTGTATTTTTGGATCAAATTTTATTTTAAAACGCCATTTTTTAGAAAAGGATCTCTCATGATCTTTTCAAGAAATAAAAAAATTCACTTTTGTTTACCTATTTAAAATCATCTAAAAATTATGACAAATGCAATTATTCCCTTCTCATAAGGCTGTGTTTGAAACTGAATTGTTAGATCATAATCGATGAAATAAGTTCAATTTTTGATTCAATTCATCATTTTGATTCATCCTTTCCTTTTGACGTTATACTACAAGATAACTTTTTAAACGAATATCTCCTATTTGTTATAGCTTTATTGCAAATTCAATTATTTAAAAAGAAAAGTTTGTTTTAGCAGGAAAACCAATTTAAACTCTTCGCGCAGTAAGGAGAGATTTGTTTTTCGTAAAACTCTTTTAACACCTTGTAAAGAAAGAAATTATTTCAAAATAAGGAAAGAAGTAGTATGAATTTTTGTATTCGTATTTCTTAAAAAAAAATCAAGTAAAATCGATAAAACAGCAATTTTTCTTGTTTCTTAGATTTTACCATCTTTTACCATCTTTAGTTTTTTCTAAAAGAGTGAATTTTTTAACTACAATCAGAAATATTTGATAGAAATTGACGTAAGAAAATGCCACTGTTCAAGAGAGAATTATCACAATCACTTAAAAATAATAAAAAATCGAATATTTTGATAAAGAAAAATCACAATCTTTTCAGAATACTAAAAATTCAGTTTATACACTTAAGACTCTCTAAAAATGATGCAAAACACGCAATATTTTTCGTATGTTAAGGGTACGTTTTGAACTCTACTTTCAGACCAAAATCGACTAAATAAATTCGATTTCTATGCCAAGAAATTTAGCATCTTCCAAAAAGGTTAATTAGACCAAAAATTGGTTTTTTCAATCAAAATTGATTTAAAACCGCCATTTTTTAGAAAAAAAAATTATCAGCATCGTTCAATTCAAAGAAGAGATGCTTCATCAACCTTCTGAGAATAATCAGATATGGTATAAAGATGGGTTAAGACTGGCTGACACGCCTCACGGTGGTTTTCCAGGCGGAGATGTTTGCAGTACTCGAAGTGGCCACAAGGACGTAAATATAATGAGTAAACTAAAACAAGAACTGAATTCCAGACTTGATGCCATACCCATAACGGAGGCAACCGAGACTGAGGACCTGTGGTCTAATATAAAAAAATGCTATCACAGAAAGTACTACCAAAATACTTGATCCTCAATGAAACCTCAAGAAGAAACCATGGAAACCACAAGTAAAAAGACGGACACTCAAGAGAAAAAACAACGAATACCGGGCGCAAAACCGCATAATCAAAAACAAGATAAGAGAAGCAAAGGAGAAATGGCTTTCCGAGCAATGCCAAGAAATAAAAGCAATGGAAGCAAAACACGATACCTTAAACATGCACAAGAGGATAAAAGAGGCAGCAGGTAGCGCAAAAGCGTGACAAAATGAACAGGGCAGGCTGATATTGGACTCTTCGGAAAAACTGACGGAATGGTCCGATTATATTGAGCTCCTATTTCACGATAACCGGCCAGAACTTCAAGAAGAATTCCCTGACCAAGGCTTGGATATAACTGAGGCAGAAATCCAGTATGTACTGTCAATTTCAAAGAACCGGGAAAGCTAGCGGTCCTGATATAATATAGAAGTTCTCCATATAGAAGTTCTAAAAATACTGCAGAACGAGGAATCACTGAACATACCGGTAAAACTATTCAACCTTATTTACCGAAACGGCAGTATATCTTCTGATTGGCTTAAATCTACTATTGTCCAGCTCCCCAAAAACAGGAAAGCCAAACACTGTGGTGATTATCGTCTTATTAGCCTGATGAGCCATGTGCATAAACTCTTCTTGAAAATAATACACAAAAGAATATATGCAAAGTGCGAGAGAAGGATGGGTGACTCTCAATTTGGTTTTCGCAATGATTTTGGAAGAAGGGAGGCACTATTTAGCATAGAGGTGCTTATCCAAAAGTGCCGGGACTTGTCGGTACCCGTTTATGCATGTTTCATCGCTAACGAAAAAGCCTTCGATAAAGTTGAGCACGAAAAACTGATCGACATTCTTAAATAAACAGGACTGGAACAACGAGACATCACAATAATAGCCAACCTTCACTGGAACCAAAGTGCTCACATAAGAATCGAAAACACCGCCTCTGACGAAATCAAAATCCTGAGAGGCGTTCGTCAAAGATGCACTTTATCACCACTGTTATTCAATATTGGATTCCGACAGGATATTTCAAGAGGCTTTGGATGAGTGCGACGAGGGGATATCTGTCAATGCGATTAATATCAACAACCTGAGGTATGCGGACGACACGGTTCTTGTCGCCGACTCCCTGGAAGGACTGCAGGAACTGGTAAGCCGCGTGACGGCTGTAAGCTCAGAAGCCGGCCTTCGACTAAACGTGACAAAGACAAAGTGGCTAGCAATTAGCAAATCAAACAACGTGGACGGACACCTAACAATTAACGGCCAACGAATTGAACGAGTGAAAACTTTTAAATATCTCCGGTGTCAACTAAATGAACAATGGCAACATAAGAGAACAGGCCCGTGCTTCGGTCCTGAGGATGCGTAATATACTTTGCAGCAGAAATTTAAGCTTGTCTCTGCGCATCCGAATACTGCGCTGTTACGTGTTCAACATAATGTTTTATGGAATGGAAGCTTGGACCTTGACAGATGCGATGTGCAAGAAATTGGAGACCTTTGAAATGTGGACCTACAGAAGGCTATTAAGAATCTGCTGGGTAGAAAGAGTGCGTAAGCAACTGGAAGCTCTGTTCACATTAAAAAAGCGCGGAGTATTTCGGTCACATCTTAAGGAATGATAAATATCGACTTTTAAAGCCTATTATAGAAGGCAAGGTAGAAGAAGGCGGGTAGAAGAAGGATATAGTGGCTAAAAAACTTGAGGCAGTGGTATGGAGTCAGCACTACCACATTGTTCCGCCAAGCTGTAGACAAGGTTCAGACAGCGCTAATGATTTCCAACGTCCGAAGAGGACAGAGCACCTAAAGAAGAAGAAGAAGTGGCCACACGACCAGAAGACAAACGAGAAACCGAACAGAACCATCTTCAACTACTTCGACAGTCAGGCCGCCCTGCGAGCCATCTGCAGAAACAGGACGAGTTCAACGCTCGTTCAGGACTGCAGGGATGCTCTAGAGTCACTGGCAGAAACAAAAAGGGTAACTCTGGGATTGGTTCCTGGATATGGACAAACGAGCGCGTCGATGAATTGGCCAAGCGTGGTCCCAGACGTGTTTTGCTGGACCGGAGCCATGTCTAGGACTAAGCAATAGGTACGTCTCTCACACTCGAAATGAGTGGGCATGGGAGAGTGCAAGGACAAAATGGACATAGTCAAGAATATGTAGACATACCAAGGAAATCTACCCTAATCCGGATAGATCCAAGGCCTCGTGGCTACTTGGGAGAAGCCGACAGACACAAGCACATCCTAGGAATGGTGGAGAGTTTCCTCTACACCCACTGTCGAGCGTGGAAAGAGTCATTATACCACTTTCTGGGAGTGTGCTATAGGTGGGCGCAAATGCGCCACAGGCCACTGTGAGCAGCCTTCCTCCATCGAGAGGAGCTTCCGGTTCTGAGATGGGATGGGATACTCTCCTTCATTAGAGGGACGGGTCGACTCGTGGAAGGAATGAGGGCCCAGGAGGAGTAGGGATGGGTGGATCAGGATCTGTGAAAATGGCCTTTACGGCCTAGTCGCAAGGCTTTGTCGTCTCCCCAATGTATACTACTACTACTACTACTACTATCACCATCGTTTAAAAGTTTTTTACCTAAAATAAAAATGGTGACATACACAATTGTTTCCATCTCTTAATGTTGGGTATTGAATCCTATTTTAGACCAAATTCGATTTTTGAGCCAAGAGTTATAGCATCTTTAGCACCTTCTAAAAGCGTAAATTCTTGGTATAAAATCTGTCTTTTTGGATCAAAAATTACTTAAAAAAACGCCATTTTTCAGGGAAAAATCTGTTATGATCTTTTCAAGATGTAAAAAAAAATAACTTTTTTTTTTCACTTTTGTTTACTTACTTAAGTAACTTAAAAATCATCTAGAAAATATGACCAATGCAATGATTCCCTTCTCTTAAAGCTGTGTTTTAAACTCAATAAAATAATTTTGAATTTTTGATTCAAGAACTTTTGCATATTTAACTTCTTCAAAAATGGTACATTTATTATCTAAACTATGTAGTTTTGGACCAAAACTGAATTTAGAAAAATGAAATAAAATCGATTTTTGAGCCGAAACAACTGCATCTTTAGCATCTTTTAAAAGAATAAATATTTGGACTAAAATAAAAATTTTTTGGTCCAAAATAAATTCAAGAAACATAACTTTTTTGTTGTCATTAATTTTTTTACCTCTATTTCGAGGCGTTGATTAAAAAAATGTGTACGTCTACATGCGTTTTGTTGGTAATAAAATAATTTACACAATTCATTCTGATATTTGCTTCTCTAGGATTGGCCATAACTGAATTACACCGTCCTAAAATTAGATGATTGACAACTATTCGAAAATGTTTTTGAAAAAAATGCATCTCCGTAACTAACGGTCCTAAAAACAAAATTTGAAACCTAAATTGGGGTAAAATGTAATTTAATTCTACACTAATAAAACATAGTGTAGAAGAGATCTGGCAAGTCGCAGAATTAGGACAAACAAAAACTCTCTTGTAGTTTGAAAAAAGGCCAACGTTGCGACGTTCAATCGACGTCTTCTTCAGGGCTATTTTCTATCAACAAGAGGTGACGTCAAAAAGAAGGTTGTCACCATGATGCTGGTAGAAATCACAACACAACTTCATCATCCAAAACACTCAGATCAACGCAACTGAATGGACGTAAAGGCATACCTTGCTGCCAGTGGTACGGGCTAGCAATAAAATGATGATTTGTTGGTAGCACGTTGTACAGGGTGTTTCAAATTCGAACCACATCATTTGGATCTCAGCAACGGTAAGAGATACAGGGTCGGTTAAATTGGGGCAAAGTTGCGCAATTTGGAGTTCAATATAAATTTTGAAAAATGGTTTTTAATTTGTTTTGAGCTTATTCAAAGAGATAATTCAAAATGATTGACATTCATCATTGCAACTTTTTCTGCCCTGTAAGATGGAATATTTAGTTTCTTCCTGCGACGTTTTGTTTTTTGGGAACCATCGTCAACTTTACTTTTTTAAATACGGAAATGGATTTTTTATTCGTTATTTTGATCGCTCTTTTTAATCCAAACAACACGATATGCAACATGATATATTTTGCAATTACAGTCTAGCTAAAAAACGTTTTTTCTTTATATATACCTATTATCTCTTTTACTACCTATTGTTACTAGGATGTCTAACCATCGTCCACAGATATTCTAGAATATCTGTGGACGTTGGTCTAAGTACCCAACAAAGCACTAATCAAAAAGTCTTCTAAGCAATTTTTCATTTTTGAAATTCATTTTTGAAAAGGGTGCGGTGGATTTGAGTACCATGGACACAGGTTAGGCGCACCGCCGCATAATGGAAGAGTTGTTACAAATTTTTTAAACGAATTCTTTCCCAACCAGTGGATTGGAAACCAAGGGGTCGTACTGTGGCCAGAAAGAAGTCCCGATTTTTCTCCTCTGGATTACTTTCTTTGGGGTTATTTGGAAAACTGCATATTCAAATACCCAACCAATGATGTCAATATTTTAAGGAAAAATTGAATAACGGAAGCAAGGGCTATACGAGCTAGAACAATTGAACGGTCAATTACCAGCAACTTGCTTAGAAGAACTTAAAAATGTATTGAGGTGCAGGGAGAGTTATTCGAGTATTTATTTTAATGTTTTATCTTTTTGTTTAGTTTTGTTAGTTAGACATTCTAATAACAATAGGTAGTAAAGGAGATAATAGGTATATATAAAGAAAAAACGATTTTTAGCTAAAGTGTAATTGCAAAATATGTCATGTTGCACATCGTGTTGTTTGATTAAAGAGAGCGATCAAAATAATGAATAAAAAATCCAGGTTCGTATTTAAAAAAGTAAAGTTGATGATGGTTGCAAAAAAAATGAAACGTCGAAAGAAGAAACTAAATTTATCATCTTACAGGGCAGAAAAAGTTGCAATGACGAAGTGTCAACCATTTTGAATTATCTCTTTTTTTTTGAAAGCTCAAAACAAAATAAAAACAATATATCAAAATTTCGTATTTTTCCGGATATCTGCGGAAGTAATCGGAATTTTTCAAATGTTAAAACGGCATATTATTGATCTCCAAACTGCGCAACTTTGCCCCGATTTAACCGACCCTGTATCGCTTACCGTTGCTGAGATCCCAATGATGTGGCTCGAATTTGAAACACCCTGTACAGGTACCAGTGGTACGTGCTAACAATAAATCGATGGTTTGATTCCAAGCCTGGCTAACTACATAAATTACAATTTTCGGTTATTTACACAGTCCAACTAAAAATTTTGGTTTCTGTAAGTTCCAAAAGTAACCATATCGCTTTTTTATTTTTTTTTTAAAATACTTGTAATAAATCAGGCCGCAATTTGTAGACCTTCATTTGATAGAGAGTATTAAACTTTCTTTTGTGTTTCCCGGAAAACTAACATTTTGTAGATAGCTATATATAGAAACAGACCATCGAAGTGATGATTTGGTCACAGGTTTTGTCTTGATCTGAGTGTTTGTTGTAGATGATGATGTTGGGTTGTGATTTCTACCAGCATCATGGTGATATCCATCCTTTTTATATCATCTCTTGTTGATAGAAAATAGCCCTGAAGAAGACGTCGATTGAACGTCGAAACGTAGGCCTTTTTTCAAACTACAAGAGAGTTTTTGTTTGTCATAATCCTGAGACTTGCCAGATCTATTCATATTCTTTTCCTTCAATAAAGGCAATTATTATTATTATTATTATTATTATTATTTATTATTATTATTATTATTATTATTATTATTATTATTATTATTATTATTATTATTATTATTATATAAGGGGACGCTACCACTATGTAGACAAGTGTGGAACCATTAGTTTTTTGTTGATTCGTTGACGGCGGGCGCGGATGGTGGGAGTAAATGGGCATCCTTCTCCACTACTTAGACAAAAAAACCTAAACTATCCTAGACAACATATCAAAAACTCAGAACTACCGGATTCATTGTGAGGTATTCCCTCCCTCTATTCACTAAACTAGAAATAATTCTCGAAGAAAAGCGAGGTTTTGCAGAAGCTCGCCGTATAATAGACCACTGCAAACATCTCAAGCAGAAAACAATAAATACTACAAGATGAATGCTAATGAATGTACTAATACTTATTTATAAGAGATTATCGAGTGATTTACAAGCTTCATTGAAGCATCCTTCACTGAAGACGTTCACGTAATCATCAATAACGAATACTGACGCAACTTGTGTGGTGCATGCAAAATATACAAACCACCTTAAAAGGTCTTTGAAAGTATGATAGTTTTTCGATAACGTGCGGAATCAGAAAAAAAAGGAAATACCTACACGCATTAACCATCAGTAATAAGGATATTTTCATGTTCGACAATCGACTCTCACTTTTCTCCCGACATCGATGGCATGTTCGTGTGAGAAAAACTGTCATGACCTATTCGGTAGCACTAACTCAATAAGCGTTTTAGTATCTCGTCAATTAAAAACGAGTTTCGGTGCTTGTTAACTAGAGTAGAAAACGCCTGAAAGTGCGTCCACATTATTTTTTCATGGCACGAACCGCTTAATTGGCTCGAATAATAATTAGCCTAACAATCCTCCCATTCAATACAGCAAAAATTAATAATCATCTAGCATTTCCGGCATTTCTGCAGCAGTGTTTTCCCACATTTAACCCAAACTTCCGCACACATAACTGAAAACTTGTTGAAATGTGACGACCTTCAACCGACCCAAACAGTCTACCATATTGTGGCAAATCAGGTACCATCAACAATAACCCTGACCAGCCGGAAGTACGGGTCTACTCATACATGATGTTATTTGCGATTGTCATTGTGCAAAAAAAAAGTAATTAATTTACCTCTTTTTCAGCCGATTCGCTGGATATACTGGAACAAGCACTAGAACTAAATCCATCTTTGTCACTATCTTTACTCATATCCGAGGCAGTTTGCGTAACCAGTTCCAAGACACTGGTCGTCGAAGAGTAGACTTTAGATTCCTTCTTCGACCCTTCGGTGTTGCCCTTCCTGTGCTCCTGCACAATTACCGCGCCCCCATTCTTGGACTTGCAATTCTTGCTTCCCATATTATTGTTGTTTTTGTCTTTTTTATTAGATTCTCCTGCACTTTTCAGGTTGTGCTGTTTTTCGTCCCTTAGGTTCTCGAATCTTGCCAATATTTCCTTTACAGACACCTTGGGCTCGTACTCTTCGGGGATAGTTTCCATGCGCGAGTTCTGGTCGCAGCGCTTTTCCGCAGCCGAACCGGAATTCTTGGCATCGTAGTTGACGTAATCGGTGACGTACTCGTAGGAGGTCTCCGAACTGGACTCAGATTTGGTCCAGGACCTGTGCCGGTTTAATTGTGGAACGTGCAGCAGTCGTATAAAGTATTGGAAGTTTAGTACCATTGTATGGATAATAACGCGGTTTCTAACATTATCTTGTCGGGATCAATACAATAACCAGTCACGAGAGAAACGCCAATGAACCAGACGACCGCGGATCTAAGAAAGAGTGCACTTTTCGCCGGTTATTGTGTTAGATGAAATTAATTACCATAAAAATCGTTTTGTCGTAAATAACGAACCTCGGGGGAGATTGTCGCAACGCTATTAGAGAGGTTTAGCGATTGTTGTTGCGCGTTGATTTACGATTTACGTAAGAGAGAAGTACTTGTTGTTGTATCGGAGCGATTGTTTATTAATATTCTTCAAGCACAGCTACGTTTTCTTATTTTAAGAATTTAAGTGTAACTAAAATATTCCTGCGAGTAATGATCTTGTCATAGAATGCCGTAAAAATGTAATAATTAGAACTTTTGTCCAGATAATGTAATTTTTATGCTGCATTGTGATGACGCTTTATTCACAATTTGGAAACCTAAATATATTTGAAATGGAAATAATATACAGGGTGTTTCAAGTAAAGTGTCCTATTAGGTAAGCTCTGGGGCACTAACAGATACAAGTTTTTATTTTTTTAAGGGATTAGCAACCTATCGTCTATACTCTAGAAATCGCCTTTGTCACATCTACAGAAAATTATAAGCAATGGAAGAGAGGTGAGATGTTGTACAGAGCAGAAGCAGGCAATATTCACCAGCGTATTAGATATAATACTGCATGGCAGATGGCTCTCAGTTCGACAAGCAGATCATATTGCTCTGTACCTTGCAGGTTATCGGAAACAGAACCAAGTGTAAAGAGTAGGTTGGTCACCAATTTGTCGATCAACCCATCTGCATACTAGTTTCGTGGTTTACCCCTCATCGGTACAGCTTTGACCGGTCGACAAATAGGAGACCGTGAGTTCGCGGCTTAAAGCCAAAAATCTAAGGAAGAGTGGTGAGATGTTGCACAGAGCAGAAGCAGGTGACATCTACCAACATATTAGATCTAATACTGCATGGTAGATGGCTCTCAATTCGAGAAGCAGTCCATATTGCTCTGTACCTCGCAGGTTACCGGAACCAGAAGTGAAGTATAAAGAGTAGGTAGTGACCAATTTGTCGATCAAAGCATCTGCATACTAGTTTCGGGGTCTACCCCTCATCAGTACAGCTTTGACCGGTCGACAAATTGGAGACCGTGAGTTCGCGGCTTAAAGCCACAAATCTACGGAAGAGCGGTGAGGTGTTGTACAGAGCAGAAGCAGGAGACATTCACCAGCGTATCAGATCTAATATTATAAGGCAGATGGCTTTCAGTTCGAGAATCAACCCATATTGCTCTGTACCTCACAGGTTATCGCAACCAGAATGAAGTGTAAAGAGTAGGTGGTCACCAATTTGTCGATCAACCCATCTGCATACTAGTTTCTGGGTCTACCCCTCATCAGTACAACTTTGGCAGGTCGACAAATTGGTGACCGTGATTTCGCGGCTTAAACCCGAGAATCTATGGAAGAGCGGTGAGATGTTGTGCAGAGCAGAAGCAGCCGACATTCACCAGCGTATTAGATCTAATTCTGCATGGCAGATGGCGCTCAGTTCGAGAAGCAGCCCATATTGCTCTGTACACCTGAATAGTACAGCTTTGGCTGGGTGACAAATTGGAGACCGTGAGATCGCGGCTTAAAGCCAAAAATCTACGGAAGAGCTGTGAAATGTTGTACATAGCAGAAGCAGGAGACATTCACCAGCGTATTAGATCTAATTCTGCATGGCAGATGGCTCTCAGTTCGAGAAGCAGCCCATATTGCTCTGTACCTCGCAGGTTATCGGAACTAGAACGAAGTGTAAAGAGTATGTGGTCACCAAATTTGTCGAAAACCCCATCTGCATATTAGTTTCGGGGTCTACCCCTCATCAGTACAAGTTTAGCCAGTCGACAAATTGGAGACCGTGAGTTCGCGACTTAAACCCAAAAATCTACGGAATAGCGGTGAGATGTTGTAGAGAGCAGAAGCAGGCAACATTCACCAGCGTATTTTAGATCCAATACTGCATGACAGATGGCTCTCAGTTCGAGAAGCAACCCATGTTGCTCTGTACCTCGCCGGTTATAGGAACTAAAGGCAGCAATAGTTTTACTATATTCTATTTGCCGACGTTTCCTTTAATCTGCTTAACATCTTCAAGGTTCGAAATAATTTTATAGTGCTCAAGTCATTATATGATTGAGAATATCTTGGGCAAATTAGTTCGATGATACACAACATGTCGTGAGTACACAGTAAAATTTACACATTTAAGACAACACTGAAATTCAAAATACTGTTAATAAAATTTTTTTTGTCCACGAGCACTTAATAATGCACTGATATTCAGCTTGTTGACAAAAGTTAAATAGGGCTCATATAGTGTCAGAGGGATATATGAGCTGAAACAGTGGGAATAATATCATTATTCCCGCTCGAATAATATCATTATTCCCGCTCGCCATTTAAGTTATTTATGTTGCCTTGGCAACCAGTGGGAGTAGGCAACAACGCAATATCAAATGTCGCAGCGTAAAAAATGCACTGGTGGCACCGGTTTTGTCGTCAAACGCGAGTGTCATTTTGACATTTCAGTAATTTTATTTACACTACCTATAGATTTTACAATTTGTAATTATTAGACAATGGCCGTGGACAAAGTATAATATTATACTCGCTTTTTATGGCCATTATTCCCACGAGAGACTTGCGCCCCTCTAAATAATGGCTATCATAAAAAGCCCGTTTAATAATATACTATTATTCGTATTTTTAATTTGTATTTTTTAACGTTTTGGATCATTTTTAGACGATATGGGTTTCGTGCGGCACGTGACTACATTGGTTCAAAACAAAAAATATATTGTATTCGTGTGCTTCTGCATCAACATAACTAAATTTAAAGTTTGGATCCCTCAAAAAGGCCTTAGTAAGATTTAAAATTAATGCAAAACGAGTAATTTTATTGCAAATATTATATAATTAATTATTAAAGTGAGGTTATATTTACTACAATTCTGGCAAAATGACGTCATGTGCACGAAACCCATTGATCATAATCTTAACCTAACTCTTTCAAAATTTCAAATTTGCATTTTTTGGATGTTTTGTGTATTTTTGAACTAATTTTGTTCGTTATCGCACCATGCTTTGAGTAATTTTTAACACATTTTGGCACTAAAAAATGCAAATAAATAATTCTAAATTTGCGTTTTGAAGCATTTTGGGTCAATCCCTATCTATTTTAAATCAAAAAGTTGACCCTGTCTACCAATAGGTCAGAAGATTTAAATCAGTTTGCCTTACTTTGTCCTAAAATTGAGTTTATCCAAAAACATAAAGAATTACATTTTTATAGCATTTTTACTCAATTTTAGCCCTAACTCTTACCTGCAATTTTGCAAATACCGAATTTGCTTTTAGCCGATTTAATTCGTCTTTTTAATCCTTTTAACCCTTTAAATTTTTGGCTCTAATCCTAACCTGACTTTCTCGAAAAAACACCAAAATAATTTTTGAGGTATTTTTATTCAATTCTTACATATTTTGATCCAAAAACTAATTTTACCCGAAACAACGAATAGATTATTTGAAACAATTTTGTCTGATTTTGCCATAAAAATGAATTTTACCAAAATCATCAACATTTGCATTTGCAAACAACGATTTAGCACATTTGCATTTTTTTAGAGGTTGGTGAAGTTTTAAAGGAGTTAGGCCCTAATCTTAACATACATTTTTCCACAAACTCCGAATTTGCGTTCTTAAATGCTTTGAATAGGTAATTTTTAACCGTTCTTGGCCCTAATGTTAGCGCGTATTTTTTTAAATTCCAAGTTCGCATGTATAGATGTTTTAAGTCATTTTTAGTCAGAAAACTTTTAATTTGCATTTTTACAATATTTGAGTTATTTCTAAACCGATTTTCGCAAACTCTTAACCTGCTTCTAAATGTGAATGAATTTGTACAGGATTTGAGTAATTTTTTACCGATTTTGTCCCCAATCCTTGTCTGCTTTCCTTGAAAGAAGCAGCAAATGTGCATTTTGCAGAGTTTTTGAGTCAAACCACTTATTTTGAAAACGCTGTTTTCGACCAGTTAAACGACTGATCATTTTGCAAGCTCTAATTGTGCCCACCCCCAGACTAGTTTCATAGTACGGGGTGTTCATTATAAAACTTCATCTAGTTGGCTGTGAAATGTCAAAAGAAAAGAATGGAGAAACAAAAGTCCATTTACTTTGATTATGTCATCCTTTTCTGTCAAAATTTCATAGCCTGCTAGATGAAGTTTTATAATGAACACACTCTGTATTATAGTTCAGCGTTTCATTTAAAAATTCATTTGTGTATTTTACAGTAATCTGCATCATTTCTTCTTAGACCGGGTAATGACGTTGATACTGGACGAGTGCAATCTCGTTAGTTCAACAAACAGACACAGATGGCGCCACCGGGAGACTTTTCTCGGTGCTGCTATGAAAAGTGTATTGAGTACCGAAAATTTTGCAAGTTCTGATTATGTCAAAGCCCTACTGACGAGCCGTATACGTCGAAACTAGTTTGGGGATGGGCACAATTAGGGCTTTCGAAATGATGGTTCATCAGTCGTTTAGAAGGTCGAAAACAGCGTTTTCATAGTACCGACGGCTAAAAATTGATTTCCTATTTTACAGTAATCAGCTTTACTTATTTTCCAGTCCAAAAATGTAGTTTTAGCATTTTCGTTTTTCAAAAATATCAAAATTTGCATTTTTAAACAGGGTTGAGTAATTTTTAATCAGTTTTAGTCCTTATACAAAACTAAGTTTCACAAAAGACTCCACATTTTTATTTTTAGACGCTTTATACCGAGTTTTTAACACTAATTATGACCTGAACTTTGTCAAAAATAAAAAATTTGTTTGTTTTTAGACGTGCTTTTTTATTTTTGCCCTAATCATAACCTGAATTCTTTCAATAACTTTAATTTGCATTATTTGATGCTTTGAGTCATTTTTAACCGATTTTGGTCTTTTAAACAAATTTTATGCAAAATTGTGATTACAGACCACGATTTTGTAAAAAAAAAAAAAAATTTTTTTTTTGTAATTGTAATTTACCTAGATATCTGCAGTTTGAGAATTTTAACCCATCTTGTAAAATAATCAAGGTTTATGACATTAAAAATGCGCTCTTAAAGTCTTTGTTCTGAATTTTGAATCACAGTGTATATAGGGTGATTAAAAATTCAGTGCAGAGATATTAAGGGCATATTTGTGGTGTCAAAATAAGACGTTTTTTCCCTATAAACATGGGTTCTAAAAAGAACCCCCTCCCCTCTACGGGCGCTCAAAGTTGGAAAAAAATATATTTTTTTTAATTGTGGCCGTATTTATTCATAAAAATTCTTAAAAACTTCTCCATTTCTCAACGAGCTTTTTTCATTTCTTTTCTCATAAATGGCAAAATTTTAATTCTTCGCAGTTCAGTTTTTTGCAATTAACAGGTTTGCTACTTCCTCCGTTCCTAACAGTCATGAAATGTGAAAAAGGTTTAAAATAATTTTTTAAAGTTTATAAACGTCTGTGAATGTTAATAGTTGTCAGATTACAAAGGTCCAGCTTCCTATGTTTTTCCTTGTTTTGATGATGATACTGCATCCGTTCAGTCAAAGTAACCTTTTCTTGATTAAACTAACCGATTTTCTCGAAAACGGTTAGTTTAATCAAAAAACTTGAAGAAATCAAAATTAAAGATATTTGTTTGGGCTACTCGATGGTGACGATGAATTTAACAAAACTCCCGGGAAACATAAAATGTTCGTCATCATAATGACACTAAGTCCTTAAAAACTGATAAAAATTAAAATTTTGCCATTTCTGAGAAAATAAATAAAAAAAACTCATTGAGAAATGGGGATGTACAAATTTTCAAGAATTGTCATGAATTAATACGGCTACAGTTGTAAAAAAAATGATTTTTTAGTATAAGCGCCCGTAGGTGGGAGGGAGTTCATTTTAGGACCCAAAAAAAAACATCTTATTTTGACCCTATAAATGTGCCCTTAAAATTTTTGCACTGAATTTTAAATCACCCTGTATAAATAATTTATACTTTCTTGATTTTCTAGTCTAATTAAAAAGTTCTCTCCTTAAGCAAATTTTTATCACTTTTTTTTTATAGCCTAAGCATAATTTTTATCACTACACTCATTTCTAGTAATTTTTTAAAATTTGATCTAAAATTAACTCGAAGCCAGTTTTTGGCACTAAAACATAAACCAAATTTGAATATACAATTTAAAATAAGAATGGCGACAATATGGTGAGCTTTAAAATAATAAATGTAACCGCAAAGAAAATATAAAAAAATATAAAATATGTAAAATTATTGTTTAATCTATTCTGAACCCCGAGTTCAATGTGAAAACCCTTTTTATGTATTGGTCTGCGTTTGGCTTTAGCACTAAACAATTTAAATATTAAGTGGACACAATATTAATTTTTTAAGTATTTTTTTTAAGTTTAACCAATTTATTTTAATTTACAAACCAGAAATCAATATAAGTACTATTTCCATTTGATTAATTATAACTGCCTCAAAAAGGTTTAGACAACGAGGAAACGTCGACAACCCTTCAACTAAAAAGAGGAGGTTTTTTTACCGCTTTTTACCACAAATTCACTACCTTGAGAGACGAAATAAATCATACAGTATGTCCCAAATTATCTTTTCTTCTAGCTTGTCTAGTGCTGGGATCTTGTAAACCATAAGGACTGGGAAGTGGGTTACATTTTCCACGGTTTCATTTTTCAAACATATCAAAATTTGCATTTTTAAAACAGGATTTGGTAATTTTTAATCCGTTTTAGTCCTAGTACTAAACTGACTTTCTCCGAAGACTCCACATTGTATTTGTAGACGCTTTATGCCAGTTTTTAACCGATTATTACCCTACTTATGACCTGAACTTTGTCAAAAATTACAAATGTGTTTGTTTTTAGATGTGCTTTTTTACTTTTGGCCCTAATCGTAACCTGAATTTTTCCCATAACTTTAATTTGCATTATTTAATGCTTTCAGTCATCTTTAACCGATTTTGGCATTTTTAACAAATTGATGCAAAACTGTGGTTACAGTCAATAGTTTTGTAAAAAAAATATATTTTTTTGTAATTGAAATTTACCTAGATGTCTGCAGTTTGAAAATTTTAACCCATGTTTATAAAGTAATCAAAGATTATGGCACAACAAATGCCCTCTTAAACTGTAGGCAATTTACAATCAGAGTGTATACAGGGTGATTCAAAATTCAGTACGGAGAGTTTGTATTTGTAGACGCTTTATGCCAGTTTTTAACCGATTATGACCCTAATTCTGACCTGAACTTTGTCAAAAATTATAAATTTGTTTGTTCTTAGATGTGCTTTTTTACTTTTGGCCCTAATCGTAACCTGAATTTTTCCAATAACTTTAATTTGCATTATTTAATGCTTTGTCATTTTTAACCGACTTTGGCCTTTTTAACAAATTTGATGCAAAACTGTGGTTACAGTCAACAGTTTTGTAACAAAATATGTTTTTTTTTTCATTGTAATTTACCTAGATTTCTGCGGTTTGAAAATTTTAACCCATGTTTTAAAATAATCAAGGACTATGACCTCAAAAATGCGCTCTTAAAGTCTTTGTACTGAATTTTGAACCACAGTGTATATAATTAATACTTCCTTGATTTTTTTATTTAATTAAAAACTTCTCTCCTTAAGCAAATTTGAACATACATTTAAAAATAAGAATGGTGACAATAGGTGAGCTTTAAAATAATAAAACATGTAACCGCAAAAAAATAGAAAAAAATATAAAATATGTAAAATTATTGTTTAATCTATTCTGAATCCCGAGTTCAATGTGAAAACACTTTTTATGTGTTGGTCTGCGTTTGGCTTTAGCACTAAACAATTTAAATATTAATTGGACACAATATTTAATTTTTAAGTATTTTTTTTTAAGTTTAACCAATTTATTTTAATTTACAAATATTTTATTTATGGCTTTATAGGTACCAGAAATCAATATAATTAATATTTCCATTTGATTATTAGTAATTGCTTCAAAAGGACTTAGACAACGAGGAAACGTCGACAATTCTTCAACAGAAGAGGAGGTTTTTTACTACATTTTACCACAAATTCACTTTCTTGAGGGGCGTAATAAATCATACAGTATGTCCCAAATTGGCTTTCCTTCTGGCTTGTCTAGTACTGGAATCTTGTAAACCATAAGGACTGGGAAATGGGGAAAGTTTTAGACAATTAAGTTGGTTTGTGAATGAACAAAACGAGTTTGCTCAATATCATTTAGATTTGAGAAATCTTGGAAAACTTAAAATGGTGAAAACGTTATAACTCTTTTATATTAGAAGGTAAATAATCGAAATTTTTCAAAACTTTAATGAAGTAACTTTGAGAAGGGAATACGCTTAGGAAGATAAAATTTCAATACGTTTCGATTTTCTGAAACCATCATCAAGTTTTATTTTTCTTATGGGGGTTATATGGGCTTTTTTAGTTTTTGAAGGGTAGGCAAAAAAATATTTTCAACAACCCTACAAATACTTTATCCTGTTTTAGAAAATCAAGAGGAATGTAAGTAATTTTTGAGAGTAATTAAGGCCAAGTATTTAACTTCAATTCATCAAATCTTAAAGTTTATAAATTTATTAAATAAAATACGGGATTTTTTTTCTTGCCCTAAGTAAATGCGTTATAATGGGAACGGTAAAGGCGGAACTGAAAAACAAAACGTTACAGTTGGGTCAAAAACATTCGATAGATTGCGATTCAAAAATCTTGTTTACAAAGGATTTGAAAAATCATTTAAGAAATATTCAAAAAATATCACGGAAATAGTGGCAACAGTGGCAAGAGTGGTTCAAATTGGACCAATTTGAAGACTTTGAGGACTGTTAAAGTAATGATTTTTTCGATGGAAGAGGGACTAACTTTGACGTATCTACATTACTATTAATTTAGTGTTGACGAGATTGTATTACTAAGAAGTGGCATCTATGACCTATGTACAAATATGTTGTTTTTCCTCGTTTAAAAAAATTTAATTAATGTTTGGTAGAGTTGTTCATTCTTGGTTAGAATACATATTTTGCCCTCTGTCTAAAAATTAAGAAATTGTTGATTGTTCTACGAAACCAAAACGTTGAACTGAAACTTCACATTTATTTACAGGTGCGTTTTAAATTAAAAAAGTCAACGATTTTTAAACAGTGCACCATTTTGGTTTTCCTAAAATTTCTTAGAAACTTATGCTTGTTAGTTTTTGTCATTGCAACATAATTTTTTAGAACTTTATATCTCTTATAGTTTCCAAGAATCCATCACTTGGAGTGCCAATTTAGGGACACACTGTATGTATGCAGATTCTCTAAACTCTGAATGCTTTATTGCAAATTATGGGATTTCATCAGGTGGAAAATTGAAAGAAACTTCAACCAAATATTGGCAAGCAAAAAAGAAAACGTAATATTATGCAGATTTTGAGAATATGGATAAGAGAGTACTTTTATTTTCGTAAATCACTTATGTATTTCCGTAAAAGACGAACAGATCAGAGTTTCAGAAATGCAAAAGAGTCGCAATAAGACTAAATGCACCGTCTAGCATTACGGCTATCATTATAGAAAAAAAAATCATTGAAGTCCGGCCCTTTTTGTCTACAATCTAAAATATCTCGAAATATATATCTTGTCTGTACGAGGTATCTATAAAGACGCAATTTTACCATAAACAGTTATCACTATTTCAATCGCAAACTCTCTAATATTTTCTACATCATCGGTTCCGCAGGATTTTACATCAGTGAAAGTTAATGTCGCGGCGGTTACAATTAAAATTATAATAAATCTGAATAGCGATGTGACGTAACTTACTGAGATCCCATCGGAAAGACCACTATGTACCCTCAATTTCTACACCGTTGCTCGCGATAATTCATTAGCAATAAATATGCATAAACTGATGTCAAAAAACCGGTAGCTGAACTTACTAACAGGCTAGTTGCAGGTTAGCGAAGGATTTAATGGTACTAAACTTCCAAGAGAAAAACTTCCTCACCTGGTACTGCCGCACGCATCCTGAGAGTAAACCTCACACTTCACTTGAAAAGTATTAATCTTCCCATCGCCCCCCGAGTCGGATTCTTGACTCTCGTCGCTCAAACTTTCGGAATGATGTGAGGAATTAGCCAAACTATCCAAAGAGTTCGACTTGAAGTTGTCACAAAAACCGGTCTTCCCGTAATTCTTCCAAGTGGTTTTGTTCATCGTTAAATCCCTATCGGCTAGAAGATTTGGTAAGTCATGTTAGCCTTGGCCTCCGACTGAAGCAGTACCGAAACATTAGCCAAGGCCGACACGATGGATGATGATGGTATGACCGTAAAACGAAGAGAAGATGCTCGCGCCAAAACGGTCCGAATTCGAGTGCGCTATGCAACAATTGAGCATCGGTCTAGATGAGCTCTGCTAGTTCGCGATGACCCAGTGGATGACCACAAGAGCCCTATAAGCAGACTGTGGCCGGCAAATGTGTGATATTCAAGCTAACAATCCGGCCTGCAGCTCTAGTAGGCCACTTGCAACGCAATGCGTGCTATGTAGGCCAAACTTAAGTCCTCAGAAACACGTAACAGGTGTTTTCTGCACGCGGAGCTTTTCATGAAAGTCTTCGGCGTCTTACGCGGGGTATGCGATGGTCAAGGTACCCACACCGGCGATTTCTATTGGTGAACTTTGCGAGTGCATGGACCTCCGGTTAATTTTTACAGTGCATAAAAATGGTAATAATTAAAAAGCTTACGGTTCTGATGCGAATTAGAAGTAGCATGCACGATATCTTCACTTAATTACGTTGGTTTATTATTAGTTTTCGAGTAAATTGCTAACGTAGAAACTTGAGGAATCTGCATCGGATGAAGGTGCCTTATTTGATTACCACGAACGTGTGAAAGTGTACGACTAGATCGGAAAACTGTTATTTTTGCAGAATTGATGGTGTTCTAACGAAAAGCGATAATGGATAAGTAGAAAGGAAAATGCTTATTAAGATGCGCAGTAAAAATTTTTTAACACTAAACTAACACAATTGGTATTTCAATTAGTTAGGTTGGTTGTTTTGAAAAGTTAGGTATTCTTATTGCCTTACGCTAAGTGGTGACTTGTACCAATTTAAAACGCAAATGAAAAATAGTATATTGTGCAGCTAGTGTCGAAAAATGCTCTTTTCGCACGAGTGTGACGATTTGGACACGAGCCGTAGGCAACGTCACAAGAGTGTGAAGAGTGATTTTGGAACGTGTTACACACTATACTTTTTCTGCCACTGCGATTTTGCTTCATAAATGATTATTCGTATTAGAAAATATATGCATGGCGTGTGCAAAACAATCAGAAGCGTGTACAAAACTATCAGAAGCGTGTGCAAAAAATGGACTTTGCATGCGATTTTCAGGGGTAGTTAGTAGTGCGCATTTGTTCATTTTCGAGGCGGTCGTAGAAAAAGTGTTTTTCAATTCATAGGTGTTGTTGGTCAAGAGAAATCTTGAGTTGGTTTGTTTATGGTGTGCTTTACAGGCATATCGCGCACATTTTTTTACGTGCGCGGGAAGCCCTTCTTCTTCTTCTTATGACGCCGTCCTCCGAAAGTTGGCGATCCAACTATAAGGCTATAAAGGTGCGCGAAACTGCACCCCTGAATATCTCAATAGACGTTCGACCAAACCATCTTCTCAGATCCTTAAGCCACGAATTCTGCCGTCTGCCCTCAGATTTCACTGATGTGACCGATGTATTGCGGTTTTCTTTCTTTTATTGTTGTTAATAGTTCTTTATTTTTATTCATCCTCCTGAGTACCTTTTCGTTGGTTATTCGGTCTATCCAGGATACGCGCAGAATACGTCCATCTCGAATGCGTTGATCCGACGCTCCAATGCTTCATTAAAAGTCCAGATTTCACATTCATATAAAAGGGCTTCCCGGTCCTTCACATCTTTATAGAAGGACCGGGAAGCTTTTCTATATAGATGTGAAAGCTGCTGCTGACCTGAGTCTGCAGCAGCCTAGCATTCGCACACGCAGCTGCAGACTCAGGTCACGGCAAGCGAAGAAGCTATTTATTGATGTAAATGAGCGGCCTGTTCGATCCTTGCAAGAATTTCGACTTTAGGGTCACAGGTTTCGTTGACGAGCGCGCCAAGGTATTTTAGAGCCGAGACTTGTTGTACAACCGCGTTGTTAATTCTGAGGGTTACTAGTTTTGGTGTCTTGGAAAATATAAAAATCTTGGTGTTGGAAACGTTCATTTGTAATCCGTGCTGCATGCTATATTCGACAATATGGTTTATCATGTTCTAG
This sequence comes from Taphrorychus bicolor, assembly GCA_951812265.1. Taxonomy (NCBI): domain Eukaryota; kingdom Metazoa; phylum Arthropoda; class Insecta; order Coleoptera; family Curculionidae; genus Taphrorychus; species Taphrorychus bicolor. Next base: position 42,461,546 of record OX638298.1, on the reverse strand, counting down.
AGATGCGGCAGGCTTTCAGCAAGCACGGCCGTGTCATCAGCAAAGCGTATATTGTTAACGCAAATACCATTGATCTTAAATGCCCTCTCTCACATTATCCAAATGTTTCACGAAAAATCGTTTCGGAATATATATTGAAAAGAAGGGGCGACAGAACACAACCCTTGGATTTTTTGGGTATGGTGATAAACGTCGATTTTAGCCAGTCGATTGGTATTCCTCCAATCTGATATATAGACTTAAAAAGAGAGGTGAGGAGGACTTCGCCCTCCCCATCTGCATCCGCAATGAGTTTGAGCATTTTTGTGTGCACCCGGTCAGGTCCCACGGCCTTGTTCTACGCCCACGGCCTAGTGGAATCATTAATAGTAGTCACCTTTAGGAGGTTTTTTGAGTCGAACATCGTTAAATAGGGTTTTCGCCTATTCCTCCCATCGTTTTCTCTTTACTTCACCGTCTACCAAAATTCTGTTATTGGTATCGCCCAGAACACCCTGCTGCTGGTTAAGCTACGGTAAATTCCTTGATTTCTTTGTGGATATTGAACAGGTTGTGCATATCTTGTAGTGCTTCTAGCGGGACACCCATCGTTTAGGAAATATTCGGACGCCCGAGAGAAAGTGGGCAAACTGCTCAGAACTTTTTTGCTTACAGACCACGCGCGCAGAGCGCCCATAGTTTAGGAACGCTCTTTAGCAACAATCACAAAGTTGTAGCAAACAAGTATCAACACATTGAAAAAATAAAACAATGAAACCTTTCGCACCCTCGGAAACGTCCCTTAGCCACTTCTAGAACATCTCATAACGCAGCTACATACCACATTTCAGCTTCCTAGCTTTAACCGTTCCAGAGATATCAGCAGAAAACCATTTATTTTTAAGCCGCTATCTTGGATTTTTAAAATACAATTTTCAGTTAATATTACATAAGAGAAACCTACCATTTTATTTTTGACTTAATAGCCGCATAGCTATGTCAGTTATTTTACCATTCATGCTACCTCCATGGGCACATAGAATGCAAATTTGAACCATGTAACACAAACATTTCGCTACATAATAACGTTGCTCAGCCACTGAAGCCTTGATAGTTGAGCCTTGATAGTCAATTAATAATTATAAAGCAATAATTTTAATAAAAGAGAATACCGTGATGATTTAATATATATACAGGGTGTTCCGAAATTAGCGTGCTATAATTTAACTGCGTATTCTAGATGAAAAAACCATGACAAAAGATTTATATAAACATGGGTCTTAAAAGGTTTTATTACGAAGATACAGGATGATAAACTTTAAAAATTTAATTGTTGTTTTTGTCATCGCTCTTCAAGTTTTTAAGATAATCACTTAAAAATTAGAATAGGGTTAACTGATTATGCTCTACATAGATGGGTTTACCAATTGGCATTCAAAATCTACAGAAAAGTATTTTACTGGGGTTAGGCCCCCTTTTACCCTCCCAAATTTTTCTATCGTACGCCACTGACTGTTTGTCTCTTAAAATTTTTACTCCCTATTTAATTTGAAAGAAAAGTTGTTCCCTTGTATGAACTTCGTATTTCTAACCGGTTTCGAGATATTTAGGAAAATATCTTGGACCACCAATTTGCACCAACATATTTAAAATGACAACTGAGTGTAATTTTTACGGTGTTGTCTGAATATCACAGTCAAAATTTAATTTTTTTCAAAGTTGTTCTTAAAAAAGTTTGGTTAAAATCGTAAAAAAAAGTTATAATTTTTAAATACAAACATGTATGATACTACTAATAATAATACTACTATAACCTAAATACTACTAATAATAATTAAACTAATACCTACTAACTGAATTGATAAAAAAATAAACTTTCTTAAAAATACAACCACTTACTATGAAGGACACTGTTTACCTATAACAAATGTTCAAAATAACCTCAATTTGTTCTAATGCATAACCGTGCTCGCCTTATTATTGCATGAGAAGCTCTGTTAATTTCAAATTCATTTTGCCTTAATTCAGCACTTGCATTATTTATTTTCTCTAACAGTTCCTCGCGAGAATTCACTTCGGTGCGGTAAACAATGCCTTTTAATCTACCCCAGAAGTAATAATATAACGGAGTTAAGTCAGGCGAGCGAGGTGGCCAAGTTATCGGCCCACCTCTTCCTACCCATCGTTCTGGATAGGCCTGATTTAACCAGTCTTGTACGAGTCGACTGCTATGCGCCGGAGCTCCATCGTGCTGGAAATACATATTTGTTCTCAAATCAAGAGGCACATCTTCTAACAAATTTATCAGCTGGTCTTGTAGGAACCTTGGATATACTCTTCCATTTAATCTGAGAGGTATTTCAATAGGTCCAATTAATCTACCACCAATAATTCCAGCCCACAAGTTAACTGAAAATCGATGCTGAAAATTGGTTCTGTGCAACATGTGAATTTTTGATTTCCCAGTAGTGATTATTTATTGTGAATATTGAAAACACCGTTTCTTGTTAACGTTGCCTTATCTGACCATAACATCAAATTCTGCAAATTGTTGTTACGCAAAATCCAATGGCAAAACTCTAGTCTTGGCCCAAAATCTGCTTCGCGTAGCTCCTGCACCCTTTGAAAATTGTAAGGATGCAAACCTTCAATTGAGAACATTCTTGAAATCTGAAATAGTAGGTAAAGTTACATCACTTTAATCACAATTTAGTTCTACTTCAAATAGGTTTCGTGAGCATACACTTATTGCTGGAACACCAGTAAGCCTGGAAACAGTTCGGATGCTAGTTGAGAGATCATCTTCAAAATGGTTTAGCACACTTAAATAGTCATGACCGTTTTGTGGCCGGCCCTGGCCTCTGAAATTAGGGAAATTTCCATTTTCGGCTAATCTTCTATGAAGGGTAGAGAATATCCTTCGTCCTGGTTGCCTTCGGTTGGGATATCTTCGTTGATACTCTCGTTGGGCAGCAAGTGCTCGTCCGTTACAATAGCCATAAACGAAATGCATATCTGCAAACTCCCGATTGGTATAATTTTCCATTACAAAAAGAAAATTATTTGAATTTTTTTGATTCTACTCTTTCGGACAGTGACAGTTTATGTTTATAAATAAACACATTGTATCGCAGCCTACTACGCAAGTTAGTCTCTATGGGAATTAGATAATTCATAATGAATCTGACTCGCTTGATGGAAAGTTTCGTTTCCATATTTTCGCAAATATCTCGAAAACAGTTAGAGATATGAAGTTCATACAAGAGCAGTCATACAAGTCAGTGGCGTACGATAAACAAATTTGGGAGGTTAAAAGGGGGCATGACCCCAGTAAAATACTTTTCTGTAGATTTTGAATGCCACTTGGTAAGCCTATCTATGAAGAGCATTCCACCCCTATTCCAATTTTGAAGTGATTATCTCAGAAACTAGAAGAGCGATGACAAAAACAACAATTAAAACGTTAAAGTTTAACACCCTGTATCTTCGTAATGAAGCCTTTTAGGACCCATGTTTATATAAACTTTTTGTCATATTTTCTGGTCTATAATACGCAGTTAAATTATTGCACGCTAATTTCCGATCACCCTGTATATAGCGGCGTATAGTATATAAAAATTCAAAACGTTGGATAAACTTAGTTTCGGAATCCTATTACAGACTTTTAGTTGGGGCAAAAAAAATCTCGAAAAAATTCCACAAATAGACCTTTGGTAACCGCGGCAAGGTACTTGCCATCTCTAGAACATCCTATAAGGTAGGTGCATACCAAATTTCAGCTTCCTAGCTCTATCCTTTCCAGAGATATCGGCGTAAAACCAGTTTTTCCACGCCGGCCACCTTGGATTTTTTATTTTGAGGTAATATTACATAAGGGAAAACCAAAAAGGAATTGAATATCATTCGATTTTCAACTCGACACGACCATCGGTTCATAAAGCTTCATAAAACAGCTACTATATCTTAGCTACCGTCGCTATGATAGCTACCTATTTCACATTTTCGGACACCTCAGTAGGTTACCCAGCATTAAATTTGAACCATTTGTCACGCACCGTTCTCTAAATTTTAACCTAACTGAGCTACCGTGGCTGTGTCAGATATGTCAGTTCTTTTGGAATTAATGGTATTCTTTTTGCTACCAGCCAAGTTTGAACCATCTACGATCAATAGTACCCTAAATATGACGCTTACAACCACATTTCTCCCATATAAAATGTATTGGCCAACGGTTAGACGGCTAAACGGACATCATATAAAAGCCCGATGATGGCGTATATCGAACGAAAATTTCAGCTTTCTAACTTACTTTAGATATCAGTGATATCACTGTTTAATTATCGCTTACGTCACGGCCGCTATGTTAATGAAGTTTATTTTTAGTCTATATTTTTACAATCGAGTTGCAAGTCTAGATCGAAAATGGAAAAAGGCAGGGTCTTTGATCTAAGTACTTATACGAGGTGTTCATTATAAAACTTCATCTAGTTGGCTGTGAAATGTCAAAAGAAAAGGATGGAGAAACAACAGTCCATTTACTTTGATTATGTCATCCTTTTCTGTCAAAATTTCATAGCCTGCTAGATGAAATTTTATAATGAACACCCCGTATGTTTTGACATGAATCCCGACACGAAATTTTCAAATCGACCAGTCTTTGCGAAAACGCTCTCGAGGACCGCACGTTTTGCCAATAATCTTCTGCTGCACAGCTTTCCACGCTTTTCAGCCGATTTTCCTTGGTCTAAGTCTTTAAAGTTAATGTTTAGATTTCGGAAAATCTCAGCTGTCAGTTGACTTTCGGTGCAGTGTTGCCAACATGTCCTGTGAAAAACCCTTAGTGGAAGCACGATTTATCGGGGGTAATACCACGAGAGCTTTAAAATTATATATATATAGATAATTTTTTACGATTGCATGTTTTCCATAATTACACGAGTCCTTTAAGACGAGTGAAATTTGCAAGGAAAACATGCCAGAGTGAAAAATTATCTGGTTCATTTTAAAGCTCGAGCGGTATTTAGTGAGATTATTTCTCGAATCAAATTAATATAGACAACGACATTGATTAAGGTTTAGGTTAGTGTAAGCGATAATACCACGTCGTCTAGACAACGTCGAATTACCGCTGTAAATTTTTTATAAACAAACTCTCCTTATGGGAAAATTTATACATGAGTGAAATAATCGGGGGTAATACCACGAGAGCTTTAAAATTACCGAAAATTTTTCACGATTGCATGTTTTCCAGAATTTCACCAGTCCTTTAGGACGAGTGAAATTTGCAAGAAAAACATGCCAGGTGAAAAATTATCTGGTTCATTTTAAAGCTCGAGCGGTATTTAGTGAGATTATTTCTAGAATCAAAAATACTATTAAGATATAAATAAGTAGTGTTAGAATATTCCGACGTCACTTTAAATAAGTCAGTCAGACAACGACATTGATTAAGGTTTTATGGTTGATTCCAGGACAACGTGAAATTACCGCTGTAATTTTTTAAAAAATTATCGAATTACCGCTTATTAATACCTGTTTTGCTCCATAGCAATAATATGGATGAGTGAAATAATCCTTAGAATTTCTTAGATTGAATGATTGAAATATGTTCAGTAAAATAAAAGAAAGCGAGCAAAAAAATTGCGCCACAGGCGAAAATTCTTTTAAGTGCCATGCTGCCACGCCCATTTTTTGCAAAATTTTTACATATATTATTCAATTTTTGAAATACGAACGACAGTAACGAGTAACGACAGTCGACACGACATCCAATCATCCAATCAATGACATTTACCATCTGACAGTTTTATTCAAGGTGCTCTGTGTACTCTCTGAACTTCAGCTCCACTACTAGTAGTAGTGTGTCGTGAATATCATATGCGTTGTGTTTTTTATGCATTTATAATTTTGCTTCGTATTAAAGATCTGTATGCAATAAAAATTCTTTAGAATCTTAGAGATTTTACGAAATCTTCCTAAATTCCTAAACGTTCTTAAAAATCCTTAGATCTAAGGATAAAGTCCTTGATTTGCAACATTGGTTCAGTGGGAGGAGCCAAATTCCGAATGCTTCCGATACCCTAGTTAAGGGGCGATCTTCGGAACCACTCGGGATTTTGGGCCAAAATTAGCAAAAATCTGCATCTTTCGCTTCCAAATTCAATTAAGACCATTTTGCGACGTTCCAGCGAAAAAGTAGTTCCTTGATGCCGAAAAAAAAACATTTCAAGGTATCCCCTGGGATAGGGAGCCATTCGATTGAATGCACGGTTTCGGTACAAATAGACCTCACAGTGGCAGTATGAAATTTAAAGTTTAAAAATCCGTCAAAATAAACGTCGCCTTTAAAGCCTTAAACTAAGTAAGGAAAATCGGCCGAACAGCATGGAAAACTCTATGGCAGGTGAAAATTTGAATATTTTCAGGGAGATTATTGGCAAAATACCCAAACCTCGTTCGAATTTTCCCATAAGGAATGCACTAGCCAATGCATTTTTTATGGGAGTAGAAAAAGCAATGCTTACGGAACAATTAGTGATACGTGGTTCAAATTTGGAAGGTAGTTGCCTACGGGGAATACCATGATTGCGATATAGCTCACATAGCTGTAACAAATATGGTAGCTAAGTTACGTCGCACTTTATAAAACTCCGTTTATGGTACTTGGTTCAAATATAGAAGCTAGGTGCTTATGGGGGTACCATGAATGGGAAAATAGCTGACATAGCTATCCTAGTTACGGCCCCTAGGTTTCAGATGTTTTATAAATCAATCGTGATATCGAGTTGAAATTAGAATGGTAGGTTTTCTTTATATGAAATATTAGCTAAAATTAATAATTTATAAATATATCTCGGGAACGGTTTGCGCTAAGAGGCTGAAATATGGTATGTAGCTATGGTACCGTGTCAATCAGACACCGTATCTCTTAGCTACCATATCTTTACGAAATTTTCTCGATTCTTTTAGTTTTTTGTTACAATTCAAAGACCGTTGGGATAGGACCCTGAAATCAAATATAGCCACCGCTTCGACTTTTTAGTTACTACACGCCATCGTCATGGCTTTCTTATACATATATTTGAAGCCACGGTCTAATGGAATTTCTTCCTGACGTTTCCTCTATAGTTGCAGCAGACATTATCAAAGGCGACGAGGCATTGGAGCGAAGTTATCTCCCTTGCTTCCCGAAGTTGACTGATTGGACTGTGGTGAGCTCCGTGGTATTTATTCTCCCACCGTCGCGCTGCAGAGGAGGGACTGTGGTGGGGGTAGTAATGGCGCGGGGTTTCGGCGCACTTGAAGTTTGTCGTAGAACTCGCTTCCAGTCTCCATTTGGAAACGTTTTCTCCTTCTTGTTGAAATTTTTGTCGTGTTTAGAGATTTCAGTGGCCTCTCTCGTTAGTCTCGGATAGAAACGCTACGATTGATATAAGATATCCACCTCTTTGATAATGATGTCGTGACCTTCAGAGAGAGCGTGTTCTGCTACGGCTGACTTTTGTGTTTGTCCCAGCCTCCAACTCATCTTGTGTTCCGTAATCCTTGTGTTGACACTGCGCTTTGTGGTGCCAATGTCTACCGAGCCACAGCTGTATTGATCTCAGTAAAATCAGGGAGCTGATAGGGGATATCTGCGGCCTTTGGCCGATATCAAACTCCACTGTATTGTACGAGTGGGTTTAAAGACAGTTTTAACATTGTGCTTTTCCGTAGCCTGCCGAACCTGTCGGTTACTTTGTCGATGTATGGTAGACTAGTCCATCCGCGCTTCTTCATCTTCTCCCTTTGTTCCTTCCTGGCGCTCTATATTTCTTGGACGGACAGCTTGCTGTATCCATTCCAACCAAAGGCTCTTTCCAGATGCTTCATTTCACGTTCTAATTCAGCCGACTCACAAATTCTCTTGGCTCTCACAGACAGGAGTCTTTAGGACTCCCATTTTCTGTCTGGGATGATGATTTGATCCGTTATTGAGGTATCGGTCAGTGTGTGTTGGTTTTCTATAAACGGTGTGCGCAAGCTTCCCATTCAGCCTCCTTGATATCAAAACATTCAAAAATGGTAGGCGTCCTTCCCTTTATATCTCCATAGTAAATAAAATTTTTGGGTTGATAGAGTGGAGGTGTACAAGGAAGTTTTGAAGTTCGCCCCCGCCATAGCTCCAAATAACAACGGTGTCGTCCACGTATCGGAACCAGCACTTTGGCCTCTTATTTGCCGTTGCCAACGCCTTGGCCTCGAAGTTGCCCATAAAATAGTTGGCTATTTTATCCCGCCATCTTCCACGAAGCAGTTGGGAATATTGAGAAAGGTATTAAGGTCAATGGAACGTGGATCAATAACATTCCCTATGCGGATGACACGGTTTTGATTGAGGACAATATGTGCGACCTTTAACATCCCGTCAATGTAGTTGGAGAGCACAGTAGGCAAATGGGCCTAAAAATAAACGTCAATAAAACAAAATGCATGATTGTTTCCAGCCAACCAGACACATTTAGAAATGTGAGACTAACATAAGACGGATCATCAATTGAAAGGGTGAACAAATTTAAATACCTTAGACTGTGGCTCACTGAAGAATGGCCATTTGACCTGGAAATAAGATGAGGCAATTTCATGAAATTCAAAAGCATCTTCACAAATACGAACTTTGACCAGAGCCTAAGAATGAGGTTCATAAGGTGTTACATTTGGTCGGTGTTTAATGAATACACAAGAAGAAGAAGAAGAAATTGGCTATTACTGGGCTAAGGTGGCTGTCCATAGCTATCCCATCAGTTTGTTCGTCGAAATCTTCCTTCCATTGAAAATATGTAGTGATTAGGCAGTGTTGGAACAACTTGTCAATATCTGGTGAAAATTCCTGGTTAATACGTTCCAAGGCTTCCTTAATGGGTAGCATTGTGAAAAGTGAAACAACATCGAAGATAACGAGAATTTCTCCTGGAGAAAGAGACAAAGAATTCTTCTGCCGAACTCCGCTCTCCACATTTGCTATGATGTCTTCCACAGGTATCCTGGATGGTGTGGTGGCAAAATTTTCCCTTTGTTCAGAACGCTCAGCTCGTCTGTTGACAGTCAAATTGACTAGAACCTTCCGTTGACTCCAGACTGCAGAGATCTCCTATGGACCAAACGGATACCTGGAGTTTACCGAGTTCCATGTAGCAGTGGCTCGGTATACATTGGCACCACAAAGCGGAGTGTCAACACGAGGATTACGGAACACAAGGGGGGACAAACTCAAGAATCAGCAGTAGCAGAGCACGCACTCTCCCAACGTCACGACATCCTTTTCAACGAGGTGGATATCTTATATCAATCGCAGCGTTTCTATTCGAGACTAACGAGAGAGGCCTTTCAGATATTTAAACACGATAACCATTTCAACAGGAAGGAGAAAATTACGTTTCTAAATGGAGGTTGGAAGCGAATTCTATGACACACTTCAAGTGCGAAGAAACCCCGCGCCACCACTACCCCCTCCCCAGTCAATATGCAGCGCGACGGCGGGGAACTAAGTGCTACGGAGCACACCACAGTCGAATCAGTCAATGTCGGGAAGCACGGGAGATCATTTCGCTCCTCGCCTTTGGTAATGTCTACCGAAGCTATAGACGAAACATCAGGAACAAATTCCATCGGACCACGACTTCAAAGCCCGGATAACACTTCATATTGTATTACAACTATTGCCCTATAAGTCAGATTTTCTTATATGATTGGCAAAACAGCTTTAATTGAGGCCTTTCCGTTCAAGTTGATGCTTCAACTTCATCACGTTTAGTTTTCAATATTTTATTGTTCAAATTTCATATTAATATATGTACGTAAATTTTTCCATTTTGTAGCAAAACCGTTTATGACAATAGAACTCAGTATCTCAACGAAGTGTGGGATGTCTCAAATACTACTCGAAATATTTAATGCCGATTCGCTTAGTTTTAAAACCATCTCACTGGAAGTGAAAAACTGATAAACTGTCTAGTATTTTATTTTGATTGAACGTTGTGACAAAAATTAAAAACTTGAAATGACAATATAAGATGGCGTTTTGTGGTCACGAATGTTGTTAATGATGTCGTTATAGCATCCTTATTTTCCGATATATACCTAAAGACGGGAAAACTACGATTTAAGGGGACTTTTACAAGTTCAAGTAAAACTTCAGATTGAAGATAAAACACCAGACTTGATGTATTGTTTGCATTGTTTACCTGACAGATAAACAATGCAATGTAGGTTATATCTGGAGTTTTATCTTCAATCTGAAGTTTTACTTGAACTTGTAAAAGTCACCCTTAGGAGACATTTGGAGGAGAAGAAACCTACTGAAAACTATCACTTCTTCTAATTTTTATTATTTATCTGTGATTTTGTTATTTTGCATTTGAACAGACAAATTTGTAGAACTTTCAGTCCAAAGTTTTTTGAAGCCCTTTATTGAAGATTCCTCAGGGCTTTTTTCAAACAGCAAAGCTTGTCACGATCATGAAAGAACATTCCACTGCGGAAGAAGTCCTCCATTAGCTGATATCATATACCTCGTGTTAAGTACAAAACGTCATCTAGAAGGCAATTAATTTTTGACAGAAAAAAAATGAGAATCAAAATAAATAGTCTTTTGTTCTTTCATCCTTTCGTTTTGACATTTCACAGCCAGCTGGATGACGTTTTCAAATGAACACCTCCTAGGCTGAGACATTTTATTTGACCTATTTACTTATTGCGTTGTTCTGGTTTGGTCTTGCTCGTTTCGTATTGCTGTGGATGTTTGTTGTGGATGTTTTTTTATGGCCGTGACAATCTTCAATTATTGAAAAAGTTTTGAGGATGAGCTCAAGAAAAAAATTGATAATTTGTGGTCCCGAAAGAAACATTTCTTATATAATTCTCTTTAATCTTCCACTCAGTAACTACTTACTGTTTGCGTCATGATTAATATTCTTACCCGTTATACTACTTCCAACAGTTATTAGTATTATAAATAAGGAAATGCTTCAATTTTCAAACACCATAACATAATGTTTTCAAGAATTTTATTAATTGTTCCTAATCGCATCGCACACGAGATGTGCATTCGAGAGAACCCCATCCCGGCCAATAACAATCAGCATAGAGAAAAGAACCACGGGCGTAACTAATACCGCACATTTTCCACTCTGATTCCGCAATAGATTTTTTTCTACTAATCGATGGTACATGGCGTGTTAATGGTATACATTTCTACTTTTAATGGGCGCCGCTAATGCTAGTTACTGGTCACATTACCGTGAATATTAGTGCGAAAAACGCATACATAAATCACAGGCCAAATTTCCTTAATTAGATGAGTCGTACTACTACACAGCACTACTAAATTTGTTTAATTTATTTGTAGCACGTAATGCCTGCAAAAAGGTGGCATCCAGAGACGTAAAGCTCATCTTTTGTAAGAGTGACCCAAATCATCTTTGTGGCCTCTGGGGAAAAAGTAATAGCAACTTTCTAAAGAAATCCAAATAGTTAAAGATAAAACTCAGCCCAAAAAATACCAAGAAACTCTGAGCCGACAAAGGAATCACTCATGAAGAAGAGTGCAAAACTCCTTAGACCATTTCAGTATCGAAGATAATATAGAAGCACCTAAAGAAATGCCGGAAGATATGGCTGTATATCCAGTAGTAGTCGAGGAACTCCCTGAAGAGGTTGTAGGAAAAGAAGTCAATGGCCGATATGGACCGAAAAAAAACAACGAAAAAGGAACTATCAAGAGGCAAGACACAAGCAGCCCCAGATTTCAGTGGTGGTATTTGGTCCCACCTAAATTCGAGCAACCCAAAGGGATCACCGTTTTAGAGGAGGACGTAAAGATTATTGAAAATATTGCCCAAAAAGAAAGAAGAAGTAAAAGATTAAGACTTGAGTAATAAAAACGAAACAACAGAAATTATCGCAATGGTAGAGTTACAAAGACATCTAAGAGGGATTCACTAAAGGCGTACCTCCTCTGAAACCGCTTGCAAGACATTTCAACTTCCGTTCACACACTGCACGAGGAAATTGAAAAACAAAAAGGAATAGACCAAGTTTATTTAAGAAAAAGGTTACCAAGAAACGAATCATCAAAAAGCCGAAATTAAGGGGATACAGAGAAATTTATCAAAATTATTGTAACAGAAGAAAAAGCAAAAATTAGTTCAGAGCATTGATACTGTCGAACTAGTAGTACCAAGAGAAGCAGAGAACGTTCCAAAGAAAAAAATAGCCTAAAACAACTAAAGCTCGAAATATTGCTTCTTATCCCTCTGAAGATAAAACAAAACAAGTTTGAAAAAGTGAAGATTTTAGAAGCCAAAGATTATTTTGTTCGTCAAAATCAAGGTAAGCAAACCCAAAAAGCCGACCTAGAAAAAAAAATCCTGAAGATTTTCTGAAGGCATAACAGTATTACACCACATACCTTCGCCATCTTTAACAGAAGCCGAACAAATCCAGTTTAGAACCAGTCTATAGGAATATTTTCTCGCAATGTGGAGGAAGGCAAGCAGTTACTCAGAGACAAGGTGCAGGACAAAGAATAGACGAACTGAAGATGAGGAAGTAAGAAAAAGTCGATGAGAGTAAAAATTCGAGAAACATCGCAAAAATTCCGAATCCAAAAAAGTAATTCAAATCTCATAAAATTGTTAGGTCGAAAAACCAAAAAAAAAAACTGAGGAATTTGAGCAAGCCGGAAAACAACCAGAGCTGAAGCCTGCTAAGAAGTCTGACACACCGAAAAAAAAAGATAAAAAGAAAGTTAATAAATTTGAGCCATACCATATTCAACATGAGGAACATGTCCTTGATTCATATTTTTGTAGGTACTACAAAGTACTTGAGGATTAGGAGAAAGAAATTGTACCTGAAAGAGGAAACATCAAACAAGTATCAATCAACCAGGCGCTAGGAGCCTATTCAGAAAGAAGAACAACCAAAAAAGGGTGGTGTGCTTCATGACTCTATTGACTTCTAACTTTCGTTGCAGAAAAAGTGGAAACCTAAATCTTCAGAAGGCAGCAAAGAAATTAAACTCAGTCTCCATAGGAAATGACAAGAAGATCAAGTTAGAAGTCGATAGAGTCATGAAGCACGTCACCCTTTTTATACGTTAGGACCATAAATCGAAATGGAGGAAACCCGACGAAAAAATAGAGAAAACTAGGGTAAAAAAAAAGAAAAATTTAGCCAAACTGGAAACTGAGGAAGAGGAAATTCTCCTTCGAGAAGGCACAAAGGAGAAGGTTTCGACTTAAGAATTTCAGTCTGAAGTGCCCGTTAAAAAAAGCATAACAGAAAAAAGGTAAGACGGTGATTAAAAGAAAGAAAATCGTCAAGAAACTTGAATAATCAGAAGCCAATAGAAATGTAACTGATTGAAGACTAAGATAAAACACCGGAAGAAATGACTGTCGAAAGCGAACAGCCGAACATTAAAAAGAAGGTTCGCAAAAATGACCAGACATCGAAATGGAGATTAAACCAGACGAAGAAAAAGAAAATTAAGGTGAAAAAAATAAAGAAGAAATGCACCGAAGTGGAAGCTGAGGAAGAGAAAATTGTCACTCAGGATGCCACAGTGGAGAGGGTTCCTGAATAACTGACAACTTAAGAATTTAAGCATTAAGTAGAAACTCCAGAACAGATTGTACCGCCCTGTAACCGCCTATGAGAAAAGCAACCCGGTGAAGAAGAAGACGAAATACCGGAAGAAATGACTGTCGAAGGCAAACAGCCTGTAAAGAAAATTAAAAAGGAGTTTTCCAGGGTGCTGTTAGGAAAAGACGTCGAGGCATCACAAATTACAACTGAAGAAGTTAAGCTTATGTGCCAAGTGTGAGAAGGAGAAACTTCAGAACAGGGTTGAAAGAGGAAGAAATACCCATGGAAGCAACCCTCACAGATCAGCAAGAGGAAGGAAAAAATCGTAAAAAAACGTTAAGAAAGACCGTCATGTTCAACAGCGGCTAAGAGGAAACCCGTTGAAAAGGGAAAGGAAATAGCGGTGATTCGTCTCGTGAATAATCAGTGGTTTAATTCACTTCTCATATAAATAATTATTACCTATGATCGTGCAAAGTAAATGGTAAAGTTCTTGCTCTGATTTTTTTTGTGATGCTCTGGTTGCTCCCTTTAAACCTTAAACCTTCTTTTTGGTTTTCCTTGCAGGTTGTTCGACTTCAACAGTCATTTGTTTCTTCCAATATTCTATCTACCTTTCGAACAGGTCCCTTTTTTATTAGCTTTATTCTAATCTATTTCTTGACGATTTTCTTTCTTTTACTCATCTTCTGTTACGGTTTCTTTCATGGGAACTCCTTTATCTTCCTTGTATTTGTGAGTCTTAATCACCATTTCGATGTCTGAACCTTCCATAGTGTATATGGTGTCGTGTTTTATAACCCTAGCCACCTCTAACCTCCTTCTTTTACAATACGTTCTGGAGTCTCTTCTTCTCGCACTTCAGCCTTAAATTCTTCAGTTGTAAGTGATTCAAGAATCTCCTTCGCTGTGGTTTTCTGAGGGACAATTGCCTCTTCGTCAGCTTCCAGTTTGGATAATTTCTTCTTTATCTTTTTCACTTTTTTTAGCATAATTGTCTCCTTATATTCTTGAATCTTAATCACCATTTCGATGTCTGGTCCTTCTATAGAAAATATGGTGTCGGGTTTCATGACCTTATCGAATTCTAACTTGAACTTTGATCTTTATCTTTGTTTGCTTTTCTCTATTGACTATTATTCAACTTGATTTTTTCCAACCTCTATCTTGACGAATTTCTTTATCTTCTTAGGGCGACTTTTTCAAGTTCAAGTAAAACTTTAGATTCAAGATAAAACTCCAGATATAACCTACATTGCATTGTTTATCTGTCAGGTAAACAATACAATGTACATTAAGTCTGGTGTTTTATCTTCAATCTGAAGTCTTACTTGAACTTGTAAAAGTTCAAGTAAGACCCTTTATCACCTTCTTACGATTCGGTTGCTTCAATTCGGTAGTCTTTCTTCTTCTACAATACGTTCTGGAAAGTCTTCTTTGGAACATAAGGCTTAAATTCTTCAGTTGTAAGTTATTTAGAAATCTCCTCCGCTGTGTCTTCCTGAGTAACAACTTCCTCTTCTTTATCTTGAAGTTTTGTGCAAGCCTTTACCTTTTTAATTTTTTAAAAATCAAGAAGGCACAAAGGAGAAGGTGTTGACTTAAGAATTTCAGCCAGAAGTACCCGTGAAAGAGGGCATAACAGAAAAAGGTAAGAAGGTAATTAAAAGAAAGGAAATCGTCAAGAAACTTAAAGAACCAAAAGTCAGTAGAATTGCAACTGGTTGAAGACTAAAATGAAACCCTGGAAGAAATGTCTGTCGAAAGCGAACAGTCTGTAAAAGAATATTAAGAAGAACGTTCGTAAAAACCAGACATCGAAACGGAGATTAAACCAGACGAAGAAAAAGAAAATTAAGGTGAAAAAAATAAAGAAGAAATGCACCAAAGTGGATGCTGATGAAGAGAAAATTCTCCCTCAGGAAGCCACAGTGGAGAGGGTTCCTAAATAACTGACAACTTAAGAATTTAAGCATTAAGTAGAAACTCCAGACGAGATTATAGAAGAAGTACCTATGAAGGAAACCACAACAGAAAAAGGCAATAAGGCGATCTTTTAGAAAGGGGTTGGAAAAGACGAAGTTGAAGAACAACCTATAAAAAAGCAACCCGGTGAAGAGGAAGACGAAATATCGGAAGAAATGACTGTCGAATGCAAACAGTCATGAAAGAAAATTAAAAAGAAGGTTTCCAGAATGCTATTGGAAGAAGACGTCAAGGTATTACAAGTTACAACTGAAGAAAGGAAAGTTTATGTGCTAAGTGCCAGAAGTGTGTTCTTATGGTACTTTAGGCTTAATTAATCTCCTCCGCTGTGGCTTTCTGAAGCACCATGACCTCTTCGTCAGCTTTCAGTTTGGTGCATTTCTTCTTAATATTTTTTCACTTTTTTTAAGTTCGATTTTTCTCTTTATATTCGTAAGGTTTAATGTTCATTTTGATGTTAGGTCTTTCCATAGAAAATATTGTGTCGTGTTTTATGACCCAATCGGCTTCTACCTTCAACTAATGGTCACCTTCTTGTCTTTTTCTGTAACGGTGTCTTCCATGGGTACTCTTCCTTTTTTTATAATACGTTCTGGAGTTTCCTCTTCTGGCAATTCAGGCTTAAATTCTTCAGTTGTAAGTGATTCAAGAATCTACTTCGTTGTGGTTTCCTGAAGTTCAATTGCCTCTCCGTCAGCTTCCAGTTTAGATCGTTTCTTCTTTATCTTTTTCACTGTTTCGTCTTCTTTTACAATACGTTCTGGAGCGTTTTCTTTTGCCACATAAGGCTTAAATTCTTCAGTTGTAAATTATTTAAGAATCTCCTCATCTGTGTCTTCCTGAGTAACAACTTCTTTTTCCTCAGCTTGAAGTTTGGTGCAAGCCTTTACCTTTTTAATTTTTTTTGCCTTAATTTTCTGGTCCTTCTATAGAAAATTCTTTCTTGTAAACTGTGACTACTGCAACTGGACAGTAACCTTAACCAAACCTCAGTTTTTCTGAGACTAAATCGAACAACAACTTCCCCCAATAGACCCCCACTGGTGAAAAGTTTTATGTTTTAGAACTGGTTGCGAAAGATCACACTAACGGATATCACTTTTTATTACTGTATTAAACCATCGAGTTTTCCACTAAATTCTTTCTTACCTTTGCACATAATTCTACAATTTCTGTGTAATGAAAGCTACAATACCTCACGAGCTTTATTGCTATGCCACTTTTAACTACAAAGTCACCATCACTAAGACATTGGTACCTTTACGAGAGAGTGGCAGTGTGGCCATCCTATTTAATAATCGATTACTTACCTTGCTATAAAAACACAATCAGCTTTGTGAGCATCTCTACATCATACAAGAGTTACTGTATTTTTTTCTTCTTTCTACTTATTTTAAGTGACAAACACGTTAAGAGATCTCTGAGCGGCATCTTCTTAAGTCCCGGATATACCCACCACCTGACCAATCGCAAACAATAACTTACCTTCCGGTACTCGGAGCAGAACTTGCTAACCATCTCAGAAAGCTGCTGGGCCCTGGGCGTATGAAGACTAATCCGACCCTGAGGACCGTCGAAGCTGACCGTGGTAGGCCTCGGAGCCGTACAAGACGAAATATCACTGAGGGGGAACGACCTGATCACCTGAAGATGCACTTGTTCTTTTTTAACCAAGTGTACTCCCCAATGAGACACTGCTACTAACTGGACATCAGACAACTAGAAGAAAATGTTTGTATTAATGCAAAGCGTAGCACTTAAGCATAACTACAAAAAATATTTTTAAAACTACTGGTTGAAAATAAGTCATACATATCCTGCTTTACAGAAGAACAACTGACGTATTAATTCCTAAGTTAGTCTCCATTATCGTCAGTTCATAAGTGGTACCAATTTCTAACGAAAATGACTACTTATGTACGTATAAGTATTTAGTTTGTGAATGATGTTAAAGAGGGAACCTTGACGCAAACTAATTTAATGATTTTTTTAAGCAAAATTTTGAAGACTTCTGCATATCAAAAGTATGCGTAGAATTATGATCATAATATTCTAGTTAAAAACTTCTTATCTACCTGGGCAGCTCCAGACACAGGGAATAAACGCGCAAAATATAGAGGCCAAGTTCTTGCCAACTCTATGACGTTTCGTTTGATATTTGCCCTGTGAGAACTGTTGTAGTTCTCTGCAGTAACTCCGTATCCTGAAAGCATATTCACTCCTGCCCTCTTCTCGCTTGGTGTCAGTCTGATGCAGGGTGTCAGTCCATAGACGTCCCCCACAATCTGGCAGAAGATCAAGTGCAAGGCGTTCAACGGACCTACAATTTAATAGAAATTTAAGAATAAAGAACTGTGTAGCTCCTGATTAGTAGGGTACCTAAAGGCTCTGATGGTGAAAAGTACTCCTTGCGGACCCTTAGAAGCCAGGAGACTCTGTTATAGGTAACAAAAGCTGACGCTCCCAATGGTAGAACTCTGCTAGGGGAAGTTGGGGAACGAGGCTCCTCTGCTTCGTCTGAAACCGACCGACTGTTCACGGGAGACTTCGAAGGAGGAGTTTTTATTGGTCTCATGAATTCCGGCCATTCTTGAACTGAAAAATAGAATATGTAAAAAAATTCGCTGACTGCTTTGATGAACATTAATACCATCTTGGCGGTCTGTTTTATCGGTTATCGATGTGGATGCCACGGAGTGCTTCTTCTCGCGCTCAAGTGCGCTCTTGTGCATTTGGTGGGTTCTGAAAGTGGGACGTTCGGTTGGGTCTTTCATCTGGTGGCTGCGGGTTTTTTCAAATTTGCGTTCTTCTCTGTCCCATCTAAAACAATATTAGATCAAATTTATTTAAATTAAATATGAGCTAAAGAGATGTTTTTAATAAATGAACGAGATATAGGAGATGTAATGAATAATGTGGTTTTATATCAATATTTACAACTGATCAATCAATGAGTCAATTCTGGCCAGGTTATTCTGAACTAACCTGCGTAACCATCTTTTACGCTTTTCCTGTGCGACACGTGACCACCGGATCTGAGTTTAAGTATCAGATTTGAAATATGTTACATTGCTTATCTGTGAAAATCTTGGGTTTAACTTTAAGTTGAGTTTAAACTAAGGGTATAAAACTGAGCCCTACTAATAAATAACACGTTTTTCTAATTTTTAGAGAGGGTGTGAGCAGCCCTCCATTTAACCCAAATTAATTACCTATGTGAGACGTCATCACGAGACTAATTGTCTTCTTAAAGACGTCTTGTGTATCTATTCAATTAACTAATTAAACTGTTCTGGTCTACCCTAATCCATTATGGTACCTCTGGTGATATTTTCTAGTTCTCTTACCCTTTCTTTTATTTTTGAATTGTCCTAAAAAATAATCCACGAAATGAGAGTTTCCACGAAAGTTCCTTCCATCTTTTCCAGGTTGCACACCGGTATATGTGCGCAATCAGTACCATACTTTGACTGATGAAGCCAACAAGCCGAAACAGATGTCGCTGGGTTACCAAACCTCATCTTTCCTTTTTCTTAATAAATCCGTCATTTTTCTGAAATTCCTACTAACTTTCCTTTTCAGTTTTAAATTGTCTTCTTGAATATTAACTCCAAGAACATAATTTCAAGCCTATATTTTGGTTTAATTCTTGAATATTTGTTGAAATGTGTTGCAAATAATTTTCAATATTGAAATTCTGCAATAAAATTTATTCCAACTATTCGGTCTTTCCCTCAGTTTTTTTCTATCTTGAAGTTCCTGTTCTATTATTTAAATTCAACTCTTTTCTTTTACAGATCCAAGTTTCTTTTAATGTGTTGTAGTTTATGTAGGTAAAACTTCGATTTTTAATTAATTATTGTTTGTTTTCTTGAAATATTCACTTTTCCAATCGTTTACACCCAAATTCTAGGTCTGTTTCATTTTTTGTTTTTTAAATATAGTGAGGTGTGTATGTTGCTTTCCGTATTTTTCTAGAGTTTCCTAGTTTTATTGTGTTACAATTGTGATCTTGTTCTTCATTATTATTGTTCTTTTCAAAATTCAAATTCAAAAAAGTTTTTTACTTATTTACATTCATAACAAGTCAACTTCTCTTATTTTTCCTTTAATACTAACTATAGTTTTTTGACCCCATCACGAGGTGCATCTCTAATATCCCTTTCTTTGTACATATGTTAAATAAGAATAAGAAATCTAAATAAAAGTATAAATGTCTTTTTCTAATATTTTCTTCTTAAAACTTTTTAAAAAATATATAAGAAAAGAAAGAATATAGAATATATCATTTGTCACGTTTAAATATTTGTTAGTTTTTTTCTTGCATAGGTATTTTTGTTTATTCAAACTTAGTAACCTTTCATTTAAATTGTAAAAAGTTTTTTTAATAATTTTCATTCTTCAATGTTTTTCTCTCCTTTAAACTCTCTCTAATTTTTTGTCTGATTGTAATGTAACTATCTAATTTTTAGTTTCTTTCTTCTATACTTATTTTTAAATCTTTGTTATGTTGTAATTTAATTCCTCAATGTGCTTTAATACGTTTTTAATTAACTCACATATTCCATTTCAACGTCTTGTCTATTTATTATTTTTCCTCTGTTACATTTTCTTTCTTGAAGGGCATTCGATCTTAACATTTTACATTTTTTACTTATTTGAACATTGATTTTATGTCAATTTGGCAAAAGCTAAAACATAATATCCGTGTGAAGGCTTACGAAATTATTATATGAATAAAATATCATATCATTAAATGAATAAAAATTTGCCTGTTAATCACTATTAATTGTGACAATTATAAAGAACACAAATTTATAGCATTTTAAGTATACTTGTATTTCTTACATAAACATTGATTTGTTACTGCAGTTTATGCCTGTACCCTTTATGTTCTTAACTAGCAATATTTAATATAGGCAAGTTGCCAAATGTCTTATTTTTACATGTACAAACTACCTCCACCTGCTCTGTGTCTCTATAGTTATGGGACACCCTATAAGCGAGTTTCAACTTTATGACTGTCCTGAAGATGGCGTTAAATCGGCCTAACGAAATATTCAGTCATTTCATCTGGTTCCCTCATCCACAAGCCAATTATTGGTTTCTGAAAACCTCTATTGCTTTTAAGCTGGTTAATTGTTCCTCATAAAATCTTTCCTTATTTGGGGAAACAAAGTGTGGAAAAATGGGAAAAACCAGCTGCACAACACATTGTGCAAAGATAAAAAGATTTTCTAAACAATATAAAAACCCATATACCTTTAAAGTGATGCACTTTATATCTATTCTTTTCCTAGTTTAAGTTTAATTTTTTGTACTTCTTTTTACTCTACATTGTAGTCTTTGTTCAGACGTTCTTTGTTTTCTAATTTTCCAATTTTTTATTCTTAGGCGCTAGTCTTTTATTTTGGTGATTAGGAAAGAAACATTTCTATCCTCGATTAACGTGGGAGTGTTTCGGCGTTCAGGTCATTCTCAGCGCCGAATTCGTAGAGAGATTCATCGTAGTTTAAAACGTGTCCCAAAGATTGTTAAAACTTATTAAAACATTCGATTATTTTTATATACAGCGTATTGCAGAAAAGAGCATAAAGAAGAGGAAAAATGTCAAAGTGTCGTGCGTACCTTATACAGGGCGACAAGTTTATAAATTTTAAAACATTTATATTTGACTAGTCAGTCAAGTATCGTTCAAAGAATGAATTCAGCATTGAGACATTGACAAATTTAGCGTTGAGGATGGTTTGAAGTTTTATGTATGAAAGATACTGCTTTTCTTTCCCAAGTATCTGTTCATTACTGTGATAAAAAATTGAAGTGACCAATTTTTTTGTTTATTAATTTCTTCATCATTTCCTAGATTTTCTCATAAATGACTTGTTTTATTCGCCGAAATGTTGTTTATTCACAAGTTTAAAATTCTTGCTCTTCCTGTTCCTTTAGAATTTTTTTTCAACATTTATTTGATTTGTCTAATATGTTCTTCAAGACACTTCCTAAGAGACGTCAACAAAAGAACTTTAATAAAAACGTCGAAAATAGTTCACTCTCTAATGGATTAACACTACCTTATTAGCACCCTTTGACTCAAAAAAGTATATTTTTTTTCTTCATTTGGCCTATTGACTAATAATAGTATATTATACAACAAGTATTTAATAGAAGAGAATAACGCTCATTAAATGCGAGTAGAACACTATACTTTATCCACGACCAAGATTCCGGATTTTCTCAAATATGCTAGGTTAAAAGTGCCAAAAAGATAATTCACAATTAGTTTGTTGAATTGGCGGGTTGGGACTGAATTAAAATAAACTACCAACTCTTCGCCGACGTTTCGTCTAATAAACTCAGACCTCTTCAGGGTTATAATTGTAGGGTGATTTGTAGAGTCTTGGTCTTGTGAATGTGTAGAGAGATTTGTAGAGTCTTGAAAAACAAAACTCTGTGAAATAACAAAAATAATAATAAACATTGAACGGCGTACTGCACAGATAGGCCTCTCTGTAGGCTTGTTGGAACTCTTGAGAGACACGCCAGACTACTTGCCCGGTATTTTATAATGTGGTATTTGTATTGTGCTAGTTATTTCACTAATTTTATCTAATTTTTAACGTGTGCCGTAATCCGTAATGTTTTTAATTTATATTTTAACGTACCAACGTGTTTAGACTTGAGGTGAGGTGATTTGATGTTTTCTGTTTCTCCTTCTGACGGTTTAATTAGTTAATGTCTTTGTAGCCGTGAAGAACTCTGAGTTTTTTAGACGAAACTTCGGCGAAGAGTTTGTTGTAATTCTGTCCCAACCCGTCAATTCAACAAACTAATAACAGATCCAGGGACGCAACATTTTACCCACTATAATTCACAATTTTAAAATCAGGACTTGTTTCGCTAATCGACGGCGCGACTGTTGTTGCGTCAGATAGATGATGGTCTAGTCGCCCGAGTGCATGCTTGAGTGAAAAAGAGACACTGTAACATATATTTCTCTCAATACATCCTAATAGAAGGATAATTAGTTGAATGAACTAGTGGTAACTACCGTCTTCATGTTTAGGACGGTTTAGTTTTTGAATTGCCAGTTGCCTGCTGCCGACATGTTTCGTTTCCATGACAACTCATTATTCACTTGTGAATAAAGATTAGCGTTCATCTTGAAAATGTACAAGAATAATGTGATTATTATAGTATGGTTGTGGATAAAGCGGTTAACACTGTAAAAACGCTATAAAATGTACAACATACTTCACACACATCGCATCGAGTATCGTCACGATTTTTATTACTCATGAATTAAAGACATCGGTTTATGGTCAAGGAAGATATATTAATCCTTAGTAAAGTCATCGTGAATAGAACAAACAAAATTTCCACTATGTAAATAGAAGCTTGCGACGTTTCGACGTTTATTGATATCCTTCTAAAGTGTAGCGATCAGGAGGAAATTTTGTCTTCAGGAAAATTAATGTTTAACCCTCGGTTTAACCCCATTGGTAGAAGAAAACGCAATTTAATTAACCAAATGTGTGACGAGTAAACGACTTCGACAGTGTGATAATAAATTTATAAAATACAAAACACCATTTAAAATAAAAAAAAATAATAATGCAACTCACTTATTTTATCTAATACATGATCTAAGAGAATTTGTCCAACTCTGAACAAATTTTATTATCTTTCCGCTGTACTAAAAAATGCTGAAAACTGCATTTTCATACAAAATTTTGACAACTCCTTAACGCACCGTATTTAACCACACTTTATATTTCTACCACTAACCCGCACTAACATTTTCTCAATTTTATCAAAAGAACAGATGAAATGGACGTTGTATACTGGGTCCCCAGCGAAATCCAATCACCTTCAACCGATATACCCGCATGCAAATGATTAATTATTCGTGAAATTACGTTGCATTGATCGTGTAATGCAACTATTATTGAGAATTAATAAATAATGGAGATGACGAAATGACTTGCTTAACTAATGACTAACCCCGTTTAACACCAGTTGCAATGAAAAATCGACATTGAACAAAAGAAATGTGGATTTTGATCCGTAATCGAGGACAGGTAAAAAACTTATGTCGCTCATTGTGGTATAGGAACCTGTTGTGTTATATAGGAACAATTCTAAATATATATTAGCGAAATATGCTGGGAGTACGAATATTTTATTAAATGGTTTAAAATGAATATGCAAATTAATGTTTAATATATTTTCAAAGTAATGTTGTGGCGTAATAATTAGATAGTTGGTCGGATTTTGCTTTAGCAAGGTGAAGGGAATGTAATGTATGGCTTATTTTATTATTATACACTAAAATATATCGATTTAGTTTCCACCATAAAGACAGTTCATGAAGGTAGCTAATACTGGGTGACGTTGAAAAAAAGTGCAATAGTGCATAGTACCCCGAGTCAGAGAAAAGTCAAAATAATAAAAAAGTTCGTACATACTGTGCAAATATTACGAAAAAAACAAAATTTTGCAATCTACAAGGTGTTTCAAAAATATTCTGACAATTGCTTTATATATATTTATACAGGGTGTTACAGGACGAAATGTATATACTAATATGGGAGATAGGTTTTGACCATGCCAACATATATTCATTATTAAAAAAGTTCGAAACTCATTTCTTACTGATATACGGGTTTTGTATAAATTTTGCCCAAAAAAAAATCAATCATATTTCCCAGAATTCTTGCAGAAATTAATTCAAATTGCATGTGTGTGAGACAATGGAGGAGAAGAACTCAGGAAGGTAACAAAAAGTTCTAAATTTCCAGAGCCCGAATAATAAAGTTGTTCTTTTCATGATGCCGCAAAACAAACACTCAATATACGATTTTTTAAAACTTTTGCAATAGATAGAGGTTTACAAACTCCAGACAATAAGAAATCGAAACAATTTAATTTGTCGCACTTTTCGTTTTTTTGTTTAAATTTTTTGAATGTTGTAATCAATTGCATTTTGTGTTACCAATGATATATTAAGTTTAAATTTGTGGAGCTTCTTACTATTTATAGTACCATTTCTTGATATTAATAACAAACCAAGATGACAGAAAACAAATAATAGAGATGAGCGAATAATAACAAAAAAACCATAATTAGATGAATAATTTCAAATATAAATAAATCTTACTATTTTGTTTACTTATTGGTGACCATTACCCCAAAAATATTAGACATTTATCTAGTTGCCTGATGTAGTAATTGTCTTGGTTACAGCAAAACATGCAAGAGTCATTGTCAAATTAGTGTGAAATGCAGGGAGAATGAAGGATTTCATTTTGAAAATGTTTTATAATCTTGATTTTTATTTGTCATTATTTCTAAGATTTAAAGGTGTTGTAAATTTGAAATAAATAATCTAAAAATAATAATTAGGAATTTTTGTTGTCTCATATCTAGTTGTTTTATTTCTCTTCTTGTCATAAATATTAATAATTAAAAAAATAAGCAGAACAAATTTTTAACTCAGTAAGTCTGAGATAAGAAATCGAAACCAATTAAAATTGTTTGGATTTTTTATTGCCTGGAGTTTGTGGACTTCAGATCTTTTGCAAAAGTTTAAAAAAAATTATACTGAGTGTTTGTTTTGCGCCATAATGAAAGGGACAACTATATTAGTCCGGCTCTAGAAATTTAGAACTTTTTGTTACCTTCCTGGGTTCTTATTGTATAGCGTCTTACGCACATGCAATTTGAATTTATTTCTGCAAAAATTCTGGGAAATATGAGTGATATTTATTTTGGCACAAATTTATACAAAACCCTGTATATCAGTAAGAAACCAATAAGAAATGAGTTCCGAACGTTTTTGATACTGAATATTTGTTGACATTGTCAAAACCTATCTCCTATATTAGTATGTACATTTCGTCCCGTAACACCCTATACGGGGTGTTCATTATAAAACTTCATCTATGAAGTTCTTCAGCTATGAAATTTTGACAGAAAAGGATGACATAATCAAAACAAATGGACTTTTGTTTCTCCATCCTTTTCTTTTGACATTTCACAGCCACCTAGATGAAGTTTTATAATGAACACCCTGTATATGCTCTAGGGGCTATAGAAGGCGCCAAGTTATCCAACTTTTGCTTATAAATCCCTAGCCGAAAATGCACCGTTTTTAAGACACAGGGTCTCAAACAAATATTTTTATGAGTTTTTAGACAGTTTTTAGTTAGTAGATCAGGAACAAATTTACATCGATAGTTGAAATTTTGTATCCGTTTTACCTGGATTGCTCGGATGTACTTTATCAGTGTTAAAAAGCGCAATTTTTATGTGCCAGTGGCGTAGATTTTGAAGTCGCATGGAATTGATTTGCCTCTAACGCCTACGTCACTGGAAAAAAAATGCAATTTGGAAGCATATTGTGAAAGGCAAATATTTACTACACGAAAAAGTTACTCTTAATCAAAAGCGCCATTGTGCCCCCCAGTGTGTTTTGGAATTAAATGGTATTTTGTGATGAAAAACGGAAGTAAAAGAGCAAAAAGCAAAAAGTATTATAATTTTAGAAACAGTGGTTCTAGTGATCCCAAGTAAGGGGTGTTCATTATAAAACTTGCTGTGAAATGACAAAAGAAAAGGATGGAGAAGCAAAAGTCCATTTATTTTGATTATGTCATCCTTTTCTGCCAACATTCATAGCCTTCTAGATGAAGTTTTATAATGAACACCCCGTATATATTTGACTGATGATTGCTTGTTGTGGATCAATGAAACTACAGGGTGTAGAAACGTTGTATAATGTCGACGTTCCGGCACTAAATTAGTGCCATCTTCAGGACACTAAAATATGTTTTTAAACAAATTTGTTTATTAAATATTTATTATATTGTTAACGTCGACATTATACAACGTTTCTACACCCTGTAGTTTCACTGATCCACACCAAACAATCATCAGTCAAAAAAATTATAATTTTAATTTATTATCGCATAGGCATTTCTTAACAATTCTACTGTTTAAAATTAGTTTTTTAACTGAATAACTGGTCCTGACGTTTTGATTGAAAACGTTAATAATAATTTAATGACAAAAATATTTCTTTGACACCCTGTAACTCAAAAACGGTGCGTTTGCAGATAGAGGTTTCTAAGCAAAAGTTGGGTGACTTGACGTTTTCTATAACCCTCCAAAGTTTGTCAGCACCTTTCTGAAACACCCTGTATAACAGTTGTTATAGGTACATTTCTTGCACCAAGACAGCTGTTTTTAATTATACGAGTGGTACCTATTAGTCACTTTTTTTAAAAAAATTTAAATTTTGTTTTCAAAGGCAGAAAAAATTGTAGCGGATCCTTTAGTTTCTAATCCAAAAGACGATGAAATGAAAACTGTTTTTTTTAAACAGTGCCGTGCTTTTTATTTGTTCTTTAAAAATTAGTAAAGTGATTCCAAAACAATATTTTTACTGCGTAAAATGTACCGCTAGCAACTAAACTGCAAAATTTCATTTTAATTTAAGCCATCTTGAAGAAATTAAAAAGAATTTGTAAATTTTTTTGTTATATTTACTATATATTAACATATAATATATATAACACCTTATATTTTGAAAACAAAAGAGAATTCCACAAAATAATAAAAACCTTTTTTTATTCTTCTTCTTCTTCTTTATTCTTAGAAATTCTTTGTGTTCACCGTTTTATGTACGAGAACAATTTACACCATCATTGTTCTTCTTGAAATTGAGATAGTGTTTGCCATGTTTCTCTAAGTTACTTTCTAATTTTATCTTAAATATTTAGTATCGGGTAATTGTCATTTTGCGAAAAGTTAAAGTACATATTAGAAAAAACCATTATGAGTTCGTTTGCTATCAGTTTGGCTAAATCCCGGTCTTATACCTCTGTAATCAACTTCAAAAGTTGCAGTTGATTGGGGTTGAATTAAAAGACAACGCACTCCTTCATAGTTAAAGACAATCTAACTTTATTTTGGGTTTCTCGTTAAACTACAGTTGAAATGAATAAGCAATTAGAATTAATAGCTCCATCAGCAATATAGCTGGTTAGTTACAAATAATAATTATTGGACTCGAGTTCAATGAATCGAGGTAAAGCTGAGTTGGTCATATTAAGGTATGTTCCATGTCAACTAATAAGCTGACAATATAGCTTAATTTATAATAAATGCACTGATGTGTAAATTAATGTGAATGACCTAATATTTCCATCACACCTCGATCAACGAAGCCATTAGATGGGCGGTGGGCGAATTAAGGCGAGAGTCCATTTAAGGTAGCGGGACCAGACGGTGTAATCCTACCAATGCTGCAAGAGGGACTGGACAATATGCTTCCGTCGCTGAGCAGAGTGTTCACAACGAGTGTGGCTCTGGGACCTGGGATATGTCCCTCCGGCATGGAGAAACGCAAACGCGGTCGTCATACCAAAAGCTGGGAAAAGTGACTACATTGTCAGCAAATCGTTTAGATCCATAAGTTTGACATTCTTTCTAATGAAAACATTAGAAAAGATAATCGATAGGTAAATCACTCAGGAAATTTTGGGAAGATATCCCATAAACAAGGATCAAGATACCTACAGCAAGGGGAAGTTGACCAACACGGCTCTCCACTCTGTAGTGCATAAAATAGAGAAGGCATACTCGAACAAGGAAGGGCTGTTGGCACTCTTTCTCGACATTGAGGGAGCATTCGACAAAGCCAGAACAAACCCCATCACAGTTGGTAAGCTGAATCAGATAGGCACTTCCATAGCACACACCGTAAGGTTACGGCTTCTCTGGGAGATCACCGGAGGGAAATCGAGGTCGAGGGCGACTGTCCACAAGGCAGCTGCTTATTACCTCGACTATGGTGTCTTTTAATGGATGGTCTTTTGGAGAGGCTACAAGCCGAGGGGTTCAGTGCGCAAGCGTATGCGGACGACGGACTGGTCTGGAGTGGAAACCAGGAAAGTTTATTAGCAGCGTTTGTGATCGAACGCAAAGGGCATGTAGAATATTAGAACAATGGTGTACCGAGACGGGACTGTCAGTCAACCCTGGAAAGACAGACCTTGTGCTCTACATCTAGAAGGAAAACTACAGGATTCCGCTCACCCACGCTGTACGGTGAACCTCTGCTACTAAAGCCTGAGGCTAAGTACCTGGGGGTGACCATCGACAGCGGGCTGACCTGGAAAAGTTACGTGGAAAAGGCATGCAATAAGACAACAGTACTGACATGGCAACTATGCAGGGCAGGGGGCACGAAGTGGGGTCTAAGTGGGCATGAGAGAGTACAAGGACAAACTGGACACAGGAATATGTAGAAAAACCAAGGAAACTTTAGGAGTCTGAAGATGCTCTCAAGAGCGAAACTCGAGTAACGCAGTTATGTAATATATGAGACTTTGACTTTGAGTTGTTCAATTCTTTCCTAATCTACCCTACCCCGGATAGATCCAAGGCCTCGGGCCTTGGGAGAAACCAGCAGTGCCTGGGAGACCTTATAGCAATCCTTACAGGACACTGCAGACTAAACAGGCACATGCACCTCCTAGGAATGGCTGACAGCCACTCTGCACCCACTGTGGGGCAGAAAAAATGTCGAGCAGGAAAATACCACTTTCTGGGAATGTGCCATAGGTGGGCGCGACTGCGCCATAGGACATCCGACTCTGAAATGAGACGGGATACTCTCCTTCATTAGAGGGACGGGTCGACTCGTAGAGGGAATGAGGGCCCTGGTCGAGTAGAAATGGGTGAACCGGGGGACTGTGAAAAGGCTCTTTAAGGCCTGGTCGCAAGGCTTGGCCCCCCCATTCTTTACTACTACTACTATACCTCGTCAAACTCATATCATGGTTTGACATATACAGGGTTTTGAATTTGAGATGGATGAAAGTTCATTGAAAGTTTTTAGTATTTAAAAATTATCGCCATTTTATGCAGGTAGTCCAAAATGTATATAATTGAATAAAAATGTATTTTTTTTTAAATGAGCCCTAGTATGCAATATACGTATTGTTAATGCAAGAGGTTTGGAAAGACTGGCCTTAGGTGGATTGGATGTCAAGTTGGAGACAATCTGTGTTTTTGAGGTTGAGAGTGCAGAAAGGGTTAGACCGTCAAGAGGCAATCCCGGATGGCCAGTACATGTTTTGTTAAAATCGCTTGTTTTTTAATAATAAATAAAAGAAAAAAGTTTATCAAGCGGACTAAAAATACGTCATTGGTTCTATCCATACGCACACCTAAAGTGGGCGTTCTAATCTTGAGAGCAAAAAAGTAGCAAAAAAGTCCTAGGCAGTAAAAGTAAAGTCAAATGTTACCGCTACTGTCATGTTGGCGCATATATAAACCATCTTAGTGCCAGCTTTACATGTTTGTTAAAAAAAAAGGATAGGAATACTCTCAGAGCGCTCGAGAGCACCACCCGAAACCGTTTTTAGTCGAAATCGCATGGGTTCTCGAATTCTGTTAAATGTCGTTGGTTGTCACGCGTATCATCTTATTTATCTGTCAATGTCATTTTTATTAATTTAGTATTAATAATAATTCTATAAATTTTTAGTTTACCATAATTCACCTAAACCACCTAAACCATTGGTTATGATTTAATACCATTAAAACCATTGAATATTGAAAACCACCGTTCTAACCACCCGCTTAAAAAGTTGCAACACTGAATTACTCTGATATAGAATTTCCTGCATACTTGAAAAAAAAAATAGTATATGTTACTCGGAGTAAAACGTCTTTTTGTGCTTCGCCCAGTTGCAGGCCTCAGCTTCGCTTCGGCCGTCAATCTCTGGGCTCAGCACGAAAAGACCCACTTTTACTCCTAGTGACATAATCTACTATTATTTTACAGTCCACAACTTTTATAAATTTTTAATTAATGTTTACACGTATATTGCATACTAGGGCAAGATTTGTGAGTAAATCTCAGAAACTAGCAGAACTAGGTTAAATTGGGAAAGATTGCAGTTTTAAGGAGATCTATTCAAAATCATTTTCATATTTATCAAAACTTTTATGATTGGCAAAAACACAAAATTTTGACGATTTCTTTAAATCAATCTTCCTTAGTTTTTAATGGCATAATAAACTGGGCTTAAAAGATTTTTTCTGAGCTGTCAGTTATGAATGACTATATAAATCTACTTCTGTTTTTACGAAAATATTAAAAAAAGGTAAATCACTCTTCTTTCCAGGTTATGACATGCGGCCATTATTCTCTCAAAGATATATATTAACTCAGAAAATTGATAGCTGTCAGAAAACACCTGATTGGCAAATCTTATTCAGGGTAAAATTATCTACAACTTTTATATCTATATCATTTCTCTAGAACTCCAGAGCAATAATTCTGCACTCACAACTTTCGCAAACATAAAATTTTAAGTATTTCTTTAAATAGATCTAGCTGAGTTATTATTAGTTCTAGACAAATGATTACAAATAACTTACTTTTTTCATCTCTCCATAAAGAAAGTAGGTTCATGACAGTTTAATGACAGTTGTCAGAAAAAATACGACGAATTCAGCTTTTGAAGGTAAAATAATCTACAACTTTTGCATTTAAATTATTTTGCGAATAATAACTTGGGTATAGATTGATGTGAAGAAATTGCGAAAATTTAGTTTTTGCCAATTATCCAGTGATTTATAAATTTTTTTCAAAAATGTGAAAATGGTTTTAAAAACTCCAATTCGGTCCCCACTTCGTAACCCTGCTATTTTGCTAATTTCTAAGATATACTAACTAACTTCTAAGATACTAAACTAAAAATATCAATTAATCTTCTGTATCTACGGTCAAAGACGGTTAAAACAAAATTTCTTAGAATATTTCCTAAATTGGAAACGATTTAAATAATCCATTCTTTCAATACCTAGTTCCATTTTGACGTTTTGACAAAGCAAAATTAATTATAAAGTTTAAAAGCTTCCAAGTCAAATAAGTGACTGACTCTGTCAAATTCATAATAAATCTGTCAAAGTTTAAGGTATTAGGGTTTAAATGGAAGGTTTAAAACTAAGAGTATCTAAAGTAGTACAAAATATTCTCATAATCTTACCTTCCACCAACGTCACGGGGCTCGATGGACGTAATGGTCGTTGACTCGGCCAATTCCCAGCTATCCCTGGACATTCTTCCATCATTTCTGTCACTATCTGCAACAAAGTGAATCACACTTGTCAGAAAATTATTTAACTAATACACTCCTCAAAAAAATTAAACACAGGAGCCCCCACGCGCTTTACTGGTGACTGTTGAAAAAATCTTTTGTCCTTCAAAACGGGAGTCTTTTACTGCTATTCCAACTAACTAGCAAATTTTATTAAAATATCTTTAACGGAAATAATGTTATTGTATTTACACCTACAATTTTTAATTTTAGTTGATATATTCCTCAGAAATCATCTTTTGTAGATGTCCTATATGAAATACTAAACTGTCGTCAAGGAGGCGTTGGAAATTTGACTTTGACATGTTTTTCGAATCTTTTCAACATGCGCTAAAAGGAGATGGGTATAAAAAAAAATTAAGGTTTCAAAGGTAACTAGATGACAGAAATAATTGAATGGGTAAACTATACTGAATCTCTCGAATCTAGAGCCGGATTTTTGAAAACGAAAAGTAGAGATGTGTAGACAGAATGCTTTGGTAATTAGTATTGAATCTTGAGGCTTCTTTCATTCAGCGTTAGATTGATACCAGAGAAAGAGCAAAAGTCCCCCAACGTAAATGCCAAATGATAAGTGAATTTACCTTCTTGTGCCCAACTTGTTGCATCATTGTGCGTTTCAGTAATGTTGCTCTGCACTTCCCAATTGGCGCTAAAAGAGTTCCTCTTGGAGTTGTTTTGATGCATCACACGATTCTGATGTACCCCAAAGGTGTCTCGGTCTTGTCGCTGAGCCATGAACGACGATTGGTGGTGATCCTGGTTCTGATGACTTAGAAAGTCTCTGAAACAAAATAAACAAATTATTAGTAAAAAAACTAGGGTCTAACAAACGAGGTTGTGAGAACTGTCAAATTCGAGGTCGTGAGAACTGTCAAATTCCTTCCTGTAGTTCACTTTAACTCCAGGAAGAAGTAATGTAAATGACGTTACGGCAGTGTTTTCTTCATCACAAATAAGTTCCGAGTTTACAAGTAAGGTTTTGGGAGATGGCTTTACTGTAGATCAAAGTAAAACAACTATTGCTATGAAATTGGAAGTTAGCTACATTTTGAATAGCAATAGATTTATAAAATGAACATCCAAAGAAGCGAAAGCGTAAATTAAGTACAGCTTAAGTCTTACTTGTAAAGTCGGGGCTCAAGAGCTGACACCTGAATGATATAAATGTAGTCAAATGTCAAATCTAATTAGACATAATGCTGCGTTACCTGTGGTTCTTGAAGTTTTCTCTAACGGGCTCTATTGGCGGTGGCGGTTGGTTGGGCCTCACAACGGGTGGAGGGGGCGCTGGGCTGGATGGAGCAGGAGGCAAAGAGTTGGGCCCAATGGGCGGCGGTGGCGGCCCGGGTTTCCAGTTGCTGCTGGTCCAGCTTTGTTGCGTTGGAGATTTACTACCATTCTGAAGGCAAAATAAAAAAAAATCACCTTAACTGAGGAAAATTTAGTGCAGCAGATAAATGTTTGTAAAGTTAAGTTTCAGGTCATGTCTGAAGTTTCTCAATTTTTCTGTTACGAAACGAATCATAATAACGTAATTATACACTAAATGCTTAAGATAATTTGAACCACTTCTTATTTGATTTTTATAAGAGACTTGTAGCCTGATTGATTAAGTTTTATACGATCCAGTTTTTTTTTGTTTCCAAAAAATTAAATAAGCACAACCGAAATTTGTTCAAACAACACATCCTTCAATTAGAGGTTGTTAGGTATGTGGAAAAACATTAGTGTTACTGACTATAATATGGTTTTACATTTATTACCTTTAATAATTTGTATTACATGTAAGGAGGGTAGGACAAATAAAACTTTCTTATAACCTGAAAAGTTACTAATAGACTGGGAGCCAGCGACCGTTTAGTGTTAGTCATTTTAGAAAAACTGAAAATGTTCTCTTCCGCTTAATTTGGTATCACAAATAAGGGAATGGATCTCCAGCTGGCGCACTTCCGGGGGGTGTAGCTGCGGCCGCCTCTTCAACACGTAAAAAAATAATAGAAAAAAACTTATTTTAGAAAAGCTGACATGAATTGTATTCAAGAATAACCAGCATAAATATATTTTATGAAAAAACAGATACAACAAAAGTTGCTAATAACACTGAGTTGTTGCTAGTTTGGTAAAATTTCATTGGAGTTTGTGTTTTTTGCCCACTCTGGTGATTTCGTGACGACTTTGAGGAATAAAGCCAATTCTGGTAATTTCTTTTAATTATTCATAATTTGTTCGGGTTCTTTTTCAATTCTTTTTCTTGCTGACAGCTTTTATATCTTTGAAATGCCTTCCTCAAGAACTGTGATTTTCTGCACATCTTCTGGTAGTTTTTCAAAAGTTTAAGTAGGAGTCCCTTGCACAGTAATGCTTGATTTTTTTTCTTCTTCATCCACAGTCTCAAATTCAGTCTTTTTCTCTGCCATCCTTCTTTGCATCTTCATTGCCTTCTTTTTAATAATTAATCTCTTTTTCATAACCTGCTTCTTAGGTACTTCATGCTGAAATACTCTTTTTGAATGAAGAACTCGGTCGTTTTTTAATTCGATATTAAGATTTTTCAGGTTTTTTTTTCAACAGTAACTGTAGTAAGTGACTTTTTACCATCCTTTGTTACTGTAACAACTTGTGCCCGTTCTCCTTTGACGTCCTTTTCCTTCTTTGTAATTCGTTTTTTCATTACGTTTGTAAGAATACCATCCTCAATAATAACGTCTCTTGTATTTTCTTAAGGACTTCTTCATAAACATATTCTAATGTTTTGGAAACCCCTTTAATTGTAACCAAATTAAACTTTGATCCAAATTGGACTTTTTGTGTGATTTTCATTCATTTGGGGCACATTTCACCAAAATTATCCTTTTCCAATGATTGTTATAAATTATGTTCATGACAATCGTTGGAAAATTTGTAATTGCTCAGTCGTTCTATTGAGACAACTTTGGCAAAAAAATGTATATTTTTACGGTCAATGATTCCTGATTTTTCAATTTTTTATACGGTATTGGCCCAAAATAGAACTTTTCCAACGAGTCAAAAATTAATTTTAATGAAACAAATAAAAATTATAGTTAGACAAGAAACCCTTTTTTTGCAAATTTTTTAAATCTTTTAAACGATTTTTGCCTAAAAAAACTTAGAAATATTCGAAATTTATTCCTCTAATTGCCTTTGGGCATATTTTTTTTATTTTGCAACTATTCCAAATTTTTTAATTTGGATGCTTATCTTATTTTTTTTTGTAATGAATGTTTTTATTTGTTACTGTTTGTTTAGCGTTAATATTTTTCTATTGTTATTCTTTGACATGTTTTGTTTAACATTTTATATATTTATTTATTTTTATCGATTTAAATTGGACTATTAATGGGGTTTTATCCGTAATTTCCGTAATTATCCGTTATCCGTAATTACTGAGCCTCTCCAACGAATGAACAATTGCAATGTAAGTTAACTTACACTGAGATAACTTGGGCCAAAACTGTCTTTTTTTATTAATTAATAAAAGCTAGTTTTTCAAATCTTTATACAGATTAAAAAAAAATCGATTTTTTATTGAGAAAGTTTTGGTCCGAAAAGCAACTCAAGATTTTTTAGGCGAATTTGGCACAAAACTACAATTATTTTAAATTTATGCCACTACCCTCGGTTATTATGTAGTTTTTAATATGTTTTTTGTTCTTTTTTTTCGTTCTTTTATTATTGTCGTATTCTTTGTCATGTTTAGGCGACTTTTTTTGGAGTTTTCATTCTCTCCGGTTTTATTGATCTAAACTTGAACTTTTCCAATGAGTTAACAAGAATTGTAATTTAAACTGATAAATTTTGAGACAAATCTTTAACGATCAATGATTAATGACTTTATTTTTTTTATACTGTTATGGCCCGAAAAGGAACTGGATTTTCATTTTTACCCATTTTTTTAAAGTGTTTATATTCTTGACTCACAATTATAAATATTTTAAATTTGTGTTTGGGTTTTTTGCAATCTTCTTCTACGCTAACTATTTCCATCTTCTCTACCTTACCGCCTTTTAATTCAAGTTTTTTTCTCATTATTCGTTCTTTCAAATTATTGTTCTCTATATTTTTTTCCTTGATCCAAATTGGATTTTTTTGTTTGACATTCACTCTATTGAGGTAATTTTCGCCTAAAATTAAACTTTACTAATAGCTTGGAAAGTTTGTCCTTGTTGAGTCGTTCCCTTGAGACAATTTTAGCCCAAAATTGTGTATTTTTACGTTTAAGAAGTCCTGACTTTTCACTTTTTTATACGGTATTGCAAAAGTAGAATTTTCCAACCAATTAAGAATCAAATTTCATTAAAAAAAATAAATAAAAATTATAGTTAGACAAGGAACAAAATGTATCTTTTATGTATATAGATTTTTTTTACACTTTTTATTTGTTACTGTTCTTTTATTGTTCAAAATGTTTTATTCCTATATTTGACATGCTTTGTTAAAAATTTTGTATATAATTTTTCTATCGATATAAATTGGACATTTTATTGGATTTTTATACTTTTGAGGTAATTTTGACCCAAAATTAAGCTCTCTAACGAGTAAACAATTGTAATGTAAATTAATATACAACTTGACAACTTGGGCCCAAAACTGCGTTTTTTTTTAATAATAATAGCTAATTTTTCAAGTTTCATACCGTTCCGGGCCAAAATAAAACTATTTTAAAAACCCAAAAATCGATTTTCATTGTGAAAATTGTGTCCGAAAAGGAAACTCTTTTAGTAATCTTTTTTTTAGATAATTTTTGCTCAAACACTTGGCGTTTTTGTAGTTTTTAATACGTTTTTTTTTCGTTTCATTATTCTTCGTATTTTTAGATTCTTATCTTTTGTCATGTTTCATTAATTTTTTTATTCTTTCTCTTCACTCTCCTTCATTAGAGGGACGGGTCGACTCGTGGAGGGAATGAGGGCCCTAGTGGAGTAGGGATGAGTGGACTGGAGGACTGCGAAAAGTGCCTCTAAGGCCTAGTCGCAAGGCTTCGACCTCCCATTATTTACTACTACTACTACTACTACGGTAACTATTTCCATCTTCTCTACCTTTCCGGCTTTTAATTCAAGTTTTTTTTCATGTTTCGCTCTTTCGTTCTTTTAACTTTTTGTTCTTTCAATATTTTTTCTTTTATTGGATCTTTCGTTGGATTTTCATTCATTTGAGGTAATATTCAGCCAAAATTAACCTTTACCAATGGCTTATTGGAAACTAGTGGGAAAATTTGCACTCTTCAATCTCCGAATTCTTTTGAGACAATTTTAATCCAAACCTGTGTTTTTTTTTGTGGTTAGTGATTCCTGATTTTTCAATTTTTCTGTATGCAGTATTGGCCCAAAACAGAACTTCTCAAAAAATCAAAAATCAATTTTTATTAAAAAAATAAAATAAAAATTTTGTTACACGAGCAACTCTCTTTTAGCAATTTTTAAAAACTTTTAAACGATTTTGGCCTAACATTAGAAACGCCCTCAATTTATCACTTTAAATATCAAGATTTTTAACCATTGTCTCTGTTGGATATAATTTTTTCCATGATTTCGCAAGTATTCCATGATATATTTAATTTTGTGGCTTCTTGTAGTTTCTATATTACACATTTTATTTGTTACTATTCTTTTTGTGCTCATATTTTTCTATTCCTATTATTTGGCATATTTTGTTGAATTTTTGGTTTATTTATATTTATTTTCATAACTCTTAACTAGACTTTTTATTGAGTGAATACAACAAGTGAACAATTTTTATGTAAAGTGATTCACATTAAGACAATGTGGGCCCAAAACTGTGTTTGGACAAATAAATTATATCTAATTTTTTGAGCAGTTCTTGAGCCAGTTCTTGAGCTAAGCTAAGTTCTTGAGCACCTTGGCTCAAAACACAATTTCTGTGACGAGCCAAAAATCAATTATTATTTATTTTTATTGGAAAAATTCTGGCCCAAAAGGAAAACTCTGTCGGACCTAAAACTTGCATAAATTTTTCTTATCGACATAAATTATACTTTTTTATTGCGTTTTTATTCTATCAAGGTTTTTTTACCTAAAATTTAATTTTTTTTTACCAGAAAACAATTGAAATATAAATTAATTTTCATTGAGACAATTTCGATTCAAATGCTCAAATTTTAGCGATTAATGATTCCTGATTATTCAACACTGGTTAATAATTGAAAATAAAGATAATGTTGCTTGTTGAAATAGGTACTCACATGTTGAGGTGAATCGGGACTAGATTTACCGCTAGTACTGTCGTCGCCCCACCTGCCAGTAAGCTGCTGTTCTAGCATCATTTTCCTTGTTTCCTCCAACTTACTGACAGATCTGAAGGGTTTCTCCATTTTGACACTGCTGCTTGTCGATCTAACCGAATGATTCGCTGTCACTCGTTCCAGTCGTTGTTTCATTTCGTTGCTCAGTTTGATTTTTCCGATACTCCCTACAGAAATGTCAAACATCATTCAAAAATAGGGAGGTTCATTTATCGTAAAAAGAAAAAAATGGGCAGAAGAAAGAATGTTGTAGGTTTTGGAAACAGAACCTATTCTGCGACGTATGGTCATGTTTGTGTCTGCTGGATACAACTAAAACAACATAGAAAAGTTGTAGATGTTTTACTTACCCGGAGAGGGCCTTGCAGCTCCAATTTCAAACGCTTTCTTCGAATTGGTCCTTGTCAACTTTCCGGAGTCCTTGACAATCGGCTCGAAGTCGATTTCGTCCCATTCGATCGATGCCTCAGTCTTCACCGACCCATTAGTGACGGTCATCATCGACGGCTCCTTGTTCGGCGTTACTTTCCTCTCCTTCTGACGCATTTTGAAATGCATAAAGTCCTCTCCGTTCTCGTGAGTTCCGTCCTCTTTAGGAGGCGGCCAGCGCCACTTTCCTATGCGGACGGTCTTGGCCCTTCCGTAGGGGTCCATGAAGGGACGGGTTTCGCTGGGGTCGCATTCGTCGATTGGGGGCGGCATGGGCGGCGGGGCGGGGATCCCGTTTCGACCGGTGAAGCTCTGGCTGGAGTCTGAGCTCGCCTTTCGGGACTTATAATCTAGAAATGATATAAAAAAGGAGTCATCATAATAATATGCTTGTATTAATACGCGTTTCCTAATTAGAGTGAAACCTCCTGATACAACCAACATGTAAGGGAAGCAGTTCTTCACCTGGATTTGGTCCAAAACCCAGTAAAACCCACACCAGAATAATTATGTTTGATTCAGTTTTAAGCGTGCATTGAAATAAAATAATTATTTTTTGGGTTGTGTTGAGTACTAGTGAAAACGTTGGAAAAATCATCGGCAGGTATTACATCACAGAGGAAATTCTGGGGAGAGAGCCCTTAAATAAAGATCATCAAAGCAGTGCTGTTGGCACTTTTTTTTTGATATTGAAGGAGCATTTGTCAAAGCTAGAACCTGTACCATTTTTTAAGAGGCCTCAAGAACCCAGACGGCCTTAACACTCGACAAACTGGGTAAAATTGGGGTTCCAGATCTGAAAGCTCACAGCATCTCTAGGAGTCTTTAGCAGAAACTCCCAACCGATGGTTTTCATGCGGCAACGTATACAAATTGGTTATGATACTGGGAAAGTTTGTCAGAAGAAAGACGGGAGTGTCGGTCAACCCTAACCAGACAGAGCTTGCGCTTTACAGTAGAAGGATGAAGACCGTAGGATTCAGGACACCCACGTTGTCTGGGAAACCTCTGCTACTGAACCTGATGCTAAGTACTTGAACATCAAAAGAGAAATGCCCGTAGGTCCGCTTGTGGTCAGCAGTAGACAGCGTTAAAATTAGAAGAACAATGGAGAGCACAGTCTGCCTATCGTAAAAGGTGCATTCAGGACAACATTGGGAGGAGCTCTTAATGTTTTATTGGGTCTTAATCTGGGTAAAGAGGGAAGCTGTGGCTTACTATAGGCGCTCAAATACTGCGACCAGTAGAAGAAAAAACGATATGGGAAATAATTACACAAAGATCGCCAGCCTCATCTAGGGATATATCCCTACTGTTTTCTCGCAGGAGGGGCGTTCCGGCAATTAACTAAAATTAAAACAGTGATGTGTGATAGGAATCCTAACAAGGGTAGAATTCAAAGAAAAGCTACATCAGCAACCATAAGTCAATATTCAGGTGTGGTATTGATCAAGAAGAATAGTGAACACATAGTCTTTATGAGTGGGGATGTGGGAGGTCATACAATGGTTTTCCAGGCTGCGGTTTTTGCAATATTGAAAATGGCCACGATAAGGACAAAGAGTCAGACAAGGGCAAAACAAACGAGTTACATCTACTCGGAGAGTGAAGCTGTCCTGCGAGCCAACTACAGGCCCGTTCAGGAATGCAAGAAGCTCTGATAAAGATGCTGGCAGAAGAAAAAAGGGAAACTTGAGATGGGTTCCCGTCCATAGAGTCTTCGAGGGAAATGAGTGCGCTAAGCTTAACTTCCGAATGCACTTTAATCGACTGGAAGTATGTTTAGGAGTAGGGGTACGTTTAGGAGGTACATCCCCCATACGGCGCTGAACAAGTGAACATAAGAAAGCACAAAGACAAACTGTACACAGTCAGCAATATGTAGAAAAATCAAGGAAACCTGAACTAACCTGGACACATCCAAGGCCTCTAAGCTACTTAGCAGAAGTCGGCAGTACCTTCTAGGAATCATTTGCAGATTAAAAATAAACATATGCATCTCCTAATAATGGTCGACTATCCTTAAGCACACATTTTTCATTTTTGGGGATGTACATAATGGACACTGTCATCAATATAGAGACAAATCAAGAAAATCTTTCCCAACCTGGATAAAATCAAGGCCTTTTAGCTACTTAGCAGAAGACGGCAGTACCTTCTAGGAAAAGAATATGCATATCCTAGGAATGGTCAACCATACTTATGTAAATATGGCTGGAACAGGGGCGGTAAGAAGGCATTCTGGACACTGTCAGGAATATTGCAGACCGACCAAGGAATTTTTTTCCTAACCTGGACAGGTCCAAGGCGTCTTAGCTACTGAGCCGAAGTCGACAGTATCTTCTAGGATTCACATACTAATAATAAGCATCTACCTAGTAATGGTCGACCATCCTTATGCACACATTTTTGGAGCAGGTTAAAGTTTTCAACTACTTCCTAGAAGTCTGCTGCAGGTGAGTAAGATTATAGGACAGGATATACTCTCCTACATTAGAGGAACGGGTCCACTCGTAGAGGGAATGAGAGTGGTGTGAGAGTAGAGGGATCGGGGGATTCTGAAAGGCCTAGTTGCAAGGTTTCGCCCATTTCTTTCCTCAGTACAGTTCACTACTACTACTTGTTGAGTTCTCAAAAATGGTGGGTGGTGTAAATAAAAGTAAAGAATTTTTTTTTCAGAGCTTATGTCCTGTGCTTAGTTCAGGTTACTTTCGTTAGACTAAATTTTGTCGGATGAGGAATACGTGCGTCAACTTCATCTGTTCAGATGTGGTAACAGTTCACCCAATAAAACTTACATGAAAAATTTTAACCCGTTAGACTTAATTATGAACGCGTCCTTGATAGATAGAATTGCTTAAAATTCACCCAAGCGTATTGTAAATCCAAATACTATTTGATGTTCGATATCTCTAGAAAGACGCGAAGATTCGTACAATTAAGATGAATCACTCACCAGATGATCCAATACTGGGTGAGCTGGACTTTCTCAGACCACTGCTCACTTTCCTGTTCACAGGCGTCTGATGGACCTGCGCCTTGACTGTTGTCTGAATTGTTTCGGTCACTTTGACATTCACGTCGTTACCGCTGACATTCTGAGTCAACAATTGCTGCAGTGCTTGATTCTGGGCCAGCAGCTGCTGTTGAATCTGAATGTTCTGGGCCATGGCACTCTGCAGGAACGCGCGTTGTAAGTTTTGCTGATAGGCCGCCAAGTCGGTACCATTTTGCGGTAATCCGTTCAGACCAACCTAGAAAAATGAGAAGAACATCAATAAGTTGTTGTTTTCGACAGTCAGTTTAATAGCTTTCTCGGGTGGTCGCTCTGTAGCCTCTGAGATTATCCCCATTCTTTGTTTTCTTAATAAGAATATAAGGATGGCAATACTCTCGAGCAGTCTAGAGCGGTCACCCGAAGACGTTGTTAGTCACTCGCAATGATCCACCAATTGATCTAACCTGCGGTACATTAAACACGGGCACAAATCCCTCTTGAGTGGGACTCAACATCGGCACCATCAAAGGTGCCGTACTAACCAAAGGGGTCGGGATACTCGGATAGTTAAAGCTGGAAGAAGAGGCTCCGCTCTGGGTGGAGCCTCCGCCCTTGATAGACTCGACTAAGTTGTGCTTTTCCGCTAAAGTCTTGATGCTGTCGTTGATGAAAATGGGTCGGAAGAGGTCGCTTATGTAGTCGTCCACGTTGGAATTAGTGGCCGAGCCAGGTGGCTGAGGAGTGGTGGTGAGGTTTTCTACTTCTTGGTCGAGGACTGAGCTCCCCTACAAAAAGATTTGTTGTGAGAGACAAAATTTTGAATCAAAGAGTTACACACTATTTCAATTTCTCAGAAAACTGGAACACAACATACAAGCCGAGTTTTTCAAGTTTTATAACTTTGTTAATTATTCTAAACTCACCTCGCTGATTTGACTACTCGATCGGTCTCTATGGCCGCCTCCCTTAATCCTTAAAACCATCTGCGATGTATCAGAAAGTACGTCTAGCCTCTGCTCCAGTACATTTCCAAGCATGTCATCAAGAAATTCGTCTAAACCTTCTATGTAATCGCTGTTTTCTTGAGACTCTGCTCCACCGTCTCCTCCTGGAACACTTCGATCTTCAGAAGCCACAAAATAAAGAGATTTTCAAAGTGTTACCCTTGATACTGGCAGCTAATGACCGGGCATCAGACAACTCGTCCAGGTTGCCGTCCAACACAGGACTGAACAACTCGTCCAAGAACTGGTCAACGTCACTAGCCTGGGAAGGTACCCTCACGCGCCTGACATGGGATGCTAAACTGGGAGCTTCACTGGTATCAGACATTGCTGAGCTGCGCACGCCAGACTCAGATTTCTCGATGTAGGCTCTGCTAGAGTGACTTCCTGTTGGAGGCACCTTTTTACCTATAATTAATATTTAGCCTTATCTAACGTTCTTAATAATTGTTGAGTTTTTGATTTAACCTTTCGACCAATGGTAACCATCAATTATT
Source organism: Taphrorychus bicolor (assembly GCA_951812265.1). Classification (NCBI taxonomy): domain Eukaryota; kingdom Metazoa; phylum Arthropoda; class Insecta; order Coleoptera; family Curculionidae; genus Taphrorychus; species Taphrorychus bicolor. The sequence goes on along the minus strand of OX638298.1, from coordinate 42,418,563 downwards.
TATAAGCATTCGTGAATACGTTTACATTTTTATTGTTTGTTAATACTCTTCGCCGACGTTTTGTTTAATTTAGCTTAAACTACTTCAGGGACTGCAAAAGTAAACTTTTTCTTTCTCCAGATTTGCCAGTTTTTGTGGAACTACGATGTTTTCCTTCATAATGGCCTATGGGTGCTCTCCATGCGTGCTTCTGACGACATTAAAGAACTCGTAGGTTTCAATTTCAGCAAGGATAGGGTGAAGTAGAAGGGTGCGTCCCAGGATGGAGAGCACACATACGTCATTATGAAGGAGGGCATCGCACTTAACCAAAAACTGGAAAGTCTAGGGAACCAAAGAATTTTCTTATGCACTTTCTGAAGAATTTTAGGCTTCATCAAACGACACGTCCTCGAAGAGTTTATAGTTTAATTTTTGTTCCAATCCGCCAATTTAACAAACGTCTACAGATCCTGGAACGCAGTCTTTTACTCCTCTCTATTCCTGCGGAAACTGACAACTGTGGGTTTCTTTAATGATGTCAGAAGCACACATGGAACCGAAGAAATTTTCTTTTGTAGCCTCTGAAGAAGTCTAAGGTCAATTAAACGAAACGTCGGTGAAAAGTTTATAGTTTGAATTCTGTCTCAATCCGCCAATTTAACAAATATCTTCAGATCCTGTGATGCAGCTTTTGACTTCACTCTATACTTGCAGAAATTGACAACTATGGGTTTATCTTTAATGAATGATCAGAAGCATAAGTGAAGAGCATACATGCGCCACTATGAATGAAATCCACCAAAAGCTCTATCTAGAATATTTTGAATTATGTGCCAATCCGCGACTTTAGCAAACATCTACAGATTCTGGGATGTAACTTTGTATTCATTTTAATGTTAATGTAACAATCTAAAGTCACAAACAAAGCTCTGAAGAGTTATCAGAGCATAATAGATACTCGATTATCAAGGCATTTGTCTATCACGTTCTGAGGACTCTTCAGAGGTTTGAATTGTTTCAGTTTTGGTCCACCTTGGGTTCGAAAAGACCGATTTTGATCTAAAACGTATCCAAATAGTCTTTCATTTTGTTCATTCCAGAACGCGTGACTCTGACAAGTTACGACATATTGCCCCGGAATGCAAAACAAACTTGTTTCCAGCATAAGAATTTTTTTGTTATGCAAGGAGTCTGATTAACATTATTTACCATCAAAGACCAGCAATATCGCAATACGTCGTCGCAACGTCAAAACTTCATCACAGTTGAGACGTCATTAAGATGACGTCTTAAATTCATAACTTATACTACTCATAAGCATTAAATACGGTTGTTGTCACGTGCACGGTGTTACCCAAGCAGGTGATTAAGAAACGTTTTGTAGGTAGTGCAGACATCTATTTTTTGGAGGTAGACTGGTTTCAGCTAAAACACCGTCATCAGCGAAAAATATCTTTTGACGTCATGATAAATTTGAAAATGTAAAAAAACGGTAATTTTTAAAATGTATATGTATAGTAAATATTCTCACTTTACATATTCCCTTCTAACTGTGAAAATTTAAAAAACTCCCAGTTGTAACATTATCGCGAAGAATATAAATTATTTTTTAATTGTATAACAGATTTCGGCGCTGATGGCGGTATTTTAGGTGAAACCCATCCTCCCTAAAAAAGGCTATAATGTGTCTTTCCTACTCTTCCGGTAACTGTTTTCAAAACTCTTTGAAGCATCTTTTAGGCTTTAAAGCATTATTTACTTCAGTCATATCATTTAGTACTAAAGAGCACTAAGAACAGGAGTTTGAGTTTTGATGGAGTAGAAATTACTCAATATTGACGAGAAATCAAATATTCTTTGGTAACCGTTTCGACGCGTTTTTTTTCTCGTCGTTTTTTCACCTAAAGTCATTCGAAAAATCTAAAGAAGAGGAAGGCTTCACGTCTGAACCCATTAAAATTAAATCCAGAGACACCAGTACCTGTTGAGGATATAGAGAAGAAGAAAAAGGTACCAAAGAAAGTTGAAGAGAAGAAAGCTGAAGCATTGGGTTTGAGGCTGAAAGAACAGGCACAGTGAAGTACCACTTGTGAATACCTTAGAAGCGGTTCTCCGCCGCCAGGACAATTTTATATTTTCCAAGAATAATAAAGAGACTGCAACCCGGAAGCCTAAAAAAGAAGAAAAGTTGTCTAAGATTGAGGATCTAGAAAAATTGAATGGAGAGCTCGAAGAACTTAAGAACCGATGAGAAGCTGTAGATGATGAGTTTAGAAAGCGGCCCAAAATACCAAAAAAAGTGAAACCAGTACTCCTTCCAATAACAATTGTAGAGGTTAAGCCTTAGCTAAAAGCAAAGACGATACTAAAAGCTGAGGTGATAGATCTCACTCCAGAGATTAGTAGAGTGGCAAATCTCCATTATTTTGATACTTTGATTGACCATTAGTTGTGGGATACCATTCTAAAATGGTCAATATGGTTTCTTGGTGCTTTTTAACATATTATTACATTAATAACAACATTAACATTATATTTTATACTACTCAGAGACAGAATAATTTCTATATGATTTGAGCATGTAGAGCAGGAGGAACGAATACCAATCTTCATCATCAGGTTCACTTACCCGCATATTGAGACTTGATGTACCTGGGCCCTCCTCGGTCCCTGTGCGAGGTGCTGACGCTACCGATGTCGGGGTACTCGAATTCTATTTCTTGCTTAGACATGTAGCTCTGATGCGTCATCACGACCGGTTTGATTGGTGCCAGCTGTTCGACCGAGTGGTACCTTTCGTTGAGTTTCGACGTTTGCGACAGGCCAAGTTCGACCAACGGATTCGGCTCGGGTTCGCCAAGAAGATTGTCCAGACTTCGGGACCGAACTTTCTCTTGGTCAAAATATCTAAAAAGACGCCCTTATAAGAAATCTATTTCGATTTGATGAATTTACATTGATAAACAAGTCTTTTAGTGATTTTTTTTAGCAAATGTGATAGTGTAGATTGAATCCAAAAAGAGCTTCTGCTCTGATCGGTGAGGTTGACTTAATAATACTAGAAGCAAGACGTACTTCGTACCAAAGATTAGTAAAATCCCAGTATTGTTTACCTGTCGTTCAATGCTGAGCTCCTCGACAATGCTTCATGCGATGCTTTCCTCACAGGAGAAGGAATAGGATGCACAACAGGAGACACTCTACTACTCGGGCTGTACCTAGACTCCACTTGCTGAATCTCCCTTGACGATTTCCTGGAGCTCTGCCTAGAGCTGTTCATTAAAACTGGCACTGGTGGAGAGGATCGGACGATCTCTCTTGGAGGCTCTCTGGATATTTTCCTTGTAACGTTAATAGGAGGTTCTGGTGGGGGGACTTGAGGCCTTGGAGGCGACGACACATGATGGTCCATTTCCGTAGGTAAGCTGCGCCTACTGCCGATTTTCAGGAGAGTGGATTTTTGTATGGGGAAGGCGGGACACAACTCCAGTTCCGATACCAAATCGAAGACATAGTCAAGGCCGTTGCCTTCATAGACGATTCCGGCGTCGTCCATTATAACGGTCCAGCCTTCGGGGGTTATTCCTTGGGATGACATTGCTAGAGAGGCAGCCTGTCGATGGAACATTGAAGCAAAAATAAAAAATTTAAAGAAAAAGCCTTGATGAAAAATTCGTAATATATACCTCTTCGCAAGTCGTCCATGAATCAGCATTGACGCTGACCACGGTTGCATCAGGAAGAGACAGCGGTAAGGCACAGTTGGCCTTTTGTCTGATGCTTTTCCATTCCAATAAGCTGGGAGGCATGTTTCTGGAATGGGGCGCTCTTTGCAGACTTCTTGTGAGTTTTCGTTGGAGAGTTTCCCTCATCGAGGAAGGTGCGTGGTCTGTGATGAATTTCAAAAGATACCTAAGCAGAAAAAAACCAATCAAACAGAAAGACTAAGAAGGGGAAAATTTAAAGTAAAGCTCGATTATACAATCAATTAGCAATCTAATTCCTAAAAGAAAAAAATTTATACTCACTTGCTCAGTGGAGGACTCGGCTGAAAACTGCTCAAACAATGCGCCATAAGTTGCCACACCCTTTCGGAATTTTCGTTCTTCCAAGTCTGGTTGCAGAGCTGCACCAGTAGTTCGTCCCTTAAGCCTCGGGAATTCAAACCTTTGTACACCATGTAATCGGCTAAAGCTCGTTCTCTAGACCCTAAAAAAATCATAACGTAGCGTAAATCAACCCACAAATGACAGGAATGGAAGACTATTGCTCTAGGGATTAAAGAAAAGGTAGCTTTGAAATTCTCATCTTAAATTTGCTTTAGAGTGATGACATTTTCCTTTTAGCGCAGGAAATGGTTATTTATCTAACAAGTGCGGAAAGTGATTCTTTACTGCATGTGATTGCAGTTGACCGATTGATGTAGCGTAAAGTCAGCATGTCTTTCGACATGCTGTCGCTCAACATGCTGTCGAAATCGAGTTCGATCAGTATTCAATCTTCCTTGAATGATCTTATCCTGTGCTCTTGAACACCTTAGCGTGGTGTTCAAGAGGGTGCTCTTGAACAGCATGGTACCATCTGATGCCCAAAGATTTTCACCAATGTTAGTGAGAAAACATGCCACTAGAGGCCTGCTATTAGTAGAGACCAACATGACGATAAAGCAATGTATGGCTATGTTGGTGTCTATATAACAGGAGTTTGAAGGTGAACATGCATTGTGGTACCCAGAACAAAGAACCTCGAAACGAGTAGAAAGAGGTGAAAGTTTGTTTGATAGTCCAAAGATATGCCTTTCTACACGTAAAAAGCGCCAAGAGAGCGGCAAAGCCATGGGAGAGAAAAACTTGAAGGAGCTTACAAGGACGCAATTTGTCAAAAGGTATTAGTTTACTTAAATCATCACATTTTTTTAATTTTATCTCAGAAATCAATTTTCAAACCTCAACGTAGCTACGTTGAGGTTAGAAAATTATTCTTCCTTGGAGCTCAGAAATTAGCTGACTTAGGTCAACCAGTTGGTGATGATTTTTTATCTCAGTGAGTTGTGAACCCTCACTTTTAGCCATCGAGCCTTCAGCTGAAGAAATTACCAGTGGCAATGTAAAAGCCAAATTGATGAAGGACAAATATAACAAAAACGACAAAAAAGAAAAAACTGCATTTTATTCTAAAGAGAAGGGGCATAGAAGAAAGTTGAATGCTTTAGTTCTGACTAAAAAAGGCATATTAGACCGTATTGTCCAAAGAAATCTCAAGACACATCAAGAGATAGGACTAGGAAATTAAGCAAGCAATCTTACATACAGGGGACACTAAATCTAGAATATATCTAGAATTATAGATAAAAGGAACAAAAAAGTTCTTTTATAAGAAAAAAAAACAGGTTTTCTTGCACAATTCTCAAACTTACTCACAATATCCTTGGCACAAACGAGAGAGAGGTTGATTCAGTGAGCATTACTAAGAAATGGCATGGCTTCTTGAATTTCTTACTGTAGATACTGTAGTTATATGTATTGGGTATGATGGAGTCAACTTTCAGGCTTTAGTAGAAAACCAAATGAGACGACGAATAAAAAGAGTAGAATAAGTGACGATGGAACTAATATGAACAATAATTAATGTAAGTCCATAGGCACAAAACTTTAGTTGACGGCCAGATATACGAGAATATAAGAGATATAAGAGAATCAACGAAACTGCTGGGGAAACTGTAAGACGTTTGATGCAGGGACCTAAGTGGAGTAAAAGATTGTGAGTTGAAGCGCTACATGCTCTACATACACGAATGTATATTTTAGTGAATGTATTTCTGTTGGTTACTATGAGTCTACTAAAGCAGGATATTGATTATCACATATGGTGACACCTGGCCATATTGAAATATCCAGGGATGTAGTTTTCTTTGAGGGTATTGCAACAACCATTCACAAACTTCCATTCAACCTGAGGTAAAACCAGGTGAGGAGGAGGATTTTTTGCTAAAGTAGCGAAAGCTTCAGAGAATAGAGGTAAAAATAAGTTGGAGCAAGTTGTGGAATCAGAATATCATACAGATTAAGCTATGGAGAATAGAAACAGTGGTTGAAATAAGCTGGAGCATGTTGAGAAATCAGAACATCAAGCACATTTTGAAGTAAAGCTGCTGCAAGAACAGTCCCCTGAACAAAGGGAATTTATAAAGGAAACCATTATTGCCACTTTGGAAAAACCAACACCTCTGAAAGGAAACAATGTGGGTTCCTGGCAGTGACCTGCATAAACCATTGCCGTGCATGATTTGGACGTTAAAGAGGCAACACCAACAGATCTTTTTTATACATCGGAGGCCTCCTCTTTACAAATTTTTGCAAGAAATTTAGTAACTTCATTCAAGCTTTACTGTCATAATCTGGTTGATGTTCTGGCTGCTTAACTTGCTCCAATTTGCCTTTAGTTCCAGCTCTATTACCTGAAGCTCCTGTTCTTTTGCCATCACGAAAGAAACTCTATTCATCTTCTTGGTTCCCGGTGGTTCCTGGTAGTGACCTGCATAAACCTAACCACGAAAGCCTGACTGTAAAGTGCGATCGCTGGCCCGGTACGAAATTTGAGGGTTTGAAACGGAATTCGTAGACGTACCGAACCCATTCAGAGTGATGACGTGGATTCTGGAGTCCTTTGCGGAACCAGAATTCATTAAACAGCGACTGGCAAATCAAATTCCTGATATTAAAACGGAAGACTGGACTGTCGTTGGTAAAAAACCAGACGACAAGGGTCGAGAGCAAATCTTCCTGAAGAATGGAAATTCATGAGAAGAGATTGAAAAACTCTAGTGCAGACTTCTCTTGAATCTTAGAGGAACTTTGTTCAAAACTTTGAGAGGGAAGAAAATTGAGCATTATTAGGAGGAACGACAAATGAACTGGGAAGAAACCGCTTGCGGAAGAGGATACAACAGGTCCTGGACGCTTAATAATGACGATCTTCGAAGTCCTACACAACACCATTCTACAACACGTGATAGATTGTGTCCTGATGGGACAATAACCGATGGAACCAGGGGCAAATCACAGCACTTGGGATGGAGCCAAACTGGGAATTGTTAAGCCCGGAAGGAATCCATTCCAGAACTTGCATTTTGGCATGAAAGACAACATCTATGTACCTATAAAAAAAGGACTCTTCAGCTAAAAAGGGAGCTGAGGAGTAATTAATAGCGCCAGAGCCGACGTGCTTTGTGGCAGAGCACACACTCATAGGGGAAATAAGGCAACTACTAAGCAAATAACAAAACTCAGTTAGTTCTTGCCATGAAATAAGCCAGAATATTCATGGGAGATAGAAGCAGAGATGGCAAATAACTCTTGATGGGACTGGAAAGAGTGCAAATGGCTCTCCTCAGTTGTCGGTCTGATCACAGGAAACGATTTCCTGAGTAAGCACTTGCACCAAATGAGGAGAAAACAACATCCAGAATGTGTAATGTGTGGTGTTTCCTCGCAAACGCGTTTTTTCTGATGCGCAAATGCGAGGCACTCGCTAACGCGCCTTTGGATTACCTATAGTGGAACAAGGAGATAGAGCAGGGATGCCAATCAGCACGATTCTTGATTTCTTTAAGAAGACAGGACTGATGGACAAATAATCGACAGTTTCTGTGTCATCAGAAAATGGACTGCTTATACAGTGAGAAAAAAACTGCTACTATATGGCAGGTGATTTGAATCCTAACTTCTCACAGAAATTACCCACCTAAAGTCCTAACAATGCAGGATATCGTGAAGTTGAAGTGTTATCAGATGAAAAAATAGGAGTACCTATTACCTGCGATGTGGTCATCAATTCTGATGATTGTAACAAATATGCGCAAGGCAACGGAAGGAGAATATCAATTATAAAGGTAAGTGAGGAACGAATTCTAGTGGACTCTGAGTGTGCGAATAGCGGACACTGCCCAGCCGACCAGCTGCCTTCGTTTTAAAGAAAACAGTCTCATAGTGGGAGCACACAAATTCTTCGAAATAGATCTGAATTCTTTCGAGGCAGAACAGTTTCTAGACCTTTCAGACTGCAAGCTGAAGAACGTCTTACAGTGCTACAAAATGAACAGCTTTCCCGTGGTAATAGTGAAAGTCTGCTCCAATCCTAAAGAGTATCTTCTAGCTTTTAACGAATTCCTGGTGTTTGTGGATGAATACGGAAGCGCATCTCAAAGCAGGAAGATTAAGAACGCTTGCAAGAGCTTGCATTTAGCTAACAAATATTATGTGTATATTGTGCAGTTTGGAGCCATAGAAATCTTAAAGTTTACTCCAGAAACATGCAATCCTCAAAGACGCGCGAGCCTTAGACATCTACAGGTTGGAGCTACGAGGTTTAGATATTTAGGGACTAATAGTAAAGGAATTTTCTTGGAACAGGAGAAGGAAGTGAAGTTTGTGAGTGCCAGAATTTTGCCAGATTTCGTTGCTCTCGTAGTTGTACTAATTGTGGTCAAATTGAAGAAGGCGCCAGTAGGGTGAGGATCGAGCAGACTGATTTGTAAGATTTAGACTGATTTGTTAGTTCCAGGAAAAAAAAAACATAAAAATAGGTGTTTAGTTGAATGTAAGTGGGTGTATCCATTCACACATTCCATATCAGAGAGCAATCACAATTCTTCAGTTCAACACGAAGTGAACCCAGGTGATTAGAGTTTCTTTCGTGACAGAAGAAGTACAGAAAGCTTTAGATAGTAGAGCTGGAAATAAAAGTAAATTGGAGCAAGTTAAGCAGGTAGAACATCAAGCAGATAATGATAGTAAATCTTGAGTGAAGTTACTAAATTGCTTGCAAAAATTTGTAAAGAGGAGGCTTGCGATATAAGAAGAAAGATCTGTTGGTGATGTCTCTTTGACGTCCAAGCTTGTTGTGCCTTATCAACACCGAAATACTTGTCAGCGAGCTTTTATACAGTGCAGAAAGTTGTCCAGGCCTTCAGTCCTTTGACTGTGATTTGGGTGAAAGGTACGCAGCAGAATCAACAAGGTCAAGCTCTATTTTTCAGGATGAGGTGTTAGCTAACAAGGGTACACAAGTAAAATTAATGTTTCATAAATTAGGGCTTTTAAGGATTATAAAATCTAAAAATTATAAACTAAAAAAGTTCAGCGAAGGCTATGACTCATGGGTCATTTATGAGTCGGGCCCAACAAACGCCTTGTATTTGTATAAAACGGGAATGTGGCCCAACAATCGTCTTGTATGTATGAATGAATGAAAGGGGCCCAACAAACGCTATGACTCGTGTATGTTTGTGTGTAAGTGTGGCCTAACGATCGCGAAGTAGTGTATGTATACGATCGAGGCCCAACAATCGCCATGTCCACCTGAGAATATGTCATGAAACAGAAGGAATAGACCATGGATTATTATAGATGACCACGAATGCGATGACCAGTGCTGTTATAATCAGTATTATAAAAGAGTGAAAATGGGAGAAGAGGTACTATGGATGATATGCAGGAATAAGACAGATGAGATAAGGCAGTAGAAATGGACCATGGACCAGTAAAGGTAACCTTAATTAGGGGCCAGGAGAGTTGGTGACCCTGACCACTTCTGATCCAGAACTATCTTTGTTTTAACTGGTGGTATAGTTTTTGCAAATTAGGCCTTAGATTTCTTTATGGGAATTACATGAAACAATTACTGAACTTGCATCAGAAGCTTTGATGCGTACCTTCTTCTTTTACTTCCTGTGAATATCCAAAAAGTGTGATGTAGTTGTCAGTGAAAAAATGCAAGCAAAAGTGTAGTAGTATCACGTATCACGTATGTAGTATCACGTCCTGCTTGATTTTTTTTACTCTTTTTTAAAATGAAAAAAATCATTTTTAATGAAGTTCATAAAGATAAGACTGTGAAGGTTTTCACGGCCGGTCAAAATACAATCTAAAGTGTTTTCCAGGCTTTGAAGCCGTGGCCCAATGGAATTCTTCCCGAAGTTTCGTCTACAGCTGAGGCAGATATTATCAAAGGCGATGAGGCAATGGTCAAAGTGATCTCCCGTGCTTCCTGACGTTGACTGATTTTACTGTGGTGCCGTGGTATTTATTCCCCCGCCATCGCGGTGCAGTGGAGGGACTGGGGTGGGGGTAGTGGTGGAGCTAGTCCATTCGCGCTTTTCCTCTTCTTCTCCCCTACCTGGCGCTCTACACTCCTTGGACGGACGGTTCTATCGAACTCGTGCTTACTGTATCCTGTACAACCAAAGGCTTTCTCCAGATGCTTATTTCCCGTTCCAATTCAGCCGGCTGGTGAATTTTCTTGCCTCTCACAGACAGAGTCTTTATGGCTCCCCTTTTTTGTCTGAGGTGATGATTTGATCAGTTATTAAGGTGTCGGTCAGTTTGTGTTGGTTTTATATAAACGGTGCGCACAAGATTCCCATTCGGCCTCTTTGATACCAAAACATCCAAAAACGGTAGGCGTCCTTCCTATTCCTTTTCTATCTCCACAGTGAATTGATAGAGTTGAATGAATTTTGGATTGATAGAGTTGAGGTCTAAGAGGAAGTTTTGAAGTTCGCCCTCCCCGTGGCTCCAAATGACAAAGATGTCGTCCACGTATCGGAACCAGCACTTTGGTCTCTTATTTGCCGTTGCTAACGCCTTCACCTCGAAATTTTCCATAAAATAATTAGCTATTACTGTACTAAGGGGGCTGCCCATAGCTACAATATCACTTTGTTCCTAGCTTTCTTCGAACACAAAACGCACTGTCAACATGAGGATTACGGAACACTAGAGGTGTTGCAGGCGCTGGGACAAACACAAAAATCAGCAGTAGCAGAGCACTCTCTCTCTGAAATTGAGCTTGTGGTCGCGACATCCTCTTCAATGAGGTGGATATCTTATCTTGATCGCAGCGTTTCTATCCGAGACTAACGAGAGAGGTGACTGAGATTTTTAAACACAACAATTTCAACAGGAAGGAGGAAATTACGTTTCTAAATGCAGACGGGAAGCGAGTTCTACGACATTCTTCAAGTACGCCGAAACCCCGCCCCACCCTTACCCCCACCCCAGTACCTCCACTGCAGACGGCCGGAGAATAAATACCACGGAGCTCACCACAGTCGAATCAGTCAACGTCGGGAAGCACGGGAGATGACTTCGCCTATTGCCTCATCGCCTTTGATAATATCTGCTGCAGTTGTAAACGTATGGAAGAAATTCCATTGGACCATGGCGTCAAAGCCCGGAAAATACTTTAGTTTTCCACAACCATTTCACTTTTGTAAAATCGCCAAGGATTTTATTGAGGTTTTCCTCAGGGTGTTTTCAATAATATTCGGTAAATTAGAGCTTACAAGGTTCGAAGGTTTCGGTCTCTCTCTTTAAGGATCCTGATTCTAAATTAGGCGATGTTTATCATTCAAGGCTGGTGATCGAATGCCCACAAAATTTGCTCTTTTACATGGGAACAACAATGCAATCAAAACTATATCTGAGATCCAAGGACAAGTGCTAAGAAAAGGTTGCCAGATTACATTAAGCAGAATTTCAAATTTTAGACCTATGAAATATATCCCTAAGTTAACCTTCTTATGCTGGTCCTGACTCATTTAATGCGACATAATGGAAAAACGTAAATGTTTTTCCTTTCGCTACACCGCAAACAACTAGTTTGTGAAAGACGACACACCACACTTGGATTCGCTTGTTCCTTAAATCTCAACAGAAACGAGGTTTAAGAGTGCACCAGTTCTTCTAAGAAGTAAATTTTGGTAGATAATGACGAGCATTAATTCCCCAGCAGAGAAGCTACGAGCAATAGAGGAATTACTACAAGAAAAAGCAAAGAGAAACCTTGGTTCCTCACCAGTTAACTGTGCATCGTTGCTCCACCGTAAAATAAGTTTAAACAAGGCCACAGCGTCTTGGAAGTCCTGATCCCTGGCAGCGGCCTTTGACAAGAACGGTGTAGTGATAGGATCCTTTTTGTAGTGCAGATCTGCGTCCTTAAAGTAAACCGACGAGAATTTGGAGAACTCGAACTGGTTGAGGTCATGCGGGAGGTTAAGTGGTGGAGGGTTTCCAGTCACTCCTCCCAAAACCTTCACCAGGTTCCTCTCGGAGTGCACAGGGGTGTACCCTAAAAACGACTATAATTTAACAAAATTCTGTGGTGAATGTGATACTCTACTAACCTTCTAACTTGGAAAAGATGAAAGCTAGTTCCGCAGGAATTTCCAAATGGTTTACGGCAGGCTTGCTGTCAGCTTTAGCCGCAGCTCTAGCATTGGCGTTGGCCTTTTGAGCCTGAGCTTGAAGTTGCGCTTCACGAGCTGCGCGCTGCTTAGCACGCTCCTGAGCCACCTTTTCAGCCTCAACGCGCCGCTTGAACTCAGCTTTACGTCTACCGTAGAGCTTGCGTTCTTTGCGACCACGGTATAGAGCTTGCGCCTTGATGACTCCTGCGATTGAACAATAATTACTCACTCTTAGGGGCGGTGCACAAAAACCGACCTCTTTTAACTTTATAATACTCCGCCCTTTGCCTGTAGCCTTTCCAGTGTTTCTGGATGGTGATGGCGCTCCTTCTGAGCCTCTTGTAACGTTTCCGGGCCAAATAGCCTCTGATGTTCTTCTGAATTACTACGGCTGCGCCTTTGAGGGAATCGCCCCTCCTAAGCTCGAGCTGACGCTCTAAGCTCTCGCGTAGGAATACTCTGCTTGCTCCCAATTGGTAGTCTGGACCCTCTAGAGAAACAAAGAATGGTTTTCGGTTGTATCAGTATTAGTTTTATCTAATTTATTTAGGTAGGTAAAGTTACCAACTTGGTGACTTTTATTATTGAATACCTAGTTCCTAATTGATGAAAGTGGGTACTAATGTGATCACCAAAAATTTCAAAATGACTTCTTACAAGTTTACCATATAGTTTTAATGAAGTCGTTAAAATTATTGATAAAATTGTGTAAATTATTAAGATTCATAGTTCTTCTTAATGTCCAATTTGACATCACATTGTTTGGTCTAAAAACTTTTAAAAATCTTTTCTAAACTTAATGTTCTGATCCAGTTACGATGATTGAGTAATGAATGTGATCGATGATAGAAACATACCTGTTCCGCTATGAGGCATTTGCTCCAGAATGGCCCTGCACAAATCCCTGTAGGGAGCCCCTCTGGGTATTCTGGTCAGCAAGTACCTGCCGAAACGAATCACCTTAAAATTATGACGTCTGGTCCACATTCTGAACTAAATACTAAATAATATTAGTTAAATCGCTTTCGGTTCTTCGTCGGTGCGTGATTGCTGCAATCCGCAGTTTTGATCATATATTCGATAGACAGATAACGTTGAAGAAGTTTAACGTAACTGTAAGCGTAGTAATCTTCAGCTAATATATAAATAAATAAATATTTGATTGCTGTCAAAAAGTCAAAATTAGTTGCACAAAAATAATTCATTTTTTGCAGATATTTAAAGTACAAAGAAGTAACGTAAGCACCTGCTTAACTTTCAACAACAGCTCTCTATTCTAATCTTCATTAAACGGATATTTGGTAATATGAGGTAATTAACTTATGCGAACGGCAAATTGTCTTGTTTAAATGGTTTCGTTTTCAATTAAGAATAGGAGACCATTCATAATAAGAATGTTGCGGCTGTTATGGCCACTCGAACTGCCTCTTGGGTCTTTATTAAATGCAGATTATAATGCAGGAAAAAGTGAAATCGAGTACGATGATTGAGGTCTTTAGGACACAAAAAATGTGAACCTAAAATATGTTTAGCGGCTTTTGTTTTAAAGAGAGCTTAAGCTACGTATTGCTTTGACTCGATGTTGTAACCAAATGTATGGTCGAAACGTGGGCATATTTGGAATAAAACAAGTGTTTCATTTCCATAACAGAAGTGTTATATGTTTTAAAAAATTATAGATCAATTGGAAAAGCCATCATGTTGTCTGCGAAATAACAGGAAAAGTATTGAAAAACAAATAATTGGAAGCCCTTAATTAATTATCCTCTTTTTCAATAAAAAAATCACAGGCAACTTGCTTACTTTCTATATGGAACACCTCGTATATATATTACAACCGAAAGAGAAAATTTCTTAAGCTATCGCTAAAAATTCAGAATATACAGGGTTGTCGAGCAGATAAGTATAAACCCAGGTAACATGTGAATGAAATTAGAGGCTTATACAGTGTGTCTCCGGATAGGTGAATCGACTCTTGTAAAATTGTTTTTGGGGTTTAGCTCTATTTGCTCAAAGACCAATTTCTAGAATATTTTAAGTTTTGAAAAATCATACAGACTTTGGAAATTGTGGAGAAAACCCCGTTTACGGCAAAGTTCTCTTTCCATGACAGATACAACAGAAAGTCGTTAAGAATATTTATTTAGAATCAAAAACTACGCTAATTTGGATATCAAATTTTAGAAACCTTGGCCTACTATAATTTCTCAACTTTTATCAATCTTTTACAGTTTTCTTAGATATCTAGATAACGTTTTCAAGTTTACAAAATATAAATTATGACAGAAATTGGTCTTGGACCAAGCAGAGCTGAATCCCAAAAAACAAAATTTTAAATTGGCATCTTTTTTTTATTTTTTGCAAATGTCTCATTTAAAGAAAACTTTGTTCTATTGAAAATCTGTTTTCCGACAATTTCTAAAGCATTTTTGATTTTTCAAAACTTAAATTCTCACAAAAATTGATGTTTAACCAAGCAGAGCTGATTCCCAAAAAATAAAATTTTAAATTGACATTTTTTTAAATTTTGCCAATGTCACATAAGAATGGAACTTTATTTTATTAAAAAAGATATTTTCTGTTTATTTCCAAAACCTTCGTAATTTTTCAAAACTTAAATTACTATAAAAATTGATCTTTGTTCAAGCAGAGCTAAATCCTCAAAAATAAAATTCTAAATTGACATTTTTTAAGTTTTTGCAAGTCTTATAGGTCAGGAACTTTATTCTAATAAAAAAGATGTTTTCTGATAATTTCCAAAGTTCTTTGATTTTCAAACCTTCAATTATGGCAGAAATTGGTTTTTGAGCAAGTGGAGATCCCAAAAAATAAAATTTTTAATTTGCATTTTTTTGACTTGCAAATGTTTCATGGGAACAAAACTTGGCTCTATTGAAAAGATATTTTCTGATAATTTTCATAGTTTTTTTGATTTTACAAATATAAATTATGGCTGAAATCAGTCTTTGAACAAGCGGAAGGAAGCCCAAAAATTTTGGCGTTCTTTTACTTTTTATAAGAGTCGTTTTACCTATCCGGGGACACACTATAGTAAATGTTTGGATCAGAAGGATTGAGGCTATACAGGATGTCAAAAACATCCATTTTCCCTACGAGTAGGTATCTCTTAATGTTGACGGCGATGTCATTGATACCAATAGAAGAAGAGAATTTCCCCATATTTCAGTTGAAAAACTTTTGAAAGAAGAGCTGCTGCTACAAATAAAGAGCATATTTTTTTTGTCGTTTTAAGATTTTCTTCAGCAGTTCAGCTATAAATCTGCCTTGTAACTTTCCTCTAAAAGCAACAATTTAGGTATATACTATAAATATATCTTAAATCAAACATAAAACATGATGATCAACATCAAGTTTTACGTTCCGTCTGACATTTAAATAAGTTGCTCCGCCATATTGTCTTGGGGGGGCAGATAT
Organism: Taphrorychus bicolor; assembly: GCA_951812265.1. Classification (NCBI taxonomy): domain Eukaryota; kingdom Metazoa; phylum Arthropoda; class Insecta; order Coleoptera; family Curculionidae; genus Taphrorychus; species Taphrorychus bicolor. The sequence continues at coordinate 42,402,899 of OX638298.1, read as the reverse complement.
GTCAAATGACGTAATTCTGGAATGGCCAATTTTCAATGAAAGCGAATATAGAGCTTATATCTATCTCCTAGCTAGAGCACTAGAGCTCCTAGCTCTTAGGTAACTAAGCTCCAAGGTTTTCTAAAACTTAACTTTTAACCTAACAAAGGCAAAACAAAGGCTTTAAGCTGCTATGGAAACCTTAAAAATGGCGGACTTCCGTTCAAAAAGCGGAACTATTTTTAGGGAAATCGGCATTTGTTGGATCTGTCCATATCTTCTAGGCCATTGGTTCTAGTTGGAGCCAGACTAGGGATGTGATTTCACCGGGTGCATTTGTTTACACCGATATTTGTGGAATATGCACCCTTATTGCACCCGGTGCATTCAATTCGAAGCGTTGCCTTTTCAACTTAAGTTACCACGTTGCCATATTCTTATATGTCATATGTCATATTATGTATTTTTTCATTTTCTACATCAACTACAATCTACAAGTTACATGCATGCGTATTTTTAATTTTTATTATAAATTTTACCGCTCAGGAACTGAAATAAACTTTTATAAAATTTTTAACCACCTGATTTTATAAAAAAGAACTCTCTTTTGAAAGAATATCATAAGAAAAAAAAAGGATATAATATTGCTTTAATTGCTGAGTTTTTCTTTCTATCTTGAGTATGTTATTAGAGCTAAGAGTTAAACAAAATTTAACGAACATATTTTACATCATAACAAAAATTACTTAAACTGTTTGGACTTTGGATCAAATACCTTTATTTGGACGAGAACGGAGAAATACAGTAGTACTTTAAAGTTTACACCGAGTAGGAACAACAAATAACGGTTCTGCTTTTGCAGGATGCACGATACCGTAATAGGGAATAATTTATTAACACACATTTATTTATGTAATTCGTATATTATTTAGTATTTGTTTATAACAAAAAATATATTTTGTTTTATGAAATATGAAGTTGACAGATGGAAGACAGTGTTGACTGATGACATTTGACAGGTCGACATTCATTTGACGATTCTGATATATTCGGAATGCACCGAGTGCAAACACAATATGCACCGTTCATAAACACCGCACCCGGTACAATCATATGCACCGGGTACAATGAAGATCACAATCCTAAGCCAGACAGAGTTTTTTCGCATCAAGTGACGTCAATTTAACCGGATATCGCAGCCATTTTTAAGGTACCCACTGTCAAAAAGGGAGCCAAAATTGTAAAATAGAAGGATCTCTCCAGATATAATATGTTATGTGGCATGATAGATAGATCGTCTTTCCAAATTCGACAATTTTGCGCATGACGTCACTGGGATTCTTTTGCAGTGCAAGCCTCGAAAATATACAGGGTGTATATATACATGTTTTTGTTCGATCCTGTACTAACCTGATATAAGTTTTATGTTTTTGTTCGTCAATAATCGGTAATAACAAAGGAACGCCCAAAATGAAGACTAAAACGAGTGAAAAAAGTGAAACTAGAATAACACTTACTGTCCATTATCCTTCAGAATATTATTTCTATTCTCTAAAATTGAATTTGAATGTCATTTGTTTTTCTCAATGCATTTCCACTTGACAGGTCTAGTACGAAAAAATTCTTCTCTCCAAGTCTCATTTTAAAATAATTGAGATAAAAAACCTCATACGATATTTTCAAGACTTTTTTCTCCTTAATGATGAATTTTCCTCAATAAACTCTTCTTCTCCTTTTTATAGTGTACGGTGATTTTTACTTGAAAACCAGTTCCGTTGTTCTTCAACCTCTTTCTCAGGTTTTGGTGCTTCCTTCAATAAAAATATCTGAGCCTCTACTTCTTCAGGCTCCGTTGGTTATTCTTTCTTTAATACAATTTCTACAGTTTTGGAGGTTTCTTATCTGTCTTTTTCTTAGATTTAAGTTTGAAAAGTGCCTGTGGAGCGTCATTTTCTTGTGAAGTTTCGTTTGAAATAGATTCCTCCCTTTTGGTAAGCGCAGCTTCCTCTGGAGCTACATTCTTTGGTTTGGTATTCTTCTTCCTCTATTTTAGTTCATAATCAATAGCAGGAACATAATTTATTTCGTTGTCTAGTTTCGCCAATATTCCTTTTGTTTCCTCAAGTTTCATTGGCTAGGCTATCTTGACCACATATCTTCTTATTTTTCCTGAGATTTATTAGCGGTTAAAGCTTGAATTTTTCAAGTCTAGGTTTTCGAATAACTTTATTTGTTACGTGTTCTTCGGCATCCTCCTCCCGAAGTTTTAATAGACCCTTTGGTTTGGGGTATAGATTTCTCTAATTGTTCTCGCTGTTTTCTCCTTTTGTTACAGGCTTTTCCTTGTCGTGAACCTGGTAGGAGTGAAATCAATTTCGTCGTCTGATTTTGGCATTATTTCTTTTGTGTCCTCAAGCTTCACTTACTGCGCGATTTTAACCACAACCTTTTCTTCTTCCTCCTGCGGTCTCTTTCCCGGTTTAAGCTTGAATTCCTCGGGTTCCTCCTTAGCTCTAGGTATTCAAGAAACTTTTTGTAACTTTCTGGTTATTTCCTCGGATACAGGTATCGGTTTCTCTAGTTTTTTCTACCTTAGTTTTCTTATTTTTCCTCACAGATTTTTCCTTGTCATATTCCTCAGAAGTTTTAAATTCATATGTCTCCCCTTCGGTGTCTTCTTAGGGAAAGTCGTAAGACCATTTCGGCTTTACTTCTTCAAGTTTCGCTGTTTATTCTTTCTGTAATACAAGTTTTACAGTTTTGTAAGTTTCTTTTTCTATTTTCCTCTTAATTTTAGTTTGAAAACTGCTCGTACATGTTCTTCTTCTTTTGAAGTCACCTTTGATAAAGATTTCTTCCTTCCGATAAGAGCAGCTTTCTCGGGAGCTTCCTTCTTTGATTTTCTAATTCTCTTCCTCTTCTTCAAGTCATCATCAATAGTAGGAACGAAATCTGGTTCGAAATCTGGGTTATTAAGTTCGGCTTTCGGTTTCCTTCCAGAAGTATCTGCTTCTTCCCCCATATAGGGATTTAAATTTATTAGTTTTATTCGGAGTGCCCTCTTATTTCTTCTCTGGATATTTCTTCAAAACCATCAAATCTTTTTTTGGGTTAATCCTGAACATAATGAATAGAGACAAAACGGAAAAGGAGAACGAGGAAGAATTTGAGGATTACCTCCGAAGAAAACCTAAAAAAAAATAAAACTTTGAGAAGAGTCTTTCTGTTTGTCCTAAATCTTGAAAAGGTTTTTGATATTACTCCTTCATCATATCTTTTTATTTAAATTGTTCTTTTTCCCATGATATGTCAGAAGACTGCAAAGGCTGGTCTAGTACGAAAAAAATCCTCCTCTCCAAACCTCATTTTAAAATAATTGCCAGCATTGTGAATTTATTGACCTCATACGACATTTTCAAGACTTTTTTCTACTTAATGATGAAATTTCCTCAATAATCTCTTCTTCTCCTTTTTGTAGTTTACGGTGACTTTTGCTTGAACCAGTTCCGTTGTCCTTCAACCGCTTCCTCAGATTTTGGTGCTTCAATAAAATTGTCTCCGCCTCTATTTCTTCAGGCTCCGCTGGTCTTTCTTTAATACAATTTCTACAGTTTTGTAAGTTCCTTCTCTGTCTTTTTCTTAGATTTAAGTTTGAAAACTTCGTTTGTGAAGCATCTTGTGGAACTGCATTCTTTGGTTTGGTATTCTTCTTCCTCTATTTCAATTCACAATCAATAGTAGGAACAAAATTTATTTCGTTCGTCTAGTTTTTCCAATATTTCTTTTGTTTCCTCAAGCTTCATTGAGTAGGCGATCTTGACCACGTATCTCCTTATTCTTTCTGAGATTTCTTAGGGCTTTAAGCTTGAATTCTTCAGGATTAGGTTTTCCAAAAACTATTTGTAACGTGTTCTTCGGTCTCTTCCTCCTTAAGTTTTGATACCCCTTTTCTGAGATTATTTCCTCGATTTAATGTATCGGCTTTTATAAGTTTTCTTACTTTGTTTTGTTCTTTTTCTTTACAGGGTCTGCCTTGTTCTGTTCCTAGTAGGGACGAAATCCACTTCGTTTGGTTTTCGCATTATTTCTTTTGTGTCGTCAAGCTCCACTGGCTGGGCGACTTTAATCACTTCATCTTTTTCTTCCCCCTGAAGTCTCTTTCCCGGTTTAAGCTTGAATTCCTAGGGTCCTTCGTTAAGCCTAGGTACTCAAAAAACTCTGTTTGTAACTAGTTTTTCGGTTTCTTCCTCCAGAAGCTTTAATGCATCCTTTTCTATGGTTATTTCCTCGGTTTCAGGTACGGGTTTCTCTGGTTTTTCTCGATTTGTTTTCCTCCTTTCTTTACAGGTCTTTTTCCTTGTCTTGTTACAAATATAAACGAAATCTATTTCGTCGTCTGTTTTTGGGATTATTTCTTTTGTGTCTTCAAGGTTTACTGGCTGGGCGATTTTAACCAAATCTTCTTTTTCCTCGTAATATCTCTTTTCCGGTTTAAGCTTTAATTCCTCGGGTTCCTTAGGTCTAGGTTTTCAAGGAATTTTTCGTAACTAGTTCTTCCTCTCGAACCTTTGATACACTCTTTTCAATAGTTATTTTCTCGGTTTCGGGTGTCGGTTTCTCTGTTTTTTCTACCTTTGTTTTCTTCTTTTTTATTACAGTTTTTTCCTTGTCATATTTCTCAGGACTTTTAAGTTCATATGCCTTCGGTGTTCTTAGGGAAAGTCATTTCAGGATAGTCAGTGAAACTTGAAGAAGTAAAGCCGAAACAGTATTGTTTTGGTTTTATCTTGTTGTATCTGTTCGGATCTGTTGTATCTATTTCGGTTGAATCTTGTTTCGGTGTTGTAAAGACGAAACAAGACTGTTTCGGTTTACTGTCTCGCGGCTTTACTTCTTCATGTTTCGCTGATTGTTTTTTCTGCAATACAAGTTTTACAGTTTTGCTAGTTTCTTTTTCTGTCTTCTTCCTAAGTTTAGGTTGAAAACTCCTCGTACATGTTCTTCTTCTTTTGGAGTCACCTTTGAAACAGATTTCTCCCTTCCGGTAAAAGCAACTTTCTCTGGAGCTTCCTTCTTTGATTTGCTAATCTTCTTCCTCTTCTTCAAGTCATCATCGATAGTGGAAACGAAATTTGTTTCGAAATCTGGGCCATTAAAGTCGGCTTTCGGTTCCTTTCGAAAAGTATCTGTTCCTTCTCCCATAATGGAGTGTAAATTTATTAGTTTTATTCGGAGTGTCCTCTTATTTCTTCTCTGGACGTTTCTTCAAAACCATCAAATCCTTTTTTGGGTTAATCCTGAGCATAAATAATAGAGACATGGAGGAAGAGAATAATGAAGAAAAATTTGACGATTACTCCGAAGAAAACTTAAAAAAATTCAAAATTTTGACAATTTTTCTATGGAAGCGTTTTCTGTTCGTCCTAAGTACTGAAAAAGTTCTTTTTTTTACTACTTCATGGCATATTTTTATTGAAACTCTTCTTTTACCCATGAGAAGTCAGAAGATTGCAAAGATATATAATTTTCCATTTTTAGGGGATAAAAAAAAATAATTCACCTGTTTTTAATGATTTGTCATTATTTGGTCCACCACTTATATCCGAAATGAAATTAATGCATTGAAGGTCTTAGTAAGTGGTCAATACCAGTAGATACCGAGTGGTCACATAAAGACGGCTTTTAGCTGCTTTCGTTTCGAAAAAGGACGAGAAAAACTTCTTAAGTGCTTCCTATATAGATATTTTTTAGTTCATTTTTTAATACATAATAATTAACTACATACTAAAATTTGGATCGCTTCACAATCATCTCGCATGCCCTAGTGGAAGCACCCGCCGTCGTCAGATGGCGCCACTTACATACACATTCTAAAATGTTATTTCTCCATTTCACTCATCAACTTTGATGTGTACATTTTTCCGTCCAGTCTATATTAACGTATTCTATAATATATTTGATAATGCCCACAATTCATTAATGAGTCTCATTAACGCATGATTTTTTTAAATGTCTTACTTTCTCAAACGACTTTGTGTCAACACAAAACTACTTCAGACCGAGTTAAGTTTGAGAAATAGGCGAAGGAAAATTTGGACTAGAAGTCTTTTGCATTATATGGTACTTTCATCGCAGAATCGTTACAACTACCTCGTATTTAGATGAGTGGGTGGTAATCACATTGTAATAACAAAAATCTGACTTAAATGTTCTTATTTTTTGATGGTGCTCATTAATATCCTTGTTGCCAAATATTACAAGAATTGGTTGCATTGTAGCAGGTGTAGGACAAAAAATAAAAAACTTTTTTGCAGAAATTTTGCCGACTTTCGACGTTTATTGAATCATTTGATCCAATTTCTGCAAAAACGTAGAAGATTTTTATTTTTTCTCCTACACCTGCTACAATGCAACCACCAATCTACTTAGAGGAGGACGCGATACCACACAGTTATTTCAAAAATTATGTCTTACCGGTATCTGTCAACGAACTGATTGAACTTCATTCTGATTGGGTACCCCGCCTGCCTGATCTTGATGGTGTCCAGCATGCCCGAGTACCTGAGCTGTTCCATGACTACCGGCATGTCGAACCTCATGGGCATTTTGTCGTTGTTGGGCTTGATGCACCGCACAAACCACGGGTTACACTTGGACATGTTGTCTAGCAGCTGCTGAAGGCTGTCGCTGAAGCGGGCGGCCACGGTGGGCGTCCGTGGTTTCATGGTAACGAAACGTCCTAAAAGTCCATATTACGATTTTACACTTTTATATATCTATAATTTATTTATTGAAGTAAAATAATTTTTTTCACTTAATTCAATATAAATTGTGTATGATAAAATAAAAGTGTGAAAAACCTTTTGATTTATACAGGCGGTTTGAACAACTACTTAGGTTTAGCAAACATTGACACATATGTCGCTTCTGCATTGGTCTTTTCCAAAAAATTTGGCACAAATATCCGTTTTATTCAGCAGCAAAGAAAATTTTATGCTGCAGCTGAATATTCAGTAAGGATCCCTCTTATTGCCTCAGCAATGCAAAAAATCAGTAATACCATGCCACACATGAGGCTTTGTCATTGCTGCTATGTCATGATTATATGCCCCAATTTTAAAGTAAATCTTGGACATCCAGCGTTCAATAGTAAGGAGATGATTTCTCAGTAGAGAATTGTTCTTAAGTACTAAAAAAGTACGAAATAAATTACGAACACTGTGTCAAGCATGTAGGTTTCTTTTTGATATATTCTAAAAACTGTAACAAGTATCCATTTTTTAAAGAAAATCAGAGATCCAGGTTATATCATTAGATTTTAAGCAGTAACTCTATAGTAAGGAAAGAAATTTTTATAAAGACTCAACAATTTTATTTTATATAATACTATGACCAACATATAGAATAGAGAAAAGAAGTCCAACAATCACATCTCACATATGAGAGTGTTTTGTGGTAAGCCCTCCTTTCCCACCTTTTTATATTTTTTATTTTTTTATATTTTATATTGCATCAGGACCATAACCCAAGAACTACCCCCCCCCCCCCAACTTATAACAATGACCAGCATGTGCTTCCTCATAGTTCTGTTCCAAGTGGACAATTGAAGGAGCAAAAGTCTTAAAAATGACCCAGAAATGTTTCTCAGTAAAATCTTGGAAGATTAAAAATTCACTGTTTGAGAAAAATTACAGATTTTATTTACCTCACCTTTCTTTCAAAAAAAGTGAACCACAAATTAAAAAGCAACATACTCTATGAAAGTTGGTGCAACGGCGTATACAGAGGACAAGCAAGTAAATACCTAAAATCGGACACAAATTCAATAGATTAACAATCCAGATTTTAAAGTAAATCTTAAACCTCCAGTAAGAACCTCCGTTTATCCTCAGTAATAATTTTTTTTTTCAGTATCTCACTAAAGAAACTTTATTTTGAGGGCTTAGTCACGTAATAAGTAACTAAACTCTTCGGCTTCCTTACCGTTCTACTTCCATATACAGGGTGTCCGGAAATTCCTATGCCAAATTTCAGGGCATGATTCTACATTAAAAAATAAGAAAAAAGTTTCATATAAATGTGTGTCCGGAAATGTCTCTATAATGCGCTAGAGCATTTTAAAGATGGCGCCCAAAAAGTAGTTTTTTTTTTACTAAAAAACTGATTTATGAAATTGTTTCAGTTTTGGTAGATCAATTACTATTAATTAGGGGATATTTTGTGTGTTAACGGCAAACAGAATTTAAATCAGGGGCGTGGCTATGGGGGCACCAATTAATAATTAATCTTTTTTTTTAATGTTACACAATTATTGTATAATTTTTAGTTAATTTTTCGATTTTGTCGGTTAATTCTACGTAAAAAAGGTATTCTTCAAAAAATGTGTAGCGATAGAGGTAGTCTTGTCATAGGACATTTCTTAAATGAATAGCTAATATTCATCACTACTTTTTGGGAGCCATCTTTAAAATGCTCTAGCGCATTATAGAGACATTTCCGGAAACACATATATATGAAACTTTTTTCTTATTTTTTAATATAGAATCATACCCTGAAATTTGGCATAGGAATTTCCGGACACCCTGTATCGACTTTAAAGAAAATGTCGGAAAACCCGTGACCAGCAATAGGTTTTGACTAGTGATGAATATGTCCCCTCAATATAAAAAAAATAATAAAAGTTTGCCAAGTTTGAAGTCATTATTGGTCACTCACGTCACGCGACCAAATTCGTGATGATTCGTTTTACGATACAGGTAGTAAAACAGTCGTTTTTCAAAGTACCTAAAAATCGAACAGAACGGATATATCTCGAGAGAGACCCCAAATAGACTTCTGTTGGTAGGAACTCGAAGAGGACATCGAGAAGAACAAACTGTTGGATTCATTTCGATCGATACACCTGTTTTAAAGTTATAACAAAAAAGAAGGCATATACCCCCGTGATTTTTTTTATAATTTTTTAATCGAAATGAGACAATTTCTTTCCCCATTGACCTAGGAGATATGGACAGAAAAATGATCCCGTTTATTGGCCGGAAGTCCGCCATTTTTAAAGCTTCCATAATGTAATGTTGTCGTCAGTGCACGTCATAGCAGCTTAAAGCCAGATATGATATTCGTTGCTTATTGTTTTTGGTTTTCTTAGGTTCTAAGTTAAGTTTTAGAACACTTTGAAGCTAGGTCGGCTAAGGCCTAGAAGCCCTAGCGGTCTAGCTAGGAGATGGATGTATGTTAGATATTCAACTGGATTAGAAATAAGAAGCATTAAAAATAATGACAGTGACAATTACTTCGCGGATTTCGCCGCCATTTTTAAGGTTCCCACTGCTAAAAACGTGGGGCAAAACTGTAAAACAGGAGAAGATCTCCAGATGACAATAAGTAGGAGAGAAGTCGATTCTAAAACTGCCCAAAACTCGACCACCGAAAGGGTCTATCTCCGAAATTATTGGATCTGAGGGACTTATAATATATATAATATAATAACCAGAAAGTGTACACCCCCTTTTGGTTATTTTCAAAAAATGTTGTATTTTTTTATGTTGTTTCTTGATCAAAATGAGACGAACTAAAAAACCAAAAATCAAACTGGTATCTTACGTCGCTTCAAAGTCGCGTGTTACGTACGGGCGACGTCATAAATTACTTTTCTAAGCTGTGTCGTAACAACGTAAGTGCAACGTCACTGTCACGTCATCGAATAGGTCTTCTTGATGTAACAGGTCTCGGTCTCAAAATACAGGGTGGTTCGAATAAATCGGTCATAGATTTTGCATGTGAAAATAATATGATTTAGCCAAACTTTCCATAGTAAAATGTGGTCTCGTTCCGATATACAGGGCGTTAAAGTTTACATTTGAAATTTAATTTTATTTACTTAATTAATATAATTTGATAATTTCTACAGTTTTAACTCAAACTCAGCAAAACTTTGGAATTAAGGGTTTTTGGCAATAGAAACCTCGAATTTCAAATTAATTTTAAAGTATCGGCTAGAGTATTCTTGCTTGATGCCGATAACCCAATCCATTTTTGAAATATTTTTAGTTATATAAATCAAAAAAATATATAGTAACTCCAATTCCATCAATAGTACATTATAATATTAACTTAGGTTGGTACTTAAGTAACTATGAAGTAACTAAGCAATATGTCCACCATTTACATGTATACTGAATATATTTTCATATTGTTTTATTGATTTTTTGTTAGTTATAAATAGAAACTGAGCAACATTTGGCTAAATCATATTTTCACATGCCAAATTTGATTTTTCCTATGACATATTCATTACCGACTACCCTGTATAATTATTACGTTATTTCTCTAGTGGGAAACATTCTTAACTCAGCTTCTTCATGGTTTTGTCAGAGAAGAAAAGCCTATTAAACAGCATTTCAATTAGTAGCTCCAGTAAGGTTGTCCTCTTTAGAATTCACTAATTTGAAAAGAATTGGACTAAAGCTTCTATAAGCATTAATTTTTTTTTATTATTCTCTTTCAAAAACTTTTGCGTGTAGCTTTAGTTTTTAAAGAAAACTGTGGAAGTCCAGAAATCAGCAGCAGTAGATTTTAATTAATAGCTAATTTCTCAGGAAGGTTCTCTTAAAAACATCAAAAAATTATAATTTTCTATATTATGCCAAGAATATAGCTTCTTATTGAATGTTGTTCCAAAACTGTGCTATGAATTTCAAGGTGCGGATTAGCAGGTTGAGGTGGAAATAACAACTTCAATCAGTGTTCAAATCGCCGATGTTTTGACCGTATATTGCGATCTTTATCAAGGCTATTAATGAAGTGACGAAGTTATGTTAATTTGTTTGGAAAATTGACACGACAAATTTTATAAACATCGACATAACTTCGTCACTTCATTAAGAGCCTTGATAAAGACCGCAATATACGGTCGAAACGTCGGCGATTTGAACACTGATTGAAGTTTTTGTTTCGTCCCCAACCTGCTAATCCACTTTACTAATCCACTACACTAAACACTTGGAATGTGCTATGAATATCCAAATTTTAATTGAAATTTGTTGAAATGACATTTTCAAGTTTCAGGAGTTTGCACTGTTACTCTGCCAACATTTCAGCAAACTAAAACCTGCATAACATGACGACAAATAAGGCAAATACTCTGTCACAATTGCAAGGATGTCTATATTAGCAATATCAATCAATATTTAAATTACGGCATTTCAAAAGTGACACAAATTAAAAAAAAAAAACACGGTTCTAACAAATCATGCAAATCATAACATGAATTTAATTTTAAGATTGCAAAATTTTTAAGAACCGAAAAGAAAGGAAAAAAGCTCAAGTTTTATAAAAAGTTCTTGTGCTGGTGCTGATGCCAAATTATTTGCTTAACTCCTATCACATCTAATCAAATTTGGCACCAGATTAGTAGTGAATTTAAGGAAACCTAACAATGCACAATGCAATACAAGATGAGTGGAAATTTGTTAGATGCTTAAGCTACCAACATTTGTTCTTGAAACAGTTGTGTGCAAAGGCACGACTTACCATTGGCTCCTTTCGGTAGAGTCCTGCTTTGCGATTGGCTGGTCAAAGGTTTGGCAATTGCACCTACCAAAGGCTCTTTGCTAGAAATTAGGAGTTCGATCACTTCTGGTCGCAAAATATCGCGGTTTTTATCGAGAAATCCGTCTACCGAATACCAGACTTGGCCGGCAAAGTGACGAATCTGAAACGAATTTGTGGCGCTTATTTAACGCTTCTAACCATAAAATCGCAGTACAATGAGTGTAACGATTTAATGGACTTTATTATTATAATGAGATATTGTTTTACATGCTATTTTTCCACACTAACGTAGAGGAGAACTTACTCCAAACTCCCTTCCTCCAACACGTGGACGGCAGTAATTCTCATTCAGCGCGTGGTTGTAATGACACTTTTCCAGAAACGAGGCGTCAGAAGCCTTAGGAAAATTGCTTTCGTCGTCCAAAAGGTGGAAAATCCCTACCGGCTTCTTTCCCAACAGCTGTATCACCGGGGTGTTGTCAATCCAACTCAGATTGGTCCACTCCAGTCGCTCTTTAGCGTACTCCTGCTGCTCCAGCTTAAACACGTGCTTATTGAAATACGACTGCAGCGACTCGGACGCGAAGTTTATGCACAGTTGTTCGAATGAGTTCTCGTTGAGGTTCTCAAATCCAAAAATATCCAGCAGAGATATCCTGGCAGCGTCATGAAGGTGCCCCCGTTGGATGATCGAATTCACTCTCGTTACCAACCTGACAAGAAATGTATGATTGGTGGATCACTTTTTTTTTAAGCAGACATACCAGTTGAAAAGAGCGGAATAAAGGGCTTTCGCGAACGCGTCCCTCGCATCAAGGGCCTGGTCGATGCTTAGAGGCGAAAAGACGCGTTCTGCGCGAGCTTCGGTGATGCGTGACGTGAGGGCTCTCTGCAAACCACTGGCCGATATCTGCAAGAGATGGGCGGCCCACTTGATTTCCACATCGGAGCCTACTTCGACGCCTTCTTGGCCGTGCCTAGAATTATTATTGTTTAGGAAATTGTTACTACAACAATAGCCGCAAAAGAATGTGATAAGTGATGGGGATACGTGGTAAGAAATAACAGATTCAATGAGTCACTTAAGTTTTAATTTTAGGTAGGTATTTTCTGTTTGATCTCGATTTCGTTGACCTGAGGGAGTAAAAACTTGGTAATAGCCTTTTTTTTTCTAGAACGGGCGAAAAACTCTACAGTTTGTTGTCAGGCATTACGAACTGTGTTTGGGACAATAAAGCAAATTTTTAAGCCGAAATCGTTATCGATGGGTTTGTGCGCCACTGCAATTAATATATACCTACATGGGTGGAGATCGGGAAAACAATGTGTAATGATTAGGTCACTGCATAAATTCTCTTCATACCTGCAAAAGAATTTGTTTTTAAATTTATTCCACTTGAAATTATGTGGCAACGATACAATGACATCTCTTTAGTAGCATTAATATTCTAATAATTATTACTTTAAATTTCGTCTCCTTAATTTAACCAAAGTTGATAGGTAGTCGTAGGATGAGGAGATATGGTGACAAAAACACCGACTTATCTGTGGTGCGACGTTTCGTGACGAAATTGTCACTTTCTCAAGCACTATGATTTAATAAAGAAAAAACAAAACATGTCAATTACACAGTTAAAAAACATATTACAAACTAAAACATACCTCAGATGTTACGGGTATTTCAAATGTCACACATATTGAATAAGAACACACATTTCCAACGAAAACGAACACTGAGCAACAAAGACTTGATTAAAATTCGTACGTGTGGATTTATGGTCCTTTGGAAGGACCATACTAACAATACCGTCAAACCAACTACTAACAGTACCTTGATAAACCTATTTTGCAAAAAAACTGTATAATGTTTACATTATTGAGATCCCGGAACAGATGTGGACGAGTTAAAGTATACTCTAGTGGACCGCATTAATTATTGTTTATTACTGTCTCCCTGAGTATCAGATCTCAAGTTAACAGTATCATTTAGTTTAATGTGGATAATTTCGCCTATGTTACGTTTGAACCAGTTTGCCTCCCTATCTAGAACTCTAGTAGAATCATAATCAAAAATGGGTCAAGTGTCAAAATGGTGAATAGCTAAAGCCGTTATATCTTTTTTGTTTTGATTGCGAATCCCACAATCGCTTTTGTGCTGGTTGAGTCTGTTTTCTAGAAATTGCTTCGTCTGGCCAATCTACAACTTGCTGCAAGAGATGGGATGAGGATGCGATGATGAGGGAAGAGATAGGTGGGATGCTATAGATTATCCCAGACTGCTGAGAAAGTGGTATGGGATCCTTAATACGTGTAGAAATTTGACTTATAGATTTAAGGTTGTAAAACGCCAAACCTGATCCCGTGTTCATGAAGCAGTGATCAATTTTCTCTGAGAAGCCTTGTATATAGGAAACTGCCTCCGGGCTACAAGTTAGTCTCGCTCGACGTTGTATCGTTGTTCACGAATATCCCAAAAAGAGTCTTGTAGTTGAAGTTGTTTCGAGGAAATGGCCATATATTTCTGCATATTTCAACATACCTAAGAGTGTTTTCTTGAATATGATACAGTTTTGCTTTGAATCAAGCTACTTTACATACAACAAAATCTTCAACTTGATGGGAGTGCAATGGGAAATCCTTTAAGTCCGACATTGGCAAACATCCTTATGTCAGATTTGGTGGAAGTGTGTCTAAAAAAATTGCCATTCACTGTACCATTCTTTAAGTTATATTTGGATGACTCTGTAACGGCTGTTCCACAAGACCAATATGCCACTGTCCTTGATTGCTTCAATTCATACCACCCAAATCTAAAATTTACCATGGAGGTGGAGAGTTCTGACAAAATAACTTTTTTGGATACAGAAATATGCCATAGTCTTGATAGTTCGCTAAGAACCAATTGGTTCCAAAATGCTAGCAGCTCAGGGAGACTACTAAATTTCCACTCGAATAACCCCATATCTCATAAAAAAGCAGTAATAACCAGACTGCTGCATAGAGCTACCAATTTGAGCCACCCATCTTTTTATGATGAAAACTTTACGAAAATCAAACAAATGTTGAAGAAAAACAATTATCCCTCTGGGTTTATAAACAAATGTATCAACAAATATAACAGAAACCCCGGAACAACAAATATTGACAACACAAAATTGAAATTTTACAAATTTCCTTATATACAAGACTCCTCAGAAAAAATTGATCACTGCTTCAAGAACACGGGATCCCCTTTGGCGTTTTACAACCTTAAATCTATAAGTCAAATTTCTACACGTATTAAGGATCCCATACCACTGTCCCAGCAGTCTGGGATAATCTATAGCATCCCATGTTCTTGCATCAAGTTCTATATTGGCCAGACGAAGCAATTTCTAAAGAACAGACTCAACCAACACAAAAGCGATTGTGGGATTCGTAATCAAAACAAAAAAGAAAAAACGGCTTTAGCTATTCGCTAGAGATTCTACTAGAGCTTTAGATAGGGAGGCAAACTGGTTCAAACGTAACATAAGCGAAATGATCCACATTAAACTAAATGATACTGTCAATTTGAGATCTGATAGTCAGGGATTAAGCCATATTTAGTTTAATGTCCTTAATAAATACACGAAATACTTGAGACAGTAATAAACAATAATTAATGCGGTTCACTAGACTATACTTTAACTCGTCCATATCTGTTCCGGGATCTCAATAATGTAAACATTCAACAATTTTTATGCAAAATAGGTTTATCAAGGTACTGTTAGTAGTTGGTTTGACGACCTTCCAAAGAACCATAAGTCCACACGTACGAATTTTAATCAAGTCTTTGTTGCTCAGTGTTCGTTTTCGTTGAAAATGTGTGTTTTTTATTCAATATGTGTGACATTTGAAACACCCGTAACATCTGAGGTATGTTTTAGTTTGTAATATGTTTTTTAACTGTGTAATTGACATGTTTTGTTTTTTTCATTAAATCATAGTGCTTGAGAAAGTGACTATTTCGTCAGTGGTTTTGTCACCATATCTCCTCATCCCACGACTACCTATCAACTTTGATTCTAATAATTTACATCTTGTATAGAGGGTGTCTTGAAGGTTCATGACATAAATGATGAGTGTAATGCGGAGAACAAAGCAAAAGAACTGAATATATCATTAGGACATAAGACCTTAAAGAAAGAAGCTGTGCATTAGAAATAGTGGGGGTCTGGACGATATTGAGTAGGTACTATGAAATTTCAATGTTTCTTGAAATTTGTAATGAAGAAGGCTACAAATCAAGCAGTTTCAAGCAAAAAAAATCATATGCTTCATATTTGGAGACAGCGGCCCTGTGGAGTGGCCTTGAAGGGCCTCTGCGCCTGAGGGGCCGCCTGAAAGGACTGAATTAACCGACAAAAGGAAAGCCAACTAAGCTAACCTAACCAAAGAAAAAACAGAACTTGACTAACCTGAACTAACTTAGCCAAAGGAAAAACAGATCTAACGAAAGAAAAAGTAAAAATGAACTAACCCAACCTAACCAACAGAGCCCACATTTATGTGCAGCAATCAATAGATACCGTAGCGACCCTAAAGAGCCGCTGCGCCATGGCTTAGTGGGTTCGAAACGACAGGTGGGCATAAACTAATCTGACTAAAGGAAAAACATAACTGAACTAACTTAACCAAAGGAAAAAACTTAGCCAAAGGAAAAACAAAACTGGAACCTAGTTAACATAATACGTCACTAAGACGTCTTTTAAACGAAGTCACTAAGTCCCAAAGACGTCACTTAGGAGGTAAGCGGGACGTCTTTTTCTTTGGACAGTTTAACCAAAAAAGTGACACACACCACATTTTAAAGAAAAGCCTAAAATTTTGCAACTTACAAATGTTCGTAATCCTAACTTAACTTTCTCGAAAAACACCTTTGATTTTGAGATATAGTTAGTCACATTTTACACATTTCATGTATATTTTAACAAACTAGAAGATTTGAAACAATTTTTTCTTGATTTTGGACTAAAATTTAATTTCCCTAAAAACATCAAAAAATTGCATTATTAGACAATGTCTAGTGACAATGTTTTGGTCCTAATTCTAACCTCAATATCTCTAGTACCTCCACATTTCAATTTTCTGTGATTGGAAAAGTTTTTAAGCAATTTTTAAACGCTCTGAATCATTTTTAACCTATTTTGATCGTAATCCTGGCCTCAATTTTTAAGAAAACTTTTATTTGTGTAAATTTTTAAACGTTTTGAGTCAGTTTTAACCGATTTTGGCTACAATCTTACCCTGATTAGCCTGAACACTCGAAATCTCTATTTTTGCATGCTTCGAATAATTATTCAACGATTTTGGTCCAAATTCTAGCCTGACTTTTTCACAAAATACCAAATTTGCAGAGATTTTAAGTAAAAGTCTAGTTATTTGATAATCTCCTTTTACAAAAGTGTTTTCCGGGCTTTGAAGTCGTGGTCCAAAGAAGTTTCGTCTACAGCTGCGGCAAACATTATCAAAGGGGATGAAGCAATGGGCGAAGTGGTCTCCCTTACTTTCCGACGTTTACTGATTCGACTGTGGTGAGCTCCGTGGTATTTATTCCCTCGCCGTCGCGCTGCAGTGGAGGGACTGGGGTGGGGGTACTAGTGGCGCGGGATTTAGGCGCCCTTGAAGTATGTCGTAGAACTCTCTTCCAGTCTGCATTTAGAAATGTGAATTCCTCCTTTCTGTTGAAATTGTTGTCGTGTTTAAAGATCTCAATGGCCTATCTCGTTAGTCTCGGATGGAAACGCTGCGATTGATATAAGATATTGTTGCGAACTCGGGGTTCAATAATTCCAGTGTAACGATTTAATACGAAAACACTACTTATTAACTCCACAAATACACACGACTACTAAATAACTCACTACTTAACACTTTATAGCCTTCTATTATCGCTTCGTAACTTTAGCTTACTTATAGCTCGATTAAAATACGACTACTACTACTCGGGCGCTCTATGCGCCTTTTATATACAATCCTAAAATTACAGAAAAACCTAGAAAGTTCTTTATAAGAATTCTTGAATAATCTCATATAAAAAAAAAACGGTTGTAAACAACTGCCTTCTAGATTAAGCCAGACGAGCAATAAATCACTCGTGTCAGCCATGACGCAGCGCGGATAGGTCGCGAAGCTCCACCAACCAACACGCTCCCATGCGTTGCCCCGCCTCCCATGCGGCGTTGCTGCGATCGTAACATTGCCCTCCTCCTAAGTCTGTTCGTCCCGAACAGATAGAGTTCCATGGTATCGTGCTAATCGATCCAAATGAACGACCTTCATCTTTGACCTCGGGGTCCGCTGGATCCTATACACCACATCATTAATCTTCTTTATAATTGTATAAGGTCCTTCCCAATTTTGGCTAAGTTTGGGCGACTTTCCCACCTTTCGCCTCGGATTGTATAGCCACACCAAATCACCATCCTGGAAGCCGCGGGAGTTAGCTAGTAAGTCATATCTTGCTTTGGCTCGATCACTGGATATCCGCAGTTTATTCCTGACTTGCTCATGAACATTGTTCAGCCTCTCCTTAAGCTCCTCCACAAAATTCTCAGATCTGAGCGACTCTTTTTCTGGTGTTCCATACATCAAATCCGCAGGAAGCCTCATTTCCCTCCCGAACATCACTTTCGCCGGAGTATAACCAGTGGCTTCATGCGTAGAGCCTCGATATGCCATCAACATGAGAGGTAGATGTTGGTCCCAATCACGCTGATGATCTGCCACCATTTTAGACAGGTAATGTTCCATGGTCCGATTAAATCTCTCTACCATCCCATCCGACTGTGGATGCAAAGGAGTTGTCCTGGTCTTGCGAATTCCGAGAAGTTCCATGACCTTCTGGAAAACAGCCGATTCAAAATTTCGGCCCTGATCAGAATGAAGTTCGAGAGGAACTCCAAATCTGCAGAACATTTCATTTACCAGCACCGTTGCCACAGTCGTTGCTTCTTGATTAGGCAGGGCGTATGCTTCAGGCCATTTAGTGAAGTAATCCATGGCGACCAAGATGTATTTATTGCCCGACTCAGTCTGAGGAAACGGTCCCGCGACATCAATTGCTACCCTCTCGAATGGAGCACCTACAGTGTACTGCACCATTCGGCCGCGTGATCTTGTTCGAGGTCCTTTTGTGGCACAACAAACTTCGCACTTGCGGCACCAAGATTCGACGTCTTCATGATAATTCACCCAGTAGAACCGCTCTTTAATTTTGGCCAAGGTTTTATTGACCCCAAAATGACCTCCACTGGTTCCGTCGTGCATTTCCTGTAGTACGTCCGATTTTCTGCTACCAGGAACAACCAACTGACTGACTACGGTCTTGCCATCCGGACTCTCCCACGCTCTCTTCAGTAATCCATTTTCTATTTTAAGAGAGTGCCACTGGGCCCATAGCGCCTTCAGGTTTGGACTTTTACCAGCAATTTCCTGCCATTCTGGTCTCTTGTCGTCAGTCTTTGCAGAGAGGATGAGTCCAATATCTGGATCATTCATTTGTTCTTCTCGAAGGGTCTGTGTGGTCCAGCCATCGTTTATTTCTACCGACGTTCTCCTTACCAAAGGAAGTCCCTCACGCTGCTCAGTTCTTTGACAATGCCGACAATCTTCTTTACAAGGCCGTCTAGACAATGCATCGGCATTTCCGTGAGACCTTCCTGATCGATGTTCAATTTGGAAATCGTACTGCTGCAGGCGCTCTATCCATCTGGCTATTTGACCTTCAGAGTTCTTCATCTGTAATAACCATTTCAAGGCTCCATGGTCAGTCCTAATCAGGAACCTTTTTCCATATAAGTAGCGATGGTAATGTTCGACTGCTTTAACGATGGCCAACAGTTCCTTTCTAGTGACGCAATAGTTTCTTTCTGGCTTATTTAAAGTCTTACTGTAGTATTCAATGACCTTCTCTTGCCCGTTTTGTCTTTGAGAGAGTACTGCACCTAGACCGCAGTTACTTGCATCCGTGTCCAAAATAAAGAGTCCGTCCTTTATAGGGTAAGCCAAGATCGGACTAGAACAGAGGGCAGCTTTAAGCCTTGCAAACGCCTGACTGCATTCGTGGTTCCACAAGAACGGTGTTTTCTTTTCCGTTAATTTGTGCAGCGGTTTTGCGATGTCGGCAAATCCCTCTACAAATCTCCTGTAGTAAGTACATAGTCCCAAAAAGCTCCTTACTTCGTGTTTGTCTCGGGGAACTGGCCAATCTTTAATGGCAGATATTTTACTATGGCTAGTTTTAATGCCTTGTTCTGAGATAGTATGCCCCAAGTACTCGACTTGCTTCTGGAACAGGCTGCATTTCTTGTAGTTTAACTTCAGGTGAGCATTCCGTAACTTGTTGAAGATTTCTCTTAAATTCTTCAAGTGCTCGTCGAAATCACGCCCCATGACAATTATGTCATCTAAGTATACCAGGCAAGTTTTCCAAGTCAGCCCCCTCAAGACAAGTTCCATTAGTCGCTCGAAAGTTGATGGAGCATTGCACAATCCAAAAGGCATAACAGTGAATTGGTATAGTCCAGAACCAGTAGAAAATGCAGTCTTTTCTTTGTCTTCGGGAGCAATCTTTACTTGCCAGTACCCACTTTTTAAATCTAGAGTGGAAAACCACTTTGATCCCGATAAAGTTGCTAAGGTGTCGTCTATACGTGGCAATGGGTAGCTGTCTTTCTTGGTTACATCATTAAGTTTCCTGTAGTCAACACAGAACCGCGTTGAACCATCTTTCTTCTTAACAAGAACCACAGGCGACGACCATGGACTAGATGATTCTTCTATGACGCCCTCCTTTAACATTTCATTCAGCAAACTGTTAACTTCCTGTTGTTTAGCCAGAGGGACCCTTCGTGGATGTTGTCGTATTGGCTGGGCATCTCCTGTGTTGATCTTATGGACAACTAAATCGGTTTGACTGTCGTTGCTCTTGAAGTTAAACATATCAGATTCATCCATGGCAAATTTTATAGCAGACTGAAGTTGTTCCTTTGACAGGTGACTCCACTGTCGCTTAAAAGCATCAATAACTTCTGGGGAAGCTTGGTTAGAAGATATAATTTTGGATGTCTCTGCTTCGACACAATTGCATACCCATTGTACAGGCTCATAATTGGCAAGAACTGTTCCTTCTTTTAGCTTGATGGTCCTTTCTCCAATATTGGCAACTCGTACTGACTGTGATAATTTGTTCTGAATTTGGAGGAATTTTTACATCTTCCACCACCAGTAGACGGATACTAGTTTCCACATTTCCATTGGTTAATGCAAACTCCTCATCTCCAAACGTGAGAATATTCTGTTTGTGATCATAGGAGAATCCATGTTTCCTGATGAGATCCATTCCCAAAATAAACTCGTCTTTGATCCTGGCAACCAACACTTTATGCCGAACTTCAAGTCTTTCTCCAATAATGATGGTGACATCGGCTTCTCCGTCTATAGGGCAAGATTCTCCAGTGACTGATTTTAACATAATAGGGTTGGGCAATGGTTGTATGGTATATCCGAAAAGTTTATCTGGCCTTACAATGGTCACATCTGCTCCTGTATCGATGGTAATCTGGATCTTCTGTCCTTTAATGCGTCCGGCCACTGTGAGACTTTTGCCATCCAAATTATTGACTTTAAAGATCCTGGGGGTCTTAGCGGCCCCGGTCAATTGCCCCCTTGCATTGACCGGAATTAGTTTTCCTGGGACCTAGGGCGGTCTTGGTCGCCGCTTGGTCTTCTAAACGACGGCGACGGACTTCTTGCCCTATTACGGCAGTTACTCTTGATGTGACCCAGTCTGCCGCAGTTAAAACATTTTATGCCCCGATTGTCTGTTGATCGAGGCGTTCTTTCTAACAGGGCTTGCATACTGACTGCCATATCTTTCATCGCTTTATGTAAACTGGCCATGGATTCAGCCATAGACGTATTCTCCTCTTCACCGCAAGTTGCCATTCGTACGCGTGGCGATGAATTAGATGACATTCGTGACGCCTCGAATTCCAGGGCCCGAACTAGTGCCTCGCTGATATTCTTGGGCCTTACAAGACGTAAGTGGTATCTCATGTCACTATCGCGAACTCCCTCAATGAACCTTTCGGCGGCAAATTGCATTTGAAAAGATTCAGGGGCCGATGAATATGCCAGGTGAATGAGTCTGTCTATGTCCGCCTCAAATTCTTGTAAGGATTCACCTGACTTTTGCTGTCTCATCCTCAGCTGGGCCTGGAACACGGTTTCTTTATGCTCATTTCCAAATCGTAGTTGCAGAGTGTGTACTAAAGCCGCATAATTACTTTGATCCGCTGCCGACAGAGATTGGAGTAACTCAGCCGCTTTTCCACGAAGTGCTACCACTAATGATGTAGCTTTCTGGGGCTCGGACCAACCATTAGCTTTTGCAGCTGCCTCAAACTGAGTTTTATAAATTTCCCATGCAGTAGTACCGTCGTAATCGGGAGGCTTAATTTTAGCGTTGGCTGTGCTAAAACTCTCTGTAGACACGTTGTCGTCCTCAAGTTGTTCCCGGAATTTCTTTTCTAGCTCGAGAACCTTCTGGTTGACAGCTTCGAGTCCTTCGTTAACGGATTCATTAACGGATTGCATTATTCTTTCTTCCAACTGTTGCTCCCTGACTGCGAGATGGCTCATTAATTCTTCTTTGAATTGTTGATGACGTCGCTCTTGCACTTGATCACGTTTTTCCTGCTCTTCTTTTTGTTCTTTATAACGGCGCTCCTGAATTTGATCACGTTTTTCCAGCTCTTCCTTCTGCTCTAGATAACGTCGCTCCTGTACTCGATCACGCTTCTCCTGTTCTTCCCTCTGTTGTTGCAAAAGTCGCTCCTGTACTTGATCACGTCTTTCTTGTTCTTCTTTCTGTTCTTTATAACGTTTTTCCTGCTCCTCTTTTTGTTCTACATAACGTCTTTCTTGCTCTTCCTTCTGTTGTTGCATAAGGGACAGCAGAGCGGCAAGTTGATCCTCCATCGCTTGATGCTGGCTTCTGGTCACTGGCATAAACACGTAATGTCCGGCAATGAAGCACTCACTTACAGTTCAGCAATATTAGTCCTCAAATTCCCACTGGAATCCCACTTCTAACACCAATTGTTGCGAACTCGGGGTTCAATAATTCCAGTGTAACGATTTAATACGAAAACACTACTTATTAACTCCACAAATACACACGACTACTAAATAACTCACTACTTAACACTTTATAGCCTTCTATTATCGCTTCGTAACTTTAGCTTACTTATAGCTCGATTAAAATACGACTACTACTACTCGGGCGCTCTATGCGCCTTTTATATACAATCCTAAAATTACAGAAAAACCTAGAAAGTTCTTTATAAGAATTCTTGAATAATCTCATATAAAAAAAAAACGGTTGTAAACAACTGCCTTCTAGATTAAGCCAGACGAGCAATAAATCACTCGTGTCAGCCATGACGCAGCGCGGATAGGTCGCGAAGCTCCACCAACCAACACGATCCCATGCGTTGCCCCGCCTCCCATGCGGCGTTGCTGCGATCGTAACAATATCCTTCGGAGAGAGCGTGATCTGCTACTGCTGACTTTTGGGATTGTCTCAGCCTGCAACTCATCTTGTGTTCCATAATCCTCGTGTTGACACTTCGTTTTGTGGTGCCAATGTATACCAAGCCACAGCTGCATGGTGGTAAACCCCGGGTGCCGATAGGGGATCTCTGCGGTCTTTGGCCGATCTCAAGCTTTGTTATATTGCATGAGAGAGTTTAAAGATGGTTTTAACATTGTGCTTTTCCAGTAGCCTGCCGATCCTGTCCGTTACTTTCTGGATGCATGGTAGAATAATCCATCCGCGCTTTTTTTTAAATTTTTCCCTTGTTCCTTCCTGGCGCTCCACATTCCTTGGACGGACGGACCTATCGAACTAGTGTTTGCTGTATCCATTCCAATGAAAGGCTCTTTCCAGATGCTCCATTTCCCGTTCTAATTTCAAAGACGTGGATATCTTATATCAATCGCAGCGTTTCTATCCGACACCAACGAAAGAGGCCATTGAGTTCTTTAAACACGACAACAATTTCAACAGGAAGGAGGAAATCACGGTCCTAAATGTAGACTGCAAGAGAGTTCTACGACATTCTTCAAGTGAGCCGAAACCCCGCGTCACCAATACTCCCACCCCAGTCCCTCCATTGCAGCACGATGGCGGGAGAATAAATACCACGGAGCTCACCACAGTCGAATCAGTCAACGTCGGGAAGCATGGGAGATCACTTCGCAGATGAAACGTCAGGAAGAAATTCCATCGGACCACGGCTTCAAAGCCCGGAAAACATTTTAGATTATATTTTGACCGGCCGTCAAAACCAGTCTTTACTTATTTTGGTCCAAAAATGTAATTTCACGATCAATTTGAATTACTTTTGCCTGATTTTGTTCCAAAATTGAATTTCTCAAAAAACATCAAAATTTGCATTTCTAGACGAAGTGGGTCTGTAATTTTTAATCGATTTAAGGCCTAATTCTAACTTGAATTTCCCCAAAATTCCTTTATTTACATTTTTAGCTCTGTGCCAATTTTACAGCACCTAAGGGCTTCGCCACGAAACTACTAAATTGTATTGATAACTCAAATATACATAGAATCAAATGAAATATCCTCTAGCGATTGTAAGCAATCTTACATAGAACAAAGCAAACAACTACTAGTTACTGGCGGTTTCTCAAGTAACATATTACGTCTTTAAGATGTCTTTTGGATGTCAATCACTTGGTCCAAAAGACGTCACTTAGGCGGACAGCTGGACGTCTGAGTGACTTAAGTAAACCACATCCAGAAGATGTCACATTTAAGACGTCGCATGGATTTATATAAAGACAAAATCCGGTCGTTGATGGCCAAAGTATGACGTCACATGGAACGTCAGTTTAATCAAAATAGTGACCTAAAACATGTTAAAGAAATGCCTAAAATTTTGCGATAAAATAGTGTTTATGCAACATATGAACGTACAGTCTTGTGAAGAGAAATACAACAATATGTCATCAAGTCTATTGGATTAAATACATGTTGTGTTTTATATGTTTTTATTTTTATGATATAACCTAATTTGAATTTACTACTATAAAAGTGTTTAATTAGCATTCAAGTACCAGAGGTCCACCCAATTGGCGTAAATATTTCAGAAAATGAAAATAATAAATATCTGGCTAAAAATTGACGTCCACAAGGCGTCGTGTTACTGATGACATTTAGATGTCATATTTAAGACGTTCTTAAGTCGTCCCTTTTTACTCTGCTGACCAATATGACTAAATTGACCAAAATAAGATATCTTTTCGACGTCCTATACCTGGGACTAATCTGAACTAACGTAACCAAAGGAAAAGTAAAACTGAATTAATTTGATGACCTTCTTTGAAAAGTCCAAAAAAGACCAATATAATACTTAATATCGACCACCACCAAATGTAGGGTTGGGCAAAATCGGTAATTTTCATTTTCGGGAAACTTTTCGGTATCTTTCCGGGAAGTTTCGGAAACTTTCTGTTTTTAGACGGAGCTTACCGTTTCAGGAGCTGGTGGAGAGACATGTCAAAATTGTCAGTTGACATTTCGCAGTGTCAATGTTGTCAATGTCATTGCTGGAGAGGAGAGGACAAGAAGTTGACGTATGTCATTTTATTTCAGAATTTATGATATTTTTATTTTAGCTTGGGCAAATATTATGTTTATTATGGAATTCCCACTAACATCTGTCCATCCATCAGCCATTAGCACCAAATGTTCGGTTTCTTTGATTTTATTGTGGACAATCTTTTGAATTTTCAGATACTGCTCATTAAGCAAAGTTGGCGAAAGTTTCTTCCTGGATGGCAGAACATATGCTGGTCGCAAATTTTTTATGAATAATTGAAAATGAGGATCTTCCACTATTCTTAGAAAGCTTCCTGAGGAAAAAATGGCTCTTGCAAGGAATTCATTGTATTTATTTTGTTCTTTCGAATTTATTCTATCCATAAACCCTGATAATGACGACCAAGGCTTGATCATATTAATTGTCGATAGAGATGCCCCCTAGAAATAAGACATTACTATTAGGTAGGTACTAATCTTATTTCATTATTATTGTGTATAGCACAGTAATAAGCTAAGTACTCTCTATTTTGTCTAAAACAGGCAACTAGGAATTACCTACCCCTAAGGAAGCAGTAGAACTAGTACTACAAGAACTATCAGGATCGCAACCAAGTCTTGGTAGTGGATCTTTTTGGCTCAGGGGCTTATCATCATTGGTGTTGCTGGCTTCATTTAAATTACCCTCTGTTTTATAATATAAACTATGTTTATATTGCAGACAAGAATTTAAGTGTCCTTTCAATTTTGTTACGTTTGGCACTTATTTTGCTCCATAATACTTGCAAATTGCAAATGTTTTGTTGTGAATTTTTTTTGAGCCATAATGCTCCCATACGTTTGATTTTATGCGCGGCATTATTATAATGATAAAATAATATTTTAATATTTACAATTTGTAAAATGTGCACTTAACCTCCCTTTCTGAAAAAATAAAAAAAACATGTATTGAGATGAAAGTTGCCGGTAAAATTCCGAAACTTTCTGAATCTTTCCCGAAACTTTCCCAAAGAAAGTTTCCTCGAGTCGTTTCTTACCTTACCGGAAAGCTTCCAATTTGGAAAGTTTCTGAGGTGGAAAGATTCCGCCGTGCCCAACGCTAAAAAGATGTAGTTTTAAATTGTGACAGTCAAGTTTAAGGGCGCGTTACTCAACGCGATTTTTAATTTCAAACCGGTTACCAAATAAAGGGGCATAAACTGACGTGATAAAAGTGTCATTATTAAGTCTTCTACTCTGACGTATGGAACACAGGACCGTCATTTTGACAAGACATTTTAGGTAATTTCAACGTCACAACTGTCAATTTTTTTTTTGTACTTTCAAAGCTTTAACTTTAACCTGTACACGAGAATGACTTTCAACAATAAATTTTAAATTGAAAGGGGGGGGGGGGGGGAGGGGTGATAAATCATGTTAAATGGCTTTAAATTGTCTTTCCAAAAAAGATTTTTCCACAAATTTCTAGATTTTACAACAAGAGACGAGAACAGTTATCCGACAAAGACCTAGAAAGCTTTTCAAAATGGCAAGAAGTTGATTGTACAAATTAAATTTCTTTCTTCTTTGCAACCAAATCTATGACTTGAAGAACGTGTATTAATTTGTATCAATTCAAATCACTTTAAATCCCCTTTAAAATATTGTTGAATGTATACCACAAAAATGCATATACACCACAAAATGTACATTTTTTAATACATTTAAATATCAAATACAACCTACCTCAATTGTCTTCTATGAAAATAAACATTCCCAAGATGCAATACTGAGGCCAGGACCTTAACAATCCCTTCTTGCTCGTTTTCGCTCACCCCCAGAACTTGCATTGCCCTGGTGAGGGCTTTCCAATCAGCTCCAGAGCCTGAGTGTCCTGGAGAACAGTCACTACCTCCTATCAACAACAAAAGGAGATAATAAGTGGCGGAACTCCTAAATCGACGAGTTAAAAAGTTGGTTAAATTATAAACAATATGTACACTGGGTTTTGGCCCTGCTTGGTCGAACAGCAACTTCTGTTATAATTTGTAAAACCATAAAGTTTGGAAAAATCAAGAAGACTTTGGAAATGATAAGAAAACATCTTTTTCTCAATTTTTTTTTGTATACACTGTATAATAAAGTTAAATTCTAAAACGGTGTTGCGAAGTCAAAATAAAACTTGCAGATTTAGATTTATTTTTTTAAAAATATTTCCTATTTTTGTAGAAAAAGTTTAATATTCTCAAAGAGATGACGACATAGAATTTCAAAGTAGAAAATAATAAAATTATAAATTGTAAGTCAATAGTCGCAAATACGGAGTGTTCATTAGAAAATGTTATCTAGAAGGCTATTAAAACTGGTAGTGAATGGACTTTTCTTTCAACATCTTTTTCTCAGCCAACTAAATGACGTTTTAAAATAAACATCCCTACTTTAGTATTATTCCCCTGTATCGTTCTGTCCACATGTAAAGCATAAAAAGGTATTATGAGGCCTACACTTCAACCAACACTCATGCTAAATAATTTTAAAAACACTCCTACAAAGTTTACATACTAGTGTTTTAGTGTATTCGACTTTGGATCTTCGATTTTTACTGAATCCTGAAATTTAGCAACACCAATCCTCGGATCAGGTTTAGGAAATATCGAAAATAAAAGAGCATGGCAATTGGATAATCCAGTATAATACTTATCTCAATACCATTCTTTTGCAGACCTACCTTGATTCAGATAAAAGTATTTATCAGCATCCACCAGGCCGTACTTTTGCTTCTCTGTATTGCTTAAGCCCCCTAGAAGCTCGTAGAACACGTGATAGTTCCTCTCCCCAGGCGCCTGCGTCACAATCCGCGATTTCTCCAGTAGATACTGAGTCACTTTTGCACCTAGACGTAATCAAATAATTTACCTTGTTCTCTCTATTCTTGCATGTCAAGTTTAAATTCGCAAAAGTAAGGTTAAACAAAACTGGACAGAGTATATTGTCACAACCAGAGTTTAAACCTCAAGTAGGGTTTAAACTTGAGATAAGTAAACTGGCCCTTATAGTAGAAAAAACTCACCAATGATAGCCCCGTTTTTGAAGTACACTTCCAGGTATTTTCCAAATCTGGAACTATTGTCGTTGCGCACGGTCCTGGCATTGCCAAATGCCTCCAAGAGTGGAGTGGCTTCGAGAATCTGCTCTGTCACCAGGGCCTGACCGCGAGGTGCCGAAGGGGCTACAGCTGCCAGATACTGCATCACTAGTTTGGTGGACTCGGTTTTGCCTGAGCCGCTTTCACCACTTATCACCACCACCTGAGTGTAACAAAACAATGACCTCTCAAAGTGCTAATGTTTCACCACAAAAGTCTGATGTCATGGTATTCCAAAAGTCAGACTAATCTCTGCTGCAATTGAGTCGTTTTCGATTCGCTACTTGGTGCTGAGGCTTCAGCATGAGGCAAACCCAAATGCTCATGGGAAATTGAACCAGATAGAGAGGGCAAATGGACTCTTGAATCTGGAAAAGGGATTTGAAACTGAGGAGAGTCGAGGGCTTGACCACATGACATGGTCCAGTAAGAAAACTTCTACACGAGATGATTAGAGAATGGGAGGCTCTGCAAGAAAACACATAACACGTCTTTGGATTACCTGCTGCTAATAGCATGGCTGCCCATTATGATAATTTTTTATTTCTTTGAGAAGACAGGAATGATGAATTGAAACGAACAGGACGCTACAATATGCGACAGTTCCATAGCCAGCAGAAAATGGACTGCTGAGAAATGAAGTGTTTCCCGATGAAGAAAAGGAGTTTCTACTATCTGCTATGAGATCATTAAGTGTGATAATTATAAAAAATGCGTGCAATGGACGAAGAATACCAACTCTTAAGACATTAAGTGAGGGATGAAACCTAGTGAAAAATTTAAAGACATACATTTAGTTGAAAATACACAAATCTTCAGTTCAACATGAGGTGGAACCAGGTGAATAGAGTTCTCTTGTCGCGACAGAAGTGCAGGAAGCTTGAGATAATAGAACTGCAACTAACAGTCTGGCTCCCAAACTTGAATCCTGTTTGGGAGCCACAATTTCAAGCAGATTATGACAGAAGAGCTTGTAATGAAGTTACTAAAATTCTTCCAGTTATTAAAGTCGTCCTTCTTTAACAAGTTACTAAAGTTCTTACAGAAGATTTATACCTGCACGATTCTTGAACTTTAAATATTCTACTTTGACGTCACAAAGTTTCAGTAAAATAATGTTTATAATCTTGTGATAAACGTTTAAGCTTAGAAGGTGTCATAAGATCCTGATGAAAGAGTTACTCAATCTAGTGGAAGAGTAATTTATCCAGACTCCTCAGAAACTCAGAAATAATCTTGAATTTTTAATACACTACCGAAAGCTCAGAAAATGTCAATAAGACGCAATTACTTTAAATGGTTCAAAATTTATTAAAATAGAATTTTCTATTAAATTTTTATGCCGAGAAAGTTTTATAAGACTCAGAAGAAATTTAACCAATCTGTGAACTTTAAATATACCAGAGTTGCTTTATACCAATAAAACCGTGTGAGTATAAGTTTTTTTTCTAATACATTTTTAAGCTCAGAAAGTCTTATTCAATTTAGAAAAAAGTTACCTAGTCTTATGGGGTAATAAGTTTCTGAGACTGGTCTGGAGGAAAATAGGTTTTTGGAATGTAAATATTTCATCTTAAAGTCAGAAAATACCAACGAAACTCGGCTAATTGAAATGATTTAAAACTTATTAAAAAAAGTTTTTTATTGAAAGTTTAAATTGTCTCACAAAGGCCAGAACAAAGATTTATAGAGTTTTAAAAAGAAATGTCAGAAAGTTCTATTGAACTTTAAGTTTAAGCTCAGACAATACGAACAAAATTCAGTCGCAATAGCTCAGAATTAATTTAAACAAAATTTTATGTAAATACTTAGCCTCAAAAAATATTGTGGTCAGAAGGTCAGAAGAAAGAACTATTCTAGAGGAGGAGAAACATATACACAAACGCTTCTTGAAACTTATAATACGACTTTTGTAAACTCAAAAACTCCTAACCAAATTCAAGTTCCTCAGTTTATTCACAGTTTGTGTGAACAATATTATTTTATTAAAAAAATTAAGCTCAGAAAGCATTATGAGGCTCAAAAAAGAAAACTACCTTGTCAAGAAAAAAAAGTCAAGAAAAGGAGCAACATACTGAGAGCTTTATTTGAACTTTGAACAGAAAATGAATCGGAATCAGACTGGTTCTCACAGCGATTACTAACCAATTTCCATTAAGGGTGACTTTTACAAGTTCAAGAGAACTTCAGATTGAAGATATAACTCCAGATATAACCTACATTGTATTGTTTATCTGTCAGATAAACAATGCAATGTACATCAAGTCTGGTGTTTTATCTTCAATCTAAAGTTTTACTTGAACTTGTAAAAGTCGCCCTAAATAATCAAGCTTTGATTGGTTAAAATTTTTAGTGGGATAATAACGATCCAATCGGGGTAGTAAATCGAAAATGACTTTATTCAACTGTTAAAGGATTACTCCTGTAGCACATGAGTCCGCTCCATGTAAGTTTAACCGATAGATTTTACAGACAGAAATACACACTAAATTGGCAGTTTAAACTTAAGGTCAAGAGTTGAGATGAAAAAGTAGCCCTTAATTTGTACAGGTTCAGCTTTGTATCCAAGATCAATCTTTTATGCAATTTTTGTTTCGAGAGTACCCAAAAATACTAAAAAATAGCTTCCCATATTTAAGCAGAAAGTGCCAACGTTTCTACCCTTATTAACGTCGCTTTCTTGGCTAGACTGATGAGTTAAAAGGGGCGAGACGGCAAAACAAATCATAGATTCAGTGCCACCAGAACATGCACCACAAGAGCAAAGAAGAATGGTTGACAGCAGATTTGTTCTCATATCGATAACTGATCAGTTTCTATCAAATAATCGTGTTTTGATTGGTTATAGAATTTTTAGTGAAGTGATTATGAACCAATCGGTGTAGTGCATCGACTGTTTAAAGATTACTCTTTTAGTTTATGAGTCCACTATATGTAAGTTTAAACCAAAGGTTTTGGCAGACAAAAAAATACACGCCAAATCCGGGGTTTAAACTTCAGGCGGAGATTAAGCTTAAGGTGTAAAAGTGGCGGTTAATCCGCATAAACTCAGTTTAATACCCTGAGATGAGATCTACCTTAGGTGCAATTTTTGTTTGTTATATAGAGTTCTCAAAAATTAGTTTCCCATATTTAGGCAAAAACTGCCAACGTTTCGGCTTTAATTGACGTCCTTTTCGTGGCTAGAAATGACGAGTTGAAAAGAGTGAGACTGTACAATAAGCCAGGGATTCAGTGTCACCAGAAAATGGACCGTAAAAGCGAGAAAAAATGTTTGACAGCACGATTTGTTCTCACAGCTATAACTAACCAGTTTCTATCAAATAATCGTGCTTTCATTGGTTATAGAACTTTCAGTGGAATGATAATGAACCAATATATGTTGTGCATCGACCACGACTTAATTATTCAACTGTTTAAGGATCACTCTTTTAGCTTATGAGTCCACTATATGTAAGTTTAACACGACAAATCCGAGTTTTAAACTTCACTTGTGGATGTAAAAGTGGCGGTTAATCCGCACAGACTCAGTTTCATATCCAGAAATCAACCTTTGGTGCAATTTTTTATTGATAAATAGAGTCCTTAAAAATATTAAAAAACAGCTTAACATATTTAGGCAGAAACTGCCAACGTTTCGACGTTCATCGACGTCCTTTTCTTGGCTAGAACCGACGAGTTTAAACGAGCGAGACGGTATAATAAGCCAGAGATTCAGTGCCACTAGAAAATGAACCGTAATTGCGGAAAAAAAATGGTTGACAGCAAGATTTGTTCTCATAGCGATAACTAGCTAGTTTCCATCGAATAGTCAAGCTTTGATTGGCTATAGAATTTTTAGTGGATTGATAATAAACCAATGGGTGTGGTGCATCGACAACGACTTTATTCATCTGTTTAAGGATCACTATTTTAGCTTGTGACTCCACTCTATGTGAGTTTAAAACAAAGGTTTTGGCAGACACGGCAGACAAAAGATACAGGCTAAATCCGAGGTTTAAACTTCAGATGAAGATTAAATTTAAGATGTAAAATTGGCGGTTAATCCGCATAGACTCAGCTAAATATCCAGAGATGAGATCAACCTTGGGTGCAATTTTTGTTTGATATATAGAGTCCTCAAAAATATCAATAATTGGCTTCACATATTGACAGAAACTGCTAACGTTTCGACGATTATTGACGTCCTTTTCGTGGCTACAACTAACGAGTTGAAACGGGCGAGACGGTACAATAAGCCAGAGATTCAGTGCCACCAGAAAATGGACCGTAAAACCGAAAAAAATATGGTTGACAGCAAGACATGTTCTCACAGCGATAACTAAGCAGTTTCCATCCAATAATCAAGCTTTGATTGGCTATAGAATTTTTAGTGGAATGATAATAAACCAATCGGTGTAGTAGGTAAATCGAAAATGGCTCTATTCAACAGCTCAAGGATCACTCTTATAACTCAAGTGTCTATTCCATGTATTGTTTAATGACAGATTTTGATAAATTAAAAAATACACGCGAAATCAGGAATTTAAACATCATGTGGAGATAAATCTTAAGATGTAAAAGTGGCTCTTAATCTGCACAGGCTCAGCTTTATATCCGGGAGCAAGCATGGCTGCAATTTTTGTTTGAAATTCAGTGAGTCTTCAAAAATATCAAAAGCAGCTGCACATTAAACAGTAACTGCCAATGTTTC
The DNA here is from genome assembly GCA_951812265.1 of Taphrorychus bicolor. Taxonomy (NCBI): domain Eukaryota; kingdom Metazoa; phylum Arthropoda; class Insecta; order Coleoptera; family Curculionidae; genus Taphrorychus; species Taphrorychus bicolor. Next base: position 42,369,905 of record OX638298.1, on the reverse strand, counting down.
GACACCTTTATTGGCGTCCTTTTCATGGCTAGAAACACAAAAAAAAAAGGCAAGTCTGCTAGAAAATACCAGTAATTAGTGTACTATTGAATGAGGTTTGTGTATTGTTTTCTAGCATTGTAAGGAAGCCGATAACCATCGAAACCTAGGGTCAAATTTAGGGAAATTTTAGAAGACCTGTTCCTGATAGCGGCTCTCTTGAGTTTAAAGTTAAGATATAAAGCTGCCCCTCTATAATTAATTAAACAATTAAAAATTTGTTATTGACCTGGGGTGATGGTAATGCAGCATAAGCAGAAGCTGCTGACGCAAACAAATGGGGAGGTAGCTCTCCAATCAGTTTTCCCCTATATTTTTGCGCAGATTCAATCCCATAGCAACCATCGAACATGCGGTATGGGTTGACGGCTACCAGGATGCTTCCCGCGTAGGTGTAGATGAGGTTGCGATCATACCTATAGAACAAGAAGAAGATTGTTGTAAAGTTATAAGTAATTGCACTAGGTAGGTAGGTAGATACGTGTTCAATACGCAACCGTGTGAATTTATTGTCGTTGCTTTAAACGGCACTGTTGATTAATGAATAAACAAGTAGCTTATGATTTATTTATGCAAATATAAAATACATTGTTATGTGTACTAAGTAATAAAGTTGCATAATAAGAACGGTTATAATATATTGAGATTTCCGTTATAAATTCATACAAAACATTAAAAAGAATTCGAGTTAATTGCCTTGCGAGAAATACAGAAATTTAAAATAAGTACCCATTATTACCTAAGAATCACTGGTTCTGGTTCAACAACTATTACTCGTTCCTGTACTCTTGTTTGCTAACCGATTACGTATGGTAATATGCTTTAATTAAAGATTTGCTGGCGAATAGGCCTCGATGCGTGCCTATGTACGTAAGTGACGACTTTAATTTTTAAATTCCTTTAGTTCTTAATAATTAAACCTACCGTTTATTAAGAAAGAATTTAGTCCATTTCCTCCTGTTATCTCGCTTTTGAACACTGCAAAACTTACACCGAGTTCTTCGAGGCCGAGAACTGAACTTCATAGTACTATCAAAACCGAATTGAAAATTCGACTACTGCCACCAGGTATCAACATCAACTTTCCCATGACTTTAAGAATGTAGACGATAATAATTATAAACTAATTAGGTTCATATGGTACTTTTTGTGGGTATAAGTTTCTGAAAGTAGTAAATTGGTGCTGATGGCGTGGGTAGATATTTAAACATTAATTTCATCTGGTCCACCGATACCTTGTTTTTCAATTATGGACATGTTGCCCATGTGGGACAAAATGCCTTGTTTAAGAATCATATATCAAAGAAAAGTTTTTGCAACTTTGAGAACAGACCAAAAGTTGCATATTGAGATTAATATCTGGCCGAAATATGAAAAGCTGTTTTATGGGTGGAAATAATTGAGGTCACGTACGCCATTCTTAAAGATAATTGCACTGTAGGGCACAGTAGTTACGATGTTTACATGTTATTTACCGCATTGTGACAACTTATTTCGTTAACCCAAAACGCATTTTGGAAACTCGTTTATCTTCTTAGTTTTGTGAAAATTAAAAATGCTTTCCATTAGTTTTTGTTACGTAGAATCAATGGCTCACCCAATTTTCATCTGTACCCAATGGTTCAGTCATAATTGGAAAACAAATATAAAAAAAAAAACAATTTATTTTGTTTTTTGAAAAGCTCTTGTCGGTGGGTTTTTGAATATCTAGTAATATACAAGTTGACCCTTTAAAAAATATATATACACTAGTTTACGTATATATATTTTCACTCGTATTAGAGTGATTTTTAATTTAACAAAAAAAAATAGCAAACTGTCGCGAAACCGCAATCTTCTATCATGAGAAGTAAGGAAAATACCACGCAAAGGTGCCGAAAATGGGATACCCTGTATCTAGATGATAGTCATACCAAATTAGAAAAAAAAAATGTATCCCAGAGGATTCAATGTTAAACTTTACAAACAACTATTTTTCAAAAGGTTCAATATAAGAGTGGGTGTTCCGCAAGTGCAAGCCCTATTAAAAGCCCTGTTTTCATAATAAAAAAGGATAAATAGGTATATCAAAAATGTACTTTGTTTTATGATTTTTTAGGGTAAAATTTGAAGTTTTAAGGATTTTCTAAGAGTTTCAGAGCACTAATTCAAGAAAATGTATACTGATTATTTTTTGACATTCTGTACATAATACTCATTCAAGTACATAAATTCAAGAAAATTCAGATTTATTATATTTACTCAACTCAACTCAACTCAACTCAAAACAGCTTTATCGTCTAGAACTTCAATTACAAATCATTGACAAAGCACAGGCAAAAACCTTGTGCCAAAAACCAATAACAACAACCAATTAACCTGAACTGATTCTAAAGAGTTGTCTAGGTGTCTATATTTTTTATACATCAGACAAACTGACTCTAGAATAAACGAGCATGGTAAGGTGGGTATTCTCTCCTTCAGAATTAATGGCCTGCATTATCCCCTGGGTCCCACCGCAAACATACACCTAATTGCCCTTTTCTGTAGTTTGAAGATGTTTATGAAAAGTTATTCGCTGCAGTTGCCCCAGAAACAGATTCCATATCTGCGGTGAGAATCGACCAAGGCAAAATATGAACTTACAGTTGTTCCCTTATGGTTTAATTCCCTGGATATTACTCGCAATGCATAACAGTTTTATGCAATTTTTATTCTCCACTCTTCCAAGTGACGACCATGTTAATTAATTATCAACACACATTCCCAGAAATTTATTCTCCCTGCCTAGAAGTCCCCATTCATTCTTGCCTCACTTAGTTCGAATCCGAAACACATACCGTTGGTCTTAGAGATGTTAAATACCAAGCCCTTCGACTCAGATCAATTTCCAATCACCCACCAAGTCCGCATCAATCCTGTCACTCATTTCTTCTTTGTTCAATGAGGCCAAAGTATCGTGGAATCGTCCGCAAAGAGAGTGACACTCCCGGTATATCAAGAGAAGCCAGATCATTTACATATAAAAGAAATAACAGCGGACCCAACATTGACCCTTAGGGAACACCAAGCTCCACCCTTCTCACGCCGGACTCACCATCTCCAAACCTAAGGCTCTGAGTTCGGTGGGACAAGTGTGACCGGATCCATTCAATCGATCTACCTCTAAATCCGTAAGATTCTAGCTCGTTCAGTAAAATATCGTGGTCGATGCAATCGAAAGCCTTTGACATGTCACAGAACACTGCTGCTGCAATCTCTCGCTGATTGAGATTTAGGTAAAGGCTCCCCAGAAAAGAAAACATATCGATCGTGCTCCTTTCAGTTTGAAAACAAAATTGTCTTGTCAAAATCAATTGGCTCTGCCAATAAAAGATTCAATTCGCCTTATTACCATTTTTCAACAATTTTTGCAAGCCTTGACTAACTGTTACTTGAATATTTAAGCTTTTACCACCCTTAAATATTGGAGCAACTCATCAATCTTCAAACAACCCGAAAAAGTGCCCGTCTCGTAAGAGTGATTAATGCACTTAACCAGCACCCTCAAGGCCGATTCCGGAAGGGCATCAAGTATTCCAACCGACATGTCATCCCAGCCCGCTGCCCCATTTTTCCTTATTTCACCCATTGTTCTCACGAGCTTCCCCAAGTTAATAGGACTGAAAAAGAAAGTTTTACGGACAACAGCATGCTCTCAGGTTGAAGTCCACAGGAAAGCGAAGAGGCGACAGTATAAAAGTAATAATTCATGTTCTGAGCCGTAACACCAACATCCACCGACAGTGACCCTGTCCTACCTCTCAGTTCATTAACAACCTTCCAAGTTTCACGTTGTACACTTTGCGCCCCAGAAATTCTCTTGCTGTAATGCATCCTTAAGGCCAGACTTAAGTTTTACGATATATATTGTGATACTTCTTATAGTAGTTTATAAAACGGTTGCTGCGGAAAAAGAACTTTTGAATGTAATGCGAACATTGCCTGTTTTTCTCGGAGATCTTTAGCCCTCTAGTAACCCACGGTTTTCTGTGTTTCTTTGTAAAGGGCTTTAGAGGAAAACACTTGGCAAATATTCGACTAACCCCACAATGGAAAGCTTCCCTGGATTGCCCTCACGCAAGATGCTCAGCCTTAAGTCTCCCTACTCAGTTGCGAGAACCTATGAAAGTTTGCTCTAGTATACAATACGTCTAGATCTGGTCCCAGTCAGTCTATATTTCAGATTCAACCTACATGAGATGGCCTCATGGTTAAACAACCCAGGCGAAACAACACGACAGTCAACATCACTATAGCTTGAATATTATTAGAGCATAGATAATCTATCAATGTAGACGAACTTGACGTGATTCGTGTAGTTTTCCCTACAAACGTACTTAAACTAAATGAATGGAACAGTAACTTCAGTTATTTGGTATTTTCAGATGCGTCGAAATAATCAAAATTAAAATCTCTACACAAAATAACTCTGGTTCCGATAGGCAATTCATACAAAATATTTTCTAGTTTACTTAGAAAAAATAAATCCGGACTACCAGAGGGTGGCCGGTACAGACACATCACATACAAATTTAATAGTTTGCTGAAAACCGCACAAGACTCAAAAAATGCAATCCTCCTCCAGTAAGTCAATTCCAATGCCCCCCGAAAAGTAGCTCACAATGTCAGATTGAATCAGTATCAGAGTACCTCCACTTTCGCGGCAATAAGACGATATTAGGGGATAGTATCCAGATGAAACAACTCACCTGGTCTAAGCCAATGCTCGCACATAAACACAATGTCGGAAAATCCAAGGTGGTCAACAACTTATTGGTCTAAGCCAATGCTCGCACATAAACACAATGTCGGAAAATCCAAGGTGGTCAACAAAGACGTCCATCCCATTTGCCTTATTTTTTAGGGATTGCACATGTAAAAACACTAAATTCATGTGAGAACATGGATTCGTCACACTGAGAACGTCATCCTGGAACGGTTGTCTAAAAAATGATTATGATCATTCAAACGCTTTGCACTACTTTTCTTGTCCCTTTCATTCGGAGCCCCATCGACACCGACCAAATCAGTCTTTCTCCCGGCTCCACCCGTTGCCGTTGTTATCTCTTCTACATGAATGACTGTCGATGAAGATCTCCATCTCACCAATCCATTTAACCTAACCATGTCTTCTTCCGTCCTATCCGGTTCCTTTAGACCTTTGTCGGAAAGTTGGAAGCTATTCAACTTTACTGATTTCACAACAATCCGGTTGGTGGTGCATACTGGAGTCATGCATATATAAAAAGCCACCAAATCACACATAGAGATACAAGGCTATAACCATCGTAGTCATGAATATCGGTAATAAATCTTAGTGAGGTTCCGTGTGTCTGCGAAGTTAACGATAAATCTGCTGATTTATGATCTGCTGATAAATCAGCAGATAATAAATCTCTCATAAGTACCACTGGAAGTAGCTCTTAGGTCGCACTTCACCAGCATTACTATATTTGTATATCTGCTAACTGGCAGTATGTTTTGAAGGTTACCAGCACTTGGAACACCATAATTATATCCAGACCCAAAACCACGGTATCCTTTGGTGTATTCCATCGTTTTACTGAATATATTTTCAGCTATGTTTTCTGCCGGATTGCACTCCATCATCGCCCAGAGTTCCAACCTTGACTTGTTCCCTAAACCCACATCAAAGGTCATTCCCAGATTCACTGTAGATCCGCCACCACATATCATGACTAGATTCAATCAATGAAAGATTCGGCCCAACCTCTTGATCATACATCATCATAGAATGATACATCATACTATGATCACTTTCCTAGTGCTACCCCACTCTCTTGGTAGAACTGGCGTCTTCTGTCGTTTACGTCGATGTGTCCCGCGACGTGATCAAAAGGGGGGGGGGGGGCAATTTTGGCACTTGATCCTAGTTGTTCTTTTACCTCTTTATTCAGTTTTCCCTTAATCCTTATCATATAGCCTATCAAAGTATCTATTGTCTCTCGGAATTCCTTGTTTAATAATAGCCTGGGAGTTTTGTGTTCATTGCCTGTTTATTTCAGCTTCAAGTGCATTCCATCTAGTTTTTGACTCCACCAAAGATCGAGTCAGTTTACTAAATTCATCTTCCAAATGAACCTTGGTCTCTTTGAACGTCGTCAATTTAGCTTCAAATTCTTGTTTTCGTTTAAAAACTTCGTCCTGGTAAATTTTGCTGTTTATATTTAACCTTGCAATCATTCTGTCTCGGTTATTGAGGTCTTCCTGCAGCCCGTCTACGAATGTAATTATGTTATGTTCTATAGTTTCTTTTTCATTACATTTTTCTTGACGTGAGATGAAACCTAGCATTCGAAATCTGCCCAGTTTAATGACTTCAAGGAACATTTTCATGCAGCTGAGATGGAAAACGGAACTGCAGGATATGCAGCAATAATTATTGAATTCCTTATTTTTCAAGCACTTAAAATTTCGCGTCATGATTTGTCAGTACGTTACTTTTATATCTCTATAATGCTAGTGCTCACTATTGATACTAAAATAAACAGCAAAAAGTTAGTGCTACCAAATATTCATAGTCCGTATCTTGGTCCATCTTTACCAAGGCAAGCCCGGGTAGAAAAATAAACGATACATAGATAAACTGTTCCTTTGTATGAACTGGTATTATCAATAAACACATGCACTCATTTCGGGTTGTTCATACCCACAACAATGCCAAAACACATCAGAACAAATGAAAATCCATCACAGGGTATCTTCAGAAAACCTGACATTTTTGCACCAATTTAAACCCCGAAAAATTGACATGTAACGGTCACTGGCAATATTCGCTCGTCTCAGTACGAAAGTATAAAGTAGCATTTGACGTCCTGTATATCAATCAATTTGTGAACTCAAGTAGACTATGGAATTAGAACACTAGGTCTGAGATGACTTCATAAAAACAATTGAAAATCGAAAATGTCATTAAATGGCCCGATTTTCATTTTTTTCTGAAGTTATCTCAGAAAAGAGTCTTAATTACATGGCTGGCTACGAGGTTTTTTATGAACTCTTTTTATGAACTATTTTGCACAAGACTTTTAAATACATTCTCGTTTTGTAATCTCAACTATGTGTCCATTTGTGTGACGACTAGGTGTCCATAATCTAAAGTGTTTTCCGGGCTTTCAAGCCGTGGTCCATTGGAATTTCTTCCTGACGTTTTATCTATAGATGCGGCAGACATTCAAGTGCGACAAAACCCCGCGCCACCGCCTGATTCGACAGATGGAGAACCTCCGAAAGAAGAAAGCACAACCCCTGAGTTCACTGATATTTGTACTACGGTGCCGTGACACCACGAATGTACCAAACTTCCTTACGATAAAAAAGAACTTAAGATCTAGTCAAGCGAGCAGCATTTACAACAGAACCGGACAATCTCTCCTTCGTGAAAAGATCCATGAGATCCGTAAAGATCTTGCTAATGATAAAAAACTTTTATCTGTCAATTTAGAACTAGCTAACAGCTTGCATTGGAGCGACTGGGAAAAGGTGGATCGTTCGATACATGAACGGAAGATTGCACCCCAAGCCGTCGCAACGAACCGACAAAGGAAGAAATTTGACAGACTAAATGCCCCCAACAATTCGCCTGCACATTAAACCTCACATTCGAAGAGAGTCTACACAAGGTTGTAGTCAATTTGACCAACAAAGAACTGTCAACAGACGAGCTGAGTGTTCTGAGCAAGGGAGGAAATTTTCCCGTAACACCGTCCATAATACCAGTGGAAGACATCATAGCAAATGTGGAGAGGGAAATCCGGCAGCTGCCAATTCAGACGATTGAACAGATAAGTAGTAGTACTTATCTTGAGTGTAACCTCAAAGATTTGTGGGACCACTCCGAAGAAGTAAAGTGCAGAATAGAAAAAGCTAGAACAATGTTCACACAAACGAAACACTTTCTCTGCTGTCGAGATCTCAGCATGACGCTCAAGAAGAGAATGATAAGATGCTATATTTGGAGGCAAAATGGAGGAAAGAAGAGGACCCGGTAGAAGGAGAATTTCCTGGCTCGCGAACTTGCAGAAGTGGTTTGGCATGACTTCCTTTGAACTGTTCCGTGCTGCAGCCAACAAAGTGCCCATGGCCATGATGATAGCCAACGTCCGGAACGGATAAGGCTGACGAAGAAGAAGAACAGATAAGGATCGAGAAGTCACGAATTCTACAACGCGCAAAATTACCAAAAAGCAATCTCACCTTTGCAGAAAGGAAAGCTTTGAAAGCTTTGAACGAAAACAAGGATATTCTCATTTTACCGGCTGATAAAGGAAACCCAACAGTAGTAATATTAACGTCGGATTACGGAGGAATAATCAGGACACTATTAGATCCCACCACCTACAAGAAGCTAACTCATGATCTAACCACCCGGATTCTGAGGGCCAACAACAATTTAATCAAAGACGTGGTTATCGGATCGGAAATGACTAAACTTAAAAAATCAGAAGCCTTGCCACTAAGGCTGATGTACGGTTTGCCAAAGATCCACAAACCACCATCGAGGGCACCATAGGAAGTCCGACATACGAAATCGCGAATCACCTCACAAAACTGCTGCGTCTTAAAATTGGAAATACTGACAGTTTTATTAAAGATTCCACTCATTTTGTCAAAAAACTGCATTCTTTGACTTTTTCTCTAGGAGAAATTCTTGTTAGCTTTGGTGTTGTTTGGCTTTTCACGATGGTACCCCTTAAAGAAGCCATGGAACATATTAACCAGGAATTTCCACAAGATATTGCGAAGTTGTTCCAACATTGCCTAACCACTACATGGAACGAAGATTTCTACGAACAATCTAATGGTATAGCTATGGGCAGCCCCTTTAGTCTAGTAATAGCCAACTATTTTGTTGCAACCAAGGCGTTGGCCAGGGCAAATAAGAGGCCAAAGTGCATGGAGAGGGCGAACTTCAAAACTTTCCCTTACACCTCAACTCTATCAACCCAAAAATCCAATTCGATATGGAGAAAGAAAAGAAACGACGCCTTTTTTTGATGTTTTGCTATCAAGGAGGCCGAATGGGATGCTTGCGGAGACCATTTATAGAAAACCAACACACACTCACCTATACCTTAATAACGGATCAAATGTTCATCCCAGAGAGAAAAGGGGAGTCATAAAGTCTCTCTCGGTGAGAGTCAAGAGAATTTGTGAGCCGGCTGAATTGGAACGAGAAATGAAGCATCTGGAGAGAGCTTTTCGTTGGAATGGATACAGCAAGCACGAGTTTGATAGGGCCGTCCGTCCAAGAAATGTAGAGCGCCAGGAATGAACAACGGGAGAAGATGAGGAAAAAGCGCAGATGGACTAGTCTACCATACATCCATAAAGTAACGGACAGTTACCTAAAACTGTCTTTAAACCCACTCGCACAATACAACAGAGCTTGAGATCGGCCAAAGACCGCAGAAATCCCCTGTCAGCTCCCGGAGTTTACCTAGTTTTATACAGCTGTGGCTCGATAGACATTGGCACCAGAAAACGCAGTGTCAACACGAAGTTTACGGAACACAAGAGGCTGGAACAGACACAAAAGCCAACAGTAACCGAGCACGCTTTCTCCGAAGGTCACGACATCTTTTTCAACGAGGCGGATATCTTATATTAATCGCAGCGTTTCTATCTGAGACCATAACTAGAGAGGCCATTGAGATCTCTAAACACGAAAACAAATTACGTTTCTTAATGCAGACTGGAAGCGTGGTATATCAATTTGTGTTCGAGTTCTACGAAATACTTCAAGTGCGCCGAAACCCCGCGCCACCTCTACCCCACCCCAGTCCCTTCATTGTAGCACGACGGCGGGAGAATAAATACCACGGAGCTCACCACAATCGAATCAGTCAAAAAGTCGGAAAGCACGGGAAATCACTTCGCCAATTGCCTCATCGCCTTTGATAATGTCTGCCGCAGCTGTAGACGAAACCATCAGGAAGAAATTTCATTAGACCGCGGCTTCAACGCTAACAAAACACTTCAGACTGTAATTTTATATTTGTTTTTTTTGGACACCTTGTATATCAATTTGTGGTTGAAACAATTTTATAACCTGTTTTGTCTGTTAAGTTGTAGGTCTAATTTCGCAGTTTCAAAAAAGTTTCCATTTGTTTGGTTTTAGAATCAATATTGAGGATTTTCCAATAATCACATAGCACCAATTTAAGAGAAAAGTCGCATTGAATTTGTGGTTACTAATTCAAGAAAATTAATTTTTATAACCTTTTGATACCCGGAATATAAATCTCTTTGTTTGCGCAAGCGAACGAAAGATTTTTTTTCGTTAAAGAAGCAAATAAAAGTCTTTTATCTCATTTTGCATTTTCAACCAAATTTCATTTAATTGAACAAGTTAATAACTTTAGACGAATTTTTTAAAGATTTCAGAGCATTAATTCAAGAAAATTTGTGTTGATAATTTTTCGATACTCTGCATATCAATTTGTGGTTATAGAAAGTATATAAAAGAATTTTCTAAATAAAGTCTTAGGTCTACTTTTCTAGTTTCAACAAAGCTTCTAGTAGTTTGAGTTTAAAATGAATTCTAAGGATTATCCAGGTGGTTCAGAGCACTGATTCAAGAAAATTCATATGTAATATGTTTCCGCATCTCGGGGATAAGTTTGTGATTAACAAAAGTTTCTGAAATGTTCCTTTAATAAGTATTTTTTTGTGGTTTTCATAAAGTTTCCCTTAGTTTAGTTTTAAAATAAACTTTTAGGATTTTTCAAAAAGAAATTTGCAGTGCTCTAAAAATTTAAGGGAACTTTTTTAAGAAAATTCATATTGATTATTTTCTGATACCTTGCATATCAATTTGTGGTTGCAGAAAGTATCTAAAAGATTTTTTTTAAATAAAGTTTGAGGCCTATTTTTCTAGTTTTCACAAAGCATTAAGTAGTTTTGGGTTTAAAATGCATTTTCAGGAATATCCAAGTGTTTTAGGGCACTTATACAAGAAAACTCGTATGTATTATGTCTCGACATCTTGGCTTAAATTTGTGGTTTGCAAAAGTTTGTGAAAATTTTCTTTAATAAAACTTAGGTTTTTTTTTGTAGTTTTTATAAAGAATCCATTAGTTTAGTTTGAAAATTAATTTTCAGGATTTTCTAAAAGTTTAACGTCTCAGGCCTGCTTTTCTAATTTCGACAAAGCTTTAATTAGTTTGGGTTTAAAATGAGTTTTGAAGATTATCCAGGTATTTTTGAGCATTAATTCAAGAAAATTCGCATGAATTATGTTTCGACAGTTTTGGTATAACATTGTGGTTTGTAAAATTTTTCTTTAATAAAGTCGCAGATTTTATTTGTGGTTCAAGTCGTCTTTAGTTCAGGTTTAAAATAAATTTTCGAGATTATCTAAAAATTTAAGAACATTAACTCAATGAAACTGATATTTATTATATCTTTACATCCGGTATGGCAGTTTGTAGTCCACGCAATTAAATAATAGCTATTTATGTAACCAGTTACGAAAAGTTCGATTTTGTGTAACGAATGAATGTTTGCGGGACGAGCGCAGCGAGTTCTCGCAATTTGAATGAGATGCACAAAAAAGGCTTTTCGTCACGTGTTTCATACAAGATTTTTTCTAATTTTGACTACAAATACCTACTTAGAGAGAGAGAGTTATTATTATTAAACTTCAATATTTATTTTTAAACCACTTTGTATCTACTTAATACCGTAAAACTGTAGCAACGGTGTGCCACAACCGAAACCTGCAACTGGTGGTGAAACGAACTTTTTATCACCAGTTATGAAAGATTTACGTCACTGTCATCAGTATTGAAAAGTGCCACTTTATATGTCAAAATTATAAAAAGTTTTTTTGGTGCCTAGGGATGTTTTTTTTTCATTTTCGAGAAAATTTTCATTAATTTGGCAGGAACATAAATTTGGGAATTTTTCAAAGGTTTCAGAGCACTAACTGAGGAAATTTTTTGTTTATTATTTTTAGACACCTTGCATCAATACCAATGTGAGGTTAGAAGAAGTAAAAGGTGTTTATCAAAAAAAAACCTAGTGTGGAATTATAAGACTTTTGTCTGAGATAAGTTCATAAAGAAAATTAATAAATTAAGAAATGAAAATCGGAATATTTTATAAAATTTGTGACTTTCAAATTTTTTTTCATACTTGAAATTTTTTTAAATAAACGCATCATATATAAAAGATTTTTTTAATTAATTTTTAGATCAGTTTTTGTAAAATCAAAAAAGTTTCCATTTGTTTGGTTTTAGAATTAATATTGAGGATTTTCCAAAAATTATTTTTTTTTATTAACCGCATTAATAAAATAACTGAAAAATTATAAAAAAAGTTTTTTTTGTGTAAATAATGAAATGCATTGTGAAAACTGAAATGTGTAAATAATAGTGTGAAAGGGGGGGGGGGGGAACCATTAAATAAAAAATACCTCCATTTTTAGGTAAGTAAATATCGACGTCAAAGATAAAAGGAGAAATTCGCTCACTGATAATCTATTTTAAAAAGTAATTTCTTAGAAATGCAACTCATAAGGTAATTTAACATTTTGATAAATATGTCTCTGCGACTTAAGCGACGATATAAGAAACACAGGCAGAAGAAAAAACTTACCTACAGTTAACAGACGTATTAAGTTATTGACTTTTATTGCAAAAATAATAAATTGAGACAAAGTCTAAAACTATTGAAAGTTAATCCATTTAAGTACCTACCTACATACATTCCGTGTATTCACATACTTATTAAAGCAAAATCCGCAAGTCATGCCAGAGCGTAAACTTAATCCCCTAGGGGATTAAAACACCAATTGAGTACAAATAAATAATTCAAGTTTTACTTTCGATTTACTCGTGTAGTTAAAAATCCATTAAACACACATAAACATCACAATCGAAAGAAAAAAATTTAAAAAAAATCTATTTAATTTGCGAAACTATAAAGTGTGGCAAAATTCATACTTCAATGCGTAACAAATGAGAAATATTTTCTACAACTAGTCCATATGATTTGAAGTAAAAGTGTAAACTTCTTCAATTAAAAACGCAATCGTATCGCGTGGACAAAAAAATGTACTTAACCCATAAAATTCATATGGCAAATTGTCATGCAAACCATTAGAAACGATTCGGCTTTACATAAGTATCACATCATTAACTTTTTTTTGCCATCTCGTTACCTTTGAAATCTTCATTTTTTTATACATATTTCCTTTTAGAACAAGTTTAAACGAGACGAAAAAAATGTCACACTTCCAAAGTCAACTTGATGTCAGTAATAAGTGACTAGCTTCAAACTTACCTCAGTTTTAAGTTCCAAAGCAAGGCGGCTTCATGTAGGTCAGTAAGCTGGATCATATCCTCCACACCATCGTTGCCCAGGTCTTGCCTCCTCCTCACTTGCCCTTCGCCATCTTGAAGGGCGAACGTTTGAGCCTGAAAAACGCATAATATGCATAATGTCCATACAAAAAATATACCTATTCGTATATGAATATAAACGGTTATCATAGAAGTACAATTGTTTACGCCATGGACGGAACCAGTTGTTATTTTATTGTAGGCATAAGTAACAGTTTATGTAATTTGATTTTTATGTAATAACCAATGTCGTGAGATGTGCGTGCAGGCAAGATATGGACTTTGAACAGGTCGTAACTGCGAGGATCTACAAGAATGTGCATTTTAAGCGATACGGCTTTATGGTTAAAGAGTGGTAATCTGCAGTTTGACGGGATTATATTAAGTGCGCGTTTTTCGGATGTGTTTAAGTTCAACTTTCAAATCTTTTATTTAATAGCAATCAATTAAACAAAGACGGAGCACCTTTCACTAGAATCGGTCTGTCAAACGTTATAGAAGGGAGATAGATTAGAGTAACTGGTCCTCATGGGGTACCCAGCTCTTACTCAATGCTCCAAGCGCCACACCCTGGGAAACTGTGTTTACCCACAGGCTAATTGAGTAGAGTAGCCAGATATAGCAAACACTGTTGGACAGCAGCGATAACATGCTGCGGCGGCGAAGACGGACTTCATACCCAGTGCTGTAATGGATGTGGGAGGTGCAGCTGTAACAGCTTCCAACGGCTTACACACGGCGGTGAAGAAGGGAAACGGAATTCCCACTACACTATTTATTCCACTGCTTAACATGGCTGAAGTAAATTCAAGAATGCCCCGGGGCACCCCTTAAGTGGGGAGAGGGAGCGAAGAATCCCCCCGTCTGTAAAAGCGAATAAAATACAGTTGAACATGGAAAAGACAAAGATCGCTACGTGGAACGTGCATAGCTTATATATGACCGGAAAACTCGCCACTGTAGATCAAGAAATGCATAGACTGACAATCAAGATCCTAGGCCTAAGCGAGGTAAGATGAATGCAATCCAAGCGTACGCTCCAACTTGTGATAAACCTGATGAGGCAGTGGAGGAGTTCTACTCCACATTGGAGTGCGCTTTAAATCTAACGAAAAAAGGAGAACTAACAATGGTTTTGGGCGACTTTAATGCTAAGATCGGGAGTGGTACTACAGACGATATAACAGGAAAACATGGACTGGGAACACGAAACACTAGAGGAGATCACCTCGCACAATTTTGCATAGTACACCATCTATCAATTACCAACCCTTTTTTCAAACAGCACTCTCGACGGCTTTACACCTTGAGGTCTCCGGCTGATTGCGATAACCATATAATTAGAAACCAAATAGATTTCATTCTTGTTAAAAACTACCTCATGAAATTCGTAACCACCGCGAGAACGTACCCGGGTGCCGATGTTAAGATTCGCTACTTCAAAAAGTTTTAACAGTTTGGTTTTGCTATTGGAATTTTATGAATAAAGTTACCTTTTTAATTATATAAATTAATTATTATAAAATAATTTTCATCTCGCAGTTAATAATTTTGGGTTTATTTACGTTTGTCATTCTTTTTTTTAAGGTTATTTTCTATCTGAAGTTTGACACATCGGTGTCAAGCATGGCGGACTTCCGGCCCAGAAACGGGACCATTTTCTTGGGAGATGTCTCCACTTGTTGCTTCTCTTTGCTTCTCTTCGGTTGACGTCTGACAGTGTTGACACTGTTGACAGTGACTTTTTGATTTTTGACTTTGCTTCCATCATTATCTTTCGTTTTCTGTTTTGGAATTTGCTGCCGGCGTGAAGGTTGGTCGTGGGAAAGGAAAGAGAATTTGTATTTTATCTCAGGCATCCTGAGGATTTTTCGGATTTTCTTAATATAAAATTTCGGGCCACCTTTAGTGTTGCTTTGCGTAGCCGAAATTGCCGTTTCGTTACGGGAATTTTGCCGACCAATCTCACTTGAGAAACACCTTGCCGTTTATTAGATTGCGAGTGTTTGAGCGCCGACGGCGGAGTTCGATTTCATTTGTGTGGGACGACCCACTTTTGAGAAGATTTTAGTGGTGGTTTGTGTCCTCCTCGAAGGTAAGTCTTCCAGCCATGTGCCTTCAGCGATTTCTTTAATAGTATTTCACATTTTTCTTGCTATTCTTTTGGTTTTCGAAAATTAGAGTTCATTGTATCCCTAGGTGCTAGGTAGGGGCTTGAACTGCACACAGCGGACTTGTTAGGGGCTCATAGAAGTACCACCCAACACTCCCTGACCTGAACCACTGGTCCAGCTACTTGCGCCACCTTCCTTGGCCTGGACCCAGTGTTAGTGGGATTGTTTTGGCTGCTGCTGAGTATCGCCATTGTAGCTATCGAGTCCACTGCGGACTACTGTCACCAAGTCACTCTGACCTACATTCCTAGACTGACAGGACAGTGCAACCCCATAATCTCCCCCCGACAATATATGTAAATTAGTGGTAAGACCTTTTGAATGTCTTTTATGTGACTTATTACGACTCTTATTTGGCAAACTTGAGTTTGCCTCGCTGCGATAGCGATTGGAGCGATATTTTGGAGTAAACTCTTACTGTGGCCCAAATTTATTAAGGTTTTCCTTCTACCTGGGAGGCGTCCTGTTGAGCCTGTGAACAACAGGTGGCGCACCCCCTCCTATTAGCCGAGCTTTATCTGAGCCACCTCACGGCCTTGATCTATTGGCAACAGCAAGTGTTCACCTTTAGTGGGCTTTTGGCCACCGTCAAATGTAGGGGCACTACGCACACACACATTCACCATTGTGTATTGTTGAATTTATTTGTTTTTGTTTTTACATTTATTTGTTTGTTACATAATATATGACCACACCACGTCAAACGGTGCATTTATTTCGTGATTGTCTTTCTTGTGAGAATAAACCGTCTCAGCGAAAAATCAGACCGAAGCAAATAAATATCAAAAAGCTTGAAAACCTTGAGGTGCGGATCCAAGCTAGCGAGAACCTGGAGATGCGCCTACAAACAGCCGATAATCGTGACGGAAGTGATGTGGAACTTCGATGGAGTATGCTAAAGGGGGCCCTTATAGATACTCAGAAGCTAGATATGGGCTATACGGAGAGCTCTGCCAGGCAGTGGTGGATGACGGAAGAAGAGAAAAGGCCAGAGGCGGGGATCGTTACGAAGAACTGAATCGAAGGGTGAGAACAGAGTACCGGATGGCAACGGAGCGTTGGTTAACAGATAGGTGCATTGAAATCGAGACACTACAATATAAGCACGACCTACTCAATCTCCACAAAAATATAAAGGAGCTTACCAACACGCAGCGTAAACAGCAGTATTTTGGTGGGCGCTGAGGAAAAGAGAAAACGATGGAGGAATATGTGAAGACCCTCTTTAACGATGTTCGTCCCACAAAAACCTCCTAAATGTGACGCTGTTAATGAGTCTAGCCCTGGAATCACGAAAGAAGAAGTAATACGCGCTATCAGGCTCCAAAAAAGTGACAATTCCGTGGGACCTGACCAGGTGCACGCGGAAACGCTCAAACTCATTGCGGATGCAGATGGGGAGGGCCTAGCCCTCCCGCCTCTCTTTTTAACTTTCTATATCAGACTGGAGGAATACCAGTGCACTGGCTACATTACCACACGCAAAAAACCGAATGCTTCCCGGCGCGATGACTACCCTATGATTAGCTTGATGTCGCATGTCCTCAAAATATTCCTCCGTATGCCAGGGACAGATTGGTAGCACGCGGTTCGGATTTAGGAACGGAATGAGTACAGGCTCCCTTTACACTGAACGTTCCGACGCAGCGGTGCAGGGACATGAATGTAGATATACATACGCATGTTCTATTGACTACCGCAAGGCCTTCGACTGCGTTTCGCACCAGAGACTTGCTGAGATCCTCAAATCCATTGGTGTTGACGAGGAAGACCTACGCATTATCACCTAACTATATTGGAATCAGACGGCGGAAGTCAGAATAGAGGGCGAAACATCTGAAGTAGTGAAGATTCGGAAGGGAGTGAGACAGGGTTGTGTTCTGTCGCCCCTTCTTTTCAATATATATTCCGAATCGATTTTTCGTGAGGCATTGAAGGATGTGATAGAGCGCATCAAGATCATATGGTTTGCTGATGACACGGTCGTTCTTGCTGAGATCCTGCCGCATCTCCAGAGAATGATGAATCGGATTGTCGAACGTAGCATGCAGTACGGACTCCAAATTAACTTTGCCAAGACCAAGATTGTTATATTCTCCAAGACACCAAAATTAGCAACCCTCAGAGTGTTAACCCTCAGAATTAACAACGCGGTTGAACAACAGGTCTCGACTCTAAAATATTTTGGCGCGCTCGTCAACGAAGTTCACGAACGTCAATTAAAGTCGAATGTCTTGTAAGGATCGAACAGGCCAGGCGCTCATTTGCATCAATGAGGAGCTTCTTCGCTTGCCGAGACCTGAGTCTGCAGCTGCGTGTGCGAATGCTAGGCTGCTATATCTTCCCGGTCCTTCTATATGGATGTGAAAGCTGGACCTTTAATGAAGAACTGGAGCATCGAATCAATGCATATGAGATGTACTATATATCGAGGTATTCTGATCGTATCCTAATAGAACGACAAAGTAACGAAAAGATACTCAGGCGGATGAATAAAAATAAAAAACTATTAACAACAATAAAAGATGTCCGGCGGCGGCGACGAGAATGTGGAGAGTGCAACGTTGTGCAAATACTGCAAAGAAAACGTTGCAACAAGCGCAGCGGAGTGCATCGAGTGTAAATCAGTATATCATAATACATGTGCCTTAAGAGTGTCTGGCCTAATTGCGGTTGGGAAGAATAATTTGGTAAAATGTTGTCATCGGGAAAGTGAGGTTAACGCTTCACTTTTCCCAGATTACTGCTTCAAAAAGCGAAATTATTGGAGTGAAGAACGATATTATAGCTGAATTGAAAGCAAAGGAAGTCTTGTTGTATAAAAACATTGAGCTCCTCGAAGAAAAATTGCGTTTTTGCTGCTCCCAGTCAAGTGGGAATCCAGTGGTTCAGGAGACAGGAGAGACTCCCGCTACATTTGCAGGGATTGTGGCACGGGGGAGTACTGCGAAGCCAAAGACTGGCCAGTCGGATTTACATGGCAATTTATTACATTTAGAAACAAAATCTAAAGCAAATCCCAACCTCACTAAAAGAAGAGCTCAAGGCAGCAGTAGTAAAATCTCAGTTATAGAGCACCAGGATGTTAGCCGTGCGATTCTGCAGGCACAAACAGTGAATAAGTTCATGGAACTTCAGCAATTGACACAGCCACTTACAGTACCAACACTCACTGAGGGAGAGGAATGTGTTGGGAATTGGCGGCAGCCAGGAAGGGGGGGCCGCGGCAGGAGTCGTAGATTTCTGGTTGGAGATAATAATATTAATGCTCAGCATGTGCAGACTGTTTCTAAGTTTGTGGGGCTTCATGTTACAAGATTGGTGCCCGGAACCAAACCTGATCTGCTGTGGGCTTTCCTTGAGCCCGCTTTTCAGGGTGTACACTGTGAGGAGCATGTATCAAAATTTCCAGGCAATTACACCTCCATGAAAGTAACCATTAGGCAAAATACATGACTTCAAAACTGCATGGAGACGGGAAGCTTGGCCTGCTGGAGCAGTGGTGTCCAAGTTTTTTTGTGAAACGGAGGGTGCTGTCGGGCCGGGCGGATCCTCAAGAAGACAGCCATTAGATGAAAGTAGGATTAATCAGACTGGTTCGCACTTGGACCTAAAAGTTTTTTATCAGAATGTTAGGGGCCTTCGAACTAAATCTAATGAGTTTGGAGATGCTGCACTCATGGATCACTATGATATCACAGTGTGCATTGAGACGTGGTTGCACGAGTATATACTGGATTCTGAACTGTTTGATGAAAGATACCATGTGCTACGAAGGGATCGCAGTGGGGATCATCTGACTGGCGGAGGAGTGTTGATTGCAGCCAGGAGAAAAGCCAAAAGAAATGTCAGTGGAGCTGATGGAGCTGGATTGTAGTGTTGAGTGTGTGTTTGCCAGGATTCAGGTAAAGAAGTACTGTTTTATGTATGTTCTGTATATATCCCACCTAACTCACCTTATCCGAATATGAAAGTTTTTTTGAGGTGCTAGAAACATTTTTAGTAGATGGTAACACCAAAATTCTTATACTGGGGTATTTTAATGTGCCTCGTTCTAATGATACAGGCTGTGATAGAACCGATCTAGTCACTAGTTTTTTAAATCTATATGATCTTAGGCAGCTCAATGGCGGTTGCAATACTGCGTTAGCAATTTTATGATTAGAAAGTTGGATTTAGTTTTAACTAATATGTTTGTTTTAAGTAATATGTCCCCTGGTCTGTGAGGATCGATATCATCCATCACTTGAGCTTGAGCTGATTGTGAGTGTAGTTCACTATAGGGAACGCATAACTAGTGGAATAATACCCTATTATGTTTACGATTACTCTAAGGGAAATTTCCTCCAGCTGTATCAGCTTATCAATGGTATTGTCTGGTCAGATATCGATTTGGGAGATGATGTTGATATGTGTTTGCAGCTTTTTTACGACAGACTGTATTTTTGTATTGATGCTGCTGTCCCCAAAAAAATTCATAGGGACAACCATAGTGAGGGGTGGAATAGGGTTTATCCCACACATTTTTCTAGGGAATTGATATGTAAAATTAAACATAAAAATCGACTACACAGGCAGATCAGCGGGGTGGCCGCTGATGATACTAGGCGGATAGAGTATAGAAACCTAAGAGAGATAATTGGCAAACATGGTAGAGCCGAGCTAGGCGGTCGATTGAGGAGAGTGTAAGGGAAACTCCAAATAAATTTTGGTCATATGGCGCTTCAAAGAGGGGGAGCTCTGCTGGCCGAGGTAGTCTCTGGGGGACAAGCATTTGCGGGCCCACAGGACGTAGCGGATGCCTTTGCACACTTTTTCAAGTCAGTATTTCAGAAGTCTAAGTGTGTGTACTCGGGAAATGTCAAGGGGGATTTATGTTTTCACGAATAACTAGGGAAAGAGTATTAGAGAGTATGGTGTGCAGAGACGCTAGCGGAACCTTTAGCATTCTTGTTCAATCTGTCGCGAATTGCGGGCATTTTTCCGAATAGGCTTAAGGAATCATTAATTACACCCATCTATAAGTTGGGAAACCGCAGCTCAGTTGAGAGCATCGCCCCGTAATCGGGTTCTGAATTGCATTGGAAAAATATTTGAGCTAACACTATATGACGAGTTTGTTGAGGCCTGTCGGGGGGCTTTTTCATCACGGCAGCATGGTTTTCTGCCGGGGAGGTCGATCATCACTAATTTGCGTGTCGGCACGTTCTGGCTCGCAGCTTGATGTGGTTCTGACAGACTGTTCGAGGGCTTTTGATAGGGTGGATTATTCGATTGTCTTGGACAAGCTTGTGGCCAGTTTTGATTTTTCGCATATTGCATGTAATTTCATAAAATCTTACTTATTTAATAGAACCAACCAGGTAAATGTTGGGAATTGTAGGTCAAAAAAGCTTTTCCAAGATCAGGGGTGCCACAGGGTAGTCACCTTGGCCCCGTTTTATTTGCTGTATTTATAAACGACCTACCACAGCGTCTAAAGCACAGCGAGGGTCTGCTCTTTGCTGATGATTTTAAAATTTTTAGGACCATCAAAAATGAGGATGATTGCAGGCATCTGCAGGGTGACCTAGGGGTTGTCGCGAAATGGTTCGGGGACAATCGAATGATCCTAAAAATAGAGAAATGTAAAGTCATCACTTTTGCGCGTGTGTGAGTGCAATGTGTGTGTGTGATATGAATTAGTCCGCTTTGTTACTGAGAGAAGAATCGAAGGCAAAAGATCTGCAGGAGACGGCAGAATTCGTGGCTCAAACATCTGAGAAGATGGTTTGGTTGAACATCTATTGAGATATCCAGGGGTGCAGTTTCGCGAACCATTATAGCCAGTTGGATCGCCAACCTTCGGAGGGAGACGGCGTCATAAAAAGAAGAAGAAGAATTAAACAAGATTTTTTTAATTTAAACAAAACATTTTTTATAGTTTTATAAAGAAGCTTATTTTAACCATTTTGATTACGTAATTGGTCTGCATAAATTATCTACTTTAAGCGAACATGAACTTGTTGTCAGAAATTCAGACGTGACGACAAGGGAAATAATCCATATAGTCCAGAACCTTAATCCTTGAAAAACCAGCTCTATAGTATAGAAGAATGAGAATTTTCAATCTGGGAGCTTGTTTGAGGATCTTCCTAAAAAATTGTTAACCGAAAAGCTGAATACAGGAAATTTTGTCTGCATCTCAGAAACGCCGTAGCCGAAATTTGTAGCAAAGAGATTTTGAAAGGGTATTTTTTCCAGAATCAGGGTACCGATATACAGTAGAATTAGTTACGCAGGCTCAATGTTAATAAAACATTTCTACTCCATCTTGTACAAGGTTAGCAAAAAATGTTATGAAAAACTGACCAATAATTGATTCCCTAACTTTAAGTGATCCAGTCGATATCTTACCTTTTATTTTTTTGTGTACAAAAACTAATGCTGCTGCAAGACAGGCCAAGACAATAAGTATTGCCTTAAATCATCTTTTCTAGTGTTTTAGTTTTGGTTTCTATGGCCTTTTCGTTTTGCAAATTGGGTCGTTACTACTCTATCCTCGACTACTTTGGGGGGGGGGGCAATTTTTTGTGGCCTTTCTTTCTCCTCAGAAGCTGCTACCCTTTTTTTAGGAGCAGGTTTCAAGCTGACTTGTTGTCGAATCCATGGTATTGGTTCTTCCTTCTTAGGTAGGAGAGTTATCTTCTTCCTCACTTTCTTTTTTTTAATGTGCACTTTTTCTTCAGTAATAACCGATTTCGATTCTTCTTCCGCAGGTATTTATTGAGTCAGTTTTCCATCCTTTCCTATCTACTAAAGTAGTTTCTTTGTTGACTTCTACTTTCCCTTTCGAGTCAATTATAAGTTTATCTTCAACTCGTTTAGTGGGGGTAATTTCTTCTTTTGGGACGAATGTTTTGGGCATTGGTTTTAAGCTCAATTCCTTCTTATTCCACGGTACAGGTTCTTCGTTCTAAGACAGTAGCGATGGTTTCTTTTCATCTATTATTTCTGTAATTTCTTCTGAAGTAACTTGTTTTGTCAACTCCAAGTTTTTGCAGTTTTTCTTCCTCTTGTGAAACCTCCTCCACTTTCTTCTCAGGCTTAGGCCCACGCTTCCAAGCTATAGGCTTAACAATTTTCTCTTCTTTGACTTCTGTTACCACCGTCTAGTGTTCTAGTGCTGACTTGTCGACTTTTTAACACATGTCTCTTAATAAGATAAGAGAAAATGTCCATTTTATCGTATGCGTTTGGCGTCCTTTCAATAACACGGAAGGTGTTTGATAGCAGGTGTAGGACACATAGCAAGTATAGGGCAGATAGCGCCTTCTCTTGATGTTTTGTAAACAAAAAAACAAAATTTCCAGCTTTTTAGACGAAGTGGGCCATTTCTCCAAAATTACATTTTTAGGCAAAAAAGTTTCAGTAATTTTTATCCGATTTTGGGCATAATTCTAACCTGCATTTTTTCAAAAACTTTTAACTTGTATTTTTAATTGCCTTTAATCACTTTACAAACGTAAGCCGAAGTTCTCCAAACACCCAATATTATTGGTACGCTTACACTCTTTCAGCCACTTTTTCCCAATTTTTCACCTTAATCTTAATTTGCCTTTCTCAAAAAACACTACACTTTTATTCCGAAGCATTTTTGATCAAATTTAACTTACTTTGGACCAAAATTTAGTTTTTAAAATGTGGTTGGGTTTTAACCCTCTTTATCTCAAACTTCAACCTGAATTTCTCTAATGGTTCCAAATTTGTGTTTCTAGACGTTCTTTTCTAACTTGCTAAATTTGTCCAGAAATTGGTATATTTTAGACTCTTCCAGTCAGCTTTATCCGATTTTGGAACTAACCTACCTTTTTTTCCAAAAACTTCATCTTCCATTTTTAAAAGCATTTCTCTTATTTTTTCCTTAGCCTAACCATAACTTTTTTACAACCTTTTAAGTTGCATTTTTAATTGCTTTCAATATTTTTTCCCTATGAACCTAACCAGAATTTCTCCAATGAATCGAAATTTGACCTTTACACTCTTTGAGCCATTTTACAACAATTCAACCTGAATTTTTCTGAAGTCTCCAATTTTGTATCTCTATCGCTTTATGTAATATTGAAACCATTTTGGCCCTAATCCAAATCTAAATTTTTTTTTTAATGTGCACTTTTTCTTCAGTAATAACCGGTTTCGATTCTTCTTCCGCAGGTATTTATTGAGTCGGTTTTCCATCCTTTCCTATCTACTAAAGTAGTTTCTTTGTTGACTTCTACTTTCCCTTTCGAGTCAATTATAAGTTTATCTTCAACTCGTTTAGTGGGGGTAATTTCTTCTTTTGGGACGAATGTTTTGGGCATTGGTTTTAAGCTCAATTCCTTCTTATTCCACGGTACAGGTTCTTCGTTCTAAGACAGTAGCGATGGTTTCTTTTCATCTATTATTTCTGTAATTTCTTCTGAAGTAACTTGTTTTGTCAACTCCAAGTTTTTGCAGTTTTTCTTCCTCTTGTGAAACCTCCTCCACTTTCTTCTCAGGCTTAGGCCCACGCTTCCAAGCTCTAGGCTTAACAATTTTCTCTTCTTTGACTTCTGTTACCACCGTCTAGTGTTCTAGTGCTGACTTGTCGACTTTTTAACACATGTCTCTTAATAAGATAAGAGAAAATGTCCATTTTATCGTATGCGTTTGGCGTCCTTTCAATAACACGGAAGGTGTTTGATAGCAGGTGTAGGACACATAGCAAGTATAGGGCAGATAGCGCCTTCTCTTGATGTTTTGTAAACAAAAAAACAAAATTTCCAGCTTTTTAGACAAAGTGGGCCATTTCTCCAAAATTACATTTTTAGGCAAAAAAGTTTCAGTAATTTTTATCCGATTTTGGGCATAATTCTAACCTGCATTTTTTCAAAAACTTTTAACTTGTATCTTTAATTGCCTTTAATCGCTTTACAAACGTAAGCCGAAGTTTTCCAAACACCCAATATTGGTACGCTTACACTCTTTCAGCCACTTTTCCCCAATTTTTCACCTTAATCTTAATTTGCCTTTCTCAAAAAACACTACACTTTTATTCCGAAGCATTTGTGGTCAAATTTAACTTACTTTGGACCAAAGTGTAATTTTTTAAATGTGGGTGGTTTCTAACCCTCTTTATCTCAAACTTCAACCTGAATTTCTCTAATGGTTCCAAATTTGCGATTCTAGACGCTCTTTTCTAACTTGCAAAATTTGTCCAGAAATTGGTATATTTTAGACTCTTCCAGTCAGCTTTATCCGATTTTGGAACTAACCTAACTTTTTTCCAAAAACTTCAACTTCCATTTTTAAAAGCATTTTTCTTATTTTTTCCTTAACCTAACCAGAACTTTTTTACAACTTTTTAATTTGCATTTTTTATTGCTTTCAATATTTTTTCCCTATGAACCTAACCAGAATTTCTCCAATCGAAATTTGACCTTTACATTCTTTGAGCCATTTTACAACAATTCAACCTGAGTTTTTCTGAAGTCTCCAATTTTGTATCTCTATCGCTTTATGTAATATTGAAACCATTTAGGCCCTAATCCTAACTTGAGTTTTTACACAAAGACCAGATTTGTATTTTTAAACGCTTTGAGCAATTTTTAATCGATTTGGGCTCTTGTCATAATCTGAAATTTTCCAAACTCTAAATTTGGATTGTTACACCCTTTTAGTAATTTTTCACAGATTTTTGACCCTAGTCCTAATATGATTTTCTCGGAAAACCCCAAACTTTCAATTTTGTTCTGGTTGTTCCGGTTGTTCCCGGCGACCGTGGCACTGGGATACGTCCCTACGGCGTGGAGATCCGCGAACGCGGTCTTCACACCAAAAGCTGGGGAAAGTGACTGCAATGTAGCTAAATCGTTTAGACCCATAAGTTTGACATCCTTTCTAATGAAAACGTTGAAAACGAAAAAAAAAAGACAACCCATAAACAAAGATCAACATGCCAAGAGTAAAGAAAAGTGCACACTCGAATAAATAGTGCTGCGGGCACTCTTTTTCGATATTGAAAGAGCATTCGACAAAGTCAGAATAAACAATATCTGTGAGGTACTTAGGGTCTGGGCAGTTTCAACACAGTTGGTAATCTGGGTCCGATCGGCGCTCCGCAACCGTAGGGTGACGACTTCTCTGGAAGATCATCGGGTGGGGGAGGGAAATCGAGGTCGAGGCCGGCTATCCACATGGCACCTGCTTATCACCTCGACTATGGTGTCTCTTAATGAACATTCTTTTGAATAGTCTACAGGCCGATGGTAATCAGTGCGTAGGCGTATGGGGAAGACGGACAAAGGGCATGCAGAAAAACAGAAGAATGGTGTACCGAGACGGGACTGTCAGTCAATCGTGGCAAGACAGAGCTTGTTTCAGGACACAGGATTCCGGTCACCCACGCTGTACGCGGAACCTCTGCGGCTACAGCCTAAAGCTAAGTACCTAGGAGTGATCATCGCCAGCGGGTTGACTTGGAAAAGTCAAGTAGAAGAGGCATGCAGCAAGGCAACAACACTGGAACGGAAACTCCGCAGGGCAGTGGGCAGGAGGTGGGGTCTAAAGCCACACAGGTCCTGCACTGGTTTTACACTGCGGTAATTAGACCGAGGCTATCCTGTGGGTCCGTGGTCTGGTGGCCAGCGACAGCGTGGCAGACTTCAAAGGTCATTGAGGATTGCAGGGATGCTATAGAGTCACTGGCAGAAACAACTCTGGGATTGGTTCCCGGACGTACGATCATTGTTGGAAACGAGCGCGCCGATAAATCGGCCAAGCGTGGTTCCCAGACGTAGGTACGTCTCTCACACTCTAAATGAGTGGGAGAGTACAAAGATAAACTAGACACAGTCAGCAATACGCAGACAGACCAAGGAAATCTATCCGCACCCGGATAGATCCAAGGCCTCGTGACTACTTAAGAGAAGGCGCCCATGCCTTGGAGACCTTATAGGAATCCTCACCGGCCACTGCAGAGTAAACAGACACATGCACCTCCAAGGAATTATGGATAGTCCACTCTACACCCGCTGTGGAGCGGGGGAAGAGTCGTCATACCAGTTTCTGGGAGTGTGGTATAGGTAAGCGCAACTGCGCCATAGGACACTGCGGCTTTCCTCCATCGGGAGGAGCTTTAGACTCTGATATGGGACGGGATACTCTCCTTCATTGGAGAGACGGGTCGACACTTGAAGGGAATGAGGGCCCAGACGGAGTAAAGAGTGGTGGATAGGGAGAGTGTGAAAAGGGTTTTTAAGGCCTAGTCGCAAAGGCTTCGGCCCCCAACCCTACTAAAACTACTAGTCAAATTTCACTTATTTTGGAGTAAAAAATGAATTTCTCCAAAAACATCAAAATTTGCATTTTTAGGCAATGTAATGCAAAGGGCATGCAGAATAATAGAACAATGGTGTACCGAGACGGGAGTGTCAGTCAATCCTGACAAGACAGAGCTTGCATCAGAACACAGGATTCCGGTCACCCACGCTGTATGCGGCACCTCTGGTGCTAAAGCCTGAAACTAAGTACCTGGGGGTCAGTATCGACAGCGGGCTGACCTGGAAAAGTCACATAGAAAGGCACGCAATAAGGAAACAACACTGGTACGGCAACTGCGCAGGGCAGTGGGCAGGAGGTGGGGTCTAAAATTCAGGATTGCAGAGATGCTCTAGAGTCACTGGCAGAAACAAAAAGGGTAACTCTGGGATGGGTTCCTGGACATATGGGCATTGTGGGAAACGAGCGCGCCGATGACTACTGGACCGGAACCACGTCTAAGAGTAAGCAATAGGTACGTCTCTCACACTCGAAATGAGAGGGAAAAGGGATAAAATAGACACAGTGAGGAATACGCAGACAGACCAAGGAAATCTACCCAAACCCGGTTAGATCCAAGGCCTCGTGGCTACTTCAGAAAAGTCGCCCATGCCTGGGAGACATTATAGGAATCCTCATTGGCCACTGCAGACTAAACAAACACATGCACCTTCTAGGAATGGTGGACGGTGCACTCTGCATCCACTGTGAAACAGGGAAAGAGTCGTCATACCACTTTCTGGGGGTCATACCACTTTCTGGGCGCGACTGCGCCAAAGGACACTGGGAGCCGTCTTCCTCCATCGAGAGGACCTTCCGACTCTGAGATGGGACGGAATACCTCCTCAGAGGGACGGGTCGACTCGTGAAGGGAATTAGGGCCCAGGCGGAGTAGGGATGGGATGGGTGGATCGGGGGACTATGAGAAGAGCCTGTAAGGCCTAGTTGCAAGGCTTCGCCTACCCCAATGTGTACTGCTACTACTAGTCAAATTTCACTTATTTCGGACTAAAAATTGAATTTCTCCAAAAACATCAAAATTTGCATTTTAAGCAATGTAGTTCATTATTAACAGCCTTTAAATTTTTATTCGAATCAAAGCAATTCGAAGGATCCGCACATGAATCAGCTACCATTGAACCATACTAAGAAAATGGTTGCATCAGCAAATATTGCCATAGCTGAAACACACAGTCATGTTACTTAACATATAAGTGAAGTAGATAAATGCTACAGAAGAAATACTATACTTCAATACTTAAAAAAAAAACCCAAATTATATAAGTAAAGACGTTATAAAGGCGTTAGATACCATAGAAATGCATTGTCGTACCCGTGTTCTGCCATTCAATCATCCGACCAAGATTCTTCTACCGTCCATGTATGTTATCAAGATCTATGCCACCCTGCATGTGATCAATAAAACCTTGATATAAAATGTGGTTCTGAGTTTTGGGTTGTGGGATCAGGGGTGTTATTCAAAATTAGTTAAGAACTTGTCGACGTTTCGCCATGTATTATATCATCTTCAGGACAAGTTCAGATAGATTTTAAGATTCATCGGCTTATTAAACATTAGTACAAAGGTGGACAAAAGACAAATGATTAATGGCATCGACAGCGACAGTAGCAAAAGCAATTCAACATATATACGTTAAATTGCTTTTGCTACTGTCGCTGTCGATGCCAATAATCATTTTTGTCTTTTGGCCACCTTTGTACTAATGTTTAAAAAGCCGATGACTCTCAAAATCTATCTGAATTTCTCCTAAAGATGCTATAATATATGGCAAAACGTCGACAAGTTCTTAACTGATTTTGATTAACACTCCTGATCCCACAACCCAAAAATCAAAACCACATCTGAACAGATTGGATCAAATAAATCAACAACTCGATACAAAATTTGAAAAACGCGTACGTGACCTCATTCAGCTCTGTTCAAAAATAACTATAAATGACTCCCGCCCCCCAAGGTGTAGCACTAATTACAAAGTTACCTAACTATCCTACTTCTGCCTTTGTTCTACACTCATCAACTAAGCATGGCGTAACTGAGACATAAGGTATGTTTATTAGAAAACTTCATCAAGAATGCTATGAATTTTTGACAGGAAAGGATGATATAAGTACAGTAAATGGATTCTTATATTCATCTTTTTCTTTTGACATTTCGTGGCCAACTAGATGACGTTTTCACCCCAAACTTATTATTAATCTTGGATTAAGAAAGTATAATTAAATACGTTTTTAATCTAATAATCGAGAGACGAAGGCGGAAAAAGTATAGGTAAATATGTGATTTTTTTTTAGTGGTACCACCGCTAAAATTATTCAAGACAAAATTTGAAGCAGATACATCAGGGACCATCTAAAGGCCTGCTTGCCAAAAACACTTCAAAAGAAGAACATCTTCGCGGTCGAAAGAGTTTATTCATAATGAGCAATTGAAGAGTGTTTTTGTTAGTAAAAACAAGTTATTAAACAAAACTAGTAACGGTGATATGTTTGTAAATAGTATTCTTCTTGGATTTAAAAGTTTGGATAAATAATGTTTTGATTTTATTTAAATCTCACTGTCAGTTTATATCAATGTTTAGTGTTATCATGATTGGAGTTGCGACGTACTACTGATAGACTACGCAGTTAACTATCTCTTGTAGATAATTTTTTAAGTAAAAAGCGCCACAAATCTTTGTAACTGATTTCCATCCAAGTTATTGTTGGTGCTCTGGAATCGACATACTTGCTTAAAGAGTCTTTTTAAACATAATTTTGGAAATTTATTAACACTTGGAACTAAAAAGCCAACGAATAGATATTTACGTTTTTTGACATTCCTCAAGCGAAATGGTAACAATACATTACAAATCACAAAAACCCGGTGACATTGACCTTTTTCTTCTTGGTTTGATAATAATGTCTCGGTTCCACTTTAGTGAGTTTACTTTATAGCAACGCATAACAGTCTCGACATAGCGATATTTTTAACTAATTATGCCATCAGACACATATTTCGAATGAATGATGCTGCAGATTACGTCATCCTTGTCTTCAATTAGCTTTTAACGCTGCAATGGCTGGCAAAGGTCACCTATTGGGTGAATCTTCGTCGGTGTAAGACATCCAACGTCCCATTTTGTTATACACAACAATACCGTAGTTATGGGTTGAAATTTCTACATTTTATTTTGTGTTATTTAGCAATTCGTTCATTGTTCATTGTACTCTGCCTGTGGTTATCTGATGCTTTTGAATGTTTTACTTTGCTGAAGATGTGTTAAAGATCTAGCGACGATCACAGTCGATTTTCACTTAATGAAATATGAATGAAGAGTTGCGTGATCATTTTTCCTACTTGTAGCCTCAAGCTCAATAAAACTATAAAACAAGTGTAGCCCGCCATGAAAAATGTGTGTGATTTTTTTTATATTTGGAATAAATTATGCGCTTGACCTGCTATGGCGTGCCTCACTGGTTTTTGTCTGTGGGGAAAGTTTGAGAACCGGCGATCGACTTGGAAGGATGTTTGAATAAACGCAGGGAGCGGCGAAATGATTAAAATTGCGTACCATAAAGGCTCATGTGGGTATAAAGTCAGTTTATGTCCCATTGTTAAAAACAACGAAACACGCAATTAATACTGTTCTTTTAGTAGTAAAATTTCAAAACTAGCAGCGACTTGTGGGCTAAGCTTTTGGGACAGAATGATCCATTACTCAGTCCTAGGTGGATAAAGCAAAACATAAAGAAAAAGTCAAGAGAGGCTAAAATTCTTAAAAAAGTCGATTATGTCTGGCCTTACAGCCTACAGTGAAGATGGCAAATCAAATTCAAATAATAAATGCCCAAATTAATTGGACAAATTGGCAAAAACGCTCTGGGTAGAAAGCGGGATTTTCAGGTAAGAACCACGCCAAAGTTAATTTTTAAATCAAGGTCAAAATCGGTGAAAAAAAGTTTTCAAAATGTAAATCTGGACTTTGTGTAACAAGTTGTTCAGCAGAAATCTTGAGTTAGTTTGTCTATGGTGTTCTTTAAGTTGCACAGGAAATATCCGAGATGGGTTCCTCTTATGTTGCCAAAACTACCGTAAATTTATGAAAGAAAAACTTCATGATGAAAATGCCCAAAAGTACCTGAAATGTCATAAGGTCTGAAAGACTTTATTTCATATTCGCAAACCTAACAATTTTTAAAGAATGGTAAATAAAACGTCCTAGAATTCATGAAAAAATGAAAATGGTACCACGGTTACCCATATTAGGGTTCCCATTTGTGACATATTTTTTGTCTTTATGAACCAAAAATTCAGGTTTTTAACTTTAATGGTTCCTAAAAATGTAGTATTTGCGCAGCTACTAAATCAGAAAATCAAGGCAATGTTTATAATAAAGTGAATAAAACTTACAAAAAAAATATTTGGTAAACAAAAAAAAATCTAAAGTGAGATGTTACAGTATTATTTGGGACGCCCTATACTATCTACAACAGAAATAAACGCTCTATTTATAAGAAAAATAATCGAATTAACGCAATAAATTCATTAGTGTAGATTAACATGCAAAAATTTTAAAATTCTTTTAAAATTCACGGTTCGATGAAGATTTATCCGAAAATCGACAAGAAGAGTTAAGGAAGTAGAAGAACAGAGCTACATGCAGGGTCCATTTGCGAAGGTCTGCGAATAACAGTAACTGAGCACGGGTGACCCAAATATAAGGCACAAATTTTCACTTTTTTTAAATTTTCTCGAAAACCGTGAAAGGCAGCTTCTTTCTGATTCATGTATCTGATAGTCCTCAATGACCTCTTCATACATCATATCGATTTGCATATCAAAAACCTTACCGTTTCCAAGATAAACAGGAAAATGTAAACATTTCAAAAATTTCAAAGTGGTCATAAAAATTTTCGACCGAAATTCATTGTCAAAGATTTCATCAAAACTAGTCTCATATGAAAAAGGAGACAAAAATATGTAAAAAATCTGCAATTTTTAAATTTCTAGTAATTTCCTTCCCCTTCAAAATGACGCCTAAAACGTAATTTTTCCAATTTTATGGACATTTTAATACTTATATCTATATAATTCGAAAACTGGACATGGTATAACGCTGCTATTGACACCAATCATTTACGACCCCCAAAATACATGGTTAATTCGTCATTCAAGTTTTTTAATTTAGTTGACGTATCGTTTGATCAAATAAAAACATTAGGTAATTTTCGCACAATTTTTACAATTTTCACTTCCTACGAGACTATTATTGAACTATGCGAAATGGTAATAAACGTGTTGAGCAATGTTTGAAACCACTCACACTTAAATAATGTCACTATACCCCTATCAATGAGAAATTTAATTAATAAGATCTGTAGGAAGCTAAAAGCGATAAAACTGAATAATCAGCATCAATAGAAAGGCCTTCGTTGAAGCTATTTTGTTAGTCGTATACGAGAAACTGGTTGTTTGAACGTGGCACATTTATAAAGCAATAATCGTAATAAAGAAGAATATCCTGATGATGGCGTGCAGAAGGCAAAAAGTCCACAATAACAAAATACAAATTTTCCAAAACAGAACCTTGTGTACCAGCGACAAGTTTCCGGCCCTTAGAGGCTTCTGGCCCTTCCCATAAAGTGACCATATACCATATTTCAGCTTTCTGGCTCAAACCGTTCCAGAGATATGGACATGGTTTTATGTCCATATGATAATGTGTTCAGGCGGACATCTTAGTTGTTTAAAAATGTCATTTTTAGCGATATTTTCATAAGGGAAACCTACCATTCAAGTTTCAATTACCATTCAACATTCAGCTATAACCTAGCTACCGTCAGCTACATGGCTATGTCAGCCACGTTACCATTCATGATACTTCCATGGGCAACCAGCATCCAAAGTTCAACCATGTTCCATAAAGAGGTCATTAAATATTAACGTTACTCAGCTACTGCAGCCATGACAGCTGAGTCAGCTATACCACAATTTCTGGTAACCCCATAGGTACCTTGCATCCAAATTTGAAACATGTACCATCAATAGTACCCTAAATACCACTTTTTCTGTATTCCTCCCATTTAAAAAATATTGCACAATGTACTTCTTACGGGAATGGCGTGTGAATTGTTAATAGTATATTCTGCAACTAGTGTCGAAAATTGCACTTTCACACGAGTGTGACAATTTGGACACGATTGACACGATTGACACACGCCGTAGGCGAGTGACACAACGAAAGAGTGTGAAGAGTGATTTTCGTACGTGTTACACTATACTCTTTCTACGACTGTGATTTTGCTTCATAAATGATCATTCGTATTATAAACTATACGCAAGGCGTGTGCAAAGCAATCAGAAGCGGTACGCCAAAGTCCGCTTTGCACACGCTTCTGTATGAGAGCGTGCGCAATGTGAACTTTGCGCACGAGGTTTGCAATATGTGATTTTTGATCATCTCATATGAAAAAGGAGACAAAAATATGTAAAAAATCAGCAATTTTTAAATTTCTAGTAATTTCCTTCCCCTTCAAAATGACGCCTAAAACGTAATTGTTCCACTTTTTATGGACATTTTAATACTTATATCTATATAATTCGAAAACTGGACATGGTATAACGCTGCTATTGACACCAATCATTTACGACCCCCAAAATACATGGTTAATTCGTCATTCAAGTTTTTTAATTTAATTGACGTATTGTTTGATCAAATAAAAACATTAGGTAATTTTCGCACAATTTTTACAATTTTCACTTCCTACGAGACTATTATTTAACTATGCGAAATGGTAATAAACGTGTTGAGCAATGTTTGAAACCACTCACACTTAAATAATGTCACTATACCCCTATCAATGAGAAATTTAATTAATAAGATCTGTAGGAAGCTAAAAGCGATAAAACTGAATAATCAGCACCAATAGAAAGGCCTTCGTTGAAGCTATTTTGTTAGTCGCATACGAGAAACTGGTTGT
The DNA here is from genome assembly GCA_951812265.1 of Taphrorychus bicolor. Taxonomy (NCBI): domain Eukaryota; kingdom Metazoa; phylum Arthropoda; class Insecta; order Coleoptera; family Curculionidae; genus Taphrorychus; species Taphrorychus bicolor. The sequence continues at coordinate 42,336,004 of OX638298.1, read as the reverse complement.
TTGAACGTGGCACATTTATAAAGCAATAATCGTAATAAAGAAGAATATCCTGATGATGGCGTGCAGAAGGCAAAAAGTCCACAATAACAAAATACAAATTTTCCAAAACAGAACCTTGTGTACCAGCGACAAGTTTCCGGCCCTTAGAGGCTTCTGGCCCTTCTCATAAAGTGGCCATATACCATATTTCAGCTTTCTGGCTCAAACCGTTCCAGAGATATGGACATAAATCCAAATGTGTTCAGGCGGACATCTTAGATGTTTAAAAATGTAATTTTTAGCGAATTTTACATAAGGGAGACCTACCATTCAAGTTTCAATTACCATTCAACATTCAGCTATAACCCAGCTACCGGCAGCTACATCGCTATGTCAGCCACGTTACCATTCATGATACTTCCAATGGGCAACCAGCATTCACAGTTCAACCATGTTCCATAAAGAGGTCATTAAATATTAACGTTACTCAGCTACTGCAGCCATGACAGCTGAGTCAGCTATACCACAATTTCTGGTAACCCCATAGGTACCTTCCATCCAAATTTGAAACATGTACCATCAATAGTACCCTAAATACCACTTTTTCTGTATTCCTCCCATTTAAAAAACATTGCACAATGTACTTCTTACGGGAATGGCGTGTGGATTGTTAATAGTATATTCTGCAACTAGTGTCGAAAGTTGCACTTTCACACGAGTGTGACTATTTGAACACGAGCCGTAGGCGAGTGATACAACGTCACAAGTGTGTGAAGAGTGAATTTCGTACGTGTTACACTATACTGTTTCTACGACTGGGATTTTATTTCATAAATGATCATTCGTATTATAAACTATACGCAAGGCGTGTGCAAAGCAATCAGAAGCGTGTGCAAAGCGGAATTTGCACACGCTTCTGTATGAGAGCGTGCGCAATGTGAACTTTGCGCACGAGGTTTGCAATATGTGATTTTTAACGGTAATTAGTAGTGCGCATTTGTTAATTTTCGAGACAGTCGTAAAAGAAATGTATTTGAGGGGTATCGGGATTCATGATGGCATCAGCCACACGAAATTTTCAAATTAACCAATCTTTGTCAAAACGTTTTCAAGGATGGGCATTTTGCCAATGATCTTCCTAGAAATATTCAAATTTTCACCTGCCATACTTTTTTCCACGCTTTTCCGTCTATTTTCCTTGGTCTAAGGGCGACGTCACATACAGCGGAATTTGATTAAAAGCGGAACGGACAGGAATTTGACAGTTGAATTTAAACCAATCAGATAAAACCTAAAATAGGAATTGACATGTGTAATGACGTTATTGACATTTCTGCTCCGTTCCGTTCCGCCGTATGTGACGGCGGTCTTAGGGTTTAAAGTTTGATCTGTCAAATGAGAAATTTCCGGAGACAAAAAATGCGATCGCAGGGCACAGTTTACCCCTTTACTCATGCGTCAGTTGCCAGAACTAACAAAAATCTTGCCAAAATAAAAAAAAATCTGAAGATTTTGATTCGAAATTCAATTAAGACCTTTTCACAACGTCCCAGCGAAAAAGTGATTTCTTGGTGCCGAAAAGACAACTTTCAAAGGTATCGACTGGGATAGAAAGCCATTCGATTGGATACATGGTCTCAGTACAAATATACCTTAAAGCGGCAGTTTAAAATTTAAAGTTTAAAAGTTCGTCAAAATGTTAAATTCAAAGAGAGGCCTTCGATTTTTGGTCAGGTCCGGGGATCATATGTGTGCTACTTTTTGAATTATTTCAGATTTTTTGCTGCAAAGATGTGGAATCTACAGGGTAAAATATGAAAAAAAGTACACCCAAATTGGCAAAAAATGTGGCACAGAAAAACTTTTGTAGCTCGCCCGGTATTAGAGCTACACCAAAACTAAAACTTCATTTTTTTTTTCTCTCCGCGTCCTCTAGTTGACCATGTACAACCGAAGCTGGACCGCTACATAGTTTTCATAAAAATTGCAAAAACTACCTTAGTATTTTGGACGGTTTTTCTGAACTGTCTTTCGACATTTTTTTTAACCACTCTGTGTTAAAGTGACACTTTTGGCAAGATGGGATTAAAAGTGCCCAAGGATATGCCTTTTCCCGCGGTACCATCCTTATTAGGCCAGTAGTGTAACTAAGGGGGTCCAGAAAGCCAAAAATTTGACCATTACAACAAAAAAAAAACCGTCTCAACTTTGCGAATTTTTGTACATTTTTCTATTTAACTTATCGGAATTAGACTTCAAAATTTATCAACGACACATATGAGAATTTCTACTCATGGGGAGCCCTATACCCCACATAGCCTCAGAGTTACGGTAAAGACGCGAAAAATTTGTGTACCGCAAAAACCGCATTTTTGACGTTGGTACGCCACTGGTCGCCCCCCCCCCCCTCCCCCCCCCCCTCACACACCACCAAACCGACCACATTTTTGGAAAACCCATTCATTTCGGCACTTACGCCCGTCGCAGCGAAATTAATGGTTTAAAAGTTATAAGCGTCAGAAGCAAAAAAAATACCAAAAATCTACAACCAAAGTAGAACAAAAATAGGTAAAAAACGACCCATATTGTTTAAAAATGCATATTTTCACGTGTTTGGAAGAATTCAAATTTCGGGCTAAAAAAGGGGCAAAACTGACTCAACTCTTCTAACTTCTTTTGTTTTTAAAAATTAATTAATGTAGGTAAAATTTTATCAAAAACGCTTCAAAATAAAACTTTGGGGTTTTTTTGAAAACGTGAAATTAGGATTAAAGCGAAAAATTGGTAAATAATGGCTTAAATATTGTAAAAATACAAGTTTTGAGAGTTTGGAGAAAATCAGGTTAGGTTTATAGGAAAAATGGATTAGCTATGATTAAAAGCAAATAAAATTGCAAATTTCAAATGCTTCTGAATAAAATCAGGTTAACATCTGGGCAAAAATTAGTTAAAAATGACTTAAGACTTTTAAAAAAAGCAAACTAAAATTTCTGAAAAAGGTAGGTTAAGATTAGGGATTAAAAATTGGAAAAGCACCAGGACCAGGAAATAACCCTGCTGAACTTATCAAATGTGGAACAAAAAAACTATTCCAAGAACTAACAACATTATTCCAGAGCTGCTTGAATGGAAAGCCAACCCCAGAAAAATGGAACACCGTATTAATATCCACCATACACAAGGAAGGAGATAAACAAAACTGCGACAGTTACAGAGGGATAGCAGTTACGAGCACTCTGTACAATGTGTGTGGCAAGATTTTGGGCAAGACAAATGGATTCAGAGTATAGGGATATGAAAACAGAAAAACAAGCAGGATTCCGGGCAGGAAGATCAACATTGGACCACCTCTTCTGTGTCTCCCAAATATTGGAAAAGAAAACGGCCTACAATCAAGAAACACACCTAGTGCTCATCGACTTAAAAAAGCATATGGCAGCATCCCACAAAATAAGCTATGGGAAGCACTTGGAAGAACTAACATCAGTGTAACACTTATTAAGGCGATAAAACGACTATACGAAAAAGCTGCAGCAAGAATCAAGATCGGACGGAGACTGTCAAAAAGCTTTAACATCACTAAGGGCCTCAAACAAGGGTAGTGCCTGTCCACGACCTTGTTCAAAATATACTTAGAACAAGCATTGAAACAGTGGAAGAGAAAATGCTGAAACATGGGTATACTACTAAACAACAGCATCACATATATACCCTATGTTTTGCAGATGACTAGATAGTAATGGCACAAGACCAACATGACATTGAGTACATGACCAAGAAGCTCATAGAAGAATATGCTAAATGGGGCTTGGAAGTCAACATACAAAAAACGGCGTATATGTGTGTTGGAAGGTAGCAGCAAGACCTCATCCTGGACGATGGACAATGCATAAAATAAACAAGTTTAAATACCTAGGTGGGCAGATAACCAGCGATGGAACACTGGACAACAGTATAAAAGACACAAATGTTCAAGGCAGAGGAGCAATTAGTATGCGAAATGGAATTTTATGGGATATCGAACAAGAATAAGGAACTGATATATAACATTATAGTGAAAAGCATTATTACATATAGTAGCGAAGTATGGCCACTGAAAGAAAAAGCAGAGAAAACCTTGAAAGCTATAGAAATGGACTTCTGGCGAAGAGCTGCTGGGAAATCAAAAATGGAGAAGATCACCAACATCACAATCCTGTGATGAGATCATGGGAGTAACGCTGATGTTGTACAGAGGAGAAGCAGGCGACATCCACCAGCGTATTTTAGATCCAACACTGCATGGCAGATGGCCCTCAGTTCAAGAAGCAGCCCATATTGCTCTGTACCTCGCTGGTTGTCGGAACCAGAACGATGTAAAAAGAGTGTAGATGGTCACCAATTTGTCGATCAACCCACCTGCATACTAGTTTCGGGGCCTACCCGTCATCAGTACAGCTTTGGCGGGTCGACAAATTGGAGGCCGCGAGTTCATGACTTAAAGCCAAAGATGTACGGAAGACCTGTGAGACGTTGTACAGAGCAGGAGCAGGTAACATCCACTAGCGTATTTTAGATCCAATACTGCATAGCAGATGGCTCTCAGTTCGAGAAGCAGCCCATATTGCTCTGCACCTCGTTGGATATCGGAATCAGAAGCCAATGTTGATCGACATATTGATGACCACCTACACTCATATCATGGGAGTAACTCACAACATAGTTGACGATATAAGGGTAGGCCAACTAAGATGGTATGGACACGTACAAAGAATGCCAGATGAACGACTACCAAAGCAAGTATGCGAATGGGCACCTGAAGGAAGAAGGAGAAAAGGAAGACTAAGGAGAAGTTGGAGAGAAGGAATCGATAGGGAGCTAAGAGAGAGGCAGACATCGATCGTTGCTCGAGCTGCACCAATAATTTTAGTTTGTTTATTAGCTGTAAAAATAAATTTCATTTGTCTATAGTGTCAATTAACAATCGAAAAAATATTTAAGTATGTATAATTGAGAAAACAAAAAATGAAATAAAGAGCAAAATATTAACATTCGTATTTTTTAAGAAAAGGCATAATCCGGTTATTTCAAATTTATCAAATAAACAGTAGAAAAAAGAATATCAAGATCACAATGGCTCTTTGTTTAACTGACGTGAAGTGTTATCATACATATGAAACAAAACGAGCCAAATTCAAATATTCGCCTTAAAGCGGAGCCTAGTGACATCTAACGGATATCATCATAAATTCCATTGACCTACTATTAGATCTAAATATAATGGGGATACTAATTATTTCCAGCGCCTCCTACTGGCTATGTTTAGCATTACACCTGCTGCCAAAAGTGACGACGATAGGACGTCAAGTTACTGACGACTTTTGCTCGCCATATCTATGAAGTTTTTAAAACGTCAGTTTTTCATCAACTGTGCGTTACACTGGTTACCTGGGTGAGGATAAGCAAAGATGGCAAACTGCACAATGTTCAAACGAGAACGAACGTCCACAAGATACGAGATGTGGTTGAGCATAATGTAGTAATCAACGTTTCTATTACGTCCCCAATTTTTATGGCGATTTACAAGATGTCGATCCTCTTTCGAACTTTATCGTACCAGGTAAGTAATATCCATAGAAATAAGTACCAGGTTTTCACTAAAAAAATGCTCAAGCTGGCTTGCTTGAATTTTTTACAGAAGACAGGTGGTACTTTTGATACATCATCATAATGTTTCAACAACCCACAACCAATTTTATGACTTTTTTTATCGAACACACCTCATAATTAGTAACAAAATTATAAATTTTGAAATTAAATACCAAAAATAAAAAAAACTAAACATAAAATTCTTGTTATATGAGTGTTTGCATTCTGGAAACATCAACATAAGAGTAGCACAGTAACGGTTGTCAGGGATTACAAACAATAATAAGAATCTTACCTTTCCGTTAATAACTGCTTGAACAGTGATCACGTTGGCGCTTCTATGGCACTCCAAGACTTCCCCAGGGATGGAGTGACCCAGTCCCGGGTCAAACCATATCAAATCCCCAGCGTTCCAATCCATCTTCAGGCTTGTTCAGGCCTTTAGTTTCGCGGTTTTATTGAACGCAACATCCACATTTCTTGTTTCGTTGAGGATATCTGAAAATTAAAAATATGAATTTATTATTTGTTCAGCTTTTCTGAAACGTCTACTAGGTCTTTAATGGGTTTCCCACGGTTCCCCTTCTAGGGGGTGTGGTGGACAAACGGAGGTGGTTAAAATAAAACAGAATTACGCTGCTTCAATGCCCAGAATCTACTGAGCCAAACTTAATCTTCACTTTATCCAGCCTTAAGAAAGCAATTGCCCGGAAACTACCCCAGATCGGAGAGTGGTCGTGAGTAAAAAAGAACTTAGTAAAATTGCGCCACCCACTTTAATACGCTCTCTTTTCAAGGATGCTGGACAAAGGTGCTCGAGGGATGTTAGAGAACTAGTAAAAGCGGAAAACCAAGTCAGCTAGTAACCCAGCAGAAACAGGACAAGAACCGCACGATTTATATTCAATTCCGAACAATGTATTCAACCAAAAATTGCATTTGAATTAATATACAAACCAGAATCCCACAAGTATGACAAGTTGTATACCCCAAAATAAACCTAATGGTCGATATTACTTAACTGAATACCTAACCCCAATATGAAAGTACATGAATAAACAAGTCCTTTTTTCCTTGTATGGTTTCTGAGTTAACGAGACAATAAGTGACAGGTACTTGCGGAGATCAGCCGCTAATTTATTGGCTTACAAGTTTAAATATTCTGAGACTTACTAAGCGTGGAAATTACCCAACCCAAATACTTTGAGAGCCCAGAAAGATCTTAAAACTGGGGTATACTGATGCCACGGAGCATATGTACATATGCCTCGCTTACAGAAGGCTCTTATTACCCTAACAACTTATTAGTGGATAAGTGTAACTATCAAGCAGAAAAGTAAAGTCGGTGAATGATATATTACTTGGAGTGTATGCTCGAATAGATGAACCCCCGATAAGTCTAGTAAAAGGTCAGCCTACCTGTGCCTCTGCTTACTCACTACCTCAGTCTCTTATTTGTCTCTAGGCCAAACAGTCAAGTTGTGTTGATTGAGTTGCGGCTGCGATCAAGCTACCTCTGGAAGCTAGTGCCCAGCGGTTAAGGTGCAGGGATGGATGTGGTGGTGTTGAAGTAACAATGCTCAGAATAATGAGTGCGATGTAGGAAACATGCAGTAATACTGATATAGAATGAACTAAAGTTGAACGTGAAGTTGAAGTTGAAGTTTAAAGGCCTAAGACAAATGACCTAAGATTACTCTCAAGCATGTCATGCTCTGAATGGTATGTAAGTACAAGAATACACTTTTATGCGTGATCTTTGCCAGGTATTATAGAATACATATGTGACATATTAAATGAACGGGTGCATACCTTAGATGGAGGATGGCCTTAAGGGTGAATAAGTCCCTGAGCACTTATGCAAAACTCAAGTCTCACTGTTTTCTTAACTTTCAAAGCTATTATGTAGGTTCTGTCAGAAAGCAGAAACTTTTAAATCCGCCAAAGCGATTTTCCTTCTATAGCAGCTAACCTCATCCAAGCATAAAGAAGAAGTCAAATTACTGCTGCAGAAATCCTCAGTTCATGTGCTCTTTTCTTATTCAAATTCCTAGCAAATTTCACTCTGCAATGGGTCAGTCTCTCATTGGTCAGGATTTGACCAATCAGGATCTTTGTTATGATTTAGAGCGCCAAAACAAAACACGCCAAAAGAAATCAGTTTAGTTAATTCAGGAAATAGAAATTATTTTAGAAGAAGGAATTCATTATTATAGCATCTATAAAATGCATTTTGAATTCTTATTTCCAGCCAAAAAGCATCAAAACAAATACAATTTTAGGCTAGATAACTACAGTCGGAGTCGAATATTTTAAACCGTTACAGATTGCGTTGTAGTAGGTGTAGGACAAAAAGTAAAAAAACGTCTACGTTTTTGTAGAAATTATGCCGAAATTTCGACGTTTATTTGACGTCTTTCTCAAGGCTATTCTACACAAGGTGCAGAAGTTTTTATCGTTATTAGTGGTGTAGGTAATAATCCATCGATCACAACGCCGAGGGAGAACAAACCAAAAGCAATCAACTCGGTCCAACAAGCACCACAATCAATAAAACAGGCGTTCACTCAAACATTAACTTACGATAAAACTTCTGCACCTTGTGTAGAATAGCCTTGGAAAGACGTAAAGTAAACGTCGGCATAATTTTTACAAAAACATAGAAGTTTACTTTATTTTTTGTCCTACATCTGCTACAATGCAACCAACTTCGAGATACGCGATACCACACAGTTAGGTCTTGAATGATAAAGTCGTCATGCCTTTTTTACAGAAAAAGACAGCGTTATAATTATAAATGTACCTTATATAAACTTTGTTATTATAAACCATTCACTTATTATTGCCATCAAGCAGGCGTTGGAAATTTGACTTTGACATTTTTATCGTATCTTTTCAACATGTACCGAAAAGCAATAGGTTTAAAAAATGAAGATTTCAAAGATAACGAGATGCCAAACATAAGTGAATGAGAGCTATAAGAACATCCTTTTCCAACAACATACATATAGTCCACTTGTTAACTTTTTTATTATTTTTTTTTTTTATTTTAACATTATCTGTCTCAGTGACAGAATCGCTTATGATAGTATATTACAAACAAGGGTTGTAAGAAGCTCATTACGTACGAATGGAAAGTTTGCGCACGAAACCGCCCATTCAACCGAAAATCGTCTGCACGACTTAGTATCAAAGCTACATGTGGTATATTCCGCGTGTATAGAGTTCTTACTAATTATTAGTGTATTAGCGTGCGTTTAGTTTACCGTGTGTATAGAGTTCTTACTAACAAAGTGGAGAGTGTGCATTTTTAACAATCAATTTGTACTAGTAGCAGTAGTAGCAGTAGTAGTAGTAGACATTGGGGAGACCCTCATTCCTTTCACGAGTCGACCCGTCCCTCTAATGAAGGAAAGTATCCCGTCCCGACTCTGAGGGGCTCTTCCGACTCACACTCTCGATGGACCCTCAGAGTCGGAAGCTTCTCTCGATGGAGGAAGACAGCTCCCAGTGTCTGCTACATAGTGGGTGCAGAGTGGTCCTCCCAGTTTCTGTTTAGTCTGCAATGGCCAGTGAGGATTTCTATAAGGTCTCCCAGACACTACCGACTTTTCCTAAGTAGCCTCGAGGCCTTGGATCTATCCGGGTTAGGGTAGATTTCCTTGGTGTGTCAGAGTTACCCTTTTTGTTTCGGCCAGTCACTCTAGAGCATCCCCGCAGTTCTGCACGAGCTTTGAACTCGTTCTGTTCCTGCAGATGGCTCGCACGGCTGCCTGTCTGTCGGAGTAGATAGAAGTGTTTTATTCTGCTCCTTGTTTGACTTCTTGTCGTGGGGCCACTTCGAGTATGGCAAACACCTCCGCCTGAAAAATCGTCGTGTGGCTTTCCAAGGGAAACCTCTCGCCCTCTTCACGGCCTGCTTTGTATATTCCGGCTCCTGACGACTGTGAATCAGTCATTCTTGATCCGACTGTATACCATACCTGATTATTCTCAGAAGGTTGCAGAGTCAGCTGTTGAATTCTTCTATTGTTGGGATGTTTATCCCAAATGACTGTTTTAGTCTCAGCCGATCACAAGGGCGCCCCTCCTGCGACAGGACAATTTAGATGTCCCGCTGGATGAGGCTGGCGATCTGCGTGTGACAGCTTCCCATCCCTGTTTACTTCCACTGGTCGCAGCAATCCATCACAACAAATGAGTGAACGTCTTATCAGATTGATTTGGAGCCTTTTGGGAATGATATTTGAAACCCTATTTAGTCTTATTAGTAAGTGAAGTCATTGATGTAGAATAAACCTATCAACATTGACCCTTATGAAACACCAGATCTCACCCTTCCCCTCTCCTATTCTGCTCAAATACAACATTATGTGTCATAGGGAAACTTAGGAATCGAAAAAGTTCATCCATATGCTTCGAGATTCCCATAGGCAGTTAGTTGTGCCATTTAATTTTAAGAAACTAATTTTCAAAAGAGGTAATATTGCGTGGTTAATGTTCGGATATTAATCTATGTCCATCAACGCTGCTTTGACCATTTTTTCAATAACTTTTGCAAGAGTTGAGAGTGCAATTAGTCTATAGTTACTAACTGCCTCCCTGTCAGCCTCCTTAAATATGGAAAATACCAATTCAATTTTCAGAGAGAGAAATTTTCAGAGAGCGTCAGCTTAAAAATGATAGTTTCAGAGAGCGTCAGATAAAAAATGATAGTTTATTCAGGCATCTAATACTTTCAGAGATCTTCTAGGACTCTACTACTCTCTACTCAATTCCTGAAGCTCACTCAAACTAACCTAAACTGAGTTTCATTTATAATTACCACTGATTGTGTTTAACTGATCTCAGAAGCATTCAGTGTGCTTGTGTCAGAACAAACAGGCCTCCAGTATCACCGCCCAACACTTCGTATTTAAAGATGGTGAAGAATCCTGCCATTTCCAGAATTTCATAAGAAAATACTGTTATATGGAAAATACTGACGCAATTTTCAGAGAGAGAAATTTTCAGAGAGCGTTAGCTAAAAATGATAGTTTATTCAGGCATCTAATACTTTCAGAGCTCTTCTAGAACGCTACTACTTTCTACGCTATTCTTGAAGCTTACTTAAACTAACCTAAACTGAGAGTTTTATTTATAATTACCACTGATTGTGTTTAACTGATCTCAGAAGCATTCTGTGTGCATGTGTAAGAACAAATAGACCTCCAGTATCACCGGCCAACACTTCGTATTTAAAGATGGTGAACAATTCTGCAATTATCAGAATTTCAAAAGAAAACACTGATATATGGAAAATACTAACGCAATTTTCAGAGAGAGAAATTTTTAGATAGCGTCAGCTTAAAAATGAAATTTTCAGAGAGCGTCAGCTTAAAAATGATAGTTTATTCAGGCATCTAATACTTTCAGAGCTCTTCTAGGACTCTACTACTTTCTATTCAATGCCTGAAGCTCACTCAAACTAACCTAAACTGAGAATTTCATTTATAATTACCTCTGATTGTATTTAACTTCTCAGAAGCATTCAGTGTGCTTGTGTCAGAGCAAATAGGCCTCCAGTATCACCGCCCAACACTTCGTATTTAAAGATGGTGAAGAATCCTGCCATTATCAGAATTTCAAAAAAAAGACTGTTGTATGGAAAATACTAATGCAATTTTCAGAGAGAAATTTTTAGAGAGCGTCAGCTTAAAAATGAACAACAGACAATCTTCAAAACAACTAAGTTTCAGTGAAGCATAATTCAAAGAAGTATGCAAGTGAAGAAATTGGTTAATCTTGAAGACTGAAGAATATGCTGGCCTGTGGTACCGGCAACACTCTTAATTCTGAGAACGTTGTCAGCTATAGGCAAAGAACCGACCTACTGTCCTCTGTACATCATTCAAACCATTCAAAGTGTTAGACGTTGTTTCAGAAAAAGCCGTCCTTATTGATTCCTTTTAACAAAGCCATGTTGACCTATAGGCATTATTTTATATGTAGATTCAAGTATCTTTACTACCTTAGAGCAGCTGAATTATACATATTTGATTGGTCTCATGTTCGAAACAGTTTAATGGCTTTTAATTTTAATTTATTTACAATTTTTCTCTTTCTTTCTCTTTCACACACTTTTTTTCACATTGTTTCCTTATTTGAAAAAAATGTTGCCTTCTTGCTATCTCCACTAAATCAACGTCTCGAGGTCAAGAAACCGGAAGAAGGTACGATTCACTTGCAACCACTGGTGAAGACAAATAAGATTCTAAAACAACAAACGTATTCAAGGTGCTGGACTTAAGATTCATAAAGCAGCCATTGTACAGTTAACAGAGGACACTCTTTTCTATATCTTTGACATCAATGGACTTACCGGGAATACTAATGGCCCTGGCCGGCTATTAAAACCAGTCCATTGTAAATTTCCTTCAGCTTTAATTTCGTGTGGATCTAAAACTATATGCATAAAAGTATAATACAGAGGGTACTATTGTCAAGCCGCAGAAGTGCGCAAAACCTATTGGATATCTCACGGTTGACCTAGTTTGTCTGCCTGGCTACGAAAAATGGTTCTAAATTGTCATAGGCTGTGATTATAGTACTAATAATCATTACATAAATTAGCTGGGGCAACGGTTGGTGCAATAAGGAAAAAAATTACAGTTACATGGTGATTTTACATCGTTACGTCATATTATGATTTAGGTAGTACCAGAAGCATTTTCGCACTTCGAGGCCGTAAAAATTAACTAATATTTTTAACCTCTTAGAAGCGTACACGTAAAACGACCGTCTTGATCGATTACTTTCACGAGTTAGCCTAGAATGAAGCGCGCCGAAGAAAGTCGCACAAAGCAAATATTTAGTCAATGAAACGATTCCTACTCCGGGAAAGTTCATTGAAGATCATCGACCAAAATCCAACATCCTCGTGCCTCGGTCATACTTGCAAGACCTCATTTTCATACGCAACAGTGGTGTACTTTTTGCATTCCTCAAGATTACGAGGTGTAGTTTAGCGTTTATTATAGCTGTACCATTTTAGATTACGTTTCTTGTCTTAGTTGCTGAATGGTGGCTATCTGGGACACGACATATAAATATAATTTGAAGATGATTGGAATTCTAGGTAGAAGCATCAGGATTGCATTTTTATGCAAATGGACGAGGAACGGGTTTCGGAGCTGTTCTGTAAAAGTGGCAAGCCTTTGACCTCTGCAAACAGATATAGTGTGGTATATGTTGCAGCTTTTTGCTCGTTTGGCTACTGCCACTAGTTTCGCCAAACTACAACGCAAATTCTCGGATAAATGCTAAGCATTGTAATTATTCAAGGCCTCGTGCGACATTCCTTTGCTTAGAAATTCTCTTCTTAGTCACCAGTTCAGCTGTGCCGTAATAATGATAATAATAATAATTGCATTTAACTAGAATTGCGAAATTTCTATATGTGATCCAACTGTTCTGTGAGGAAGTCAATAAATGCGTGCGTTACGAAACCTTGCAGCGATAGAAAAAAACTATTAGTCAACATATTTAATGATTTAATGAACCCCAGCTGAAGAAGAAAAAGTGAGAAATAATAGCTGCTATGTAAATGCTGTCAAGCGTATAGAAAGTACAGGAAAATGAGACTCGAGATGCTTAAGATTGCTCTGACATAACTGCACCACCTGATGTCTATTTCATTTCATACAAACAGGCGCATTTTTTAGGACTAAGATTACTTAACAGCGACATTTAGTAGTTTCACTTAAATGTGTTTTGGTTCCTGAAAAAAATTATCACTGTCACACTTAAGCCAGTTTGGACACATGTGTTTTAACCTCGAGTTGACGTTTAAGTTTACCAAAATGATAAAAATCAGCATCTGACTGTAAAAATAATTGTTTTATTACTTATCAAATAACCATTCTTAAGCTAATCTGTTGTACATGTTGCAAAATATGTTAAGTTGTTGTGCAGTTATTAGCTCATAGAATTGCCTTGATGATGGAATTCTAAGAATGGCATTTATCGTTATGTATTACATTTATGAGGCTTGAATAGTTTTGTTGATTGATGGTTTAGGTATTGAGTATATCAATGCGATGTATCAAACAATTATTGTGTAAGTTATGAATCAGAAGATGATGGAAACAACCCGGATTTATATTGAATAGAAACATTCAAATAATGTAACAGGATCTACCTATGGGTGGTGCATATTCGATGCATTAGCATTGGTATCTCGGTAACTGAAAGCTAATGAGGTGGTGAAATGAATACTAAATAAATAATTTAGCTTATTTAAGTGAAAGTATATACATAAATAATATGACTTTAAAATAAACTTTTTTTAAAGCTATATTCGTGGTTATTTTGAAAACCAGGAACACTTTTTCCGATTCTTTCTTATGCTCTTCGAGAATCTAAGTTTGTTTTTAAAATGCGACGTTTCGTTTTTTCGATACCGTCATAACAAAGCGTACTGTCTCTGTATTATATTGTAAGTTTAACTTACACCTTGTAAGTTGGACCTTTAATTGTAAGTTCATGCTAAAATTGTAACGTGGACCTACAGTTATCTGTTAAATCTACAATTTTAGCTTAGGTGGAAGAAGACTCCAAGTAGAAAAAAAACTGTTAGATTCGTTCTAATCAGTCCTACTGTTCTAAAGTTAGAGGCCGGCAAATCTGGAATTTGGGAAAAATATACCTCCCATAATGTTTGGGCTTTTGCGCTCCCTGATCCCGTGTTAATTTTTTTGGAGTGTGATAGTCTGTGTTCCTGCGATAGGGTGTTCAGAGTCCTGTGGCAGTTCCAAACAGTTTCGGAATTTGCAGCGCAAAGACATAAGCGCTAGAAGCGCTGTCCGATTATCCGAGCAGATGATCTAAGCATTGATCTATTGCGTCCTCCCTCCTCTAATAGGTGTCGGGCAAACAATTCAATGGCATGTATCTCTGCCTGAAACACAGTGGTGAATCGGCCCAGGCTCTCTGCTATGCAGATGGCACCCGACGATCTCCCGTACACTCCGGAGCCTACCCCTTCGTCGGTTTTGGATCCGTCCGTCTACCAGGTACTTCCTGCCAGTTGTAGTTCTTTGCCTCGTTGGTCCCAGTCTGCCCGTGAGGAAGCCCTGACGACGTAGCGAGTATCCAATGAGCGTTTGATGCCATTAGGTCGGAGACCATGTCCAATACTGCAAAGCCCTCCAAGCCAGGCTGGGCATTGTTGGTCCCACCATCGAATGGCTACGGTGTTATGTTCGTCACTTGTTGCAGCCGGTATGTTGCCTTCGTTGCCTCGTTGCCTCTCGTTCCTGGAATATTGGAAGTGGAAGAAGGTCGAGCATGCGCTCCACGGCTGCCGTGGGCGTCGTCTCATTGCCCCCGTGATGCAGAGACATATGTGTTTTGCAGAGAGGACAGTTTAGCTTTGATGGAGCTCTGTCTGCTCTTTCGATACCAAACCATAGCCCCATACATGATTATCGTACGAGTCATATGTGGGGTCCATGTGAGTGATTTGTCCAGGATGACTCCCAGAAATTGTACTTCGTTGGTAAACGGGATTGTCGTCCTGAACAAGGATGGCGCTTTCAAGAAGTCCAGCCTATTCCTTCGGCCAAATGGCACAATCTCCGTTTTCCTAGGTTGTATTGCTAGGTTTTTCTTTGAATACCAGCTGTGTACAAGATCAAGCACCTTTTGCAACGTGCTGGAGATTTGTTGGTATGGGTGGCTTCTTATAAGGATAACGATGTCGTCCACGTATGCTTGGACTCCCCATAGTTCCAGAAAGTCGTCCACTAGGGAACACAGGAGTGGTGAAAGGACTCCCCCTGTGGTCAACCTCCTGCTGTTGTGAATCTGATAGTGTCATAGTTTAATGATGTAGTGATAAGTCTAGATTCTAACATGTTGCGAATCTAGTTGGTTGTTGTTGGTTCGATCCTTTTCGCTTTCCTGGCGCTGAGGAAGGAGCCTGTAGGTGCATTATTAAAGGTCCCTTTGATGTCTATGAAAATGCCAACTGCGACATCCTTTGAATCTAGGGATCTTGGATTTTCACCACCAGGTTATGGAGGGCTAGTTCTGTTGATTTGTTAGCCTGGTATGCATACAGTTCTGTATTAAGGGGGTGCGTTATTAGCGCTTCCTCCGTTATGCATAGGTGTAGCAGCTTTTCCAAGCTTCTCAGCATAAACGAGGTTAGACTGATTGGCCTGAGCGATTTAGGATCTTCTTCCCTACATCCCATCTTTGGTACGTAGATGACCCTCATCTTGGACCAGCAGTTTGGAATAAAGGTCTATGCAAGGCTCGCTCTGAAGAGCTTTGTAAGTAGAGGTGCGAGTTGATCCAGGCTTTGTTGTAGTAGTACCGGGAACACTCTATCCTCCCCGGGAGATTTGTATGGTTGAAGATCCATACTTGTGGATTTTAGCACGGTTGATCTGAACACTTTTTTGAAGAGCTTCCAAACTGCCCTGTTGGGTATTTTAAAGCGTCCAAAGGTGCTTGTTTTAGTCTCCAAATTTGTCAGCCGGCTGCTCGGAAAATGACAGCTTGTGAGTATCTCTAACGTTTCACTACCAGTAGAGGTGTAGGTTCCATCAGACCGTTTTATCGATTTTATTACAGTACTGAGTACTGTAGAATTTCATTAGAGTATCCAGAACTGAGAAAAAGCTATTTTCCGGACTAAAACTAAGTACGTAAATCCTAAATGATACAATATGAAGTAATAGTTATTTACGTTGTACGTTCGGTAAGTATAGTTTTACAGTAGGAGTAATATGTAGCCGAGTCTGGAATTTCGAAACGATTACTCTAAAACGTTACAGAACGTATGACGTAATTTTATGGGCGGCGATATATTTTTGAGAAATCCGGTATAATTTCATTATGGTATCCAGTAATGAAATATTTCATTACGGTACTCAATACTGTCAAATTTCTTTACGATATCCAGTTCGGTAAAAATCTATTTACCGGACTAATATCAAGTAGGCAAATGTATCCTAAATGATAAAGTATGAAGTAAATGATTTTTTTAAAACTAGTAAAAAAGTCGATTCTAAAAGTGCCCAAAAATTGACCACCACTTCGGTGGTTCCGAATCCGTATCTCCGGAATTATCGAACCAATGGGACTTCCGTTGGTGTGAGGTGGAAGAGGACACCGAGAAGAACAAGAAATTGTTCGGTTTACTCTAATCGGTCTCCTCGTGTAAAATCCAGAGCTGCTGACCAGGAACACCCTAGGTAGGTCACTCTAAATGTGCTGACACTCTCAAGGCAAACCAATGCCAATAATTGATAAATTATTGCATTCTAGAGGAAGTAAGTTTTGTTTATGCTGCCAATTGGAAATAATCTCACAATTGTTGATTTACAGACTTGAAGTTGCTCCTGAGGGGAGGGGGGGGAGGTTGTTTGTTAAACGAAGAAAAGTTTAACAAACATCTTATGCCAAGTTGCTTGATGCATGTCACCATATCTGTACTTGCCATAGGTACAAATTCATCATCATCATTTTTTATTAGATCCCTTAATCATGGCGTAATTTTACAAATTCTGATGCTCTGAAATCTTGTATCAAAAAGAACCTATGCCGCGAAAAATGTCTCTAACTCTTTCTCTCTGCATCATTTCTCTAATCATTTTCGCAATAAATTATATAAACTAATAAAGTTTAAAATGGTTCTAGTACATCATGAATACGAAGCTGAGACGCATGTAAATATTAGAATTACTTTCTCAAATTAAAATTATTTCAAAAACAATTAGAACCTATTGAGCCAGTGACAATTAAATAATTTTCTTTGATTTCCATTGATTTCCATTAGTTCACTTAAAGTATCCAAATATAGCAGATATGAACAGAACCTGTCAGCGGCCTTTATAATCCCTACTATTTTTCAAAATGTTATTGATTTCTAAGCATGCTCTATAGCACTGAGCTCTCGATGCGTGTACAGAGAAAAAGCTGGACGCTTTTGAATGTACCTATACCGTCATATGTGAAGAATATCATGGGTGCAGAGAGTCACCAACTTCGAAGTCCTTGCGTAGTTGAAAAAATCAAAAGAAGTGATGCTGATTGTTAAGGAGAGAAAGACGAGATACGTAGGCCACATAATGAGAGCGAAAGGTATGGGCTCTTGAGACTAATCATTGAAAGAAGAATATAAGGAAAAAGATCAGGATCAGATCAAGAAGGCAGAATTCCTGGCTGAAAAACTTAAGAATATGATTTGGATGTACCTCAATCGACATTTTCAGAGCCGCTACATACAGAATAATGGTTGCCAATTGGATCGCCAAGCTACGGCGAGAGGCGGCGGATTAAGACGAAGTATGTATCAACTCCGGCTGATACATGCTGCAATCATAAAAGCAGTCGAAAACCCGTCGGAAGATGGACCACAGGAAAGATTCCAGGGCTGCAGCCATCGCCCTGGTTAGCTACAGGTCACCTGCGAGGACAGAAAGAGTGCCGCATGGTTGGAAGCTTCGGTCGACGGGCTCCAACATTCGGATGGTGCTCTTCTCAGATTCGTAAAGGGATCAGACATGTCAAAACCCAACATCTGTGTAGCTTACATACCAGATGACACCACCGACCAGCGACTAACGCCTGAAACGGTAAAACTGCCGCTTAGGAAAATGAACCATGGGCTGAACACCAGCGAGTGGGCGATCCTACATCGCGTGGAAGCGGGACCTAGACCAACCTGGACCTCTGCCATCGACGATACGTCATTCGCAGTTCTAGCAGGCATAGAATTCAGACTCTTCATCGGTTTTGGAAGGATTTAATTCCGCCATAGACCTAAGCAATGCGGATAAACCACGGACAAGACCCACGCGGAAAAAGCTCTGGCAAGCCACCCTCCGCTGAAGGACAAGCGGAGCGGCTGGATAAGTCCGGCTGCTCTGGTGTCTCGACATCGAAAAAGTCTAGCGAAAGCTCCGGTAAAGCACCCTCCGCTGTTATACAGACGGAGCATTTGGATAGACCTGGCAGCACTGCCAGGTCTATCCAGGAGTCCAGGAGTCAGTCCGGAGCCAAAGCTAGAAAAACAACCACAGCTGTTCCAGACCCTCTTGGGAAGGGCCACAAATCCAAGACACCTGGGCAGGTGCAGTATAAAGGGAAGGGCAAATTCATTCCCAAGGGGCCTAAACCAGAGAAAAATCGCGACAAGGTGGAGTGGAAAGATCCCAAACCTGTCTCGAAGAAGGAGCCGTACGAATGGCAGGTAAGACCACATTTCTACAGGTCAACCTTGAGCATGCGAAAGCAGCTACGTATCTTTTAGGGAAGAGGTCCACATCAGGGAAACTGATGTGGATATAGCCCTCGTCCAGGAACCATGGACCTCTAACACGGGCCGATTATCCGGCTTAAACGACACCAACTTCTCATGTTCGGAAAGACGATCATTGAGCCTCAAGAGGCAAACGCAGTCTCGCCTCTCATCAGATTCGGTGAAGGTCTGGGCATAACGGGTGACAATTAGTGGAGCAAGAAGGGGCAAACCTTGCTGGAAATACTTTGAGTGAGCTACAATAGGCCGTAGCTCCCAGAGGACTGTACATACAAGCCCAGAAACATTGAATACAATACAATACAATACAATAGAGGTGTGGTTTTAAATTTCAAAGTGATTACGTGTATATAATGACTTTAGAAAAAAAATTATATCTTTTTTTTAATTGATGTTCATTTAGTCAAGAAGTCTGTTGTCTAGAGAGTTTAGTATAGATACCACAATTACGTCCGTAGGAATTTACAAGTAATGTTTGTGGCTTCAGCGGATGGAAGAATAATAATTTATATTAAGGAAAAAGTAGCCTTTCAGCCTGATTTAAACCAGAGACCCTCTGTAAACGGGACAGATGCTCTGCCAACTGAGCTCTGAATAATTCTGTCCCCTGAAGCCACAAACAGAGTTTAGTATACAGTAGATATACCCATTGACGTGAGGATAAAATGAGTTGTAGTTATGTTTTCAAACATTTGTTGGAATTACAATTCATAGACATCAGTTATTATTCATCTTTTTCAAGAAAAGATTAATGTTCAATTTTTCTATTGAATGGGCGAAAAGACCAAGATTAAATTGAAAATACTGAAAACCTTAGGCAATGTGATTTATTTCCTAATTAGGATATTATGAATTATAATATTATGACACTCCTACTTTCAGTTTAACATAAATAAATATGTGATTTAAACAGAGTCGAATAACTTACAATTGGGTTTGAATTTTTGGAAGTACGAAAACATTGGATATAATAATCTGAATCTGCTCCCTCTACCAAATCTCCTTAAGATCGATAGAAACTGTTTTTAAAGGGTACTGCTAGAATTCAAAAGTGATTGAATGCTAATTTGTAAAATGCAAAAAGAACCATTGTTTTATATGTCCCAAAATGAACCAAGAATAAAGAACTCGTGAATAAACACATAACCATACTCAAAGAAAAGGTAAATGTTAAAAGGTCACTGTAAATAAGGTATGAATGTCTTAGATACGTCAATAAAAGTTCGATCATCTCTTGACAATAATGAATTCAAATGTGAATCCTGTATTGTTAGCCAGCAGCATTGAGATTCTTTTGAGGCAGGAAAAGCAACTCAGAACAATAAATAAACAATGGTGTATGTACCTTGTTGCATTTGTGTGGAATTGTAAATTATCAAATCAAATATAGCAGTTAGCAAAATAAACTGTAGCAGTAATTTAATTTTCATTCACATATGCACATTTGAATTATTATTGTTGTTAGTTGCAATAGTAACAAGAGTAACATTTCTTTTTTCTCTCTTTCAAGCTCCTACGCAGATATTAATCTAACTGTATCAGCTTTACCAAACACAATTCAAAGCCAGGTTTCAAGGCTTCAGGTCTAATTCATTCAAATCTAGTTTAGCGAAATGTAAGCAGGGAAATGAAAGCTTTTTTCAACTAACAGTACTGCTCAAGACACAAGGCTTTGTTACTGTAACTCGCAACCTACGTCACTGACATATACCTAATTGAGTGATATAATCGAGGATATTTTTATTGCTGTTTTTTGTGAGTACCACCCAAGCAAATTGTGTGGCTACCACTTATTGCAAGCTACCTACAATTTTATTTTTAGTCTATACCCTTTATTAGCAGATTTTTGTTATTAATGAATTGTTTACTATACGCTGTGGTGTGTTGTATGCTGTTAACTTTGAACATCACACTGAATATATAATACCAATAGGAATTACTCATATTAATTTTGTAACTGGAGTTTTCAAAAGTGCCCTAACGTCAAAACATTATAGTACATATAAAATTACAATAATTTTTAGTTACTACTCTAAACTACCTACATCCGTAAGCTTAAATTGTTAGTTTATTATCTGCAACCTGTTGTGCCTACCTACCCGAACTAAAAGCCTTAAGGTATAAAGCCCCGTCCCCTACCCGTCTTTAAAAGTATTATGGAAGTTCCCACCATTGTTAGATTTCAAACAATGTGTTTTTACTGTCTGCAACAGGTGTTAGTCACGTCATTCCCAACGCTTTTGGCAACTCAGGTAAGCTTTTATAGAGTACGAGCCTAATGGTTTTAGAAGAAAATGATACAGCTTTAAAGAAGTCACAATTTAGTGTCGATGGCATATACTCGCAAGGATCTTAGTTTTGTGTTTCAGAACTATAGTCTCGACTTATTACTAGTGGAGCAGGAAAATTATCATTATTGCCAGGAGAGGATATAGTGCCAGAGCAGTACATAGACCAGATTTTAACCACCACTTTTCTTTAAAACTGATGATAATGTTTCACATGACAAACCGTCAAATTTCCATGACGTACCACTTTACGAAACTTAATGAAATGCTCTATAGGTGTGCATTTTCTGCCAATCCAAGCAGTTATCAAAAAACAGCCCCACCAAAATTGGACTTGTTATTGACGCTTCGGCGTAAGAAGGATGTAACCTATTTCTCAAGGTTTGCTTAAAGAAGGGTCCACCCCCTCGGAAAAAAATATCTTCTTCTTCAAACCTAAGTTTTTGGTCAGATTAGCGTTACTAAACATGACCGTGGCTTTCAAAAAATGTCTGTATGGAACGAGTGTTCCTCTCAAACAGTCGCTCTTTTTTGACTCAGTATTTACTAGAGTTGAGATGTATATAGCCACATTCTTTGACTGTTTCTCCAGAAGAAATTCTCGTAAGCTTCGATGTTGTTTCGCTCGTCGCTCGCTCAGGTAGGAAGATTTGTACGAACAAACATGGTTTAGCTATGGGAAGCCGTCTTAGTCCAGTAATAGCCAACTATTTTATAAAAGTTTTCGGAGCCAAGGCGTTGACAACGGCAAATAAGAGGCCAAAGTGCTGGTTGCGATACGTGGACGACACCTTCGTTATTTGGAGCCAAGACGAGGGCGCACTTCAAAATTTCCGCTTACACGCTCAACTCTATCAACCCAAAAATCCAGTTTCCTATAGAGAAAGAAAAGGAAGAACGCATACCGTTTTTGGAAGTTTTAGTGTCAAGGAGGCCGAATGGGAAGCTGGTGTTCAACCGATTATAGAAGACCAACACAATAACGGATCAAATCATTATCCCAGACGGAAAATGGTTGACATTCTCTCACAGACTGAGTCATAAAGACTGACACGGTAGTAAAGACTCTGTCTGAGAGAGCCAAGAGAATTTGTGTGCCGGCTGAATGGATACAACAAGGACGAGTTCGATAGGGCTGTTGCAGGAATGTAGAGCGCCAGGAAGGAACGACGGGAGAAGATGACGAAAAGCTTTGGACTAGTCTACCATACAGTCATATAGTAACGGACAGGATCGGCAGGCTACCGGAAAAGCACAGTGATAAAACTGTCTTTAAACCCACTCGTACAATATAACAGAGCTTTAGGTCGGCCACAGACGTCCCCTATCGGCACCCGGAGTTTATCAAGCTGTGTGAAAGTGGGTACGCGTTCAGGTTGCGGTGCTTTTCAGCGCTAAAGCCTAAGCAATTGTCATTGCCATCCAAGCTGTTTTCACAGTTAATAGATATTCGTCAGAGCGACGTTCGGTGGTAGTGAGAGTGCCAACGAAGAACAAGAAAGATGAGCTACATCGCAAGGGACGGTGAGATCTTACGTTTCATGAAATAGATGAAAAGAGAAGAAGAAGAAGTCAAAAGGCTAAAAAGTGTAGATAAAGAAAATACTCAACTCAAAGAAGAGAGCATTAAAATGGAAAGGAAAATCTAGGAATTGGACATGGGGAAGACAAACCAGGCAAAAATCTTAGAAGACATGCAAATAAATATGACCAAGTCGGAAGAAAAGTAGAGGAAAAAGCCAAAGAAATCAGGCAAAGAGATGACGCAGAGCGAGAAAATGATCGAGGATATGTTTCAAGAAACACCTGATCAAGAAATGGAGGTTGCTAGAGCCAGCGATGTCCCTTCGGATAGAAATATCTGTCTGGACGATGCGGGACCCAGCAATGTTCATAAAGAAAACATGGCAGAAGAAACAACACCAAAGGTCTCGCCTGTGGTGTTGGATAATGCAATCAACTGGCCTACAGACTACAAACGACTTAGTTAGTTAAAAATAAAATTCACCAAGATGACCCGAAATAGACTTGCAATCTTACAGGAACGTCGACAGACTACAAGTAGCTCACTAAGATGCCATCTAATGCAAAGAAAGAGTGCCACAGGTACACTTTAAGTGAAGACAGGACCGAACGACTGGTAGTTTAAGTGTATAACATAAAATAACAGTGTATAGCACTAAGGATGTTGAACAGGACCTGACAACCCAAGCCATAGCCATACTTTCCGTGCAACGGATGCACAGATTTAAGGACAAGCACCCCTAGCCTTTAATGCTTGCGCAAGTGAAGAAGGACGAGAAAGAGGAAAAATTACGGCGTTCGATTGGGCATCCTCGATTACCCTCTAAGCCAAAATTTTTTGCCGCAAGCTTATTAACAAAAATGTTGCCTCAAAAGCTCAAATTTTGGCCAGTTGGGAGCCATTGAACCTTAAAATCGCCATAACTAATATTCTATAACAGTTAGGATAACAAAGTAGACCCTTTTTTGGGTCTTATGACTTGCTATCATGTGCTGGAATTAGATTGAATGTAACTTTCTTAGTTTCAGAGAAAATTACAATTTTGTGTTTTTCAGTTGTTTAATTTTTTTTTTAAAAACGGTAATTAAATGGTAGAATATTGTAAATACATCCATTGAATTGTTACGGTCAATGCGCATATTTTTTGTGCTTAGGTATATTTTCCTGTCTCGAACGGTTTCGTCAGAAAGTAAAAAAGACTGAAAATTCTAAAATTTCGTAAGGGAACGGCAAAAATTTTCAGAAGTTCTAATCCTACTGATTCTGTCTTATTAGGAGCAATCAAAGAAGCCTAACAGTGAAAACTTCAGCTCTCTAAATTAAATAGCAAAGCAATTTGTGAAATTTTTATATTAACTGTATATATAAGCGTATTATTGGAAATTTAAAAATCGCCATATTTTTTGATACCTAATTAGCATATAGGACATATATAGCCCGTTGGAAAGGGCTTTTCCACGGCTATTTAAGAAAAATAGAAATAAAATTTTAGTCCCCCCTCCCTTCACACTTTGGAGGCAATTTAAAAGTAAAAAACGTAAAATAACAAAAATTACGCCATTTGATGGCGCGTTCTCGATTACCTACTAAGAGAAGAACTAATCGATCTACTTGTAAAAATTAAAACGACAAAATTGATTCGTTAATTGGGTGGGGGACACGTTTGGTTCAGCATACCTACGAAACCAAGTTCAAAACCATCCTGGTGCCTTCCGATAAAATAAAATGGGGACTTATGTACCTCGTTGAAAGATATATTAAAGGGCTACAAAATGACTGTAGAAAATTAAAAAAATATGTCGCCCACTAAAAAGAGGGAAAGAAATGATTATGAAATCTATTTTTATTGCAATATAGCCCGTCCTCGATTTATTACAAGGTGTAGACCTCGTCCTGAGTGAACGCATAGTTATCGCGTCACGTTAATTCGAATATTTGGCCCAATTTTTACGAAAATTTGGGAAATTTTGATTTTTGAGGACATATATTGAGACATCGTTGGAAGGGGCTCGTCGAGGGCTACAATCGGATAAGAATAATTTCTTTTTTAAATATTCTGATAAAAAAGGTCGTAGGCCCCCTTCCGGAGCTCCCCGGGGGGGGGGGGGGGGGGTAATTTTATTATTTTCGGATTCAGCGGAGGTCAAAACCCTATTTGTGACGGTTTGCCCCTCCGACTGCAAATGTGGGTTTTAGTCGCCAACGGCCCCCCTAATTACGGTGGAAAAATTGTTTTTTATACTTGACCAATGAGGTAAGCCCTATCCAATGATACCACCCGCATGGGGGTGGGACAATTAGGGGGAGCACACAGGCCAAAAACGGGACCTAAATTTCAACCAACTCGATGTAACTATTCGAAAAAAGCCCCCCAGGGGGTCGGGGGGGGGGGGGTTACCCATCGTGTAGCCCGGAAAAAAGTAGATACTAGGACCGGGTTTGGAGGTACCTAGCTAGTGAGGGAAGTCGACAATTTGAAAAATCCCTTATTTTGCGCCATCTCACGTTTCCTATTGACGAGTTAGTTAAAAACTAAAAATTTTTGCATGGAAACTTCCAACTTCTTTCAAAAAACACTTTAAAATATTTACAGGAACCACTGTTAAACTATGGAATGATTAACTACGTACATAATTTAAACAGCCAATGTCTAAAAACACACTATAGACAGTGAAAACATCTTACAAGGTAAAAAAAATCCTTTAAAAGATTTTTATCTTCATAAAATTTCGCAAATCTCATGTTATGTTATCTGTTACGGCGCCATACTGGTTTATTTTGCAGCGTCGCCAAAGCTAATTTTAATCGCAAATTGTCTCAGGTATTAGTTATTGTGTTATTGTCTGGTCATTGTAGGTACTGCCGGCTGATATTGTCGGTATTGTGAGCTATTGCCACAATACTTTTTGGTATTTCCTGGTATTGTCATGTACTGTGGAAGTAGTGCCAGGTATTGTAACAGTATTGTGAGGTATTTTCATGGTATTGTAAAGTATTGTCACCTAATTTGTACATGTATTGCCATGAGGGGATACCCCCTCGCAGTAAAATGAACATGCGCGGGCGACTAGAACGTCATCTATCTGACGCATCGAACGTCGCGCCGTCGGTTAGCGTAACCAATCTTGGTCGGGGATAAAGTATAGTATTCCACTCGCATTTAAGGAGCGTTATTCTCTCGGGCAACTTGTGCCACTCGCTTCGTTCGTGGGCTCAAACGTTACCCTCGAGAATAAAGACTCTCATTAAATGCTTGTTGTATAATATACTATTAAATACTCAATATTGGTTATTCTTTTTTTCAAATTGGGAGGATTTTTATCGATTTAAGTCCAAAAACTCATGGTTTTAGATAAATTGACTGAAAACATCATTTCAGTCACCCAAAAATTGATTTTCCGATAAGTAAAGAAAACTGTTTTGGATTGTGTCTCTAAAACTGAAATTTCTTTCTGTGCCTTGGCCTTGACCAGGACAAAACGCTTTTATCCAAGGTCAAAAATTTGTTTTTTCTATAAGTGCAGATGAGCCTTATAGACTTGCGATCACACATTGAAGTTTTTAAATATTTATTAAGCAGAAAATCGGAAAAAAGAGTCCGAGAACTGACAAAATTTTGGATAAACTTGGCCTTGTTCAAGAAGAATCTTTTTTGTACGACCTGTCTATTCTGACATGTTTACCGTACCTGCTTTCGAAACAGTAAGGACAAGTTTCCAGTTGCTAAGGCTAACAAAACGGTAAGTGATTTACTTACTGTTCTAGAACGGTAAGTTAGTCTGATATTTTAAATGCTTTCAAGTTTAACGAAGAACGTCCTTCTTGCCATGCATTTTACATATCTGATTCTTCCGATTCAGACATCTCGTCACACAAGGATTGCATTTTCAACCAGAACACACGAAAAATACTAGCTTGTAATTCAGAAGTTGACACAAATTGATTAATATTTTGACATCAATAAAGAGAAGGATCATTCATATCCTTGGCAACCAAATAATGGGCACACATATGGCCACGCGTCTGGTGCTGGTTATGTCGATCTTAATAATATTGTCGTGTATTTTTCAAAGTTCCATTACTTAAAAAAAATTATTATGATTACGCAAAACTGGTTGTACAAAAAATAGTATAAGCATCACAAACAGTAATAGTTTTACTGGTCTCAGACAAAATTGAAGACAAAACTTTGTCTTCAACCGGTAAAACTTCCTTACTGTTCTTGATACTTAATATACTATTAATCAGCCAAAAATTAAGGCGACTGCTGACTATGGTTCAAAAACTTCATAGTTAATATTCAAGGAATAAAACAAAAGTTTTTGGATTTTTGATTTAGAACTGAACTATTTCATCCACAACTAAGAGAAAACATACCAGTTTCCAGTGATTTTAGGCGATATTTTATAATAATCTTGGTCCTAGCAAAGGAATATCACATTTCCATTGGTTTCTTTTTATCAAGTTAAATTTTGTTTTTTTGTTTACAGAATGCTTACCTACCATTAAAAATTATAATCTTCATAGTGTGCGAAGATTCAGCTTTATTAAACTAAACTATCGGTCGATTAAATAAATTTTAATAATCGCACCACAAAATCAGCAAAATCTTACCTAAAAGTCAATAGAATTATTAGTTGTTATCCAATCATCATATCATCCAATGCAGAATTGCTTGGTGATTCAGAATCCAATAAAAAAAATCAGGACTGTACGAAAAAAAATGAAGTTGATGTTGGCTACATACAAAAACGAAACGTCTTAGTAGTAGAGCAAAAAATGTCTATGAAGAATGGTCCAATTTTTCTATACCTCTTTAAATTAAGACTAGAAATAATAAGAACGTTTTTTTTTTATTTCTATTTTTTGCAAATATTTCCGAAACCAGTGGGAATGTTCGAAATTTGCAAACATCATCGTGTATACTACTTCATATTTAAAATAAACTGTAATTTTTCTAAATTTTTGTTTTAATCTGTAAATGTTGATAAAGCAAGGTGAGCACAAATTATGTATTTACAGATTACCGTTTACATGCCAGTAAAAAATCATAATTTTTTGTTTTGCATCTAGAAGCAAATCTTAGCACTTGTTTCAATTGTTAATTTTTATAAAAAAAAAACTAAAATATCTCAAAAACTATAAGAGATAGATATATATAGATAAATGCAAAAAAATCTTAGACAAATATTTAATGAAAAAAATGTCATATTAGTCATGTCTAATTTAAAATAAGAAAGTCGGTAATGAATGCGCAAAATTAGGACAACCCGTCTATACAACAGTTTACTAAATTATGAAATTTTGTATTTGAATTTTTCTTTTAGCACTTTCACAGTTTTCAAGATAAAGTCACAAGGTCACCTCTTGATGGCCACCCTGTTCATAAAAATCAATACAAGCTTTTCTAACTACAGGGCATAAAATTTGGGGCTAGGAATTGCGTGTCTTGGACCCTACAGTCTAGTGGTTTATTATAAAACTGTATCTTAAACTAACACTAAAAAAATACGTTGAACCTACAAATTCCAAGGCACTCTGCTAGAGATTTGTTTTAAAGGACAATTTTTAATTTCAGATCTGAACTGACCCGTCATAAAAAAATAAATGCATTTTTGAATTATTGTACACTGCAGTACGTACACATATCTAACATTTAATAACATTCTTTGTCTTAAAAGAATAAACCAACACACATTTCTATAGCCCTACGTTGGGTATCTTTTAGATATCAACAGGCGCATAAGACAATAACCCCTGACTTCCTATGAGCGAACTCTGTTTGTGTTTTGTGTTGGAATGTAACCAAAGCAAGTAAATAAGCCCATAGCTAATGCATTGCACAAGTAAAAGATACTGTGAAAAAAATATAAATAGTGTTACGTAATTGCAGTAAAATTTGAATGGAGAAATATTGGTTTTGGTAGCACTTAAAGATGCTTAAAAAGGGAAGTAGGCAATTAATAAAATAAACTTCCGATTATTTGCAGTACCTGCTTAATCGTGAACAAAGCTAGTGTCCTAATTCTTGCAAAATTAACACCAAATATGTTGTGAAATTTGAGTACCTACAGTCTATTCGAATTTCAGTGGTTATAGACACAAAAAGAAAACAATAAGCATCACAATACAATTGGTAAAATTTACAGCTCCTTTAGCTACTGAAGAAAAGTTCGCAATGCACTAAAATACCCAACGAAACGACCTTCCATACTGGTTATGTGTTGCCTACAGGTCACCAAAACATTCCTCCGACAGACCGAAGTCTTAAGGTCCACGTCTTACCTTCGTATTGGGTTAATCCTGACCAAATATCCAGGTATTAGGGTGCACCAGCACTTTAGTAGTCACTATTGTCATTGACACTAAACCGATTTTCGCACGATTTTTGCAAAAGAAATATGCAAAAGAGTCCGTAGACCGAAGATAACGAAAGGTAACCTATCGCAATCGCAGCACTGTTCGACTATTGTCGGATCGGCCGGCCGAGCGCCTCATGAGGTGAGCTGAAGGTGCGTCCCGTTAGGTCTGGTATGTGGTGCCACAGACCGCCTGCACCAAGAAATACGGTGCAATGTAATAATGTGAATGTTTATTGCGTAGTAAGGTTATCGGTAATAAGGCAAATGAAAAATGTCCACTAAATATGCAGAAACTGCTGATTTTTTGACGTTTATTGACGTCCTCCTCAAGGCTAAAAACAAAAAGTGCATCATTTTAAAATATGCCAAGTCGATAAGCAATCAAAACTAGACAAACAAAAATATCAAAATAAATTCGGACGGGCAAGCGGTACTCAAAGAACTTGACTCCAGCAGGATCTGTGAATCTCGGAGAATTCTCGGAAATTCACGGAACTGTCTCGGAGTTCAGAGTTCGAAACATACTGAACCACATTGGGGAGCATAATAGTCTGGATTCTAGGTCACAAAGGCCTTAAGGGCAATAAAATCGCCGATTTTCTTGCAAGGGATAAAGGGCTTTATAGATAGATAGATAATAACTTTTATTAAAAAAAAAAATAATTACAGGTAATCATTATGTCAAGAACACCTCAACAAGGTAACAGTATACATTACTTATACATTTTGCACACTTAAGAAAAATTCGTCAAAATTATGTGGCTTTATATTAACAAGTAAATGAAAGAGACTTTTTTTAAAAGCTCCCAAATCTTGTGTCCCTCGTAATTCCCTGAGAGACTATTAAAAAGTCTTATACACCTATAACAACTCTGCTTTTCCGTTAAAGCCAACCTGTGCCGTGGAAAATTATAAAGTGATATATAAGGTGATTCATTAGATATCGCGCAAACAATGAGAGATCTCTTTTTAAAAACATTATATATGTTCGAAAATTGATATTGCAGGGAGGGTCAGAAGGACATTGGCTCTAAACAAAATTCTACAACTAGTCAAGGGAGATGATATGCTTAGGGTACTTCTCTGATTTGGGAGTAAAGAGGTTGTGTTAGTGTTATTACCCCAAAATAAAATGGCAAACTTCAACAAAGAATAAACGTTTCCATAGTATGCAATCCTCAATGTGTCAAATCCACAATGCTTTGCCAACACTCTCAGCGTATAGTTTGGTGAAGACAACCTGAGATCTAAATTATCAATGTGATTCCTGTAAGACAGGCTCCCATCTAGTTCCAAACCCAACACTCTGGCAGAATTACGCAATGGCACATCGTGCTATTTTAGCTTTAAGGCCCCTGTAAGAGGTAGCTGTAATCCCATAGTTTTAAAGCAGATGCACTGTGTCATTTCCACATTGAGAATCAAACCATTCTGAGAGAACCAACTGTCCAAACTATCAAAATATTGCCTGCACAGTTCCTGCATCGAGTCTGATGACCGGGCATGTATTAAGCAGGTTGTGTCATCCGCATAGTTAATTAAATTACAGTTTGGAGAGACTATGATAGTAGGGAGATCGTTGAGAAAGATTATAAAAAGAAGGCCAAGAATACTGCCCTGTGGGACGTCACGGGTAACGTAGTCCTGACCTAGCTTGCCTGCCACAGTCAGTTATGTTGCAACAACCTGAGTTCTATCCAATAAATAAAATTTGATCCACGAATAGGCACCGCCATTGATTCCATATTAATTCAATTTTTCAAAAATGATAACATGATTTAAACTATCAAATGCCTTGGAGAGGTCAAGAAAAAGTCCGCAGACATTATCGCCCCCCTCCAAGGCCTCTACTGCAGGTTTGGAGGAGAGCTATCATGGCCTTCTCAAAGAGTTTAGCGAATACCGATTGTACACTGATTGGACGATAATTAGATATCACATCCGAGTAACCCTTTTTGTATATCGGTGTAACAATAGAGTGCTTGAAATCTGAAGGAAAGATGCCAGTCCTTAGGGAGACGTTCATTACATGTTTTAGTGGTAGACATATTTCATTTAAAAATGCCTTTAGTAGAAACACGGAAACCTCATCCCCACCCACACATTTTTATTTTTTAGATGATTAGTGATAGTGAGGACTTCACTTGAAGTCATTATAGGAATGTAAATTGAGGACGCAATTGAGAAGTCTGGGCACGAACAAGAGGTACTGCCAGAGCACGGAACCTTAGAACTCCTAATGAAGAAATAATTAAACTTGTTTGCCAAGTCAAATATATTTCCTTTGGGTAACTTATTTCGATGAGATGGATGTTCATTTGTTAGTTCTAGTTCTTTGATTATTTTCCACGTGGTCTTGGATTTATTATCAGCAGCATTCAGCCTCCTCCGAATTAAATCTCCTTTTGATTTGTTTAAAAGCAACTTGTAGTGATTTTTAAGTTCAAGATAGTGATCTTTAAATTTCGCTTCCCTGCTTGATAAAACATATGGCATAGGGCCTGAACCGGTCTTGGGTATCGCTAGAGAGGTATCGAAGAGGACAAAAATCCAGATGGAGGAAGAACAGGCCGAACGTTACTGGATGGACTGCCCGGGACTTGCCCATTCAAGTTTATACATCAGGAACCATGTGAGAAATTGACAAAAGACTTATTAAACCTCGACAGACAACAGCTCAAAGCCGCTATCGGCTTATACATTGGGCACTGGAGGATGACAAAACTGTAGAACACATCCTGAGTGAATGTACTGCAGCTGAAAGACGGCACATCTGACCACCGGACTTCCACAAAATTTCACTCAAGAAGATGATGGACTTTCTAAAAGGACTGATGGGTCTTCTGAGTGAATTTTAATTGATATTGAGGCACAATAGATCTTGTAGGTCGCGGTGCACCTGCCTTTCTCTTAGGTCCACTCATTTGGAATCAATCAATCAATCATCAATCAATCGTTTTAAAATGAGAAAAACTCCGTTATAAACACGAAACAATGCACACTAAAAAACATTAAAAACAATGTTAAAAAAAACACTTTTTAAGAATTGGCACCTAAGAACGCAAAAACGAAGAGTGAAACTTATGCAAAATAGTATAAAATGCAGGGACGGCAAGTATGTAAGAATAATCACAAAAAGTTTGTTAGACCAACAAAAATTATCATTAACAACATTCAAGCATTGTTTTTAGCCTTGAGAAACATGTCAATAAACGTCGAAACGTCGGCAGTTTCCGCTTACTTAGTGGAAATTTTTATTTGCCTTATTTCTGATAACTTTGATTGATTTGATTGATTTCAAATAAGTGGTCCGACGAGCGGGGGCGTGCACCGCGACCTACAAGATCAATTGTGCCTCAATATCAATTAAAGTTCAGTCAGAAGACCCAGTTCTAAGGTAAGCGCATTATGTTCCCCAATGTGATTGAGTATATTTGGAACTCCCCAGACAGTTGTCATACAGATCCTGCTGGATCAGTGCCGCTTGACTGTCCGAAAATATTGTGATATTTTTGTTTGTCCAGTTTTGATTGCTTATCGTCCTGGCAGATATTTCAATGAAATATTGTTGCGTGCTTTCGCAGACTCTCCTGGAGCCTGTATCTCTGTCCACCGCTATACGCCCCAGCTCCCACTTCCTCGGGAGTTATCGAGCCATCCGCGTACCAGAAGCGGTGCCCGTTCAGTAGCCTTAGCTTATTCTGGTCCCATTCCTCCTTTGTAGGGAGGTTTACCGTGTAGGCTGAATAAGTGTAGGTGACAGACACGAACGAGACTAGTCTCTTGCCTCCCACCCGTAGGCATTAGCAGTTCCCTCAACCCACAATCCAGCAAAACCCCTCTCAATGGAACCCACCGCCTCGTACGCCATCCCCATTCCCGCCAGCCCCTGGATTCAAGAATCCTAGACTGACGGGCCGGGAATTAGCGGGAAAAGTAGCCCTTTTTTTCTTTATTAAACCAAACTTAACCTGACGCAACATAATTCATGAACAAAAAAACTCTACTCGAAGCTGGCACTGTGGCAGATTTGCAACCCAACAAACTGAAACGATTGACGGCCCAAGAACGCTAGATCAATCTGCGATGACAACTCCGGCGAATCTATTTATGGCATCTATCATTTTCCGGTCAATCCTTCTCTCTTCTCCCATCTGTCTCACTCCTTGCACACCCATTTCGTTCACCAATTCCACCCTTCTTATCACTTTCTCATTCTTCATACACACTTTCCTCACATGCCGAGAATCCTCTGGACCATTACCACACTCGCACGCCACCTATTCGGAATCTGTGCAAGTATGCTTTCAGATTCCCATGCCCGGTCATCAGCTGTGTCGCCTTGAATCCTAGATCTATTCGTTCATCACCCACACTTTTCCACACCTCATACAAACTTCTCCCTTTATCTCACTCCCACCCCATTATTCTTTCTATAAATCTCTTACCCTCGTCTTCATTTCGTTCCTATTTGTCTTCCTATTCCGCAGCCTATCGCACTCGTGCTCTGGTAACACGTCGGACATTCTTGCCTGCTCCGCCATGTTATGCGCCACTTTCATACCTTCACTCTCCCTGCTTTTCGATTCAATTTTTATGTGTTTTCCTTCCACTCTACTCATTCTTTCTACTCTTGCCTGCACAATACCACCATAATATGCACACTCCTCTTTTCCATCATCATCCCCACAACAATTTTACTGCAATCACATGCAATCATTATTGTTCCAACCACATTCATTCTCTCGATCATTTCAATTGCCACAATCACTCCTATTAGCTCCATTTCCACCGTACTGCCGATTCCTCTCAACTTTTCGTTTCCCCTCACTTCCCTCCATCCTTCTACCTCCATTTTCCTGCACCACCCCACCGTCGAAACCTTTTGTCTACAACTAGCATCGACAAACACCCATCCTTGTACGTTTAATTCTTCCACATGTTTGCTCCTCTGATACACTTTCTCACTCTCTCTCATTCTTCCTCTTATCTTTTCCTCACTTACCTGTTCCAACCGCTCGCTCATAACCACACCCGTCACACCTAATGGCGCAACACCTCCAAGCACTCTCAACGCTTCCGTAGACGCCGTCCTGTACGCTCTGTTTATCATCAGAAGAAAAGGCCTCTGCGCCGAATCCAGTTGCCTGGTCACCCGCGAGTCCCCTACTCTGACTCCCCACGCCTCGCTCCCATACATTAATGTTCCTTTCACCACCTTTTCATACAACCTTTTAGCCATGTCTTTGACCAGAGTCCTCCGCCGGCGCCACCCACAGAAGCCTGCCATTTTCCTTGCTATTTCACCCGCTTTCTTTCGTACTTCCTTCGCATGCTCTATAAAGTTCATCTTTTTGTCAACATGTATGCCCAACACTTTCACCACGTCCACACATCCCACTACTCTCTCTCCCCCATTCTCACCACGGGAGGTCTAATTCTTCCACCCACAAACATAACAGACATTTTTCCTGATTGTATCTCATTCTGTCTCCCATTCTTTACACTTATCCCGCACAGCCTTCCATTTCCTTTAAATTTCTTTCACAGACCTACCCGCCTATCATTCAGAAATTCCCAACATATATTCTTCATTCTCTTGCTCATCCCGTGCTTTCCCATCATTCTATCTACAACTGGAGGCCACGCCAGATTAAAGGCATTGCTCAGGTCCAACGCTACCACAAGTGTGAGTAGACCATCCCGCTTTTGCTTTTCAGAATCTCAATCACTTATGTCGCTGCCATCACCGTGCTCCTTCCCGCTCTGAACCCATACTGCCTCTCGCTCCATTTTCCTTCCCTCTCGTACCAACTTCTCACACGCTCATTCACCACCTTGTCCAGGATCCCAACTCCCCAGAGTTGGCATCAGGCTGATTGGCCTGACTCCCCCACTCCCAGCTTGAGGATCCACCTCAATCTCACTCTCTTCTACACCCCTGGGAACACACTCATCCTCCAACAAGCATCATACAGTTCACTCATTTCCTGCCCAAACGCTTCAAACACATGCTACATACATTCATTCGGAATTCTATCATCCGCCATTGATCTTACACTCTTCAAACCTCTCACCACTCATTCAACCTCCGCCTTACCAATGCCTACATCATAGTATTCGTCCTCCTCCCCACTCTCTCTTTCATGCCCGCATTCTCTCCGCTCATTTAATTCATCTGCACTAACGGTGGGGGCCCTTTCCTGCTCCTGTGTCCTCATTGCCTCCGCCGTTTGTCCAATTCTTTTCCTTCGACGATCCCATGCTTTCCCATTATTTCCCAAACCTTGTTCCCTTCGTTCCCCTCTGTGATCTCCAGTACATCCATTTCCCAACATTCCATCTCCTTCTCTTTTATTTTGTTTTTGTACTCTCTCCTAATCTCTCTTCATTCATCTTCCAATCTAACGCGTTCATTCATGGATCTCTCCATTTGCGCTCTTTTCCTCGCCCTCCTAACATCTATCCTCATCTGTCTCAATTCGTCATCCCACCATTCTTTCCCCTTCCATTCATCTACTCTCACTTTCCTTATTATCCTCCTTACTATCTTCCTGACCCACTCTTGCATTCTCACCGCTTCCTTCTCTACATCATCACTCCCTATGATGGGCCTAAGTTTGAAACCTCTCATTTCATGCACAAAACCTCTCCACTCTACGTTCACCAAATCATAGTTTAAACTTTTCCTCACCTGCATCTAATTTTCTCCTTCCAGTTCAATCTCAATCACACGGTGGTCACTGAGAACATCCTCACTAACCACCCTCTATTCTTCCACTCTCACTCCTCTGTACAGCGTCAGGTCGATCCACCTCTCGCCGTTCACCGTACTGAAAGTGGCTGGCTGGGTGTTCTTGTTCGCCATACTGATGCCATCCTGCGCTATCCATTCCAGCCATTCTTCACCACGCCGTATGTTTTCCATTCATGTCACCATAAATCACCATTCCCCATTCATACTTACTTGTCCAATCCTCCAGTTCCTGCATTCTTCTGCTTCCTCCCCCAGGCTCGTCATACAAGGACACTACCACCAATCCACTCTAGTTCAACAATACACACATTCATCGTACTCTCGTCCTTCATCATAACTACTTTCACTCCATCTTTCATCCAAACTTCCGTCTTGCTCTCCTCACCCACTCTAAACCTTACGAAACCTTCAATATCTCTATTTTTCTTATAAGGTTCCTGAACGCATACCACATCTGCTTCGCATTCCCTCGCATATCTATTCAACATAACACTCGCCCCTCTTCCTCTCCCCACATTCAATTGTAAAAACTTCACTCCCATCTTACTCGTTCATTCCCTCATTCTCACTCCCCATTGCATTTTCTTTCAGTCCAGTTACACATTCTCTGCCAGGGCAGCCCGTCGATCCGCGTGTCTGTTCCAGGCTTAGCACATACACTGGACATCTCTTGCCTATTGTTGTCTATTGCCGTGTGCTCTCTGCCTTCCTTTTTAACGCTGTTTTTCTTGCAGTTTGGACGTGTAGGTGACAGGGGGGCATCACGTCCGAAGGCATACCCAGCAAAGCATTGCCGATTAATTCAGCCTGCAGTGGGTTTGGTTCCAATGTAATGTATGTTGTGGAGTCTGTATACACTCCACTTGGCTTCCCTCTCCACCAGAATGTGGAGCAGGATTAGCCCGAGAATTCTTTCCATGGCCAATGTTGGAGTAGTGCCAAATGCCCCACTGATGACCAGGCAGGCTTGACGTTGCAATGAATGTCAGACAATAGCTCCATACGTGTATGTAGCAGTCTGTGTCCACAGTATGTACCTTTTGCATGTCCACAAGAACAATTTAGCCCTGCTGATCATTCTTTCCATATGTTCATTTCAGTTTAGTGTCTTATCTAGTATTACGCCGAGATATTCTATTTCTTCTGCAAATTTCATGATTTTGCCCAGCAAGAAGGGTGGCCTCAAAGAGTCCAATTTTCTCCTCCTTGTGAACGGAACCACCACGGTTTTGTCCGGGTTGATAAGACATCTTCTCCTAGACACCACTTGTAGATGGTGTTGATAATCTCGTAGGGGATTGTTGTTATGCGTCCTCCATGATAGCCTCGAATCAAGATGACCAGGTCGTCTGCATACGATTGAACATCCACATCCCACAGTTCAACCACAGCAAACAGGTCATCCATCACTACGGACCACAGAAGAGGTGATAGAACTCTGAAGGTTCTATCGGCTCTGAAGCAAACTGTTGTGTCTTGTCGTGATTGCTCGGTTGCTTAGCATGCTGCGCGTCCAGTCCTGAGTAGTCTGCTCTACCCCTCTAGCACCAAGCGCTTTACAGAGAGAGTAAAGGAGGTCATTATTGAAAGCTCTTTCAATATCCAGGAATATCCCTACCGCTATGCTCCCCTCCTTGAGGTGACGCGAAAAGTCTTCTAGCAAACTTTTGTAAAAGTTTTAGTTTATTTTGGCCCAAAATTAGAAATATTTTAAATGTGAGCCTCTATCAACCTGTTTTGAACTTTTTTTTTCTATAAGCTTCTTGCTCTAAAAATTAGCATAAATAATGAGTGTGTTTGAAAGCTTTTAAACAATTTTGGCTTAAAATTAGAAATATTTTAAATGTATGCTTATAATTATCTGCTTCTTTTAGACATATTTTTCTGTAATTTCGTAACTATTCCAGATATTTTTTTTTAAGATTAAGAACAGAACATGCTATTCTCGTATTCTTCCAATTTCTCTATTTTTATTACATATATCGTTAAAATTTTTGTTCTTTTATATATTTTTTTCATTAATTTCATTCTTCGTAATTTTGTTACAAAGTTAATCTTTTTCAAAAGACTCAACTATAATTGGTAAATTGATTTGCATTGAGATAATTTTGGCTCAAAACTGTGACTTTTTTTAATGAAATATTGATTTTTCATTAAAAATAATTAAAAAATATTGAAGTTTTTATATGGTTTTTGGTACGAAATTAACTTTTCCAGCGAGTAAAAATGAATTTATATTAAGAGAATTTTGTTTCGAAAAGACTTAATTTTCGATTTGTTAAACTACAGAAATTTTAAACAAAATTGGCTAAAAATTAGAATTATTTTATATTTTTCATTTTGGTTCTCTTTTGTTTTTTTAATTATTTTCAGATTTTATTATTTTCGTTAACTTATCTAGATTTTTAGCTCGTGCTTTTGTAGTTTTATATATTTTTTTTGTTAGTTCAGGTCAGTGTTCTTTAATTATTCATATTTCCCTATTCCTATTATTTGTCCTGTTTTGGTCTTTATTTTTTTTTTCATCGATTTGAATTACATTTTTTCATTCTGTGGAGGTAATTTTGACAGAAATTTGGACTTTTCCAACGAGTTAACACTTGCAAGGCAAATTGAATTGTATTGAGACAATTTTGGCCCCAAAACTATGTTTTTTTTACAAATAACAATTCTGCAATAAAAAATCAAATTTATTAAAAAAGAACTTGGTCCAAATGGGACTTGTTTTAAAAGATTTAAACAATTTTGCCCTAAAATTAGAAATATTTTAAATTAATGGCTCTAACTATTTGCTTTTTTAGACATATTTTTTCTATAAATTCCTCAACCAGATTTTTTGATTTAACGTTAAGAACAGAACTTACTGTTCTCTTATTATTAAAATTTCTTTCTGTTTATTCTTTGTCATGTTAACATATTTGTTTCATTGATCTAAATTAAATATTTTATTGGTTTATTTTTACGAACCGAAAGGATGTGACGTAAATGCGGGTGAAAATATATCATGTAAATTTTGACTCAAAACTGTGTTTTTTTTAAGCTTTAATAGATTTTTGGCCCCAACGAGCCAAAAGTCGATTTCCATTGAGAAAATTTCAGTCCCAAAAAAAAAATCTTTTAGTAAAGTTTTGTAAATTTTTGGATTATTTTGGCCCAAAATTAGAAATATTTTAAATGTGAGCCTCCACCAACCTATTTTGAACTTATTTTTTTTCTATAAACTTCTTGCTCTAAAAATTAATATAAATAATGAGTGTGTTTGAGAGCTTTTAAACGATTTTGGCTTAACATTGGAAATATTTTAAAGATATGCTTATAATTATCTGCTACTTTTAGGCATATTTTTCTATAATCCGCTAAATATTTCAGATTTTTTTTTAAGATTAAAAACAGAACTTACTCTTCTCGTATTCTTCAAATTTTCCTATTTTTATTACATGTATCGTTCAAATTTTTGTTCTTTTATATATTTTTTTCATGAATTTCATTGTTTCGTAATTTTGTTGGTAACTGTGTTTTTTAAAATAAAATATTGTTGATTTTTTAAGTTTTTTATATGGTTTTTGATCGGAAATTAAGCTTTTCCAGCGAGTAAAAATCAATTTAAATTAAGATAATTTTGTTTCGAAAAAAACTTCTTTTTCGATTTGTTAAACTATCGAAATTTTAAACAGATTTGGCTAAAAATTAGAAATATTTTTTATTTTGCCTTTAGCTCTTTTGATTTTTTTTAATGATTTTGAGATTTTTTTATTTTCCTTAACTTATCTAGATTTTTAGCTCTTGCTTTTGTAGTTTTACATTTTTTCGCTTTGTTATTGTGCTTTAATTCTTCGATATTCCCTATTCCTATTATTTGTCATGTTTTGTTCATTTTTTTTCTCATCGATTCAAATACTTTTCTTCATTCTATCGAGGTAATTTTGACAGAAATTTGGATTTTTCCAACGAGTTAACACTTGCAAGGCAAATTGAATTTTATTGAGACGATTTTGGCCCAAAACTATGTTTTTGTCAAATAACGATTGTGCAATAAAAAAATCAAATTTATTAATAAAAAGAACTTTTCCCAATGTGTGTCCACCAAAACTGTGTTTTTTTTTAATTAATGATACCTACTTGTTTAAGCTTCTATAGAGTTTTGGCCCCAAATAGAACTCCAACAAGCCAAAAATCGATTTTGATTGTGAAAATTTAAGGTCCGAAGAGAAAAGTCTTTTAGCAGAGTTTTGTAAAGTTTTTGGATTGTTTTGGCCCAAAATTAGAAATATTTTAAACGTAAACCAACCTCTTTTGAACTTATTTTTTTTCTATAAGCTTCTTGCTCTAAAAATTAACATAAATGAGTGCATTGCCAGATTTTAACATTCTGAAATCAAAGTGGTAACCAACGGTATTATTCTGATTGGCATGTTTGTCCATCATAGCATTTCTAACACTGAAGACAACATGCTTGAATTTTGTATATTTTAAATTATAATTTAAGGGCATGAATGCTTTTTTTGTTCAACCTTAGTAAATATTTAGATTAGAGTTCCCCAGAAACTCTATTAGAAGAAAGTTCAGAACTACCTTACAAATTAACCAAAGACGAACCAAATAAACATAATGTGGGCATTTATTGATAGTTTTCGGTGAATTAACTAGCCAAAAATGCACAAAAGACAATACCTTGGATAAAATAAGCTACTGATGTTGCTAAAGAGCAAATTGAAAAAGTAATGGTCGAAGCAAGACGATAAGAAACGTGTCAGTTTTCCCTGATCGTGGTATATAGGAACTATTGAAAGTCTTCACGTCGTTGGCGCAGACCATCAACACCAATAACACTCTAAGTACCTACGTATTAAATGAAGTAACCAACGGAGTAGCTTTTTATTACCCAAAATGACCAGACAAAAATTATTCCTTTGTACTACTTTTCCGCAGAATAAAAATGTTGAGTAACAGTTTTTCTTTATGTTTGCTCTAATTGTTGATACGTAGTGGCCGAAAAACTAGGAAGAAAGTAAAATTGAGAAAAAAAACAGTTCAAAGTACATTTTTTAAAATGGAACCTCTTATATTTATAATTTAATCTTATTCAGCGTTGAGAATAAGTTAAATTTTTTGTAAAAACTCATGTGTGTGTCGCCCTGGTGTCGCCCTTATGGCACTGAAAATTTTATGCAACATTTTAATTTTTGGCAATTTTTAAAATTTGTGTTTTATGTTTACATCCGCTATTCACCTCTTTTAACTTACATTATACTGTTACGGGATAGGTTACACACTTTTATTTACTTTTAACTTTATTTACTTAACACTGTTCGCTTGCCTCCTTATTTTGCTTATTTACTACACTGCACTATCTATTCGATCCCATTTCGCGCGACTCGCTGGTTTATATACCCGGCCTGAACACACTCTCGTACTTTCAAGAACGGACGCGACTGTTTCCGGTTCGCGTTTAGTCTAGATGGGTTCCCGGGGTCGCGGTCGGCGCTCGGCGTCGCCGCTTCGGCCCGAATCTCTGTGAACTGACGGTCAGGCGTAACAATACATTGTCTGATTGTAGCATTTACCAGAAGTTATAAATGCAGGAAATAGCAAGAACCTATCGAATGGGAAAGGCACTGCCCATATAATACATGTGAAAACTTGCAATAAGGCTTTTTGAAAAATTTTAAGACCTAGTGAAATCTTCCCAAGAAAATAGGTGAAAAAGTTTTCACAAGATGGAATATACCCAATTATATTTAAAAAAAAAATCAATTTTCTGAGTTTTTGTGAATTTTGTTAGCAACTTTGTTAGCAATCAAAATGGTATTATATTAGATTTTTGGAAAAATTGTGGTGTTGGTCATTTAGACTTTGTGGTAGTTAAGTACAAGGTGCTCTTTACAATAAGTATCCAGCTATAGGC
Source organism: Taphrorychus bicolor (assembly GCA_951812265.1). Lineage (NCBI taxonomy): Eukaryota > Metazoa > Arthropoda > Insecta > Coleoptera > Curculionidae > Taphrorychus > Taphrorychus bicolor. The sequence goes on along the minus strand of OX638298.1, from coordinate 42,294,248 downwards.
ATTTTCATTTTTTTTCCGATTTCTGCTCATTTATTAGTGTCTTTTGCTTCTCACTTGTTCCGGTATTAGTACTTTCTATGTTCGAATTTAAGAATTTGGTTTGTCTCTTAGAAGAATTTGATCAGCTGCTGTTCTTGACAGTGAGGGTATAGTGTGCGGTGTTCATTAGAAAACATCATCTAGCAAGTTATGCATTTTTTAGAGGTAGCATAATCAAAGTAAATGGACTTTTGTTCTTCCATCGATTTCTTTTCAAATTTCATAGGCAACTAAATGACGTTTTCTAATGAAGACCCCCTATTTGCAGAGTTCTCAATTTTACATATTGTCTCTTGTATATGCGCATGTATGGGCGGTAATTCAAGGAGCTATATGTCAAAGTCAGTTCTCACAATTTGTGTTTTAGTGCTGTTTTATGATTAATATACAAAACTCTTTATAAATACTTTTTGCACTTAGTAGAATAAAAAGCCACTTTTTAGTTGTATTAAGTGCTTAATTTGGAAATAGTTTATATATTTCATTTTAGCTCTTTTGGTTTTTTAATTATTTTCAGATTTTTTTATTTTCGTTAACTTATCTAGATTTTTAGCTCGTGCTTTTGTAGTTTTATATATTTTTTTGTTAGTGTTCTTTAATTCTTCATATTTTCCAATTCCTATTATTTGTCCTGTTCTGTTTTTTAATTTTTTTTTCATCGATTTGAATTACATTTTTTCATTCTGTGGAGGTAATTTTGACAGAAATTTGGACTTTTCCAACGAGTTAACACTTGCAAGGCAAATTGAATTGTATTGAGACAATTTTGGCCCCAAAACCATGTTTTTTTACAAATAACAATTCTGCAATAAAAAATCAAATTTATTAAAAAAGAACTTGGTCCAAATGGGACTTGTTTTAAAAGATTTAAACAATTTTGCCCTAAAATTAGAAATATTTTAAATTAATGCCTCTAAATATTTGCTTTTTTTAGACATATTTTTTCTATAAATTTTTCAACCAGGTTTTTTGTTTTAACGTTAAGAACAGATTATTGTTATATTATATTATATATATATTATACTGTTCTCTTATTATTAAAATTTCTCTGTTTTTATTCTTTGTCATGTTATGTTCATTTTTGTTTAAGATATTTTTTTCATTGATCTAAATTAAATATTTTATTGGTTTATTTTTTCGAACCGAAAGGATGTGATGTAAATGCGAGTGAAAATATGTCATGTAAATTTTGACTCAAAACTGTGTTTTTTTAAATTAAAGATACCTAATTTTTTTTAAGCTTTAATAGAATTTTGGCCCCAACGAGCCAAAAATCGATTTTCATTGAGAAAATTTCAGTCCCAAAAGAAAAGTCTTTTAGTAAGGTTTTGTAAATTTTTTGGATTATTTTGGCCCAAAATTAGAAATATTTTAAATGTGAGCCTCTACCAACCTATTGTGAACTTATTTCTTTTTCTATAAACTTCTTATTCTAAAAATTAATATAAATAATGAGTGTGTTTGAGAGCTTTTAAACGATTTTGGCTTAACATTGGAAATATTTTAAAGATATGCTTATAATTATCTGCTACTTTTAGGCATATTTTTCTATAATCCGCTAAATATTTCAGATTTTTTTTTTAAGATTAAGAATAGAACTTGCTATTCTCGTATTCTTCAAATTTCCCTATCTTTATTACACGTATCGTTCAAATTTTTATTCTTTTATATATTTTTTTAATGAATTTCATTGTTTCTTTCATTTGTTTCTTTTCATTTAATTTTGTTGGTAACTGTGTTTTTTTAAATAAAATATTGTTGATTTTTTAAGTTTTTTATATGGTTTTCTTTTATTTTTATATGAGTTCTCAATTTTACATATTGTCTTTTGTTGTATATACGCATGTATAGGCGGTAACTGAAGGAGCTATATGTCAAAGTGAGTTCTCAAAATTTGTGTTTTAGTGCTGTTTTATGATTAATATACAAAACTCTTTATAAATACTTTTTGCACTTAGTAGAATAAAAAAACACTTTTTAGTATTTATTTTCGGAAAAAAATTGTAATGTATTGTATTATGTGCTTAATTAATTTACTTTCTCTATTTTTTTTTAGGAAAAAATTTGCCTTGGCACAAACAGCAATAAACTGATAAGATTTTATTTTATATGAATTAACGTTTCAAAAATTATACAATCAAGTGCAAAAATAGTCTATACATCTCGGGACTTAATGATCTTTTTATCTCCTAAGCACTAGCTATCAGATAGCTGCCAGACAAAATCCCTCATTACGTAACTGAATGTAGGATATGTAATAGGACATTATGATATAGCTCGTGGATAAATAACTAGAAAGGACAACGAAAAAGCACATTTAATAAATTAGATATATTAATATAATTTTTCAAACATTACAAAAATGATTACATTTAATGTCCCTTTTAAGCCAGGGTTAAAATACCATCACAATTAGGCCTGTGAGTCAATCGATTTTGATACCTATCTTGAGTTTAGACCCTAGATATATCAAAATCGTCAAAACAGCAGAAGCAGGAGGACTGAAGGAGAGAGAAAAACTCAAATTAATAATATGGAAATAAAAATATGTAAATTTGTTAGATATACACACTTGAGTGAGTAAAAACTCATAATTTTGTTGCAGGCTAATCATCAATAAATAGTTTTTTTAACCGATACCAAAAAGCATCAATAACATTGATCTTTTGAGTACCTATTGGTAGTTTAATTGTAATACAAAAACCTTTACGCGACAAGTTATACAAGATCAAGCCGAAAAGGAACAAAATTCCAAAAACAATTAACCAAACTCGTCTACAAGCAAATCGTCTAGTTTTCCCCCATATCTTCTGAACCTTTCCTTTGGGGTGCTTTCGACGTTTTTTACATTTTTGGAGGTCGCTTTCCTTGGGCTGAATCAGCTGGATATAGACTAAGCCAAAACCGAAGGCACACATCTAGAACAACGAATTTTATATTTTTTTACATATCTAAAGCAACGGACTCTGGGTCATTAAAATTTGATTATTGATTCAATGACGTTCCATAGATTAATTTTAGTTGGGATACCCTCCACTGGCACTTCAAATTCTACGTTTTCAGTTACTTCCTTAATTGAGTAATATACAACAACTAAAACTCCTGTAAGGCAAATATAAAACAAGCGTTTAACTGTGAAAGAAATTAAAACTTTTTTAAATAAGCTCAGTCTCTTTTTCTCTTTTTTAGCCTCGACTGAACTTTCTTCGGGTTCCTCGTCAATGACTTCTCTGTCAGGAAAGTGACAAACCAAAACAGTAAGCGTTCCGAAGAAAAATGGAAACCCCTGAAATTAGGTCACTAAAACTCACCAAAGGGTGGTCTAAAAATGAAATTACCTCAACAATTATTGCAATTCCAAGATATAGAAAACCACTTTCTATTGTACCAATAGTTCTTTGATAGTAATCTGTGTTGTCAGCTCGGCAATTTTGGGATACAACGTCGTGTTCGATAAGGTAGTTAGTAAAATTGTCTTTATTTGGGTCAAAATGTGCCCAATTAGCTCCGTCCCACAACATGCTGTTCTCAGGATTCTCATTGTCGATTTCCCAACAGGTTCTGTTTCGATATACTTTCTTCACGCAACAGCAACGGCCTGAATCTTCTCCTTGTTTTGGCTGTAAACATGTATTCAGTGAGCCTTAGCAATATGAAATAAAAAAGGAATTGGGTCAACTTTCCTTTAGAGGAGAAGACAAACACTGTTTTTCCTACGTTATGAGTGTGCACAACAAAAATAATTTTTCTAGACAATGGATACATGAGTGATATTGTATAGGTATTAAAATTGCCTTCAATTTAGCTCATTCAAGATTTAGAATTTTCAGTTTTTTTGCAATTTGTGGTTTAGATAACTATAACCCTTTCACTTATTTTTGTCATCGAGTTATGCAATTTTGATATCTTCATTTAACTACCTCCTTTCAGCACAGTTACTTACCCAAAATTTCAAAATTAAATTTCCAATGCTAACTGGATGACAGTAGTGAATTGATACATTAAAAATGAAAATAGAGAAATGTATAGGTTTTTTTTTGTGGATTTTGGGTTCTTTTAAACAAAGATTCATATGATAAATTTGTCGACGATTTGTATATTGTCTTGAAACCAAAATGTATTTTGTAGTACCATTTACGTTATTGACAAGTCTAAGCTCGATGTAATCTAATTTAAAATGTTTGACGACAAAATCCGTGACTGGCTCTCTATTTGGTCACAGTTTCTTAAGATTATAGAAGATCTCTATATTGAACTTCCTTACAGAATTGATTATGTAATTGCAGTTCCATGTAGTAGAACTAGGCATATTATTCACATCTTGCGACAGCTTTGTAGTGACTTTTGTATTAGGGTACAGAAAATGACCTTACAAGCCAGAAAAGAGATTCTAAATCAAAAAAGAAAATGCTTGAAAATCAGATTAAGATTTATCCTTGACAAAAGAAAATATTTCTTGAAAACGCCATATGCCTGTTAAGCAGGAACAATAAATAGAGGATGACAAAGAAGCTGGATAAGAAGAAAAGACTTAGCGAAACAGACGACAGGTCATGCTGCCCTAAGCTCAGCTACACATGGGAAAGGAGCATATTTCGAAGATACACTAATACTGGAAAAAGGGACAAATCAAAGTTTTAATGAATCCAATAGAGCCAATAATAGTGTTGTTATTTATGCTGGAAATATTTATGCAGACAGGAAGGTAATCAAGTGAATTTTGGTTGAACTCTGGAGTAAGCAGCCATTTTGTTCAAGAATGCTTCGAACCATATACAGTGCGTTCCATTTAAATCCACCCACCCTATATAATTCGAAAGTTAACAAGTATTTAAAAAATATCCTGACACACGTCAACTTATGTTTCAAAGGGGGCATCTTTTAATCTAAGAATTGAATATGTCACTGTCATTCTGACAACTCAGCACTGTTCATGCCAGCAATTTCAACTAGGAAGAGGGTCGAGCAGCACCTCGCTAGAAAGGTATTTTGATTACCTACACGGTGATGTAGGATATTTAGGAAGATACTTATTAATTATTGAAAAAAGTTTCAAATCAGGATAAGGTACAAACAGAATTTATTAAGATTGACATCGATTTTATTTGATTGGGTGTACGCTCAGAAAATGTAAACTAATGGAATCCACGCGCGCAATTCTCCGCTATATGGGCAGCTGTTACCAAAAATGATGAGACGCCATGTCTAAGGCAAAAACCAAACATTTCGTTGGATATGTGTTTTTCTGCAATAAATTGCATTTTGCAAGACTTTAATATTATAAATAATTGTGTTGTTTACAATGGTGGGATGTGCAGATTACGGTTTTAAAAGCAGTGGTTATAGAAAGGAGCCTGGATTTACGTTTCACAGGTAAACAGATAATGGCGTTTTTCAGCA